>CAMQGK010000246.1:0-695000 GCA_947000775.1 Pterois miles | reverse complement strand
GCTGGACATCCACCTCTTCTGTGTCCTCTGCTTCTACAGCCAGGTAGACGCTTATACTGTCGACCCTGCAGTGGATGATCTCAGGTCCTGTTGGGTCCAGACAGCAGGGAGGCTGCTGACAGACTTCAGGTGTCATTTTGGTGTCCGTCATGTCTATGCAGATGTCGTGTGGGGAGCTCTGAGGGAGGCTGGGAGCAGAGAACGGATGCTGCAGAACCTCCAGAGGTTTGAGGTGCTGGTCAGCATCCAGCTGCAGCATCCTTTTGATCAGGTCCAACAACAGAAGCTGGTCCCTCTGGTGTCCTCATCAGCTACTCAAGGTCATCAAGACGTGAGCTTGGTGTATCTTGTGTCCTCAGCGAAGAACCCTGTGCCGTACTCAAAGTCCTCTGGCGTCTCCAGTGCTGCTTGCTGTTGTTTTCATACTGTAAGACGTACATGGTACCCTCACCACAGTCCAGGATATAGTCAGCTGGCTGGCCCTGAGTCTATGATGAAATTCAACACATCATACTCCGTCTTCCCAGGATAGAGAGGGTGTCCTGTAGCCAGCTCTGCAGCTACGAGGCCCAGAGACCACATATCAACGGCTTGGTCAAATGGGATGTGTAGCATGATCTCTGGCGCTCTGTACCATGTGGTCTGCACACATTCACCAGGCTGAGCCTCAGATACAGGTAACTCCAGGCCAAAGTCAATCAGTTTGACTTTCAGTGGCTGCTGGCAGCGATCCACAACCATATTCTGGTTTGAGGACAGCATGCACAATTCCAGTGGACCCCAGGTGGGTCAAGGCTGTCATGGGAAGACCCTGATTACGTCTTTCCTCCATGTAATCCAACAGGCCTTGATCCAGGATCTCGAAGCTGAGTCTGATGAGATCCTTATCTGGATCCAGACGCTGCAGCTAAGTCAGGATGTCAATTTCCATTCTTCCCGGTTGACTGACGTGACTGACACCGTTTTGTTTGGGATTATACCGGCATATGATGAAGTACCCGGGTAATAACACATTATGACACAGGCGCACACAGAATTTAAGGTTTGCAAGTGATTCCAGTGAGCCAGCTTTCATTGCAGGATATTAGAAGCGCCAGTAGGTCGCAGGTTCAGGTTCCATGCCTCTGTGTGCTGTAGCCTGTTTGTGTACTTTGGACAAGTCTTGGACTCCCTCAGAGAGAGGAAATCAACAAAACAAATGAGGAAAGGCTTAAGAGCTCTTATTGATTGGAATTAATTGCTAATGAAGTCACAGGCAGAAACAACAAACAAAGACTTTATTATATGATTCAGTTGGTTTTAAACTAATCAGCAGTTTTAATTATTAGGCATAATTTAAGTTCATGAGTTATGGTGTGTGCAGGATATGTGGATGTCCATCCATCCATCGTCAACCGCTTATCCCGTTAGGGGTCGCGGGGAGGCTGGAGCCGATCCCAGCTGGCATTGGGCGAAGGCAGGGTACACCCTGGACAGGTCGCCAGTCCATCGCAGGGCACATAGAAACAGACAACATATAGACAGACAACCATTCACGCTCACATCCACACCTACGGGCAATTTAGAGTAATCAATTAACCTAAACAGCATTCTTTGGATGGTGGGAGGAAGCCGGAGTACCCGGAGAAAACCCACGCTTACACGGGGAGAACATCAAACTCCACACAGAAGAGCCGTAAGCTGGAATCGAACCTGCGACCCTCTTGCTGTGAGGCGACAGCGCAACCACTACACCACCGTGCAGCCCGGATATGTGGATGTGTATTTTTAAAGGAATAATGAAATTGCTGTGTTTGTGATTTGCAAAATCTCATCTTGCCTGAGGTCCTATCGAAGTCCGCCTCTCTTTTTGTGAGTGATCTACAATTTGGTACCCCGTATGCAGTCCCATTCTCTCTTTCTCCACCACCACATTAACAAATTTATAGTCCTGGCTTTTAGATATATAGTGCTTTCTTTGGTTCCGTTCCCATCTAAGTCTTGCTTATTTAAAAGCCGCACAGCCTCATACATTACCTGTGGAGTCCTAACATTATGTCACCATGGGATCGGGGTTCTGCTCCTGCACTTAAAAGCCCCCTGATGACTGACAAAGACATAATCAAACTAAGTCTGAGGAAAACACCCCCGCCTCGCTCTGCACATGCATTGTACAGTGCACGCACACACACACACACACACACACACACACACACACACACACACACACACACACACACAGTGGATGTGTGTGTTTAAAATTAAAGCTATATTAAGCATTTGTGCACTTTGGCAGCCCCAAGTGGCAGTAAGGAAAACTGTTTGAAGGCTTCATAAACTTGAAATTAAGCGATGGCGTGTACAATGGTCCCAACCTTATATTTATTGATTTTAGAGAGAGACACGGTCTACCTCTAGTCCCTTTGCACTGGTTCTTGAGTTCTTTTTGAGGTAAATCAGCTTCCCAAGTATGAAAACTTCAGTAGCCCTTCTGTAATCATTAGGTCCTAAAATGCACCAATAGCTGGATCCAAACTTATTTCCCTTCCTCTGTTAATGTCAGTGGCCCCAAGATCAAGGCTGGACTGAGGACTGGGAGGTGGGCTTAAAGGAAACGCCACTGTTCTTTCTCTATGAGCCCAATGGACGCAGATGATTGCTGTAAGAACTGGGTATTTTATGTCAAACTTTTTTTTTTGTTTCATGAGCTACTGAGCTACTTTCATGGGAGTGAATGAGGCCCTGCCACCAAACCTGTATCCAGTTCTCTTTATACATCCATGGTCCAGACTAAAAAAGCATTCCCAGAGTTTTTAAACTAAAATTGCGTTTTAGGGCTTTTTAGGGCATTTAGAGACGCCTGAGTAGTTTGGATGCTATAAATGTAGCAGAAGTTACGGTACAGTCAGACCGGCTGCGTGACAAGGGCGTGGCGGCCGAGCTGCCTGTTGTTTTTCATTTTGGCATGTATGTTAACAGGTTAGAGCTGCCACGCTGCCTGCATGAGACGCACATCTCACACGAGATTCAAGGTCTCGCCTATTTTTGACGCTAGCCGCATGTTTCATGGCAGGAACAGACAGTGGAAGTGATTGTTCAACTGTATATTGACATCCTACCAGCAACATTACAGCAGTTTAAAAGTGTAGGCCTCGAGAGAATATGTCACAGACAGTGAAGGTGATCAGCAACATTACTACAGTCTCAGTGTCTACATCTGTAGGAAATGTCACAGACATGAAAGTAGTAAAGATTTATTTTCAAATCAACATGCTTTCATTTCAAAATAAAACCCCTCAAACAACTAACTCCTTAATTTCTTAACACAAGACTTTTATTCTGAAATATGTGCAGGACAGTGTTGTAGAACATGCAGTAATTTGCAGGGCTCCATGAATGAATATAGTAGAGGATTTTAATTGTGGATTATTACGATTATTTGCAAATTACCACACGTTTCTTGACCTTTCTCTGTCTAAAATAAATATCAATGACATTTATAATGACATGAAATGGCCATTATGGAAGTCAAACTATGTGGATAGAGCAGCAGCAGCAGAAATGCAGCTGACATGCAAACAGATGTGTGAATCACGCAGCCGTGAGGTAACGCAGCCGCCACGCGCTCATCATGTGGGCTTATGTGCTTTACAACGAAGACATATTGGTGTGCGTATAGCCAAAAGGCCTTGACAAACCAAGCTGACTGTCGGCCGTTGGACAGTTTGGGGCGTCAGTGAGCATCAGGTCTACATCGTTGGCTCAACTGTGTCCGTGTTGAAGGTTTTTCGGTCGTTTCGGCATGTTGAATTGGCAGCGGCAAGAGAAACCACTCTGATTGGCGGTTCATCTTGAACAAATCAGTGAACAAGAAACAGAGAAACAGAAGAGGAAAGTGAGCCAACGAGTAAAGTCAAGAGGATAAACACGGAAGGCTCTCGTCATTTTTCATCTTTATCTCATCTGATCACCTCAATACGTAAATATTATCACACCAACATGGTCATCTGGACTGAAGCTAAGTGTGAGAGTGGCATGAAAATCTTTGGCAAATGACACTTTATTTCATGTATGTATCATAACAACGGCTTCTATAACTGCAGTCCTCGGTCTCCCGGGTTCCCTTTTTTGAATGACAAAATTCAGACTACCGTGACCTGCCGGTGTGGAGAGTTATTTCCTCTCACGCAAGTGTAGAACATCTATGCTAACTCTTAGCTGTAGTCTTTACGGTGTGTTCGGGTACAACTTGTCAGCCAAAACAAAGGCGACATGAGGCGACCTTCATCACCGCAGGTTCTCTGATATCTGGTTGGTGTCCAAAGCTTAAGTGACTGATGAGCTGGTGAAAAGACAGTTGACAACAATCCCTCATTACTATTGGTTCTGTCCAAAACATTTATATAGCACAACTTTAAGACATACTACTAAACCTCATCACTACACTGTTTTAACAGACAACCTATCCATTGTCCATTGACGATGCACTTCTCTTTGTGGGAGCACGAACCCTGTTATATAATGCGGGCAAAGAAGCAGTCCATTAAGGAGGCTCCTGAGTATATGCTAGAGGTCCCATCAGTGTTTCAGCAAAATCACACTGCACAAAATGCTTACTGAGCGAGGAATGTGGTAGAAAGGATAGGCCAGAGGCTGAGTCAGCCAATATCTCCAGGCCAACTGCCGGACCAGTCAGTTGTCTCATGGGTTGTTCTGCATTTATTCTCTACAATGCCAATTAGATACAGTATAGTTAGCTCATATAACAACCTCACTCATTTCTTTTGCACTGGTTTTACAGACCCTGACTATTTGTTTTTCTTTTGTATTTTTTTTTTTTTTATCACAAGAACATACTGTAACCACTGGACGCAGAAATGCATTGGCTTGGTGGTTTGTAGCTCCTCAAGGACAGCGGTGAAGCTGTTCGCCCAGTGCTAAAGCTGCACGGGTGGTCCTGTGTGAGGTTTTCTGGGAAAACTTGTCCCCTCTGTCACTGGTGCACGGCTTAGGCTGAGTTTAAGGAACTGCAGCAAGCGTACTATGAGACAGTATGCACTGACTCATACTCAGTACAGTGTGGCTTCGTTTTATAATGTGGCACAGAATCAAAATTTGTATCACTTTTGTGAGGCTGGCTTAAATAAAAATCATTTGATGCTGCAGTCCCTTTAATAGATTTTGTGTAGTGATACCTACATGGTTGATCCCATTGCTCTAGCGCTCACATATATAATGCTTAATATATAAAGCTAAAACTTTAGCATATCCACAAAACGTTAGAGACAACAGTAATCCATCCGGTGTGTACAATAGGAGAAGAATACGTTCTTCCAACAGGAATGATGTACAGACAGAATAGCATTTTAGGTGGAGTTTTATAACTAATGCGCTAAATCTTGCCATCAGTTTAGGTTTGAATAAATCAATGTTTACAAATTTGTGAAGATGTTTCAACAGTGCAAGTCAAAGTCAGTTTGACTGTCGCCATCTTGGTTTTTCTCCTTTTTTGTAACCAGTAGTGACACTAGAGGATGGAGCTAAGTCCAACAGAACACTGAACAAGTTGTTTTTATGCAACGAAAATGTAACAACTAACTTCTCATGAACTGAAAACACACTGTGAAAGGTTTAAAGACGAAAACTCCCAGACCAGAGTTGTAGTGTCAGCAACCTGTCAATCACAAGGTAGCCACGCCCTAAAGCACATACTACTTTATGGTCTACTGACTCTAAATGGGACCATAATTCACTAAATGAACATCATGCTGTATTGAAGAAGACCTGAAACTAGCGATTGAGACCATGAACTCATGTTAACAATGTTTACTGAGGTAATAAATCAAATGTGAAGTAGGCTCATTTTCTCATAGATGTCTATACAACCAGAAGAGTCGCCCTCTGCTGGCTATTTGAAAGAATGCAAGTTAAATGCACAGACCTGGAGGTTTCCCAGTGGTCAAGCTTGACATCATGTGACTCAAGTTCTCGTCCATGGTGTAAACACGTGTTTGTGCTCACAACCGTTTATGCTAATGCGAAATCGTCCAATATCCATGCCAACTTGAAGGCAGGAGACGGTGAGACCAACTCAGCATTTTCCTCCCACAGTCTCCTTGAGCCCCTGTGCTGTAACAAGAACCTCTGGCTGTCAGCACAGCGCTGTGAAAACAAATTAGTCCAATGATTAATGGAAGGGAATTAGAGCCAGCAGATCATCCTGCTGTGAAGATGGGACACCCAGTGTAGAACAGCATGAGGCTTACACACACATTTTCATCACTAAACTTGTGAGGACCTACATGTTTGCAGTGTTCATTTCTTCAACCCCGAACCGCGATGTTGACCTTTACCGCTGCACGTCATGCTAAATGTTAATTTCCTCGTCTCATGAAGCAAACATAAGAGAGAGAGAAAATTATTTACATATTACAGGAATATTGCTTTTACAATCGATCTTAACGTAACAGAGGAAAGTACCCACTAACCTCCTGCTTCAAGCCTTAAGGAGTCACACATGTATACATGCATGTGCCCTCATAGACATACATATATATTACTTACTACGATACAAATATTGACCTTAAGTTCGCTAACATAGCTACTATTAGCCATTGTAAGCTATCGTCATGCTAGACCAAGTAAGGCTGTAGCAGCGAATGCATAACAATTGTGCGTTTTATTGCTGATAAACTATTAAACTTTTGCAAATGTAATTATAATTTACACTGTGTTTCATCTTTCCAAAGTTACATTAGCCATGTTTCCATTCAATTATCAAATAAATTTTATGTGAACTTTTGAAATAAATGCAAAGTTGATGTGTTTCCATCAACTGGTTGGAGCCATTGAGTTGGGCTACATCCTAGTTTTGTCAGAAGAAGACAAGCATTTGACAATCTAGAGGATTGTGTAAGTCAAAACATGAAAACAACCCTGATTAAATTGCACAGTACATGGAAAAATACATCAATCCCACAGTGCTGAACAGCTAACAATCAGTCCCACGCTGTTCTAAGTGTTTTCAGTGTACTAACTCCCACACACTTTTATGTTTGATAAAGACTAGCTGACCAAATGAGACCTCAGAAATGATCATGCAACAGTTGGATTTACTCTACAATCAGCAAATGGAGCAAAGAAAACCTTGATTAGCGTATTTGTCTTCACTCAGCCAACACAATGAAAAAAGGCATTCATGTAAGCGGAGTAGGGATGTCACAATACCAGAAAATTAGCAGTTGATTCCAATAGCAATGAAATTCCATGATTATTGATACCTCATTTGTACTCCATATACTTCAAAATACACTGTTTTATTACCATTTGCATACTGTTTGCAAATGCAAACCGCTTATCCCAGTAGGGGTTGCCATTGCATTTGAACACATCATAATAAAGCTAATATTTACCTTACCTTCCCAATACTCATTTTTACTGAACAGAGCCTGACCGCATCATAATGTAAATGGCACCTCCCTTGTTGAAATTGGCTGGACAAGAGCTAGTGAGCGTCAGCTGTTAGCGGCCGGTAAGCATCACAGTCCTGCATGGAGCTAACAGCTAATGTTAGATAGCGCTCATCTTGCCTGATTCAACACAGATTTGTTGTTCAATATATGGCTTTATCAAGGAATAAATAGAAGGGATCCCCTGGAAATGTCGATAATGAGTTCAAGGCATCCAAAACACATTTACTCTCATCTCTGGGTCGACGGTTCACCAGTCTGCTGGTCCCAGCGGTACTGTAGAAAAACCAGTTCCTTCACATTCTCCGAATTTCGGCATTGACTTGGTACCAGAGTATCGGTTCTTGTGATATCCCTAAAGCAGAGCATATCGAGGTATAAGAGCCAGGATGAAGACCTTGGGGTGATGACTGGTATATATACAGTAAATGACATTAGAGCAAAGGCAGTTTGGGCTATGAGTAAAGCCAAAAGACACGTTAGGCCTCATGCTGGAAGTGATAAAATTTCTTCTTAATTTTGTTTGAATCCATGATATCTTCTTATTTTACCGACTGATTTCTGGGATCCACCGATGTTTTCTTTTCCCAGCTCTTCTCTTACGTAAGACGATATTTTATGTGTGGCCAAGAGCACTTACTCACAACACTTATTATTTGACAGAACTGTAGTTCTCAGATCACAGGATCCTTTAATTATCCAGGCAGTAAACACAGTTACTGACTAAATATGAGGTCAATGTTGGCCTTTCATCAGCTAAATAAAAACTCATATCAGCCACTTACATCATCCTCTGTAAATTTGTTATTCATTAAAAGGCAGTATTGTGTCCCAGAGTTTTTCTAGCATTCAGTAGGTGTGGTTGGTAAGGCTGCCTAATAGAAATACATCACTAAAACTATTTCATGGGCTTCAGTAAAGATTTACAGTGCTTTCGATGATCTAAATGCTGTTTCAGAAGCTTTAATACACTGACAAGTAGAACATTGTGGATAGTTTGAAGTAGCGTTCACTGACTCAGAATATCAGTGGGAAATTACATCTGTCACCATTCACGCAAACCACTCATTTCTTGAACACATTATTGCAGTGGATCTTTCAGAGATTGGTTCATTTTTAAAGCTAGATTGAAGATACTGGTATCATATGAACTTAGAAAACCTAACGAATCGATTGGTCCCAACCATGTCACAGTACCTTGTCACGAAGGAGGTTAAATAACTCAAAACTTGCACTAAGTTTTGGCAAAGAAAAACTGTAATTGCCATTTTCAAAGAGATGAAAATGGGCTCTATGGGTACGCAGGAGTCTACCCTTTACGACTTTATGATAATCACGTCAAGTCATAGTCAAGTCAGCACACTGACAGCTGTTGTGAGGTTTGAGTTTACCATATTATGATTTGAGCATATGAGCATTTATACTAAATCCTGTGCGGGTTTATGGAAAATATTTCCCATTGTTTTGTGGTGTTAATTGATTTCCAATTATAAATATATGCATACATTTGCTAAATGTATATGCATTAAATACTTGACAAATCTCCCTTTACATTTGGACATATAAAAAATGGGATTAATTTGCAATTAATTTTGTTAAATCAATGACAATCATGCAATTTCTCGTGATTATATATTTGATTCAATTGCCCTATGGGAAGTACATGCATAAATCCAACAATCTCTGTCTGTCTTCAGACTTAACCTGACAATGCTCCTGCAAAATGGGCAGCAGTGTTGTTGGAGAGAGTCAAATACCTCTTCGCCAATACCACAGATTAGTCAAACCTAAAAGGGAAATGAGACTGATTGGAGAGAAGAACTAATTAGATTAGAATTATTTTTCATTAACGTCATTAGTGCGGCGGATTAAGAGTGGAAACTCTACAGTGGTGAGAGTAATGCTTTCAACGTGCTCTCTGCTATGAGCTGGCAGCATTGGACACCAAAGTAAAGAGATATCCTTTTCAGAAAATTAGCCACTGGAAGCGATAGTCACCAAAACAAATATTGACCAGCAAGTTGGATAAGTGATAGGGGGGAAAAAATAAATACATTGTGAACTTTTACACCATATACCGATACTCTCCATCCTCTTTGTGTGTTGAACCAAGCAGGAATGACCAGCCGCGGTTTCCCCCTCAACATTTACTCTGGAGCGATATACCAATTATTTTTAATGGAGCTGAAAAAAGCATGGCGCGAGGAGCTAGTCAGCAGCGGAAGGCATAAATTGCCTGCAGCGCAGTGATGACCTCATACAGGAAGCCGCGGCCCTCTTCTTCCCCTTCAGTGTCTGAAAGTGATGGGTGATGGGATATGAGGCGGGCTGACGGGAGGTTTGGATCCGTACGCGGCGGGGCTGCATGAGCACTTTGACTGACCCGTGTGCCGCAGATTGACAGGCGAGGGAGCTGCAGATGTCTCACCTGTCACGAGGCGGATCGCTAACATGGTGGACGGTGATGGATGGAAGAAGGGATGCATGAGTGGAGGGGAGAAAGAAAGGCACTGTGAAAGAGAAAAGGTTGAGGAATGGGGATTTGAAGAGGAACAGAGGAGGAGAAAAGGTGGAAATATGAGGTAGAAAACGACAAAAGGAAACAGAGGCAGGAGGGCAGAGAAGTGAGGGGTGTAGGGTGAGAGGCCTCGGTCCCTCTGGTAGCTAGAGTGGATGTAACCTAACCAGCAAGAGCAGTTAATGACATTTTATATAACTATTAAGCAATTATTGAATACACAAAGCCTTTTTATAGCATCCGAGAACCACGTACGTTGGGGACTCACACAGCTGAGGGATTAAAAAAATAGTAATAATAAAATCATTCTAACGTCCGGGCCAAAACCTACATTTTCATTTGGCAAAGCAGTCACGCTTCTGCATAATCCACAGCGCACCTCAGGTTTCATATGTGACTGGGGTTCGTCCGCAGTGGCTTCGGCTACTCTCTCTAACAGGTAGGGAGGTCTCTGTGGGCTCGCTCAATGAGGCCATGTAGCAGACCACCGCTCTGGCCGCCGCTTCCCTCCCCTCCAGGCTCCCAGTAGAGCTCGCATAGTGCCGAGACACCATCATGTGCTCAGAGGATGGAGTCAAGCTGCCGATGAGCTCGCAAGTCGGAGGCAGGATGTTGAAAAGTGGTGTGGCGAGGGAGCACGCAAGAGGGGCAGAAGTGACCGGTCTGTGGGGGATGAACATTCGGGGTGGGGAAAAGATGGACTCGCCTATGTATAGGTTTCTTTTTTTACGGTTTTGAAGTCATTCGAGTCTTCATTTGAGTCTATGCAGAGGTAGGACGTTACCGCTTTTATTGTTGTAGTCAGAGTAACGTGACATCATATCCTTTGGTGTGACATTTTGAATCCAAAATAGT
Source organism: Pterois miles (assembly GCA_947000775.1). Classification (NCBI taxonomy): domain Eukaryota; kingdom Metazoa; phylum Chordata; class Actinopteri; order Perciformes; family Scorpaenidae; genus Pterois; species Pterois miles. The sequence continues at coordinate 684,179 of CAMQGK010000246.1, read as the reverse complement.
AAACACTGCACAAACGGTAAAGTATGGAAACATTTTGGGTTTCACACATTGCAGGAAAAGCAAAGCTGGACATCATGGCTAAAGCTGCATGCTTATTCTGTTACTCTCTTATCGTATTGTAGTAACGTGCGGTCAATCCAGCCATCGCATCTCGCATCTTATATCGGCCGACACTACAACTGTAGAGCACCAATATACTGACATTGATGTTAAATGCATTCAAACGGCCCCGATGGAGCTGATCAGGGACGTATACAGAGAACGGAGCTGGCAGTAAACGCTAGCAACAAACTTGGGGAAAGTTAGTAGAAGTATACACGTGTGACTATGTTTTCAATCTAAGGTGTTAACAAAGGGAACTGTAAAATATGTATATGGAAATAAGATTGATTGGATGATATTCAAAAGAAGTATAAAACATCACGTTCCAGAAAAATGTCTGATTTTTGGGTCGCTGGGGAAAAAAATATAAATAATGCCTGACAATGATATATTTGACTTCAGGACATTTCTGACTGCATAAATGTTGAAAATTAAACATTTTTACTGTGTCAGTTTAGATATTTTCCAAAGTAAAAGCCCTTAGAAGGGTGTGATTCAGCTTTATGAGCGGGCCGATAGCTCGGCCCCCAGAAGTGCCGCTTGCGGCGTTCCTGAGAGTTGCTCATCGCTTGTTGACTCCATAGATGTGAAGAAGAGTTGTTGGTACGTACCTACAGTCAATGAGCTTACAGGCCCGCTGCAGACGCCTGACTTGACGTAGTCTGCAGAGGCCTGAAGCACCTGCTGCACTGAGCGCTGTTTGCGTGTTTATTCCATATTTATTAATATTGAAAGTGTCGCGTGTCCAAATTGCACCAACTTTGTACATCCTTGGTCCCCCATTAATACATCTGCCAAATGTGAAGTAAATCAGACGAACCTACAAACAGACAGATGAGATAATCGATGAGATGATCTCTTCCAATCAGTACTTACAAAAATGGACATTGTACACACGCTTGTGTTAGATATGCACAAGTACATCCTGAAACGCTGAGATTATAATTAGAGGCCTTCATTTTATTTCTTTGGAGGAACAAATGGGCGAATGGTACAATAAAAGCCAAGTTGAGATATTCGGGAAAGAATCACCAAGTAACTGGAGTCAAAAAGCTGTTTCTCAGCTTGGCAGTGTACATGCATAACCATTTCATAATGCCATAATTGCCTCGTGGGCATTCTTTACTATCATTATGGTTACTTCAGTGCTGTCAGTGTTTCAGGACACAACCACATCAGCGCTGCTCACATAATCACATGTATTATCGGCACGTTAAACAACACCTCCAGAACTCTGTGTCTAATTCTAGCTCTAAACCATAACTGCAACTTTTAAATCATTTTATTTAGGTAAATACGGACTATTTGCTCTTGGACAGTTTCCGAATGTTTATATGTTCCTGAATTAGCAAGCGAGTGTCGCAATGGTATTAATCACCAGCTTTTTTCTTGCCAGCGGAACGAAGTTGTCAGTTAAAATGTGGGAGCCGAGCCGGGTCTCCGCAGATCTCGGTTATATTTACTCTCTCTACAGTAGCACCATGGGACCTGCTGTGAAAGCAACCTCTGTCTAATCAGGAGAGAATATTCTGGATTGCTTAGCGTTAATATTTCATCGAGTGGAGGGGATGTTATGGTCAGAGGATTCCCCTCATGATTCATGATGCTCCTTCATCTACGCTGATTAATGAGGAAATTTAAATTTCAATAATTGCTGCCATTTGCTTTTTGAAAAGCATAAAATTTCAGATTCAAGTTCATGTCAATGTTCTTTTAATGATACAATAGTACAATAGTTAAGCCTGTTTATAACCATCTGAAACACAGTGGGATGTAAGTGGGTGTAAAACACCAGAGGATCATCGTTCCTCTAAGCTAAACTTCATATAGTGTTGGCCTTGTATGTTGTTTCTAAATGACTGCATATTTCATGCTTTTCTGAGCAGGTTTTACAGCTTAATACTGATTGCGGCTTTTTAAATGCTCCCCAAAATATGAGTGTGTACTTTCCAGGTCGTGTATATTATCCTGAATGCCTCGCGTGTTCCATTTAAAAAAATGAGAAAAAAGAGCCACATTCATCAGAAGAAAATAACATATAATTCAAGTCACATTTTCATTATTTACAGAAAAGAAATCAGAGTTATTCTGCGGAACAAGGTGCACCTATACATGTCAAAGAAATACAGGAAAAGGCAACTAAAAATAACTGCAAAACCAAATCATAATATTTTCTCAGGGCACTGTACTTGCACATACGCGTGACTGGCTGACACAAGGAAAATAGACAAGGATGATTTTTAGAAGTATTTTCTTAAGACCTCACTCCATTTCCCGTGAAAATATTGCATCGAGTGCGCAGAGGTGAGTACATGAAGTAGGAGTGAGGAGCAGGAGGTCAGAACGGGGGGTGTAAGGTACCTTGGGAAAGTAGATATTGTTTCCAACTTCCCTGCTCATTAACAGCTGGGATATATATATATATAAGAAACTAAAATAGTTACAAAATACTACAGTTTACACTGTAATATACAGTAGTGAAAAACAGATATAAGGACATGTATGTACAACTTCTGCATCTGTATTTGTTGAAAAAGCAGGTAATAAATGTAGTATGACATACAACATTTTCGAAGTATGACAAATGTTTGCTGTCACACTACAACATCCAAGGTCAAGAGTGAACCTTTGAGCTCAGCACTGTGACTTTTGATGACATTTATTAACAGTTTAAAATATGAATGCACCGATACCGGATAGGATATCAGGCCGATAATGACTCAAAGAGCTGGATCAGGTATCTGGGTCAATGGAGCCGATCTATTCAAGTCTATATGTACGTGATGCGTTATATACTGGAATGTGACTTCCTGTTTAAGTTAAGTTTTGACTAAATTAAAAAGGTTTACATTTGAATTGTAATTTCCGTTAATTTAGAAACTTTTTAGAAAGTTGCGGATGTACAATTTCTAATTTTAATGATAAATAACTCAATAAATTTATATTGACGTATTTATTTTTAACATTTTGTTTGACAAAGTACGTAAAGCAATTTGTTGGCAATCTCTGGGTCTGAAAAGTGAAGCTGATGCTGAAGTACCTTAAACTTGCATTCTTTGTAACAGCCAGCAGGGGGCGACTCCTCTGGTTGCAACGTCTGATTGTATAGAAGTCTAGGAGAAAATTAACCTACTTCTCACTTGATTTATTACCTCAGTTAACATTGTAAACATGAGTTTATGGTCTCTATCACAAGTTTCAAGTCTTCAAACAGCATGAAGTGCTTATTAGGTGCAGTCAAAGTGGAGTATGATATCTTATTTTGGGCCATCAATTGATTAAAATATTGAATTGTGATTAATCACACGATTGTCCGTATTAATGGCAATTAATTGCAAAACAATAGTACATTTTTATCTGTTCAAAATGTACCTTAATAGGAGATTTGTCAAGTATTTAATACTCTTATCAACAAAGCTGCTTTATACAAATATATATGTATATGTATTATTGGAAATCAATTAACAGCACAAAACAATTACAAATATTACATTTGGCATTAAAAATATGCTGAAATCGTAACATGGCAAACTGCAGCCCAACAGGCAACAACAGCTGTCAGTGTGTCAGTGTGCTGACTCGACTATGACTTGATCCAAACTGCATGTGATTATCATAAAGTGGGCATGTCTGTAAAGGGGAGACTCGTGGGAACCCAGAGAAACCATTTACATTCACATGTCTGGAGGTCAGAGGTCAAGGGACCCCTTTGAAAATGGCCATGAGTTAATAATAATATAATAATTTAGCAAGCTAGTATGACATGGTTGCTACCAATACATTTCTTAGGTTTTGTGGTTTCATATGATGCTATCTTAGCTCAAGCTTTAAAACTGAGCCCGTTAAAACCTCCGCAAGATCGACTGCATTAACGCGTTTGGTGTCCAGACGAATTTGTGTTAACTTTAAGAGCCTTAATCTAATTAGAACAGAGATCCAAATTACAACTAATGAAGATGTAGCGCTACATGTTGTTATGTGTTATATCATACAAAGTTGCATTTGCACATTGAGGCTGTCCACTGTCATTTAGGAGCAAAACAGTTGATAATGGTTCACAATGAGTCAGTGGTGTCGACTCCCCACAGCTATTTTACAGTCATTTTGTGCTATGAGGTATTAGAAAGTTAGTCTTCATACATATTTTAAGCGTTGCAAAGGCCACACAGCAGAGCCAAGCTATCGGCCATGTTTATGAAGCAGCACGTACCTGGCGGCCAGCGCTGCCATTCATCCTGACAACTCAGCCGGTACAAGACTGATGGAGTGCTGACAGTGTGGATGGATGGGCGCGGAGGGAGAGGAAGGAAAGAAAGGCGGAAGGTGCAGAGGCTGGCACTGCCAGATGGGTGGAGGAGAGGAGAAGGATGAAGGTGTGTAAACTGGCAGTGGGCGGACAGATGGAAAGTGCAATGTGGGGTTTGCGCAAGGTGTGCAGGGTCAGTAAAGGAGAGTATAATGGGGTGTAGGTTGATGGCGATGGTCGTCCTATGCGCCACAGGCCTCCCCTGCTCCAATGATAACTTGCGGTTTTCAAAATGTTCCTGAGAGCCACAAAGAGGCCTAAGAAATGCCTGGCACTTGGCAAGTGGCAGACTGTTCCATCACAAACGAGCCTGGGACCCTCACTCTTGAAGAAGGAAATGTCTCTAAACCATATACCACCCAGTTTACTCTGGCATTGCTCTGCAAACCAAGACTTTTATATGCATAGCTTTAACATCGGCTTTTGGAAACGGAGCAGATGATGGACGAGGGCGGAAAGCTACCTGCTGGTAAAAGGAACACCGGGCTTGTAAAGGGCGCGCAATTACCCTCCGTTTGCGACTTGTTATACCAATTAAAGGATTTGGGAATCAAACATGGCGAGTGTAGTTGCCGTGTTTGTTCTTATTTGGCCACTGTTTCGTTCTGTTTTGATCCCAGCGAGGCTGTAACTTACATCTCTGGTATATGGTTGAAATGGTCCAGAACACAACGTAAATACCACAGATCACTAATACCACTGTAAGGAGACAAAATGAGCCTATTAAAGTCCGTTATGAGCCTGTCATAAGTGAGGAGGAAGGTAAAACAGCCTTTAGTGTTGGTGTGTATGTTCGTCTTCTGGGATCTGCCAGATTTATTGACATATTAAGTCTAGAACACAGATTTGAAGGGTTAAGGTTATTAGTCTCCACCAAGGTTTCTTGTTATACTTGCTTTCCAATTTTGGCTCAAAAAAGACTTTGATAGCATCCTTTCATTTTTCTTTTTTTTTTTTTTTGACATTTTTATTTGTCACTATGGTGGCATCATGCAGTGTCATGCAAATGCAGGCTATTTCTTTTATTATTGTATTGATCGACTGATGGGCTGCCGCCTCACCGCAAGAGGGTTATGTGTGGAGTTTGCAAGTTGTAAGCGTGGGTTTTCTCCAGGTGCTCCGGCTTCCTCCCACAGTCCAAAGACATGCAGGTTAATTGATGACTCTCAAAGGTGTGAATGTGTGAATAGTTGTCTGTCTCTATGTGGCCAGCGATGGACTTTCCAGGGTGTACTCCACCTTCGTCCAATGCCAGCTGGGATTGGCTCCCCCTCGCGAACCCCAATGGGATAAGCGGTTGAAGATGGATGGATGATCGACTGATTCTTTGTTCATGAAATTGTGATTCTGTTTCTTCTTTCCTAATCAACTTAAGATACACTTTTTGCTGTGCTCCAACTTCACGTTCCCAAAGGTCTTGAAAAGGTCAAGGTCAGGTCCTCCCTTTGTTGAAGTCAATCTGTAACAACGATCCTCGTCAAACACCTTCAACTTCCTGTCTCAACTATCATTTTCCTGAACCCCTCAGCCCCCCAGAATCACCACCATCTCCTCCTCCTTCACCATCCTCCCTCCCCCACTTTCACCTCCTGCATTCCCTGACCTAATCCATCCTAAATGTTGACAGATTTTTCAAAGGGGGTCAGCTGGTCTTTCTCAAACCATCTAAAACTGATTAGTAGTAGTAGCACTAGAGTTTAGAGAAGCATGTTAAGTGTAGGCTTTGTTAGACTGAAAGCTGTGCTTCTAAAATTAGACTTAAGAGCAGTAAATTATTTTACACCCTTTGAAAAATAGCAAATATTGTGTTGTTCCATCCTTAAATCAGCATGCTAACACGCTCACAGTGGCAAAATCCTGATGTACAACATGCAAGTTTAGTATGTTAGCATGCTAACATTTACTAATGAGCAGTACAGCTGAGGCTAATGAAAGGAAATGTCATTAGTTTTACAGGTATTTGGTTATAAACCAAAGTATTGGGCACATTTTAGTTTGTACCTAATGATGGCACTTGGTCGGGAGATCACTAAAATTTGACTATCAACAACCTGAATGTCCAAATTTCCTGACACTGATCAAACTGATGAAAAAACCGATGAAACTGATCAAAAAGTCAGGGGTTCACTGAAGGTTCATCCTCTGGGGACCATAAACATCTATACAAAATGTACCACCAGTCCATCTCTTAGATGTTGCAATATTTCACTGGCTAAGTCAAAAATTGTGCTTGCTGGTAGCTCTAGATAAAAAGTCATTAGGATTCATCCTCTGAGAAACATGAACATCTGCACAAATCTTCATGTTAATCCAGGAGGGGAGGGTAACGGTGCACAACCATAACTTTGTGTAATCTTTTTATCATATATTTAAGAGATTATGAAGAAGTTTTGCACATCTTGCATTCTTTAGGATAAAACCAGTGGATCTTTAAAGTGAAGCCAATGCGGGAGTGCTTTAAATCTGCATTCTTTCTAGCAGCCAGCAGGGGGCGACTCCTCTGGTTGCAAAAATATGTCCAATTGTATAGAAGTCAATGAGAAAATGAGCCTACTTCTCACTTGAATTATTACCTCAATAAACATTGTAAATATGAGTTTATGGTCTCAATCACAAGTCTGACGTTCATTTAGTAAATTATGGTCTTGTTTAGAGTCAAATAGACAATAAAGCAGGGTATGCGTTAGATTGCGGCTTTCTTGTGTTTGAAAGGTCCCTACCAAAAGGTCACTACCACGTCTTTGAAATTTAACTGTTTCACAGGCTACTTGCAGCTCATGAAAGTTAATTGTAACATCTTGGTCGCATAAAAATGCCAGCGTTCAGTTGTACTTAGCTCTACCCTTTTGTGTCACATCTGGTCACAGAAAAGCAAGATGGCAACTGTCAGAAACCAAGCTGGCGACAGCCAAAACTCTGAACTCAAGGCTTAAAAACAGCAGTCCACAAACCACTGTGTTACCGCCCGGCTCTTAGGCTACAACAAAAATGGGAATAGGGACAAGGTCTGTGCAAAATAACATTAGTTTTATTAACAAAAAGTGTCAAAATATTAATCAGTTTGCCAAACAGAAAGTCAAGATCGGTGTCAGTTATCGGTGGTGTATGCCTGCATGAGGCAGGTGTGAGGTGTGAATGAGGGTGGAGAGAGAGCAATCTCAATCAGGAAGTTGTTTATATGATGAGCGCTACACCGGGCCCAGGTGTAGCACCCATGGTGGCCTCTCCTCTACCTGAACCTGCAAGAAACAGTGAGACCAGTAAGCCAACACACACCTAGTGGTGAGTAGGGGTCGTCACAAATGTCCTACGTCCACTTCTTATACATTCTGTGGATAAAACCCAGCAATCATCTAACATACATAGTGTCTAGCAATGTGAGCATAGATATACAGTCTGCACTTAATGTGTAGAAGAAGGTAAGATCGCCAGTATTTGAATTAAAGAGATTGCATCAGAGCTCTGAGTAATGTGGCTTACATCTTGACATCTGCCTGCGAGCCAGCGCCTTACAAAAATACATGAGCATTTTTCATTCAAACACAAGGGGTCAAAGGTCAAACAACAGGTTGGGGAGTGGGTTAAAAGCCGGGAGGGGGTGAGACATTGGTGGATCAAACAAGCAAACAAGGGATAAAAGGTGAGAAAGGTCGCATGAGGGAGCGAGTGAGAAAGAAGAGAGGCTCCAAATAAAGGAGTCGAGGCGGTAATAATGTCTGTGTGTCTCTTGTGGAAGCGTTGTATATTTGTCTGTCTGATCCGCGGATAAACGCTGGGACGTGGAGAGGGGAGGAAACGTGGCTGTCGGCGGGATGGCACGGGATTAAACGGACAAGTGTGGAATCTGAGGGGTCAAGGCTACGATTTAGGTCTTTACCCATGAACGTAGATCATAGGAACGGCTCTCGGCCTGTGGGGGTTTATCTCTGTTTGTGCGCGCTCAACGGAGAAAAATGGAGACACATATTGAAGTATTGTGGGAAGCAAAGTCGAGTCCTACCCCGGACTTTTCATGCCTTGCCTAGGTACACAAACTTTGCTTGATTGCCTCTCATTTGAACCGAAACCTCTGACACACACATGCACAAACAGACATGCGGAGATACATATGAGCTCTTGTAAAACACACATTTTCTCTTCAGTCGGCCAAAGACTCCCACACAGTCAAATTCTTTTGCATTAAGACAAAGCTGATGTATGTAAACATGTAAAACAAAGCCCAGATCTCCATCTCTATCAGTGTTTATTTTTAGAGGTGCTCAGCCATACGTTCTATCATCCTGCCATCTGAAGCCAACTCCCCCTCTGCTGCATCTGTCCTTATCTACAACATCTCTCTTTCACCAATATGTCCGATAAGACTACCACTGCTGTTTCTCAGTCTTTCTCTTCACCTCTCCATCCTTTCATCTCGGTGTCGAGATCATTCAACTCAACTTAGCTGCATTAATCAGGTGGCGTCCTACTCGACGTTGTGCACACACATCCCCAAGTCCTACAGACCTCCTAAACTCTCTTTCCTGGTTAACTCTTGCCTGCCAGGCATAGTAGTGTAATTTATGAGCTGTAATTACGAAGGTGTCAAAGAAACAGAAACAGTCCTGCTGCAGAAATGAGTGACGTGCTACGCCGTGTGACTTCCTGTTTTTTGCCCCCTTGGCCTTGTTGGTTGACCTATTTCTCTTAATTAAAGCGTACAATGTGACAGCACACCAAGTCAGTTACACCTCCCAAAGCACTTTAATGAGGACATATTATTTTATCATGTTCAAGTGGATGCTTGTATTTTTTGTTTCTACAAGAACACATTTACATACTTTTATGTTAAAAAATTGCTTTCGTTTTCTCACACCGGCTGTGCTGCAGCACCTCTATTCACCCTCTGTTTGAACCCTGAAATGCTGCCTGTCCAGATTGGTCACCTAGCCTACTCTGTTGGGATTGGTCAAGCAAAGCAAACTTTTCAGACTCTGCTCCAGCTCCACCCTAACTAGCTTTGTTTGATGGTATGCCAAAGTAGTCGCTAGCCAGGTATTATGTAAATGTGTTACATGGTGACATCACTATGTTACAGAAGAAAAGGCGGGACTTCAAGCGAGGCGTTTCGGGCAGTTTGGGAGCAGTGTTTCTGTGGGGCTGAGTAACTTCCTTCGGCGTGGACTGTGGGCTTTGTAAATTTGTAGACCTTTTATATGCACAAAAACACACAACAGGAAAAGGGGGACAAGCACAAAAGCAGAATAGGTCCCCTTTAAAAACACACAAAAAAGTCAAATAAATAATGTTTTGTTTTGAATGTTTGTTTGAAATCCTGGGTTGACAGAATAAAATTAAAACTGATTAACTTCTTTTCTTTCTGTGCACATGACTGCATGGATCACCAACAAAATCTTTGCATATAAAACCATACATAAATATAAATGGATGTCTTTATTAGAGAGACATGATGTGAAACAAATATTCTACAAAATCATATGTCTGGAACTACAGTCATATCTTTAAGGTAGAGCTGCCAAACTTGCCGATGTTCGATTTCCACTTGGATAACAGAAGCCAGAAATGCACACTTGTGGTACTGAAAGTATAATAGTATAATATGATGTTTGAATGTGTCCACTCTGATATGGAAAATGGAGGCTGATAATGCAAACCTGACTCTAAAACCCTTTTCACTCTCTCTTTGAATCCCAGGGGTCGTTGTCATCATGGAGACTGGTCGCTGACAGCCAATTACAAACCAGGTCTTGCGGACAGATGGCGCCGGACAGGAATATCAAACAGCGGTGGACTGGTCAGGTTAGTCAATAAGAGAGATATTGAGTGCTGAACTTGAAAATATGGAGTATCCTCTTGTTGCTGTTTAGAGCCATTAGCATCTGAAGTGGTCTGTACAGCTTGGAGTTGAGCTCCAGTTTACTTCATGCATCTGCGTCGCCACATGGGCGAGTGGGACGCATATTTTGTCAGGTTCAGTCATGTTCAGGGTATCAGTGTACACAGACACCGATGGTGTATGCAGAGAAATGTGTCCACTGTGTGTTTTAGAGTACTTATCAGCACCTTTTACAGTGTAATCAGCTAGTAGGAAATTGGTTAGAGGCAGGGTTTGCAATCGACTTTGTTTTTGACAGCCAGTGTGGCTGCTAATGTTCCAGATTTGCAGCCATATAAAACAACTACTGAGCGTATGTTTTAAATAGCCATATATTCATCTACATTTGAAATGACCTGAAAATTTGTTAAATGAAGAAACGGTCTGAAAAATAAAATAATGGGCTGGTCTGTCCAAATTCCATGTTTGTCAAATTAAAACAAGTGTTCTGTGGCTTGTAGGGCTGTAGTTTCATTCATAACGACATTCGACGATTGGGTTTAATAGTCCATCTCCTCTTCCCCTCTCAGTGCTCCTCATCTCTGTTATTGTCTGTCCAAACTCCAAAAGTCCAAAGATAGCTGTGCTGTAATGATTTCTAAAATTCTCAGTATGCTTTTAACTAAGATAAGATAAGATAAGATGAACCTTTATTAATCCCCGGAGGGAAATTTGGGACTAATAAATAAACTAACTAATAAAATAATCTGCTTCAATCCATTTTTGTTGGCGTTTAGCCTTTCAGAAATTTTCACTGTGATCAAAAAACTTCATAAACTATGACAGACATTCAAAGCTTCATTTGAAAATCTCAGTAAAAGAAAAAGATTTCGGTACCCCGTGGCTCGGTCCGATCCATTTTGTTTGTATCCCAGTTACAAAGAGTGGAACATAAGATGTTTTTGATGAGTTTGACAAAAAGTGTATTGAATTTGGACACATGCAGAGGTGTGTGAACTTTTATAGAGGCTAATCTAAGTGTCTAAGTTTAATGTGCTATTAATTGATGCATTTATCTGGTGTCTTTCCGAACGGTCATTTTGGCCATTGATAATTTCATCGCCAACACTCTACTTCACGCGATGCCATCAAAAAGCCGGCATATTTAACGTAAACACTTGTTGGAGGTTCCCTGCCGCAGAATCTGGGCAGGGCAGCTGAACAACTCATTTTCAGGAAGATGGAGCAAGAACAAAAAGGTATGCCTAAAGGTAAGGTCTTTCTATAATTTGCCAGTGAATGGGACCGGCCACCTTGCAAAAAGGTGGCCAGGCCTTAGGCATCCTAAGGAGTACTGCTAGAAAACTCCAAGATCTTTAAAGCAGATAGGAATACATCATTATGATTTTTGGAAAAGGTATCTAAGAGTGTGTTTAGACATTAATGCCCATTATATTTCCTTAAATGAGATGCATTTGGTCTCTATTAACACAATTAATAGTGGACCTTGAACTCCAAAGTAAACACAAATGCGCTTTTGTTGTGTGTTGGGATGTAGGGCTGGGTATGTTTCTAAAATGTTTCACACTGTTACGGATGCAACTGTTCTGATACCTTTCTTTGAGAACATGTTTTCTACAAAACCCAATACTGAGGCCCGTTGGCCAGCTAGTGTTGACAGCGCCAACCATGAACGGTTTCAAGTCCATCTGGGGACCTTTGTTGTATGTTGTTCCCCATCTCTTGTTGTAGGTTGTTCCTATCATTTCCTGCCATTGCTCTGTTGCCAGCTGTCTATAGAAAGGTATAAAATACCCTCAAAAAACTGTATTTTAACAAAAGGATTAGGGTTAGGGTTACCAAAACGCCTCACTTGTTCAATACTGACTAAGCTCACAGTCTCTTTTAGGCATTACCAAACAGTATTGAGATGTGAGTCTCAAAAAGTACCTAACTGCTTGTGTGAGAAATCGCATGATGTTCTTGAGACGTGAACAGATGCCTAATAAATGGCGACTTGTACGACTTATTATACTGGCTACCTGTCATGACCTACAGCAACAGTTGTCTGGTCCAAACCTTCCCATGGATCATCACTTCGCTTTCATTGTTTGTCTTTCTGTCTGTGGTGAGACGACATGCAGCGTAGTGGAGGCGAGAGCTTCATCACTGTTTACCTTCTCCATGCTTGGACTATACTAAAGCCGTGTGTGGGCCAGACCCCCGCTGAGACCGGTCGTGGAGCTACTGTCAGCAGTGTGAACAACACCAGTATCACCCCCCGCTGTGCGGACAGGTTCCGCACCATTATCTGGGTGACTTGCTGACCAGAATTCCTCATGAATGAGCCGTAAAAAGCCTGTGATGCCCGCCGATAGGTAGATGCTTTTATCCCCAGCGCCACGAGTGTATACAGATGTAACTGATGCAGTTGTCGCACATCTTGCGTAGACCTCTTTTTGGGATGCGTTCTTCAGTTTTGCTTTGTCATTGTGCAGCTTTCTCTTGTTGCCAACCATTTTTTAACGCGCTGATTGTTTTCCGTCTCAGCTGAAGTGAAGTTAACATTTTTCCTTTTAAAACCCTGTGAGTCATTTACAAGAGTCGAGAGGTTTTCCAGACGAAGCAACAACCCTGATCACTCACAATGAACACAAACACTGACCAGCCATTATGAGTCGGCTTTGGGTTTGTCAGATCCTGTTGACAGTGTGAAAACACTAGAAAAGACTTGGCTATAACCTGTTAGAAGCAACTGAGACAACAAGAGGATCCCTGAAGTTTCATTACATCCTATTCACCTTCAAATCTTCGGCAGTGACACCTTTTAGTAGCCAGCTTGTGCATTTAGTTAGAACAGGAAACATTTTGTGGCTGAGCTGGAAGTAAAAATGAAGCCAGGAGTCGCTGTGGACTAGAGCTTTGATTCTCTGTTCGGGCCGAGTTGGGCTGTAATTTCTCAAAACTACCTTGTGTTTAAAAAGACTGACTTGGCTGAAAAGACCTCAGTTGACTCTAGCTTGTAATAATGACCCCAGAACTTTGGATTACAACTTATATTAACAAAGTTTATTTTTATATGACTTTATTGTTGAAATGCTTCATAATTGTCATGTTTTAGTGTCTTTAAAGTGCTGTTCGCAAACGCAGAAAAAACAGGCAATTAGGTAACCTAACAAAAAGGAAAACAATCAGAAAAAGGCGGGAAACAGACAAAGGCAGGAATTAAAACTACAAATGACACAAGAGGTGAGTGAATTTCAAAATAAAACAGGACACAAACTATGAGAGAAACCCAGGACCATGCAGGAAGTAAAACGACACATGACAGAAGAGGTGATTGACAAAATAAAACAGGAACGCTCGAATAACTGATTAATTAAATATAACAGAAAACCCCAAATCAAGAACCAAACTCACTGTTACAGAACGTATAAAACACTAGAAATGAATGAAACCAGCTCTAACAAAGTCCCAGGATCATGACAATAATAAAATAGATGATTATGAAATAGCAATGCTGTGTAACTAGGTCATGGGTTGCCCCGGGTCTAGAGGTCAGGCTCAGGCCCGACACTGTTGCTGTGCTTCGGGCTTGGACTGAAACTATATGGCTACAAGTGGGATCAGGCCTGATTTTTTTTTTTTTTTTTAAGTGCATTTTTACTGAGAAATCCTGATCATCATTGCTATTGCCTAATCACGAGATTGAACTATTACCCTAATTTCATGCATCTGTACAATTTTAATTTATAAAACAGTAACAAAAATGACTAAACTCTTTTTTCTATACCTCATCACTAATTTATGTACTCACACTTGCTGACCTGAGTAGACTTTCGCAACCTTGATGACTACATGCAGAACACATTCATTTTTTCATGTTTGAACATCCCGTTTCGAAGACGAGTCGTCGCTCTGACCCTCTGACACAGAACATATTCAGGATGCCAAGAAGAGCTCAGGTTCCTTCAGTAAACCATCCTCATTTCATTCAAGTTAACGCGGCAACAGAACCTCCAGACACTGTAACCTGGGGCCAGTTTCAGGCCACGGATGGTGGTCTCCCTCATTGACTCCATGTTCGCTAATGACCCTGGATCTGGATCGCCGTTATACAACACAGATAAATGTTTACTGTCGAGAGATGACATCACGAGACTTAAAGTCTGTCCAAATAAACAGGTGCTCCACCACCCCCTCCGCTCTCTCCACTTCCTCAATTCCACATTGCTTCGATAAAAACAACTCTAAACGCCAGCGCCCGTGTTCACATTCGCTCTGTTTCATTTATTTTGTTGGCCGCTGAAAATATAAACTTTTACTTAGCTGTGTGTTATTAGAATGTAAGCTTTTTTCCACAGAGGAGGCTGGGGATGGAGGCGGTGTGTGTGGGCATGTCTGTATTTCTTGACCTGAGTTTTCCTTCTCTGCTCTGTCGCTGATTAAAACGATGTATCCAGACACTTGTTTTAAAAGGCATTACATAAAGCATTCAAACATCAATAAATCATTAGCATGTTGATCTGGATACATAATGTATCATGACTGCAAATAAATAAAAATGTTGCTGAGAGGACTGGCAACCTCGACCGCCATGTTCCATTTCCACAAGCAGTCAAAATGTGGTATTGACTGTAAGTGTATGATGTCAATGTTAGCTTACATCACAGAAATATGCTCTCTCTGGCCTTCAAATCAAATGCACCGGAGGAGAGATGAATAGAAGAATCCTCTATGTAGCTGGAAATAAGACGGGGTTTACGGGAAATATTTAAATCTGAAGAAGCACAAATTCAGTTCCTTATGCCGTATTGGCATGAATTTAACAAGGTCAACATTACTGAAGTGTCAAGTAATAATGAGATTATACAGAAAAACAACAAGGCACAATCCATAAAATAAAGAAAGTAATTAACCCTTGATCTGTGTGCGTGAGAAACTGAGGAAAGTGTATTTGGATGTTTGTGCGCTGAACATACCGTATTTTTTGCACTGTAAGGCGCACCGGATTATAAGGCACATTAAGCGAAACAAAATGGTCAGATGAGACAAACTTTATTCAGTTCATTTAATTAATCAATAACTTCAATAACACAACATTTTTCAGTTGTAACACATGAAATACAAAACAATACAATCAGTTTTCAGTTCATTCCTCCTCCACAAATCCATCAAATCCTTCATCATCAGCGTCTGAGTTAAACAGCTGGGCGATTTTAAGTGCGCCTTATAGTGCGAAAAATACGGTACTACTCCTTTATTAAAGAGGCAACATTTGTGTACAGGAATTATACATGGTATCACAGTAATGGTATCACAAGAATTATTGATCTTTAATAAAATAATATTAGGAATCACCTTTTTGCTAGCTTGAAAAACATTTGAAGTTCAGTTCAATTTAATGTATTTCTATAGCCCAAAATCACAATTTTGCCTCATGGGGCTTTACAGTCTGTACAAGATACGACACCCTCTGTCCTTTACATAAACAACCCTCAGAAGTTCAGGGTTTTTCCCTCTGGATAAACTACAGAGCTATGGCTGCTGTCCACTAGGGCTGCCAACTGTCCCGTATTAGCCGTGATGTCCCCTTTATTGGGCTACATTGGTTTGTCCCATACAGGATCTCCCTTGTAACCTGACTGGCCAGATGGTTTGTTACACAGAACCATCTGAGAAGCCGTCATTGGACGCTGTTTGGAAAAGAGCGGGCACATATACTTGATGAACCGTCTGTCTCTGTCTTGCCTCACTTAAACCACTGCCAGTAGCAGCTACAGGTGTAGTATTGGTGCGTCCTCTGGCCTGCCGGACACAAACGCATTACTTGACGCCTGCCAAGATGGATATTCATGTGAAAAATGATTCTCGCTCGATGTCGTAACATCGCGAAAGACCATCTGGATTCTCCCTCGCCTCATACTGACTGCTGCTCTACTCTGTTCGGCAGATGGCACTCTTACAGATCCTAGATCTGATACAACAGCAGTAGATGATGGGCTGAGCACTTCACGGGTGAGATCACCTGTCATCCAGCCACAGGCCCTCTCATGTACATTAGTTGTTAATCGTATAAATGTGCCAATTCCTGCCAGAAAAACATCACGGTGATGGTGGTGTTTAGTCAATTTGGCATGTGCAAGTATGGGTGGTACATATGGGAAGATTTCACTAATTTCTAGTCATTTATTTTCTTAGTTTTCCAATGAAAAGCAACTTGCAACTAGTTTTGTCCTCACAAATTTGCCTGAAGGGGCTTTACACTCTGTACAGTATACAGATCCTATCACACTATTATCATGTTATTTGCCTATATGCTTAATCTTGTCTTACTTTTACGTAATTGTTGTAACAATCAGGCTTTGACTTCTGCCTGGTTGCTGAGCCAGTAATGCAGTTGCACTTCAGTCCCGATTTCCACTATGATTTTATTGAACAAATCCCATTAATATTTCAAGGAATGGCCGAGTCAGTACTTCAGCACTGATTACCAAATGTAGCCTGTACTATTAATGATATACCTTGCAGCAGTGCCACCATGGGTTAAGAGCAGGACAAGCTCACAACTTTGAAAATGGCTACTACTGTGTACATAATCTTTTCTGCTGAGGTTTCATTTTCCCCTGAATCTCACTGCTGTCGCACCCGCTTCTCAAACAAGACTGACATCCTCCCTCGTTAGACATTCAGCAGCCACGCAGTAACCTGAACCCCGCCAATACACACACACACTTACACACTTACGTTCACGCAGGGTGACCCGCTGCCACCACCCTCCAATCGCAGCCTGTCTACATCTTGCACCATATTTTGTGTCGATGCACAGTGTGTCTACGTGCACCAGCCCGGAATCTAATATCCCTCCCATTGGAAACACATGTGGAAGTCTGACAAAAGCCGGCATGTTCCCTGTGCCATGTATGTCAGCAGTCAGTCAGTCTCCATGCTGTCTGTTTTGCAGGCTGAGCAGTCTTTACAATGTGTGCAGGCAGAGCGTGGCCTGTCTGCTGTTGTGGTTCCACTCGAACTGTTTTCCAGTGATAATGTTGCAAAATTATTGTGTCATTTGTGTGTGAATGATTGAATTAATGGAAGATTAATGTTTTCTATGGTTTGATGTGAGCCATGAAAACGTTCGCTTTTGAACGCGTCAGCATTCTTTCTAAATTGCTATGCTAATTCAGCATCATCCTTTAAAGCCAGGGATGTAATCTTTTTGTCTTGTCTTCTATTCAGGGATGTTAATAATTAATTAATTGATAACCGACATTAAGCAGTTGACGCTATCGCTTAAATGGTTAAAAGAAATATTGATAATTATAAAGCTGAGATAAACGCAGAGCAGCGGCTCGTCACTTGAAGAAGGAAAGCTGGTCCACTTTAAAAGAGCCGGCACAGATACGAGAAGTTGGCTCTGGACTTCCAGCTGAAGAGTTGTAGCTTGTAGCCTCGTAGCATTTATTCAACGACAAGTCAACTCTATGCACATGTCTGCTCCAGCTACGTTCACAGCTGTAACGTGACCAACTAACCCACACTCACCGCCGCCACACACACACGGTCTGTCAGAAACACGCTGAAGTTACGCTACAGCGGGCATGAAGCCACTGACAACGCTAGCAGCTGCTAGCGCAGCGCTGCGTCTAGTGTCACAAAGATGCACTTTTTCCCAGAAAAAGTCTCCAACATACATTTACTTTAGTTCAGCAGGTTGTCAGTTGTGTGTTTGCCCGGATTAACGATAGCCATTGTCTGATAAACAGTGTGTGTTTGTGCTACGTTAGCAGCTGCTAGCATTGCCAGTGGCTTCATGCCCGCTGTGAATGTAGCTGTAGCAGACTGTGTGCATACAGTTGACTTGTCGTTGAATAAATGCTACGAGGTTATGAGGTTTGTGAAGTGGAGACAGTGAACGAAGCACTGTGGCTGCTACAGTAACTCTCTTGATGGTGAACTGTTGACTCAGTTGTGCTCATTCACTACAGCTGGCGCACCGCTGCATGCGATGCACCGATCTTATCAGTTAACGGTAAATAATTGGCTAACAAAGGTTTGTTGTTATTAAAATTAGCATCCCTAGTACTCCTGTATTAGTTGAAATTCTCTTTACATCCAAAAAAAGCAATCAATAAATCAAATGCTCTGACAAAAAAAGCAATAACAAAAATGAACTAAACACTCTTTTTTCTCTAACTCAGCTAATGTATTTTTTTACAAAAAAAAAAAAAAAAAATCTGGTATCTGTGGCTGTCGCAGGAATGTTTAAAGCCCATCCAGTCATTTAATTTGGCACGAATGAAATGATTGGATGCCTTACCTGTCAACCTACCTGCCCACCTGTGCACGCTCTGCAGTTGTGAGTACTAACTATAGGCATGTTTGCATTCATAATACTAATTCAGGGGGACTGGCTTTAGAGGGAGACCTGAAGGGACGGGCTGTCAGTGTTGCAGATTGGCGACTTCCTGGCTAGATTTGATTAGAAGAGAGAGAGTCCTCTCCGCGTAGTCTTCTCCACGTAGTCCACCATGTTTCTACAGTAGCCCAGAATGGACAAACACACTGGCTCTAGAGATAGCCTTTCACATTTTTTACGTCACCTGAAGGCCACCATAGTTCCTAAAGTATTGTTATTACAGTAAAGATGTCCTCTGGGCGAGGTTAACGGCGTTACCATGGTTTTGCACTCGGCTGTTCACGCTGCCGGAGGAGTGAGCAAAGTGGTGCTCAGTTGGCTGCAACCTGCAACCACACCACTAAATGCTGTCAAATCCTACACACTGTACCTTTAAAACACATTATACTCCTAACAGAGAAGGTTTGAATAAAAGTGGAGACATTGTATTATTTTTACGAAAGCTGCTGTCTATACAAGATCTGTAAAAATACTACAGAACTGTTCTGTTAGTTCCACTTTTAAGATTTTTAGCAGCTACAACAACATGAATGTGTATTTACTCAGACAATAATTGCTATTCGTGCAGAATGTTGCTGGGCACACATGGAAATAAAATGTTTTCTGTAACTGAAGTGTGACCCATTTAAAAATTTTGGCCAGAGTGTGCTGGTTATAGGTACCAGGCAGGTTGTAATATTTGAATAAAATTGACATAATTTGTTAGTTTTAGACCGAGTTATCCAAAATCGTTTCGCTGAGTGTACAGTGATGACAAAGTTCCTGCAGGAAAAGCAGAGGTAAGCGGCTGTTCCTCTCTACCTCGAAACCTTGCACCTTCCCAAAGTGCCAAATTTCCGCCCTGGTCGGGGCAGGCTGGCACTCCCGTCGCTGGCCTTTGAAATATTGCGGTTGAGCTTTACTCAGCTGCACGGACGGCTTGTCTTTTAGCCACAGAGGCTCGAGCACACCTAACCTAAGCCGTCTCCATTCTCTGTTGCCGACTGTCTGCTGATTTGAATGACTAAATCGTTCGCAAACCGTTCTTGACACTCAGTTTTCTCAAGCGGCTGCTAATCAGCGGTCCTTCAGTCAGAGGAAGTAATCGGGTAGCGCAAGGAGATTTTTGAAACCCAGCGCGTTGTGACAATCTGTTTTGGTGCTTTGTCAAAACCCTTCTTTTGTCACCAGCACAGGTTTGAGAGCTAATAGGTGGTGAAAAGCCTGGTTGGAGGCCTAGATGAAGCAGATTATTTTATGAGGACTGAAGGAGAGGCAGGAGAGGCATCCAAGCATTAGCATGTGTGCTAGCCAGAGTCGGTCCCAGAGGGGAAACCCAAGTCTGGCCACGGTGTCCCAGTGGACATCCTCTGCCGAGGTTAGCATATCCCTGTTTCGGCTGAGTTGCTGAAAGTTGTGTGTGTGCGTATTTGTGTGTTAAAGGTTATATAGTCTGTGTGTGTGTGTGTGTGTGTGTGTGTGTGTGTGTGTGTGTGTGTGTGTGTGGCTGCTGAAAGATTTGTTATTTGGAGCAGTGAATTTTAATGACGTTTGTCAACTCTAATACTCCGAGCTGCCCAGCTGCTGAAGTTTTCTTAGCTTGCTATGAGTTTATTTAAAGGAAGTGGCGGTTTTCAAGAAGACTGCTGCAACTGCTTCCTGGGGTAAATACGTGTTATTTATAGGTAGCGACAGAGATAGAAACATATACAGCACAGACGCATTTACATCCTCGCTGTCAGATTGAGGATTATGTGTTTTCCAGGCAACGCAGGAGAAGACCAGCGAGCTGTCGTCACCTGTCATCAGTTGAACTCAGGTAGCAGACTGCTTTCATCACCATTAGTTGTTGGACTGCACGGACATTTATCATAGCTTTTTTTCATAGGGCCTCATTAGATGTTGCTGTTTTAATATCATCAGGACCGTTATTACCAATGCAAATACTATGCTGTCGCCTGTAAAAATGGTGTTACAGTCAGAATCACAAATACGTTATTGATTCTGGAGGATAGTGGCGTTACAGCTGCTCTTGTATAAACAAAGAAATGTAAGAAAATATAAATAAATTATGTACATAATGCTACAATTTAAAACAATCTATGTAAAGATATGTAAGTAAAATTAAAATAAAAAAAAGAGAATGTAAGAAATATGTACAAATATTTACATTAAGACCAGTAATATGATAACCACAGTGCAAATAAGTAAATGCTGAGAAGCGGAAGACTAATTTTTATCAATAAAGACATATTTATCTCCGTAAAAAAATATGAATTTATGACATAAATTCAATATTGGTGCAGCCACTGCATTAACAGACCAATACTTAATTTTGACCATCATCATTAAGAGCTAAATTCATATAAATAATCAACAGTGTTGGGTAGTAATGGATCACATAAAATCTGGATAGCATAATCAGAATACAAGTATAAGTAGCTATAATCAGCCCGTCAGATTGAAGATTACAAACATGTCAACATTGTCAAGGATTACTTGATTACATTTTTGTCTTTAAAATGTACATTCCCGTCAGCATGTTTTTCTAACGGTATTTTCTTTTGACCAGTTTTATATGTTGAATATGTTCAACTGTATAAAACCTTGCCAGGTTTGTTCATGGTGTCTTTGTTTAATTAGCTCTGCTACGTACCGCCCCCTAAGTAACTTTAGTGTTGTTTATTTTGATATACACATCTAGCATCCCAACGACTAAAGTTACCTGAGTAAAGTTCATCATCAGGCTTCTTGAAGCTATGTTGCCTGGCGGCCAGAATGACTAATAAATGCTTTTAAAGATCAAACTCACACAGTGGCAACCGGCCGAACGGACCCAGCATCTCCATGTTTCTTTGTGTCAAGCTTGTCCGACCTAGCAACAGTAACTAAGGGGGGTGGGGCTCAGGATCGGTCACTTCTGCTTTCAACATGAGCAAAGGCCTGATCAGATTAATGAATGAGTATTGTATTACTAAGTAAAGTGTTTAATGCAATATATTTATAATTCAATGAAATTAGTTCAATGAAAATTAGTTCTGATATGAAATATGGTGCAGTCAACTGGTCCAGAGATTAATACAGCTTTCTTAAAAGGTGCACTGTGGCCCTTTAAGAATGGTTTGTAATGTCAGAATAGTTAATAAATCAGAGTGTTTTTCCATACTAAAAAAAAAATAAATGTGAACCCGCAACCTCTTATTCCAACGGCAATGGGAACCCGGAGGCACATGTGCCACAGATCACCCTCTGCTGCGTAAGGCTGCATGCCTCTGAAACCCAACAGGCTGTGAAACGTTGCCCCGTCAAACCCCGAATCCCATAATTTAGCAGGACGGTCTGACAGCACCACCTTCTTCTCTTCCTTCTCAGCGTCCAGACTCGTCAGCTGCCTCCGTCCGTCCTCAGCTGAGATGGAGGCGGCGTGTTCACAGCTCATCATAATCATGCAGTAAACACACGGTCAAGCGGCTTCTTCACTGTCTGCACTGGCTGTTTGTGTGTGTGCACGCTGCATTTCGTTCTCTGTGATCAGATATAATGTGTTTATAAAGCGCTCCAGTGTGCCAGCTCTGAGCAGCCAGCGAAGCTTGTCGGCTGGTTAACGCACATAATTGCGCAACAGTAATTCTCCCGTCAGTGGGTGGGTAGTATCTGATTAACAGGTAATGAGCCACATCCCGTTCACCAAAGCCCCACCTACAGTATAACTCTGGCTCACCGTATTGTTCCCTGTCTTTTCTTTATTTCATCTGTGTTAAATTAATCAACCCGTTTATCTTTTCAGCACAAACATTATGACAAATATTCATTCACTTTGACATCGTCCACTTGGACTCAAGGATGACTTGATTTGATTTTGGTGGTCAAGAAACACGTTTTAGGCTATAGCTCAGGAGTTCATACGCTAATTATGACAATTTCAGAGAAATGTCTAACAGGATAAAATGATGAAGTGATGACATTTTGGACAGACATGAATGTAAACTGCAGCTTGACTATCTGGCGGAGGCATACAACCGCAAGGCTAGCTTGTTTTTACTGTATGAAGCAGTAACACTGGGGACACAAATAGCAGTCAGGTCCTGTGTTTGTTTGACCCATCCATCCACCCCAACCTCCTCCCTACGCTGCCTTTCTCACTATATACTATGTCACCTGACCCCTCCTTTGCTCCCGTCATAATTACTACAGCCACTAGAGGTCTGTGTCATTTTCTTGTACTCATATCAGGGATCAACCATTTGAATACATGATAATGGCCTTATGAGCCCGCTAGTAGGTGTAGCAGGCCCCTTCTAACCCACATCTGTGGGGCTGATAACCACCGATAATACCAGTTCAGTCGGCTGCTAACTTTTGAAGCGGGTGCTGGTCTTAATGATTCATACTGTCGGAGACCTACATAAAGGACCTTCTTGTTTCAGCTTAAAATAAAATGTCATCATGCATATTCACAAACAAATTCACAAAACGTTTGTTTGAGACCGTTGTTGACTAGTGCTTTGATTTGTAAATTACGTTTTCCACACCTGTTTCCATACATGTTTTACTTAATTTACTTGCTTAAAGCCCAAACACGATGTTCTCCGTTACCCTAATTAAGTTGTTCTTTAGCCTGAACCTAAGATGGTGTTTTTCTCGCCTAAATCCAACTGTGGAGGGTTGCGTGGCGTACAAATGACACGTGAAAAGCGGCATACAAATGACGTGAAAATACTAAAATGCGTACGCATGACACGCGGCGTAACCATGCAGCGTCATGGTATTTTTCCCCATTCCTGTGAGACGTGGTTGATACATCACAGTCAGAGCAGGACTGAGCATGAATGCAAATTGTAAATTGCATTTCTTTTGTCTGTCAGAGCTCTGTTTGCGTTCACTGTTGCTTTTGCGAAAATTGTACAGGCGCAGACATAGATAATGGGAAAAACAAGTCAGGAACAGTGCTTCTTGGACAACCCCATGGTGGCCATAGATTACCTTTTAACATTGTCTAGCACTGACAGCATTACTGGTCAGGTGTGATACCTCTCTTTATGGCTCCTTCCAACAATTTCAAAGAAATATATACATTTTTGGTGGAAGCATAACTTGAGCAAGCATACAGAAATACGTGTGACATTTGCAGCAGTTTCAACTGAGCTGTTTCAGACGGATTCTCACACAGTAAATGTTGGGGAAAATGAGAAACAAAGAGGGCATAACGTGGCGACTCCGATTATTTAATACTCCATCTGATAGCTTAACAAGCTTCAGCAGCAGACCTAAACAGCAACTTTCGACACCATAATTGCTCAATTTATGAGCCAATGCTCAGATATGAGAAGTATTGTGCTCGATATTTATGCCAAAACAAGTAATATAATCAGATTTAGGGGGCAGTACAATTGCAAATGCAATTCATATAATTTCAAATGATTTATTTAAAAGGAGATCGAGTGATATTTTGTGATGGTTGAAAAAGTCTGTTGAGGCTCTTACACCAGCTGAAATCCCCTTCCAAAGAAAAGAGCACAGTTTACTAACGTCTTTATTTTTGTACTCAGTATTTGTACATCTATGTGAAGTGTGCATGTATATGTGTGTTTGCGTGCACATACTGTAGCTATGCCTGAATGCATGCTTGCACTTCCACATACTGTATATTATGCATTTAAAAATACACAGCTGGATCTAGTGCCAGGGTTAACAGTGCATCCCCTTGTGCCGCACTGAGGCCGTGAGACAATAGTGTCATGGAAGAAGCTTGGGGTTCGGGACCTCTACGATTACTCTTGGAAGACTCCTCCAAACTTATTAAAATCCCTGGCACAATAAAAGAGGGCGCTGGCATGGCTGTAAGCGAGTTGATCTTGGCTGTTTTCTGCTGTTGTGGGCAAACAGGGAGGATGTATAATGAGGAGGAGATGCACAGAGGTCACGCAAATAAGCGACGCTCTCAAGACTGTACAGAGAAAGCCTGTGTGAAGGGATCTGACTTGCTTTAAATGTATCTGAAAGCAGCCAGTCATGGGATGTTTTACTGAGGTCACCATATAGAAAGGCTGGTTAATTATAACAGTGCATTTAAAAATTACATAATGTTTTCTCTAATGTAATTTTGCAGGAGGCCAACATTGAATATTTTGTACTTTTACTTTTGTCATCACTTTTTTTCTCTCTTTATCTCTCATGTTAGTTATGTTGTTTTATGTAGAAGTCTATACACCAAAATGATACAATCCAACAGTTTCCATAAGTCACATATGAATAAATACATAACAAAAGCACAGTTCAGTAAAGAAAGGGTACCTCATTGACGGGCCAGATTAACTATTAAGGTCAAAACTGAATCCTGTGTTCCCCAACTTAGTCAGGTAATAAGTTTATTCAATGCATTATTTAAAGGATAGGTTCACATTTTTTTTAAAGTCTGTCTTAAAACAATAGTAAGGTGCCCATATGAGCATTGAAACAGTTTTTGCTTGTTTCAGTCAATCCTCCAGTTCATACTGGCCACTGAAATATCCCCCCATAATGTCCCTCCATTGTAAGTGATGGCGGACAAAACCCAGTCACTGTTATGTGCAAAAATATTTTTTAAAGTGTATCTGAAGATAATAATGATGCTTCAGCAGTCTTTAGAATAATCAATTGAGTATTTTAATTTTCGTTAAGCCAATGTGGAAGTGTCTTAAACAGCAGGGGGCGACTCTGGCTGCTAAAAGTAGTCTGATTGGATAGAAGTCTACGAGAAAATGAGCCTACTTCACTCTTGATTTATTACCTCAGTAAACTGTAAATATGAGTTTATGGTACCAACTGCTAGTTTCAAATCTTCTTCAATACAACATGATGTTCATTTAGTAAATTATGGTGCCAGGTAGAGTCAAATAGAGCATAAAGTAGGGGATGCTTTCAGGTGTGGCCATCTTGTGATTGACAGGTGTTTTCAGTACATGAAAGTGGTTTCAAACCAATGGGTGATGTAACTGTGATTACATGGCCTTCTTGCATACAGTCTATAACTTTAGCACATTTAAGGGTGCAGATAAACAAGTCCTCATTTGTGCTTCCAAACTAAAATGTGTTTCTCTGGAGAAACTCAAACATATGGAGCATGATTGAGGCCTAAGACCAAACAATGAGGGCAGCTATACTGAAATATCTCCCCAGCCCTCTTCTAGCATCTTCATCATTTAACTGCCTTGGGTTGCATATGGCTGCATTACAGAGTTTTTTCTTTTATATTTGTTTCATGATGCCATTTAAAATGACCACAACGTTACAAGGAGCAGCCTTAACCTTCTACAGAAATGTGAAAGCACTTTAAAATGCAGCATCTATAGTGTAACCACTATACCTGCTAGCATCCTATTTCAGCTTAAAACCTCATCCATCAAGACATTTAAAAAGTTATCTTTTGTATGAGCCAGGCGTCCAGAATGCTGCAAAGCGTGACAGGATGTCTGGCTCTTGTCACGTGTGTGGCGACGGAGCTATTTCAGAGGCCTTTTGAAAACCCACCAACCTGCTGCAGCCGGCGCGAACACTGCAGAAAGTGAGCAGCCCTTCTGACAGGAAGAGCGAAAGATATATTTTGTTTTATGAGTTTTGGGAGGAGAGAATGTTAGTCTGACTCTGTATATTAAACATAAACCCATTCAAAGCTAATTGAATACAAATATAGGGTCAGGGTATAAAATAAGAAAAGTGGGCAAAGGGACATATCGGGTATTAATGTTAGCTGTTATATTTTTCTTACTAGTAGGTGAGATATTCGATGTCCAGACTATTATAAGAAGTGAGGCCCCCTAACATATTTTTCTTGGATAGGGCCGTCACACTACACACACATCGTACATGGACACACATCCTCGGTGGAAGCTCAGCGTGCTTGGAGAGGAAAGGCGGACATTTCGGGGCACGGGGCTACATTATACTATAGTAGCGGCTTTTATGGGACAGACAACACGCCTGGCTCCAGCGGGAAAACCTCATGATGGACAGGCACTTTACCTGAGCCAAGAGCAGGCGGGCCGGGAGGAGGGAAAATGAAATAAAATCAATACTCGAACATAACTTTTTAAATAAACATTTGCACTCCACGGACATTGTTGGCAGTGGGAGCCGGTAACCTGTCCCTATTGGTGGAACTCAACACCAGACCATTCGCAGAGCACTGGCTCCCATCGAGGTGATGGCTACTGGCAAGATGTGACGTGAATAGCAGGCTATGTTCTGTTTATCCAAGGTAAAGGAAGAGAGGGGGGGAACTAGGGAGTGAGGCTGCTCTTTCCCCGTGCAAGCGTTTTCACGGTTTGTTGGTCATGCTAAAAGCAACCAAAACCTCTGCAGAAGCGATGCCTGGTGACTTTAAGCAACAGTTCTCCCCATTGAGAAGGAAGAAATGAGATTATCAACTGCATCAAGTCTCGCGCCTCCCCTGAACCAAGGTGTGATTCAAGTACAGCTTTTGGTTTTGTCGCGAGAATAGGGATGCATTTACCGGCAGAGACACGAGTGGAATCTGGGTGTTAGGCCAACATGCCATCAACTGAAGGGGTAAACAGAATTAAAACTGCTACTTCCCGGCATGGTTTTCAGACTTCAAGTCACACGGCCAGTTTGCCAGAGGATAGTGATTTTTAGGAAAGGTCCAAATTACTATGTACTTAAATAAATTCTACCAAAGCTCATCATTTTTCATCCTCTGGTTAGGATACAAAGAAGCTGCACAGTCTGCACAAACTTCAGGAGAAATCCATCATACAGTATATTCACAGTTACTCTACGGACAACAGCAGCTTCATTAAACCAGAATGCAAGTCAGCCGTAAGACACACAGGGCTTGGTATCGTTTGATATTTTTTTTTTCATACAATTGCCAGTATTTACCTGAATTTCTTCTTTAAAGTATATATATATAAAGCATTTAATGTTGCATTCAATGTTAAATTTAAACAAGAATACATTTTAACAAGAGAACCTTGTCTAAATAAAATACAATCTTGGCAAAATTCAGATTTAAAGGATCAAAACCACGAAGACTTGCAGTACCAAGACAACTTTGTTTCTGTAGGACATTTGGTTTTTGCAATAAAGTTGTTCTCAATACTGGCGTTGCTGGAGATTTGATCCTGTAAGATAGTTTCCAGGGCACCTCTGTGTCTTCGCTGACCATGAACCGCAGCGTCCTTTAATAAAGGCATAAAATAAAAATAAATTCATTCATTCATTCATTTCCCTTTTCCGTGCTCCTTGCAAGTAGGTGATGTTCTACATTTTTCTTACTGACAGTAAATCTCATGAAAAGACTGAAACCAACAATAAGATGAGATAATCCTTTATCAGTCCCACAGTGGGGAAATTCACAGTGTTACAGCAGCGAAGGGGATGGTGCAAACAATAAAAATAGTAATAATAAGATATTAAAAAAAGATGATAAATAGTAAGTAATAGCGGTGGGACGGTTCACAAAACTCAGTTCGGTTTTGGGTAACGATTTGCGGTTCAGTTCGGTACATTTATTTATTTTTCATTTGAGCAGTGTTGTTAATGACTAATGCCTGTAGGATGAACTTCTCATGGATGAATAAAGGTTTCACTTTGTTATGATGGAGTGGGATCAGAGATTTAAATCTATAGCAATGTAACTGTTACGTCTGGTTGGACAAAGTGCCCCCACTCTGTCCATGATAGCATTTGGCCATTGAATCCAGGGAAGGCCAATAAATTATCATTGATACATTTGGTTACTTCAGCTGCTGTCCGTGGTGCTGATCAAAGACTGGTTAGCAGGATGGGAGATGCATGGTGGACCTCTCTGTGGTGGCATAGCTCTTGTCTGCTTTGCAATTGTCTGAATTGATTGAATGCGTGCACACAAGTATGGGATTATGTTTTGGGTGAGCGCCCAAGAAACATTTTTTGCACTGGGGCCAATCGCAATTAAGGTACGCTGCTGGGTGGCATGTTCCTTCATTAACAGGAAGTGCTATACGAGTCAGCTTAAAAATGACAGCCTTTCAGTATATACAGTACATGTAAATGAAAAAGAGATCTGATGAACCATTCATTTTGTCCATCTGAATATAGCCATTTTCTGCATGTTGAATAGCATTCTGGGAAATGTAGGATATCAGAAGAGCAGGTTGAGGGAAGGTGGGTGCATTAAATGTCAAGTTAACTCTTGGAATGCAGGGAGCATTGCAGACTGATGAGCAGCGTAAGAGGATCCGAGGGGGATTTTTCCTTAAAACAACAATAGACAGTCTGGGACTAATAGGCCGCGGGATAAGCTGGGTGGCCTGGCCTGGCTGCTGGTGCTGCCCTGAGCTGGCCCAGGTGCTGCTGACTACAGTGGAAAAGACCTCTCACTCTCCTCACAGCTGGCTGGACGGACACACACACACACACACACACACACACACACACACACACACACACACACACACACACACACACACACACAGCTGGTTCCTGCAGTGGCCCAGCTGCAGCCGCCGCCACACCGAGCGCTGGATGGATTGGGTCACAGTGAAACACCTGGAGGCAGACGCAGTCAGGTTGTAGCGAGGATCCGACTGACCTCGGGAATAAAGAAATGGATCTGGATCAGATTTCCCATGTTTCAGCTGCTAAATGTGCACTTTGATTGTATTTGTCACTCTGAAAAGAAACATCACTCCTGAAATAAGAAAGAAAAACATTTAATTTAATTTTAATTCTTTACATATTTGCATCAGGGTTCTCAATTTTCAAACTACATCTGTATAACTAAAGAAAAAGTGCAGTACAAAATTATAAATATAATGAAATTAGATTGCTAAACTCTTGCTATGATTTTGCTAAATTAATACTGCTAAATTTCCTTTTGAAAGCATCAAGGTGTCAGGATAATTAATCACCACACAAAAGCTTACAGTACATGTTTATGAGCATAGCTTTGGCTTGGTGCAATAAAACTTGTAAATAACATCTTGACTGATAATCATTATGAGACAATGGGCCTCTGGGCACAGACATGTAAAAGGCCCCATGACCTCTCCTGCATCGGAGCAATACACAAACTCTACAGATGTTTTGCTGTTTTGTTGTTGTTTTATGTCTCTTTGTAGTCATTTCACATCTCTCTGTAGTTTTGTATCTCTTTGTAAGTGTTTTGGTCTTTTTGTAGTAATTTTGCTTCTCTCTGTAGTTGACTTGTGTCTCTTTGTAGTTGTTTTGAGTCTCTTTGTAGTCATTTTGTTTATCTTTGTGGTTGTATTATGTCTGTTTGTAGTCTTTTTGTTTATCTTTGTGGTCTTTTTGTTTATCTTTGTGGTTGTTTTGTGTCTCTTTGTAGTCCTTTTGTTTATCTTTGTGGTTGTTTTGTGTCTCTTTGTAGTCTTTTTGTTTATCTTTGTGGTTGTCCTGTGTCTCTTTGTAGTCCTTTTGTTTATCTTTATGGTTCTTTTGTGTCTCTTTGTAGTCTTTTTGTTTATCTTTGTGGTCTTTTTGTTTATCTTTGTGGTTGTTTTGTGTCTCTTTGTAGTCTTTTTGTTTATCTTTGTGGTTGTCCTGTGTCTCTTTGTAGTCCTTTTATTTATCTTTATGGTTCTTTTGTGTCTCTTTGTAGTCCTTTTTGTTTATCTTTGTGGTCTTTTTGTTTATCTTTGTGGTTGTTTTGTGTCTCTTTGTAGTCCTTTTGTTTATCTTTGTGGTTGTTTTGTGTCTCTTTGTAGTCCTTTTGTCTATCTTTGTGGTTGTCCTGTGTCTCTCTGTAGTCATTTTGTTTATCTTTGTGGTTGTCCTGTGTCTCTCTGTAGTCATTTTGTTTATCTTTGTGGTTGTCCTGTGTCTCTCTGTAGTCATTTTGCATCTATTTGTAGTTGCTTTGTGTCTCTT
Source organism: Pterois miles (assembly GCA_947000775.1). Taxonomy (NCBI): domain Eukaryota; kingdom Metazoa; phylum Chordata; class Actinopteri; order Perciformes; family Scorpaenidae; genus Pterois; species Pterois miles. Next base: position 653,690 of record CAMQGK010000246.1, on the reverse strand, counting down.
TGTAGTCGTGTTGAATCATTGTAGTTCCTTTCTGGCCTGACACTGAGCTAATCGGCTGGCCTAAAACTGAACCAAGTGTGAGAAACTAGCTGTCTGGACAGAGGTGTTTTAATCCCAGGGAGTTGTATAGTAATTGTTTGAGCGAAACACATTTGTGCCTCTAGCAGTTCGACCAATGATGTGCCAGATGACGAGGTCATGCCTGAGGACTGAGCAAAAAGCAGCGTATTTTTCTTTATTTTACCATCTCCCCCTTTTGCTTCTGTTACTGGAAGTGAGGGACAGGGTGTGTGTTTTAACGGACATGAGTCCAGACACAGCTGTGAATCAGACACAGTGTTGTGGAGATAGATGACACTACCGTGGACATGCTCCATCTGCGATCAGCTGTACACACTTGAGAAGACACCAAATAAACAGCGAACGCTGGCAAATTCACACCAGGTCATCTCTTTGGATTCACTCCACACTGTCTTCCTTTCTTTGTGGATTTCTGAGCGCTCTCACTTTCCTCCGCATACAATCATCCACCTGCTTCCCTCAGACAGCACTGACTTCATGCACACCGCTGTGTGTGTCACATTAGAGGGAAAATATCCATAAATCTCTCAAAACGTCATGTTCCATTGAGTCTTTTCTCATTAGCTGCCTCAGATCCTACGTGTAAACACATCCGTCACATGGGATGATCACCACGGAGAGCATGACAGTGGATATACAACTCTTCCTGGAAAAGTAGAGTGAGCAGAAGAAAAGGGGATTTAACCGGGATGTGAATGTGATTAATAGAAATGCCAGACTTGAATTGCCGAGGTCTGAGACGCCAAGAACAGCTGCGAAAACCAGGCTGTTGGAGTGTGTGTGGGTGTTAAAAGGAAGAGTGTTGCCCTTAAGCAAGGCACTCAACCTGCTATTACAGTGTCTGACAGCAGAGGACTGTGGTTACTGGGCAGCTCCCAGGTGTGAATGTGTGGAACTGTGTGAGTGTGAAGCAAAGTGAAATGAAGCATATTGTTTTTGAAGGGAGAACGGGAGGTCCACTTGTCCTGGCGACAGAGGCTGAGAGCAACACAGTGGCCCAGACACAGGCCTCAATATGTCACCGTTGTTTCATTTTTATTTATTTGCACACTTTTGAAAAACTGTGAAGTGTGTGAAAGCTCACTACAGACTTGTGTTCAGAAATACTACATACACAGATTACTTAATGCAAGTGTTATTGCCTTTACATGGTCCAAAAGGCAAGGGGCGAGACAATTTTAAAATCCATCCAGCTTCCATGCATATGCATAACATGGTCCCCCATGTTGAACAAACCACAACAAAGTACCCTCTTTCAGTGGAGAAAACATGATGAAGAGCCTCATGAGGTGCCATCCCACTAGAGAAAACACGATGAAGAGCCCCATGAGGTGCCATCCCACTAGAGAAAACATGATGAAGAGCCCCATGAGGTGCCATCCCACTAGAGAAAACATGATGAAGAGCCCCATGAGGTGCCATCCCACTAGAGAAAACATGATGAAGAGCCCCATGAGGTGCCATCCCACTAGAGAAAACATGATGAAGAGCCCCATGAGGTGCCATCCCACTAGAGAAAACATGATGAAGAGCCCCATGAGGTGCCATCCCACTAGAGAAAACATGATGAAGAGCCCCATGGGGTGCCATCCCACTAGAGAAAACATGAAGAGCCTCATGAGGTGCCATCCCACTAGAGAAAACATGATGAAGAGCCTCATGAGGTGCCATCCCACCAGAGAAAACATGATGAAGAGCCCCATGAGGTGCCATCCCACTAGAGAAAACATGATGAAGAGCCCCATGAGGTGCCATCCCACTAGAGAAAACATGATGAAGAGCCTCATGAGGTGCCATCCCACTAGAGAAAACATGATGAAGAGCCCCATGAGGTGCCATCCCACTAGAGAAAACATGATGAAGAGCCTCATGAGGTGCCATTCCACTAGAGAAAACATGATGAAGAGCCCCATGAGGTGCCATCCCACTAGAGAAAACATGATGAAGAGCCTCATGAGGTGCCATCCCAGTAGAGAAAACATGATGAAGAGCCCCATGAGGTGCCATCCCACTACAGAAAACATGATGAAGAGCCCCATGAGGTGCCATCCCACTAGAGAAAACATGATGAAGAGCCTCATGAGGTGCCATCCCACTAGAGAAAACATGATGAAGAGCCCCATGGGGCCATCCCACTAGAAAACATGAAGAGCCTCATGAGGTGCCATCCCACTAGAGAAAACATGATGAAGAGCCTCATGAGGTGCCATCCCACCAGAGAAAACATGATGAAGAGCCCCATGGGGTGCCATCCCACTAGAGAAAACATGAAGAGCCTCATGAGGTGCCATCCCACTAGAGAAAACATGATGAAGAGCCTCATGAGGTGCCATCCCACCAGAGAAAACATGATGAAGAGCCCCATGAGGTGCCATCCCACTAGAGAAAACATGATGAAGAGCCCCATGAGGTGCCATCCCACTAGAGAAAACATGATGAAGAGCCTCATGAGGTGCCATCCCACTAGAGAAAACATGATGAAGAGCCCCATGAGGTGCCATCCCACTAGAGAAAACATGATGAAGAGCCTCATGAGGTGCCATTCCACTAGAGAAAACATGATGAAGAGCCCCATGAGGTGCCATCCCACTAGAGAAAACATGATGAAGAGCCTCATGAGGTGCCATCCCACTAGAGAAAACATGATGAAGAGCCCCATGAGGTGCCATCCCACTACAGAAAACATGATGAAGAGCCCCATGAGGTGCCATCCCACTAGAGAAAACATGATGAAGAGCCCCATGAGGTGCCATTCCACTAGAGAAAACATGATGAAGAGCCCCATGAGGTGCCATCCCACTAGAGAAAACATGAAGAATAGCCTCATGAGGTGCCATCCCACTAGAGAAAACATGATGAAGAGCCCCATGAGGTGCCATCCCACTGGAGAAAACATGATGAAGAGCCCCATGAGGTGCCATCCCACTAGAGAAAACATGATGAATAGCCACATGAGGTGCCATCCCACTAGAGAAAACATGATGAAGAGCCCCATGAGGTGCCATCCCACTAGAGAAAACATGATGAAAAGCCCCATGAGGTGCCATCCCACGAGAGAAAACATGATGAAGAGCCCCATGAGGTGCCATCCCACTAGAGAAAACATGATGAAAAGCCCCATGAGGTGCCATCCCACGAGAGAAAACATGATGAAGAGCCCCATGAGGTGCCATCCCACGAGAGAAAACATGATGAAGAGCCCCATGAGGTGCCATCCCACGAGAGAAAACATGATGAAGAGCCCCATGAGGTGCCATCCCACTAGAGAAAACATGATGAAGAGCCCCATGAGGTGCCATCACACGAGAGAAAACATGATGAAGAGCCCCATGAGGTGCCATCCCACTAGAGAAAACATGATGAAGAGCCTCATGAGGTGCCATCCCACTAGAGAAAACATGATGAAGAGCCTCATGAGGTGCCATCCCACTACAGAAAACATGATGAAGAGCCCCATGAGGTGCCATCCCACTACAGAAAACATGATGAAGAGCCCCATGAGGTGCCATCCCACTAGAGAAAACATGATGAAGAGCCCCATGAGGTGCCATCCCACTAGAGAAAACATGATGAAGAGCCCCATGGGGTGCCATCCCACTAGAGAAAGCTCCTTGTGCTCTCCACTGTAGACCAGTATGATCATTTAGAAATTGGATCGATTTGCTTGTTCACTAAATTACCATTCACTATCTGAGTTTAGCATCTTACAAGCAGCTAAAATGTCAGATAAAACCAACACAGTTATTCCAGCAAACATCTAAGGGAAGCATTTCCAAGTGGTGTTATTTGGCGCCGCTGTTAACTGGATCACTTTTTCTTCAGAGCTAGCACCTACCAACAACACGGTAACCAACATGGCTACTACTTTTTCTTTTTAAGTTTTTTTTTTTTTTGGCATTTTAAGGCTTTATTGGCAGGGCACTAGACAGTCTAGAAAGGGCGTAGGATTGAATCCAAAGCTGGGCCACCACGGTTAGGACTCAGCCTTGTCATATGGGCGCCATCATTTTGGTTGTCTAAAAATGTCAAGGTTCGGTTGTACTTAGCTCCACTGTCTCATGTCTCTTCTGGTTGCAGCAAAACAAGATGGCAACGAACAAAATGCCGAACTTGAGGCCTCAGAACAGCAGTCCACAAACCTATGGGTGACGTCACCGTGACTATGCCCACTTCTTCTACAGTCTATGAACACAAACGCAGATGGTTTCATTATTATACAGCCATCACATTGTGCAATCAATAGTTACTTCTAATGAAAAGTTTAAAGCAAAAAACGTGTCTAGTGACACCTTAACCCTGCACCCAGGCACATTGAGATCATGTGACATACATATAAAAGCTTTTTTAACATTCTGGTAGATTTTCAACTATTAAACCTCTGTGGTTTCATTTTGATTTTGTTTTTTGCAGTTCTGCAGTTGGCAGGACAAAATGTTGAGACAAATAGCGAGCTGGGCTGACTCACCGTGTCATACCTGGCTGCCTCTATTAATACATCAGTGGTCCAGCCCTGTGAATCACAGCAAAGTCGACGTATTTGCATTTCAACATAGTGACTGGATCCAGCTTTACTGAAACAGAAACTTCGGGTGTTTTGAAGTGGAGTTGTATGAGGTACTTATCTATCATCAGAGTATTGGAGAAATAGAGTTACTGGACGGAAACAAAGTAATGTACTACTGTGGACAGGGCTGGTAGCAAAATGTACTTTATGTACACTGTCATTAGAATAATTTCACTGCTTTACCTTGCAGTGAGACGGCTATACAGTCTACAGTATACAGGACTCCATTGAAAAAAATGATCTAAATGATTTTATCTTGCAGAACACAGGAGTTGCTGGTCTACCGCTGCCTTGATTGGTTAGTTTGTGTTATTGTGTAACTTAGATAAGTTCAGATTCACCAAATTTTTCAAAGGAGTCTGGTGGATGAAGAGCCCTTAAGGTTCCCTTCCACAGAGAGAACCCCCCGCCTCCAGAGCAAACATGATGAAGAACCCCTTAAGGTTCCCTTCCACTAGAGAAAACATGATGAAGAACCCCTTAAGGTTCCCTTCCACTAGAGAAAACATGATGAAGAACCCCTTAAGGTTCCCTTCCACTAGAGAAAATATGATGAAGAACCCCTTAAGGTTCCCTTTCCACTAGAGAAAACATGATGAAGAACCCCCTAAGGTTCCCTTTCCACTAGAGAAAACATGATGAAGAGCCCCTTAAGGTTCCCTTTCCACTAGAGAAAACATGATGAAGAACCCCTTAAGGTTCCCTTCCACTAGAGAAAACATGATGAAGAACCCCTTAAGGTTCCCTTCCACTAGAGAAAACATGATGAAGAACCCCTTAAGGTTCCCTTTCCACTAGAGAAAACATGATGAAGAACCCCTTAAGGTTCCCTTCCACTAGAGAAAACATGATGAAGAACCCTTTAAGGTTCCCTTCCACTAGAGAAAACATGATGAAGAACCCTTTAAGGTTCCCTTCCACTAGAGAAAACATGATGAAGAACCCCTTAAGGTTCCCTTCCACTAGAGAAAACATGATGAAGAACCCCTTAAGGTTCCCTTCCACTAGAGAAAACATGATGAAGAACCCCTTAAGGTTCCCTTCCACTAGAGAAAACATGATGAAGAACCCCTTAAGGTTCCCTTCCACTAGAGAAAACATGATGAAGAACCCCTTAAGGTTCCCTTCCACTAGAGAAAACATGATGAAGAACCCCTTAAGGTTCCCTTTCCACTAGAGACAACATGATGAAGAACCCCTTAAGGTTCCCTTTCCACTAGAGAAAACATGATGAAGAACCCCTTAAGGTTCCCTTCCACTAGAGAAAACATGATGAAGAACCCTTTAAGGTTCCCTTCCACTAGAGAAAACATGATGAAGAACCCCTTAAGGTTCCCTTTCCACTAGAGAAAACATGATGAAGAGCCCCTTAAGGTTCCCTTTCCACTAGAGAAAACATGATGAAGAACCCCTTAAGGTTCCCTTCCACGAGAGAAAACATGATGAAGAACCCCTTAAGGTTCCCTCCAAAAAAATTTAAAACTAAAATAAAAACCCCCTTCCACTAGAGAAAACATGATGAAGAACCCCTTAAGGTTCCCTTTCCACTAGAGAAAACATGATGAAGAACCCCTTAAGGTTCCCTTCCACTAGAGAAAACATGATGAAGAACCCTTTAAGGTTCCCTTCCACTAGAGAAAACATGATGAAGAACCCCTTAAGGTTCCCTTCCACTAGAGAAAACATGATGAAGAACCCCTTAAGGTTCCCTTCCACTAGAGAAAACATGATGAAGAACCCTTTAAGGTTCCCTTCCACTAGAGAAAACATGATGAAGAACCCCTTAAGGTTCCCTTCCACTAGAGAAAACATGATGAAGAACCCCTTAAGGTTCCCTTCCACTAGAGAAAACATGATGAAGAACCCCTTAAGGTTCCCTTCCACTAGAGAAAACATGATGAAGAACCCCTTAAGGTTCCCTTCCACTAGAGAAAACATGATGAAGAACCCCTTAAGGTTCCCTTCCACTAGAGAAAACATGATGAAGAACCCCTTAAGGTTCCCTTCCACTAGAGAAAACATGATGAAGAACCCCTTCAGGTTCCCTTTCCACTTGAGAAAACATGATGAAGTCACCAGACTCCATTGAAAACCAGTGATTTTATCTTGCAGAACACAGGAGTTGCTGGTCTACCGCTGCCTTGATTGGTAAGTTTGTGTTATTGTGTGACTTAGATTAGTTCAGATTCACCAAATTTTTCAAAGGACTTTGGCAAGAGCATCGATGGACACAGCTGCCTCAGTTCTCTTCAGAAAGGGCTGTCTGACAGCATGGTCAAAAATATTATAGATTTAGTGTACGCTTAAACTGATATAGATTTTTTCAGATGAGCCTTTCTTTTAGGTGGATAAAATACAAATAAAAATAGCTGCCCACCCCGTCCACAGCAGTACATTGCGTAACTCCTGTCTGCTTCTTCAAACTGGGGGTATGCCGACCATCATCTACTGTAGGTAATACACTGACTATGGATAAGAGCCTCTTACAACCCCACTTCAAAAACACCTGAACTGTCCCTTTAATGCTGGCCAACTGAAACACCTTGGGTAATGTTAGAGTTCTGGTTAAACCTGGTTTAACCAAGTTGTTGAGTAAAGGTAAATATATATGCTTCTCGCCACACAAGATAAGATAAGATGAACCTTTATTAATCCCCGGAGGGAAATTCGGGTGTCATAGCAGCAGCAACAACAGTACAGATGAATACAATAAGTAAAAAGTAAAAGAGAAGGTGCAATAAAGGAAGTTCAGCTTCTTGTTGCATATATCATGCACATCCATTTTAAGACATCAAACTTATTTTATGAGATTTAATTATACTATATGGATTATATCATGTCTCCAGTGGAGAAAAAACTGTTCCAGTGTTTTATTTATCTACCCACACTGTAATCGTTGGTAAACCAGTTGTTTACAGTCAATTGAATGAAGTCATTCTGCAGTCATCGGCAGCTTGAGACGTGCTGAAGCCAAGGCCCTGAAGAGTCCTACCTCAAGACGGGCCAATCAGCATGAGAGCTGTGGGAGAGGACGCGTGGCTGGCAGCGTGGCGGCGGCGACCACAGCCACCTCGCAGCTCATGAAGGCCCCCATTCACCACCATTCACACAATATTCATGCAAGAGGGAGACTTCCCCAGCGAAAACAAGCCCCGTTTAAAGAGAAAACAATCGGCCCTCCCCAACGAATTCCTGCTAATTTGCCAGGGCCGGGGAGGCAGGAGAGGAGCGTCGCGAGTGATGGACGCCTGCCCGTCTAGCTGCTGAAACGTGTGTTTCTGTGTGTATTTGTATACGCGTGTGTGTCCCTGTGCTACGACATGCATTAGGGGTGCCAGCTCTTCCATCAGGCTCTGCTTTGACACATCCCTGATGCATCCTGTTCTGGTGTTTCACTCGTCAAACTTCCAACATCCCCTTCCTCAGCACACACAGCTCTCTCATCTGCCACCACAAACCCTACCCAGTCAAAAAATACACTTTCTATACTGCTTTCCTCAGTTTATTTTTTATTGTGTGTCAGTTTGAAAGCTGATCCGATAGCTGAAATTGAGTATTTGCATCCCGTTTCATTAAGCATAACTACTGGTATCTCGTGAAAAACACTTTAACACGCGATGCAATATGACTCGGTGTAATTTGACTTTCCGTATTTATTTTTCTGGCTTATTAGAAATAAGCTGCTTGTTCAGCAAAGGACTGTGAGGGTGCACTGTGCTACAAGACCATGTTCCAACCCACGGGGAGAGGAAACGTGGGGGAGACCTCGTCTCACTTAGTGTGTGGAAGGTGTTCACGGCAAGAGTGTGCACTGTTAATATGTGCGTTCATTAATTATGTGTGCGTCGTGTATGTGTACGTGCCGGTTACAGTAGCCAGGCTGTCTGAGCGATTAGCAGGTGGGTCTCGTCTTTAACACTTTGGACGTGTGTGTTTGTTTGTGTGTGAGGTTCAGGTGTTATGTGACAGGGAAATGGAGTATTGGCAGTGTGTGTGTGTGTGTGTGTGTGTGTGTGTGTGTGTGTGTGTGTGTGTGTGTGTGTGTGTGTGTGTGTGTGTGTGTGTACTGAGGTCTGAGGCTGGAGGTGGTAGTAAAACTATTTCATTGCAGCATCCTTCGGTGATAATCAGAATCTACAGTGTGCCAAATAGTTTGCTTAACAATATTATTTATTTATTTATTTATTTATTTGTGTAGATGTAGTAGTGGATGCTACAGAGATAATTAAGGGGGCCTGGATGTAATTAATCACTAAAAAACAAGAGTTTTGGAAAAACTTTATAATAACCATCATTTCTAAATGGTAAATTGGTAGTTAATTAAACAGTTAATAGTTATTTTATTGTTAAACAATGAAATGATAATACTTTATTAATTATACTAATTATTACTAATTATTACTTATTTTTTGTTATTCTTTAATTTCTGCTATTTTATCAAGAATATGAAACATTTAGTTTATAATGATTAAGAGGAAAATTCTGATCAAATTATATATAATATAAACAGTATGCTGTTAATGAATATCATATAATATCTTAATAGTTTCTAGCTGCACACATTTTATATTACATCTTATATTTTATATATGTACATTTTATATACTGGATAACGGATGGTAGATGGCCCAGAAACCATTATTAGCAATTGATAAAGTATTGACTATCTATCTAAATAAAGTGTAGAAATGTTTTAGAAAGTATTTAGGAATTATTTAACAAGATATTATGATCATCAGTTACAACTTCATAATAGCATCCAAATAATGTTTATAGGTGGTTTACACATATAGAATTAGCCATTAAGTGTGACACATATCTAGTTATCTATATGTTTATAGATGTTTTACAAGCAACTTAATATTTTAATTAATTTTGATTAATTGAATTTAATTAATTAACAAATAATTTTAACCATTAAGAAATACATATAATATAGTATAAATATATAAATAATATATAAATATTTTGTGAAACTTAGAATAACATAAATTGTAGTATTACTAATAATTAGTAAACACTATTAATTAGGATTTAATTGTTCCTTTAAGCATTTTTTCCCTTTGGTAGTACAGTAATCACTATTAATAAAGTTTTACTTTTGCCTTTATGTGTTATTTTTTTTCCCCCATACGTTCTTCCAGTACAGGAAAAAATCATCTAATATCATTTGTTGCAGGGAGAGTCTGTATTTTTGGAGCAATGAGTGTTTGATTTTGGCATAATGGATGTTGGACAAATGGGTTTTTGGTCCAATGGGACAGTCTGTAGGGAGTTGGCTTGGGAACCGGAGGGTCACCGGTTCAAGTCCCGACATGGACCAAGAACTGAGTGTGAACTGGTAGCTGGAGAGGTGCCAGTTTACCTCTTGGGCACTGCCGAGGTGCCCCTGAGCAAGGCACCAAACCCCCAACTGCTCGGGGCGCTTGTCAGGAGCAGCCCCCTCACTCTGACATCTCTCCATTGTTGCATGTTTGTGCATGTGTGTGTTCGGGTCTGCATGTACCGTGTATAAGTTAACAACAGAGTGAAAAAATTGAATTTCCCCTCGTGGGACTAATAAAGGACTATCTTGAAATAATGGGCCGTCGGAACAATGGCACCATTTGATTATCCATGTAAAAGACTTAAAATAAACACCACTGTTCTTGCATTGCAGGGTAAAAGAAATTAGTCCTAATACTGTAAGTAGGCTATGATAACTTAAGTTTGCCTTTTTATATATTACTGTATATTATATAGCAGTACAATATGTTTTCACTGTAACATTACAAGAGAAGAGGCTTTTAGCATGACGAACTTAACGTTATCTCAGCTAGCACTGGCTTGGGGTTGCGAAAGTTTTAAACTTCACGAAGCCAATGAAGGGCAGCACAGACCAGCTAATAATCGTTAGCGGGGCATGCTAACGATGGCAGCTCACACTGGAGCTGATAAACACACCGTTCAATCATTCCTTACAGTTTAAAAATAATGACAGCATCCTCCTTTTTAAATCCAGAGAACTGCTTAATACAGATGAGAAATGTTAAGCTGTTGCGCCAGAGGCTTAAAATGATCATATTTTGAGGAAATGTATCATACACAAATCATAACCACAAGAACAAATACGCGTAAATGTATTTAAACAACTTTTTGACACGCGTACAAATCTATACACATTTGTTGTTGTTGTTCTTTTAAAGCAAGCTGACACTGCTATGATGTGTGTACATAACAAATTACATTATGAGACCGTACAACGGAACGCCATTGTTATGCATGAAAAACAGTTACAGCCATAAGATAATATAATTGAATTAATAACGAGGCTTACTGCTGCATTCAAAGCTGTCTCTCGTGCAAACTGTCTTCAAATGAACGGCGGGATAAAGAGCGACAGCCGTGCTCGTAAATCACATTCGTACAGTGTGACCAGATAAATTTAGGGAAGGGGAGGTGGGCGCGGCCTCCCGTACATTACAACAGCAGTAATAATTAAAGCTGCAGCTATCAATTACTCTAATAATCGAGTATTATACTGATTATTCCATCGAGTAACCGGCTAAGAAGTACTTTTGCTTTATTATTAAAGAGCAATTATAAATATATAAGGATAATAAGTCAGGTCTCTTAAAATCAACAACTTATTGGTTTCCTTGGAAAAATGTAATTTTCAGGATGAACAGGACAGGATTCGAGACAATTGCTTGTATTTTGGGACTGTCTGGTCACCAAGCATGGCTAGAAAGAGGAAAAGTGCTAAACGAAGACGTAGGATTCATCCAGCAACTAAAACCACGCACTAAGTCTAATCGGGATTAAACAGATTATCATACATTATGGCACTTTTGGGCAAATCATACAAAAATGATAACTGGCACCGCTGAGCCCCAACCACACTGCTTCAGAAGCTACTTGGTTATGGTTGCTATGCTATGATTGGACAATCACTGGGGATGAGGAGGAGATGGTTAGCGAATGAGAGTGCACAGCACAGCTGGTGAGATGCTTAAAACTCAATGTTTACGACCATTCTCCCCCTCTATCAATCCCCCTCATCCATCCCGAACTACTCTGCCCCCCTCGCTTCCACCCAGCCCTCACCTCTCTCCTCTCTTTCCTCCTTTCCAGTCAGCTGGCAGGGAGAAGAAGGGCTCTTTGACTCATGTGGAGGGGGGAAATGATGAGGGTTGGGGGGTCCCGGTGCTCTTGGAGTCTGATAGTCTGGCTGGTCCGTACAGGCTTTTCCTCCAGGGTTTGAGGCAGTCAGAGAGGCGAGGGGGGAGAGAGAGGAGATTTCTGACGGCACATCTCCACCATGTGGACTGCTGACAGGGCCGCTGACTGAAACTGACCAGAGAATCACTGCTGATCGACAGCAACGTTTGTGGGGTTAAGAATAAGTTGCCTTTTAAAGTAGCTGCACGTCTCCAACAACACCCAACACTTAGGTTCTGCTGTCCGTCTGTCAGCCTGTGGGTAGACTGTCCAAGAGGCAGAAATACAAGAATCTGAGTCATATCATATGCCAGATACAATAAATTAGGGCTGTCAATTGATGAGATAAATATTCTTTTTTGATGACGGCAAAATGTTCATCTTGTTATCTTTTAATTAGAGCTGTCAATTGATTAAAAGTATGTCTTTAAGATAAGATAAGATAAGATATTAAATAAATATTCCTTTATTGGTCCCACAGTGGAGAAATTCACAATATTATATTATATATATATATATATATATATATATATATATATATAGTATTTGTGTGCTTGTCTATGATTAATTTAATCACACATTTTTATTTGTTCAAAATGTACCTTAAAAGGAGATTTGTCAAGTATTTAATACAAATATGCTGCAAACATACAAATGTATGTACATATGTATAACTGGAAATCAATTATCAACACAACACAATGACAGATATTGTCCAGAAACCCTCACAGGTACTGACTTTAGCATAAAATATGCTCAAATCATAACGTGACAAACTGCAGCCCAACAGGCAACAACAGCTGTCAGTGTATCAGAGTGCTGACTTGACTATGACTTGATCCAAACTGACTGTGATTATGATAAAGTGGGCATGTCTGTAAAGGGGAGACTCGTGGGGACCCATAGACCCCATTTTCATTCACATATCTGGAGGTCAGAGGTCAACGGACCCCTTTGAAAATGGACATGACAGTTTTTTCTCTCTAAAATTTAATGTAAGTTTGGATTTAGCCTCCTTCCGACAAGCTAGTGTGACATGATTGGTGCCAAAGCATCACTTAAGTTTTCTAGTTTCATATGATGCCAGTATCTTCACTCTAGTTGTAAAACTGACCACTACAACCTTCAATGCATTAAAGAAGTTAGTGGTGTTAAAACGACTTTTCGTTAACATGTTAACTACAATGAATACTTTTTTTTTTTTTTTATAAAGGGAGAAAAGCAACAAAAAGGTATTTCACAACATGAATTTCAGTATGCTAGACTCTTAATATAAAATGCTACGACTTGGCTTCCGAATCTCAAGTATCAAATAAAATGAAAACATTCATGTCAAATCAGCCCAAAAGTTTCTTTAGAGCATCACAATATCATGTATGTTCATTATCTGTAAGCTTGTGGGGAGATCATGTGTTCGGTCATGAGTCCATCAGCGATGGACACTCCCGGTGTTATTCGACATCGGGATGAGATGACGTAGTATTAATAATGTGATGTGCACTTAGGGCGGGCAGGAGGGGTGGTCTGTAGATCTGTACCACCACTTTGTTTTCAAGTCACCAAACTGCAGCTATTTCAATCACTTCTGAATGTATTCATCCAAAATGCAGTACATTGCTATTACATACAGTATAACTTTACAGTACTGTATTTTTTCAGTGTAAGGCACACTTAAAATTACCCAGCTGTTTAACTCAGACACTGATGATGAAGGATTTGATGGATTTGTGGAAGAGGAATGAACTGAAAAGTGAGTGTATTGATTTGTATTTCATGTGTTACAACTGAAAAATGTTGAGAGTTATTGAAGTTATTGAGTTATTAAATGAATTGAGTAAAGTTTGACTTATCTGACCGTTTTGTTTCGCTTAATGCGCCTTATAATCCGGTGCACCTTATAGTGCGAAAAATACGGTACATGGAAACAGTCAGTGTGGGATACAGTATGCTAGACAAGTGGGCATCGCTCCATAGACTCACTACAACACTCTCACTCACAATCCATTCAGTCCATTCAGCAGCAGCGCTCAGCACCCTCCTGCCCTCCAGTAGCCGTAGACCCCCATGCTGACACCTAATCCAGAGCCTCGCTACCATAACATTTTCACAAGGGTCGCGAGCCACGCAATAACAGCTCCACATGAATTGGTGAACTGCTTCTTTATAAGTGGTACGACACACGCAATTAGTGTTCATTGGTGGTAGCCGGCCGCCACTTTTTTTCTGTGTATTTTTACAAGAGAGTTGAATATAATCCTTAGATAGTGTGTATCTTGAAGACAGACTGTGTGTGTGTTGGATTATGTTCTCCTGTCTTGAGGATGTGTGTGCGTGTGTGTGTGTGTAGCCCCATACTTTTATGTTATACATTTAATAGAAATCAAATACAGTATTAAAGGTAGGGCTAAGTCAAAGTTAATGCAATAACGCGTTGGCACAAATTAATTTTAATGCCGCATTAATGCAATCAGTCTTTTGGAGGTTGTAGCAGGCTCGGTTTTAAAGTTAGAGTGAAGATACTGGTATCATATGAAACTACAAAACCTGAGGGATCCACTGCTATCATATCATAATAGCGTATTGGGAAGCAGGCTAAATAATGCTCCAAACTTGTGCTAAATTTTGGCGAGGAAAAACTGAAGTAGCCATTTTCACTTTATGACAATAAGATGCACTTTGGGGCAAATCATAGAAAAAGAGTATTAAATGCTTGTCAAATCTCCCTTTAAGGTACACTTTGAACAGATGTTATAGGTTTGCAATTAATCACTATTAATCATGGGCAATCGTGATTAATCATATGATGCCAATAATTAATAAATTTATATACTTTTATAACATCTGGTGTGCTTTGGGATGTCCTCACAGACCTGGATCAGGGCATCAGTGAGCTCCTGGACAGTCTGTGGCGGTACTTGGTGGTAGTGTTGGATGCTCCGATACATAACATCCCATAGGTGCTCAGTTGGATTTAGGTCAGGGGTCAGGGGGACGTGAGTGCCAGTCAATGGCATCAATGTCTTCATCATCCATGAACTACAAACACACTCTGGCCACATGGGGCCGGGCAGCGTCCTGCACCAGCGTAAGGTCTGACAATCACTATGAGGATTTCATCCCGGCACCTAACAACAGTCAGGGTAACGTTCACCACGGCGTCTCCAGACTCTTTCACGCCTGCCACGTGAGCTCAGTGTGAACCAGTTCTCATCTGTGAAAAGAACAGAGTGCCAGTGGTGGATCTGCCAATTCTGTTGTTCTCTGGCGAATACCAATCAAGGTGCACGGTGCTGGGCTGTGAGCACAGGTCCCACTCGAGGATGTCAAGCCATCATGCCAACCTCATGGAGTCTGTTTCTGACAGTATAGTCAGAAACATGCACACCAGTAGCCTTCTAGAGGTCATTTTGTAGGCTTTGGCAGAGCTCCTCCTGTTCCTCCTCACACAGAGTAGCAGATACCGGTCCTGCTGTTGGGTTATGCCCTCCTTGTGTAATGGCCGGTCCTGGTATCTCCTCCATGCTCTTGAGACTGTGCTGAGAGACACAGCAAAACTTCTTGCGCTGCACATATGGATGTGCTATCTTGGACTATCTGTGCAACCTGATTGGGCTTCAGGTACCACCTCATGCTGCAAGTATCAACAAGGACACTAGCAGAACACAAAACTAGAGAAGAATCAGTCAGGAAGGATCAGGAGAGACCAACTGTCTGTGGTCACCACATGTAAAACCATTCCTCCTTTTGGGGGTTATCTTGCTGTTACCTCCATTGCACCTGTTGTCACTTTCATTTGCACCAAAGCAGGTGAAAGTGATTCACAATCACTTTGCTTCCTAATTGGACAGATTGATATCCCTGAAGTTTAACTGACTTGGTGTTATACTATGGTGATAAAGTGTTCCCTTCACTTTTTTTTGATCAGTGTAGAATAATGAGACATACATTATCAATATATAAACGATAGCTGGGAAATAAAAGTAAGAACTTAAGTTAAAAATGGTTTTATAGCTGTACAGAAGAAAACCTTTCAAACAAATATTTCTGACAAGCCAGCTCAGACGTCCTCTCTCTGGCAAGCAGTAAAACTAATGACAAAATTGGAACAATCTGCTTTTTGAATGGCCACTTTTATTCCTCCAGTGAAGCGATCTGGGGCCTAATTTGTCCTATGGGACGCCACACACTCCCCATAAAGCCACATTAGGACTGCAGTAGCCGGGATAATGAATATGATTCAGACAAGGTGCCCGGCAGCAGCTCCGCCTCCTCAGGACACGAGGCTGCAGCAGCTCGCCGAGCAATGCATGTACACACATTTTACTACTTTTAACATCAAGGTCACCGTAATTAATCACCCTGAAATAATCATTTTCATCTTGTTTTATTGCGCTTGAATGTGAATTCTGATTGTCATTACTTTAATTGATTATGACATCATTTATTGCCTTTCTGTCCATTTAAATAGAATTGATTTCAATAATGTTAGAAGCTTTAATGAATAATGGAATTACAGACAAAGTTTAAAGCTGCACAAGTTTGGGTTTTATGTAACAATGCATCTATTTCATCAGCCCAAATAAAGACTTAAAGGTACCCTGTGGAGTTTTCTTCCAAACAACTGCACTTATGTTTACATTCAGGGCTCTATTTTCATGGTAGTGCAGGGATAATTTTTAATATTTTCACTTTTTTACACCCACGTTTATATCAGCTAGCAGTTGTCATCTTCTCTGCCTGTTGCTGCTGTTTTGCTGTGTTTATTGCATGTTAGTGCCACCAACTGTCAATCGAATTGAAATTGCTGGAAATCATCAACAGGAATGTGCAATGTGCCGACTGCTTGCTTGTGTGCATTCCAGTACACCACGAATATAAACAAAACAAGGCCTGCTCAGCAAAACGCTGCTAGACGGCACCACTGGTGGTCAGAATCCCGACAGGGCCTCTTTAAATTGTCACATCGCCATTTACCGACACACTCTTTATTTGCCCTTCTTGTTTAAAGGTGCTCTGTATGATATCCAAAGCATTAACATAGAGGCAAACACCTATTTGCTATGGAAAGATATAAAGGAGTAATGTCTGCCTGAGCAGAGAATTAAGTCAAGTCCAGGTTTCTCTGTGCTTTGTTTATGTAGCCGGACCGCCCATGCCTTTTAGTGCATGTGAGCGTGCCCCAATGACTAGGCTGATTCTCTACACTGCATTCACACGGCAGTTACTATTAATGCTGTCCCGACTGACGGCATTATCGTTGAAGCATAACAAAGTAAGCTCTGTATGCACTGTCGCCATTGTTTGTGCTAATTAGCATCGTTAGAAAAGAATATAGAAGCAAAGAGGCGAAGGCGAGGTGCTTTTTTGACAATGGCTGCTAGATTGCACTGTCGGAGTGCAGCCGCCATTTTGGACAGTAAACGCCAATGAGTCCATAGCTTTAAATGTCTAAGGAGATATCTGTAAATCAGAGGACTTCCTTGTAGGAATACATAGATATCCCTCATTTAAATCATTACTGCCTAAAAGTTGTAGAAATAACTAATAGCACACCCCAGCTTCCTGCTAGCTGTATGTGGCTGTAATAATGGATATATTGGCTGTAATTCATCACTTTTATTATCTTATAATACACCCATGGGCTGTATGCTGTAAGTCTCTATCATGGTGGATGCATTAACGTTCCCAAACACTCTTTAATCAGCCAGTAGCTAGTAGTGCTAGCGTGACATGAACAGAGGCTATTTCATAACACGCAGGGCAGAAACACAGGGCACATCCTCTTACATGTACATCCGTGGTGTGTGGTCTAGGAGTAGTCGACTCAATTACAGTCCTAAATGGCGGCACTGTAGGTCTCCTGCTGGACACTGGCGTTGCAATGGAACGTATAATTGACTTTCACTTCATAATAAAATACCGTCTTTGCCGTTAGATCCTAACTGCCGGCCATTTCTCCACAAAGAATCACACAAAAGCATCACTTTCATTTTTGTGTTCACCACAGATGTGCTCTTTTTCAATTATTCAATATGAAAAAATGACTAATCGACTGAAGAAAGTTTAGTTGACTTAAGGCCCAAATGGCCGATTAGTCTACTAAATTACTACTACTGGATTACTCCAAATTTGTCATTTGGATATGGGCGATTTCACAAGTTTCAAAAGTTGATATCCTGTTGCAGTGTGGTGGATTATAAGAAAGGAACGTAAGATTCATGTGGTTCAACGACAGAGTTGATAGGCTGCCGATACATGAGAGCAACAATGACCTTTCACATCAGCGTACTCCTCATCCTTCAGCCATCCATCATTCAGCATCCCGAGCTGGGCTGAACAGTTCAATAACACTGTCAGTGTCACACACACACACACACACACACACACACACACCCCAGCAATTACATGCTCTTGACAAACACAGCTTTATATGGTCTCGATTATGAGCCACCATTTTTTTACACACACCATTTGCGCACACAGTGAAGGAACATCCATCCACACCCCGGCGTGTGCCAAGGAGTTATGTTGTAAAGATTTATATGACAAGGTGGCAGACAGACAGTGGCAGGGCTGCGATCCCGCCCGTCTCACTTTGCTGATGTTGACAGTGTTATTGCTCTGACTGTGCATTTGTGTGTGCAAAGTTTTGTAAAAAATGTCCATAACTTGTGTGAGGTAGTTTTTAGCTCAAACACACCACTCCGTCTGTTACCTTATCTGACTCTTAGTTACAGACCGACTCCCTCTGATGCTGTCACCGTTTGCCCAGCTCTGCCTCCAAAACAGAAAGTCAGTATTTAGGGAGCAGGAGCTCTGATTATCTCTCCTACAGGCAGTGCAGGGTTGGCTGTAAGCTTCCCTCTGTCCATCTTCACTACAGTCCCTCTGTGTTTTCAACAGGGGTGGCTGCCTGGGAATGGCTTGCTTCATGAACAGTATAGTGGTAAAAGGGATACATGCTGTTAATTTCTGTCTCTGAGTTCACATTCAACTGCACAAATACATCCTAGTAACACCCCAGCATCCAGGAGTAAATACATACAGTGGTCATGGTAATTATTATTTTATATATGGAGTTGTTTTGTGTCTCTTTGTGGTAATTTTGCATTTCTTTGTAGTTAGTGTGAGTCTCTTTGAAGTTGCTTTGTCTCTTTATAGTCATTATGAGTCTCTTTGTGGTAATTTTGAGTCTCTTTGTAGTCCCTTTGAGTCTGTTTAAAGTTTGTGTCTCTTTGTTGTCATTATTAGTCTCTTTGTAGTCCCTTTTGATTCTGTTTAAAGTTGCCTTGTGTAACTTTGTAGTCATTATGAGTCTCTTTGTAGTCGTCTGGAGTCTGTTTAAAGTTGCTTTGTATCTCTTTGTAGTCATTATGAGTTTCTTTGTAGTCGTATTTAGTCTCTTTGAAGTTGCTTTATGTCTGTTTGTGGTCATGACGAATCTCCCCGTGGTCATTTTGTGTCTCTTTGTAGTCAGTATTTTGTTGCTTTGCATCTCATTGTAATTTTGATAATTTTTGTAGTTGCTGTGTGTTTCTTTGTAGTCATTTGGAGTCGTTTTGTTGTTGCTTTGTGTCCATTTGTAGTTGTTTTGTTTCTTTGTTTCTCTTTATAGTCATTTTGCTTCTCTTTTTATTGTTTTGTGTCACTTTTTGGTCATTTTTTTGTCTCATTATGGCCATTTTGTGTCTCTTTGTAGTCACTGTGGGTACCTTTGTAGGCTCTTTGCAACTATTCTCTATCTTTTTGTTGTTTTTTTGGTCTCTTTGTAGGGTTTTTGGTCTCTTCATAGTTGTTTTAAGTTTTCATTTTGACTCTCTTCCCGGTCAATACGAGTCTAAATAGTATACAAGTCTTCTCACTGCATCAGAAGAAAAAAAGGTTGGCAACCACTGATGTACCGCGTCCCAAGTTTAAATGATCATTTGAAAAAAAAATATTTCAGAGGAGTTTCCATTGGCAGACGTAACAGCTCAACACAGAAGTAGTGCTATCAGTGTTGACCTTCAAATTCCCACACTGGCTGAACTTCAGTAACATTCAGGCCTGCTGGCTTCTTGCGCATGTGTGTGTTTACAGCGTGTCAGCACCTGGCACATTTGAATTGGCAAAGAGCTCGCTCATAATGGAAATCTCATCGTGCGACAAACCTTTCAGCTGCTCGCAAAGTGACATGAGATGAACTGATCATAAAATGCACAAACACAGACATCACTTCATAGCAGGTTCTGGTGCACCAGTAATGACTGCTAATGTCTGTCCGTCAAGTAGGAGCTAAGCCTGTGAAAGCAACATGAAAGGCGACTGCTCCGGGTCCTCCTACAGTCCTGCTGCCGGTTCATGCCAAGATTGAGCCACAGGCCGAGTCTGGCTGGCAGAGCAACACTACGCTGTGGTGGCGCTCTGCACAGGTCTGCAGACTGTCCATCTGACTTCACCTCTGTTCTGTACCAAACCACAATTTGAAAAGCAACAAGCCTCCAGCTTCTCAAAGACCTCTTCTAACGTGATTTTACATGTGTACATGTTTTTATATTTTCAGTGTATACAAGCGGTTATAATGAGATATTCACCATATGGAAGAAGGAACACATACGCTGACAACATGATTGATGGTATAAAAATAGAACAAATTATATTCTTTAGACGAGATACAAAGTTGCAATTTCTTAGTGGGCACAGTCAAAACACTTTGCAGAGTAGAGCCTCTATATTTGGGACAAATTGAATCATAAACATAATGATTTTATTATTTTTTCCCCATTATGGTAAAGTTAAATATAGATGCTACATTATACACTGAAGAAAATGGACACATGCTCATAGCTGAAATGTTGCAAACATGTGAAAAAGCTAAACGTCTGAAACAGCTGAAGTTTCAGTTGAAGTGGAAATACAAATACTGAAAAAGGTTGACACCACGTTACTGACAAGAGTGCGGGTGCTGAGTGAAGTTGAAATGGCAGTTGAAGTGAAAAGGGCTGAAAGCAGTTGAAATATCAGCTGAAGTGTGTCGGTGATACATTGAAGTGTAGGTCCTAAAGGAAAGCAGTGCTGGTTCAGGTGGGAAAAGTGAAAGAGGATGTCGGCCAAAGTGTGCAGAAGATACACTGAAGTGGAGGTTGAGGTGGAAGTCCTAAAACTGAGTAGTGCTAGTTCAGATGTGAAAGCTGAAAGAGGATGTCAGGTAGTCAGTGTACGTACTGAAAGCAGCTGTTGTAAATGGTGTATGAATAACTAACTGTTTGAAGGGACCTGAAAGGATTTAAAGTGTAAAGACTGAAAGGAGAGATGGCAGTAAGAGTAAGAGTAAGGGGCCTTTCACATGTTGCGTCTTAAAATGCATGGAAAACACCAAGCATGCCACCAAAACCTGCACGCTGCAATGATGATGACGTGGCAATTTAGCAGTAAAGGTCTTTACACACATCAATATATTTTTTCGAACTGTTGTTTTCGTCATGAATACTTTCATACATAATGTGAATATTACGTGGCGAAAAAGCGATGTCATTTTTTTTTTTTTTTGCTGTTGATTTTCTGAGCTTTCGCACAAAGGTATTACCAATCACGCTGTGCGGAAAGGTTGAGATAGTCATGCCAGTTTTTCCTTGCCAGAATTTAGCACAAGTTTGGAGCGTTATTTACCCTCCTTCGCAGCAAGCTAGAATGACATGGTTGGTATGACGCCAGTATCTTCTTATCTAGCTTTAAAACTGAGCCTATTACAACATTTAAAAAAATGAATGTTGCGTTAATGCGTCAAAGAAATTTGTTGCATTTAAACGAATTTGCATTAACACGTTATCGTGTTAACTTTGACAACCCTAGCTCAGTAAGTTTCTCAACAAAATCTACACTTTACAAGATTACATTTGAACTCATCATGATGACATATCAAGTTTATAATTTACCAAAGTTTGGAGCATTACTTAGCTTCTGTAGAACAAACTAGTATGACATGGCTTCCTCAGGTTTTCTAGTTTCATATGATACCAGTATCTTCACTCAAGCTTTAAATCTGAGCCTGCTACAACCTAAAAATCACAAGTTGCGTTAAAGAAATTAGTGGCTTTAAAGCAAGTTTGAGTTAACGTGTTATCATGTTAACTTTGACAGCCCCAGATCATGACTCAGTGGAATGGGTTTTTTGTTTTTAATAATTACGTCTTTTAATAATTCCAGTTATGAGTCACGTAGGCAAGCCTGTTACCTGTTTGAGCTTACCTCAAACCATCACAAACACACCCAAAATGTCAGCTTTTTTTTTTTTTTTTAACAAGCCGTTGCTGTTTTCCTGCTGTGCTCAACGTCATTTGAAATAACTAATATATCCTATAAAACCCAGCAGCAGTAGCCTGCTCGGGTTTATACAAATAATTAGCTGCAGGCAGACACAATTATACGGTGAAAGAAATATGACCAGCCAGAGTGCATGATTGAAACCGAAGGTATATGACCTCATATAGTGGTTGCAATCTGTGGTTAAACAACTAACAGGACCTTTTTTTATGATGGAAAACAAACTAATTGATGATCTATGACTTTTAAAAGGGGATTAGCAACATTATACGCAACATACAGTATCTTCCTCCAAGTCCTCTTCTTCCACCCTCTTATACGCCAACCACATGCCCTAAAACATGTAAGCACTGTTTTTCAGGAGCAAAACCAGCGGGGTGATCTCTGTATTTTTAACAGGGCTTAGTGCTGTGCACCTCCAGGGTCTGCGGTCCCTACTGACAGCTTTACAGGCGGCTGATTGGAGGTGCCGTGCCAGCACAACAAGGGAGGCCTGCACCCACAGTGGCTGCTCATGAATACCACACATTAGCATCATAATACAATTTTTCCTTGGACACAGCTGGACCAAGTGATCTTAAAGCTGCGATATGATGTGCAAATTTTATCACGATAAAATACTCACTCATCCAGAATTCAGTTTTATTAGTTTGCAGAAGTGTGCATGCAAACATAAATGTTCTTGGCTTGGCTGAAATTGGCTGTTGGATGGTGTTGGGGAGATTTTACAGCGTTCACAAGCATCAGTCAGCACTGAGGGTTTCTAGGGCCGAGGACACAAGCTGGTGCTCTCAAAAACAACATGGAAAGAGAAATATCTACAGGCCACAACCAATATCAGGCTTCCATACTTTATGTGATGTGCTTTGTTTTCTTGAGAGGATTTTATTAAATGTATAACAAATTTATTTATTGTTGAAAACAGTGTTGTTGTTGTTGGACACGTCGGAGGATAAATTCACCAAATGGAGAGCCAAAGTCAAACCGTAATTTCTGCGTTGTCTTCCAGAAGTTAGACAACTTGATTTCAAATCACAGTGACATATTGTAATAATCCAAATTACTAAAAATCTAACCTTGGAGCGTAATTACTCAACGGTATGTTGTTTGGCCGCTTCGTATGTCTAGACTAGGGGTTAGCAAACTGTGGTTCTGGAGCCACATGTGGCTCTTTGGCCTGTTTCCAAGCTTTCACAAAATATTATATAGAAATGATTGGTTAGTAATATAAAATGATTATTTTTTTTATCATTTTCATTTATCATTGCTGAAAGTGATTCTTAGATTCTCCTGTTGTAAAAATATGTAGCCTGTGCACCAAATTTTTATATTTTTTTTTTTGGATCTTTTGATAGTCAAGGTTGCTGAGTCCTGGTTTCGACAAAGATGGTATATTAATTAAAGGAGGAATGAGTACTGCAAGTGAAACCTCTTTCAAAGTCGCTGAGGAGCCTGACTTGAAGAATTGTGAACCTATCATTTACACAAACACTGTTTCCAAAAGTCACCAGATCTTCAGAAGGAGATGAGTCCAGGACAAATCGAGTGCCCATGGCCACTGTAGACTTATCGACAGGATAGTGAGGGGCGAATGGTGAGGACAGTTAGAGCTGAAAAGTTTGAAAAATGACATGAGAAGAGTCAGAAGTGTGAATGGATATTGATATCATGGATAGGGAAGAAACCATTACGATGGCATTTAAGTACAGGTATTGGCACACTGGTAAATTGTCATTGTATTGTATTTCTTCAAACCTGGCACAAACGTCCACTTGGACTCAAGGATGAACTGATTCGATTTTGGTAGTCAGAGGTCACTGTGATATCACATCCGTGTCATTCTGGTGAACGTGATATCTCAGGAACCTGGAGGGAATTTCCCCAAATTTTGGCACAAACTTCCAATTGCCCTCAAGGTTGAACTGATTGGATTTTGTCCAATGTCCGTCCCATTCTTGTAATATCTTGGAAACACCTGCTTTAATTCACATGTCAATATATTTTTCAACACTGGTGTTTTTGTCATAAATACTTTCACACAGAGTGCAAACATTATGTGGCAAAAAAGCAGGAAAACAAGGTCAATTTTTCAGAGCTTCCGCACGTCAAATAAAGGCGCCAATCAATCACGTTGTGCGGAACATGTTGAGTTGTGCCTGTGTCAACTCCTTGACAACGGCAGTGCATACCAGATATACGCCTTCCCTTCTCACCTTTCACAATAAAAGCCCTGGACAAGTAGTATTTGCAGGTGTGTATTTTGCATTTTCATGCTGTTTTTTCATCACGCCCCTAGTGTGTAAAGGCCTTAAAGCTGCCATTGGGTCCATATTTCATGCTTCTCCATCCCTTCCACTATTTCCCCTTGTTGTTTTGCAAGTTTACCATCAGTGCGTCCTGTGTTTACCGCCACCCAAGATGATTGTGATTGGTCGAAAGAAATACAAAGAAGCCAGAGTGTCTTTTTCCCCCATACCAGAATGAGAGCTGTGGCGATAGGTCGGGCTATGCGAGACTAGGTTGGGTTTGTCCCACCTCAAACACAAACAGGGGAAAACAAGAGTGTTAAAGTGACGCTGCAAGTCCATACAGGACACACACACACACACACACTCGAATACCCACACAGACAAACATAGACGCACATATTGGAAAAACACCCATGACATCAGCGTCACTTTACCTACCATTTACATGCTCCTATTTATGCACAGACGGCGGCTGCGTGCCACCAGAACATAAACACACACTTTTACGTTGCCACACCCTTACACACACCCTCATACACCCTCACACACAGTCACTCCACCCCACACAC
This sequence comes from Pterois miles, assembly GCA_947000775.1. Classification (NCBI taxonomy): domain Eukaryota; kingdom Metazoa; phylum Chordata; class Actinopteri; order Perciformes; family Scorpaenidae; genus Pterois; species Pterois miles. Next base: position 628,725 of record CAMQGK010000246.1, on the reverse strand, counting down.
ACCCATGCCACCGTCTACATATCCACCCACTGCCACAAACATAGTCACGGTGTCTTTTCTAGAAAGTCCACCCCTCCTTTCACACAACACATACACACCTCTCAACCTGTTCAGCAAACACAACCCAAACACAACTGTGTGTGTGTGTGTGTGTGTGTGTTGTGTAGTGGAAACTTTCATTGGTCCAGAGGTGTCACCTTCCAGACTTACGTCACACATTTTCTCTCCTGACATTTACCGGAGGTTTCCTACTTGTTTCTGGTCTTTCCCCTCCTCTCTCTCTTTTTTTTAACACTTTGTCTTTCATTCTTTCTTTCTCTCCTCCTTTGATTCCTTCTGATCATACTGCTTTCTCGTTGTTAATTTAGTCTCTTTGGATATTGAGTGCAAGAGGGTCGCAAGTTCGAATCCAGCTTGGGCCTCTTCTGTGTGGAGTTTGCATGTTCTCCCTGTGTTAACGTGGGTTTTCTCCGGGTACTCCGGTTTCCTCCCACAGTCCAAAGACATGCAGTTTAATTGTTGACTCTAAATTGCCCGGAGGTGTGAATGTGAGCATGAATGGTTGTCTGTCTCTATGTGCCCTGTGATGGACTGGCGACCTGTCCAGGGTGAACCCCGCCTTCGCCCAATGCCAGCTGGATTCGGCTCCAGGTCCCCAGCGACCCCTAACGGGATAAGCGGTTGAAGATGGATGGATGGTTGGAGTCAGTATTTCATTGGTCAATAGTTTTGCTGTGGTGTTCCATGTTAACACTGAAGTCAGAAATTTAGATTTTTTTAAACTTCGTGATTAATATGTGGGCTGCGCGGTGGTTTAGTGATTAGCACAGCAAGAAGGTCACAGGTTCTGTGGGGAATTTGCATTTTCCCCTTGTGCTAGCTGGATTGTCTCCGGGGTCTCCAGTTTCCGCCACAGGTCAGACACGCAGGGGAATTGTTGACTCTAAATTACCCGTAGGTGTGAACGGTTGTTTGACTCTGTGTTGGCCATGTGACTGACTGGCAACCTGTCCAGGGTGAACCCTGCCTTCGCCCAGTGTCAGCTGGGATCAGCACCAGCCCCCCTCCCCACGTGACCCAGAATGGGATATGCAGTTACAGACCATGGATGAATAATAATATGTGACATGTATCGGATGGCTTAGGACATTGGTAAACTCACATAACATTATCTAAAACAACATTTCCCTGCACATTCTCTGTTTGCAACCAAAACTGTCATGATGGACGTGGTTAAAAATCATCCAACTGCTCATAAATACATAATTGCTCACCTAAAATAGATTTCAAATAAACCTGAACGGGTGCCATATTAGATGATAATCCTAACATACTGTATGATTTTTAAGTAAGAACTGTTTTATGATGTACTTTATATGGTTCAGTACTCAATCTGTTCAGTAGATTGATATCAGTCTTATATCAGTGCATTAGTGGCGCTGTGGTGGCCTATGCCCTATGTATCAGGGCTGGATCCTTGACTCAGTAGCCCAGGGTTCGATTCCAATATGTGGCCCTTTGCTGGAGCCAGGACATGGTTAGCATAGCTTAGCATAATGTCTTCCACAAGCATCTAGCTTGACAGCTGTGAGTACTAATAATAGCCACATTAGCTGTTTGCGTTCATAATGATAAATTTCCGTTCATAACAATAATTTTGGTCGAGTGGGTTTGGAGAGAGACCCGAAACGACGGGCTGTCAGTGTATCAAACTTTGCGACTTTCTCTCTAGATTTAGGACTTTAGGAGCGAGTGTTTTCTCAATGTTACCAACCCTAGCTTTAAGTTAGACTTTGCATGCAGGGCTTTAACTTGAAATAGAGCTCCTCCACCACTGTCTCTGGGAAATTGAGTTCTGTACCACCATAACAATAAGCTCTTGGCCTGAGTGTTGTAGGAATCAAACTTTTGACTTTACAAACTATAGATGAACAGCAACACATAAACCCCTCTCTCTCTCTCTCTCTCTCTCTCTCTCTCTCTCTCTCTCTCTCTCTCTCTCTCTCTCTCTCTCTCTCTCTCTCTCTCTCTCTCTCTCTACCTGGACCAGTTTTATTGCCGTCCTGGTTTTGGCCCAACTGCTGTGCATATTTTTTTTTTTTTTTTTTTTTTAAATGCGGTCAGCAGAGTTCACAATAAAGTAGGAACATGTGTACAGACAAACACTCACCGCGCTCGCTGCTACCGTTGCTACAAACTCACGCCGTCTAATTAAATTCAAAATGTCAAGTTTGATTATTGTCCAGAAAAGTTTACTGCGCAGTAAATGTTTTTGACGCTTTCGAAATATATCACAGAGAAATGTGTTTTGGTTTAACTGGATTTCACCGACATTAAAGTGGCATGTTGAGTGAAATCCCTGCGTGTCTTTATTACCGTCCTCTTTTTTTTCTAGTGTAACAGATCTCTACCTGACTGTTGTCCTCTCACCCACCTCTTCTCCTCACTGCTGCCTCATCCCTCTTTAAATTGCTGCCGCTTCGTCTCTGGTCCTTCCACTTCCCTCGTTCCCTTTGTCCGTGTCCTCCTCCTTTCCTCCCCTCCCTCCCCCTCTTTCGGTCCTTTCCCTCATGCCTCCCCAATCAGCCTCAGGTCTGGTTTAGCGCTGAAATCAAGCCCGTGATTTAGGGTGACACCGTTAATCAGGGTTCAGTTAAACTCGGACGTAGCTGGACTCAGTGTGAATGTGAATGTGGTTCGTGATCCTGTGTCTAAATAACTCTTTTGTCCACTGGCCAACATGTCTGGGTCCACTGTCACTCTTTTATCAGCCACCTAGTCAAGTCAATTTTATTTGGATAGCCCAAAATCACAAACCACAATTTTGCCTCAGGGTGCTTTACAAACTGTATGGGGTATGACACCCTCTGTCCTGCAGAAACAACCCTCTCATCAGATAAGAAAAATAAAAAACTTTTAACAGGGAAAAACGAAAAAACTTCAGGAAGAGCAACAGAGGAGGGATCCCCCTTCCAGGCTGGGCAGACGTGTATTAGATGAGTACAGAGTAACATAATGGAAATACAACAATGACAATCCATATGACAAAAATGAATGCATATAATGTGATCTAGAATAATCAGTCGGCTTCATGGCATCACCAAACAGAGCCGACAACAAGCAGCACAACCTCCTATCTACACCAAATAGACATTCAGTGCGGCACGCCGTCCTCTCCAGGCCAAACAGATAGAGCCCCGGCAGCACGACCTCCTCGCCACCACGAAACCTTGAGGGAGGACAAGAAATTAGCTTTTAATTCACAGTTGCTTAGTAAAGTAAATGTATCTTACCTATGCCAAAAGCTCTCTTGGGCTAAAGTACCTTTTACCACCACAGTAACCATTGTTGGGGAACATAATGATCGCAAACCGAATGTTGGTTCGTCTGGTAGCAATTTGGTGTTTTTGTGTATGTGTGTGTTGCCAATACTGTGTGCTTTGTGTGTGTTTTCTTAAGTGGATAGTTAATATTTTAACCTGGTCTTCAATAGAAATGAAAATGAAACAACGAAAATAAAACAGTAAAAATGAAACAATTAACATGCAATGAAAATGAAACAATGAAAATGAAACAATGAAAATGAAACAATAAAAATGAAGCAATGAAAATGGAAAATGAAGCAATGACAATAAAGCAATTACAATGAAATAATTAAAGTGACACAATGAAAATGAAACAACGAAAATGAAGCAATGAAAATAAAACAGTAAAAAATGAAACAATTAACATGCAATGAAAATGAAATACTTAAAATGAATCAATGAAAATGACACAATGAAAAGGAAGCAATGAACATGAACCAATAAAAATGAAACAATGAAAATGAAACAATGAAAATGAAACAGTGACAATGCAACAATGAAATTGACGCTGTCTCTTATTTAATCATCAATTATTTAATCAGCAAACTGACAATAAGCATCTTCCAGCCCTTCTCGCTCTGGTTCAGCAGTGGGGTAAAGGTAAGCTTTATTACAACTTTTCACCACAAGCCAGACAGAAGCCTTAACTCCCCCAGCCTTAAAAATAATCAGCCAAGGACTGAGCACTGTCTTACAAAAATAAAAATACAGAAAAAGGAGCGGTTTGGCTTTTATCCAGCTGGACCCCAGGGCTGAGCTGTTAGACACAAGCGCTGTTAAATGTTCAGCACCTGATCATTTGTGTGTTTTGGACTTCCACATCCCTCCCCATTGTTATGGCAGCAGGACGGAGGGAGGGATGGGGAGACGGAGAGAGGGGGAAAAGCCCACCAGAGTCGCCGCTCGTAACCCCGGGGCAGGCGGATGCGTGACGTGATTGACAAGGCTGATTCTCCCTCAGTATATTGCTGCAGGTTTTTTTTAAAAGTTGACATTTATTTAGACAAGGCTCCTTTTGGGCTGCCGAGAAACCACAGAAACCAGAAGATGTCTGACAGAGACAAGTATTAAATGTTGTGTGTGTGTGTTTGGTCTGACAGGCCAGTTGCTCTAAACTAACCTACATACCTGCTTCGCTATGTAGCACTCTACGTGAGGTAGTTTTAGGGACAGTACGAAAGGGGGGAGTTGTTTCCTTTGGCTGACGGGAGGGTACTCAACATTTTGTGGAAAGCAGGTCGTGCCAGTTAGAATATTACCAGGTCATTAAATGTGCGTTATCAGTGATTATAAGCCTCAAAGATGTGGGTCAGAAGGGATTTTATTATCGATTCACCTAGTGAATCACCAACGACCTCTAGTGACCGTAGAAAGTATGACAGGAGCAAGACCTGAAGACATGCGCTTGAGATTGAGGGCGATGGATGGGACGCAAAACACACTAGTTTCCCCCAGGAGACCGGGGTTTGCGTCCCATGTTTTCTTAGCTATTCATCCATTCATAGCTATTTTAAGCCAAAACCCGATCTGTTTTCCTAAACATAACCAAGTGGTTTTGTTGCCTAAACCTAAAGAAGTTGTAGTTTTGTTGCCTGAACCAAGGTAAACTGTTTTGTTGGTGCTCAGTTTTCAGTTTTACATTGTGCTAGAATGTGTTGCTTTTAAGTTCTTTCGCTTTCACAATGTAGTAGGTGTTGGAGGCCCCTACTGATCCACATCTATGAGACTGATAGCACACATTTAGGTAGCAGGAAAGGGCCCATTAACTTTTGCGTTAACTTTTCCATCTGCCCGGCCACCATTTATTAATACAAATATAAACTGTAGTGAACACCAACAATATCAGGGACCAATTGTGTATTTATATTGTAATAAATACAGTTATTTATGAAAATAAAAATGTTAAGTTTTGTTTTAAAACCATTGTGACTTCTGATGTGTGTTGCGGGTTAAAAGGCTTGGGGATAGGGTTCTGGACTCTAACCCTAATATGAGAGTGGTTGTTCTAGGGGGGCTCCAAATCCAAATTTTGCCGAGGGCACCAAAAGGACTAGAGCCGGACCTGAAAGACGGCGACAGGTTAACCTTCACTTGACCCGTGCGTGCACAGTTTGATTGACATGGAGCACAGCCCCGTGACGACAGCCTTGATTTCCTCACAGTCACTGGACAAAAGCCAGATTTAGGAAAAGTGTCCGTCCTGCAGTTGTGGTAAATTTTTAATCATGCTGGTTCAGTCCGCCCCAGTAATTTTCATACAGTCCCTAAGAAGAGAGAAGCAGCCCCAGGAGATGGCCAGGAGAGATTAGGAAGCAGCGAATATCAACTTATACTTCTGGTTTTGTTCTGGGTGTGATGATGTGTGTGTTTGTGTGTGTCTTGGACACAGATGAAAAGTAAACTAAGATGTAATAAGCTTGCTGCAAGAGAGTCTTAAAGTCTTTGGTAGAAAGCCGGGGTCTTGTTTCAAAGTGCAAAATCTGCTGTAAGCCCCCACAGACGCAGACTAAACACAACATTCGGCCCTATTGTTGTTCTGCACTGTTACAGCCCTCCCTGGAGATTTAGCAGGAGCCATGGCTGTCCAATGCTGCGACAGGCAGCCAATAGCCATGCTGCTTACTAATGACCCGGCCACCGAGGTCACACCACAGTCTGATCATGAGCATTTATACGGCGCTAGATTGGAAAATTATAGGATTTGGGGTTGTTTTTTTGACAGTTTTCAGGTATGTCGGTGAGACAAATCCTGACTAGTTTCAATTGCTTTCCCAGCATAAATACAAAGTAGAGGCAGGAATATGGCACAGTTTCCTTTTAAGGCTGAACTACAGTTGGTGATAATCGATTCAGCATGTTCATCATTTCTAACCATTGTATTTTAAGACCTGGACAAAATGTTTCACATGTCAATTTTTTTTCCAGCTAATACATGACTAGTCACTAGTCACAAAAAAATGTTCACATCAGTTTCCGTCACGTGCCGTTCTTGTGGTTTGAAGACCGTGTATACACAAAGTTACGGGAAGGAAAAAGGAGCGAGTTTACTGGAAGAGGAGGCCCATTACTGAAAGCATGGAGTTAGATCAGTGGATAGGTTGAAGGTCAAACAAACCCTACGCATTTGTTCCGTCCATTACTGTGGACGTATAGGATGGTTGCACATGCATTTAGGCTTGCATGCATCTGTATGTGCTCTGGGTTTCATCGCCATCTTCCACTGGCGTTTCTGAATCATGTAATCTGCCATGTTAACGCAGTGATTACCTATCATTACGCGGAGGTCCGGTTTCAGTGACACCATTCAATCCAACATCCAATCTGGGTGTTTACAACGTGTCAGCAGCACTGACTTCTCTTTTCCGTGCGCCAAGTCTGGGATGAAAATAAACATCTTCTTTTTTTACTCAGAGCACAAAGTAAGATTTACTTGTACTAGCAGAGGCAGATAGTGAACATGATATGGCTATAATTTTAGAGTGACTGGTAGGAAACGTGAGGTTTGACTTAAAGGGCTACTGTGTCAACCAACCACAGAGAGGGGGAGTCATTGGTGCTCCTTGTGTGACAAATCATAAGTCTTTAGATTAATAGTGAACTTGGCATGGAGTTAATGACCAGGTTAATTTGCCTTCTTTTGCATTCCCAATCAACATCCGTAGAAACCAGTGAGGCTACATTTACACTACAGACCTTAAAGCTACATAAATCAATCAATTAATCCATACTAACAATGGATCAAATGACTGTAATGTGAAATGGATAACTCGTAGTAGCAAACCAGTAAGAATGATCCCTCGCCTCTGCAGTTCCTGTCAGGTCTACAGAACATTTTTGCATCTTTTAGCTCTTTGTTTTGGTTTTACAGCCCACAACTGTACCGTTTTGGTTCACTTTCACGGCTCTCATCAACCCGTGTTTCCACCCGCAGCAAGAAGTTGTTTAAAAAAGCAAAAAAGCTCCAATAAACCCACTGTAAACAACCTGCCTGGCACCAAACCAGCAAAGTTAACGATTAGCTGCATAGCGGAACTTCAGGAATTGGTTAGGACCAAAACAGAGCTAAAAGGACAGTATGCTGGACTTTCATTAGGTGGACACGAGTACAACAAGAAATGAATGCTAATGTTGGCCTTTGTCTGCTAGGTGTATACACAGACAATGTTTTGCTAACACGTTCACGAAAGTATCAACTAATGCTGCTTTAAAGCTAGCATAAGTAGCTTTTGGTGGCCTCTGTGGCCATTAACAAGGGATAATAATAAATGTTGTCTTATCAGTAGCACAAGTAGAGGAGTCATAAACTCAGTGACCGACTCTGTAAAACACCCAACACAAAAATGTTAAAGTTTGTAACGTTAGCTAAAATTAGCCAAGGAAGGTCACTGGTCATGGCAGACCAAGTATTGAATTGAGCAGGGGTGCTTTTTATCATTTATATATTACATAATTTTGTGAAAGATTTTCTTCTTTCAAAAGTAATGATTTATTGCTGTTTATTTGGAAATAATAAAAGCAGTTCTACCAGAAACCCTAACAGACTATATTTCCACGTTTGTAGCCATGCTAGCATGTAGCTAGCTATCTGCTACTTAGAGCGGGGGGTCAATCTCATTTTAGTTCAGGGGCCACATACAGTCCAGTTTGATGTCCAGCAGGACAGTAAAACCACTGCATGGTAACCTATAAATAACAACACCTCCAAATGTCCCCGTCCTGTTAGTGTAAAGAAGCACAAATACATTCTGAAAATATCACAATTTTAATGAAAAATCCAGCCCAAAGTACAAATACAAAAGCATTTAACTGCAAAATTGGAATTAATTACTTAAAAAGTCATAAATTGAAGTTAATATCTCATAACTTTGGCTTACTGTGTCAAAATTTGGACATTTACTTAAAAATTTTCCTTAATTCCCATAAAAAGTCAGAAATGTAACGAAATCTCAAAATCGAGCCTTGAAAAATGAAAATCTCAGTTTTCACATTAAATATACATAGCTTTGTGTCATATCTTTTAAGTTTGATTCCCCAAGTTTATGTCAAAAACATAATTAAACTAATTCTCTTAATTATCACTTTCTATGATAACTGATAATACATTTTACTTAATATCTTATATTAACTTATTTTAACGTAGATTTGGACATGATTCCAGTTGAGTCATAAATGTGACAAAGTATTTCAGAGTTGAAAAATTAAAATCTCATACTTTTCTGCAATTTTCACACTTTGCAAAGTCATCCAGTGGGCCGGCTCTGGCCCTTGGGCCGTATGTTTGACACCCTTTGTCTAGACTGAAATATCTTGAATTTTTTGGTTTTAGTCAAATTTAGCGACTTATTGATTGAAATAAAGTGTCCGCTTTGTGTATTCATGTAAATCAATTACATCATGATAACTTTGAGGAATGTATAAATGGCTAAAGCTTCTTTTTTACTTTCTCCAGGTCGGAAATGAAATAATTAGATTTTTGCTGTTCAAAAATGATTCAATGATATGTTAGAGAATAAACAAATCAGAATTAAAACACTTTCATCTGCAGTGTGAACACAGCCATTACTGGCGACAGTGGATTCTCCTGTGGATCTTATATGACCTGCTCAGGTTTCTACCTACACAGCGGGTGGTCGTTTGTCTGGATCCTCTTTAATACATTGTGTTATCCTACCAGATTATGTTCCATATGTGCGTGCACACTCCAACGAATAAACTCCAGTATAAAATACACATGCGCTCTTAATCCCCCTGCTTTAGTCACCTTGTGAGTCAGTTATCGCAGAAAAAAAAATCAATGGGGAAATCTTGACATCTGCCACAAAATGAACACCAGCCCTCAGCGGCATGAAACACAACTCCCAGCATGCTGTAGGGCTAAGACGGAAAGGAAGGCCGGGATTATAATGAGAGAAGGAGGGCAGACAAGATGACAGTGTTATGTGGACGCCACGCTTTTATGCTCAACAGGTATCATTGAGAACACATTTTATGCATAATGCAAAACCTGATTTTGAATTAATTTGGGAAGGCAGTGAAATGCTCTGAGGAAATACAACAACACAGAAGATTGCTCCCACAATTACTCCGCTTTCTTCTCCAAGATTATGTATGTAAAAAGTAAAAAAAAAAAAAAAAAAAAAACATGTATGTACATTATTCTACAATACAACTCCTATTACATATTTGCCCTCATATATATGGATGTGCATGCCCTCTGCTCCACTTCCATTTCACTCTAAACCCCTCAAGACCTGGATTTCCACCTCATATAACGTCCTTCACTAACAGGAAGTTTTAGCCTCATTCTCCACCGGCCACTTCTTTCTTTTGGCTTACAAGAAGCGAGTTTAAAGCACTGGCGGTGCCTGTTGCTGCTGCTGTTGCCAAGCAACTACTGAAAATGCACTTAAAGTGTGGTTCTTTCTTTCTTTTTTGTTAAACATTAAAGTGTTTTTAACTTCTAGCGCTTGGCAGGAAGCAGATGTAACAGAACACTATTGCCATTGAAAATAATAAGGCAAAATGAGGCCAGGGCTGTAAATACAAGGACAGGAATCACTGTAAAAGCTTCAATACATTTCCGAATTAGTTGTGACTTCCCAGCTACAACAAATAGACCTACAGCAGAAGTTAAAGGGTCAAGTCTAATGGGAAGTTGGTTGGTTAGTATGTGAAATGAAGATAAACGTGATCCATCTGGTGAATTTGTAGCAGGTTCTGCTTGTTACATGGATACAGTATATTTTCAAAATAAACTTCCAACATACTCTAGGTTTACTTAGTTTTTACTTATGTAACAAGTAGGTTAGGTTTACACTGGAGTTAGCTGAAAGCCAGGTGCGTCCCATACAGAAGCAAAAGGGTGCGTCGGTGCTTCGGTACCGAGAAGCACTGACTCGGGTGACCTTGAGCAACGTTGGTCGCAACGTGGCATCTGGCAAGACACTGCATTGGCCGATCATATACACACAAACTGACGCACATTCCTGGTGGATTACTTTGTCACGTAAATGCCATATTTTTTCCATTTACCTTGCTGCGTTGCTAACGTTCCAGAGTTATAAAATCCTGTGCTGGCATGTTATGACTGTGTTGTTTTAATGCAGGGCTGTCTTCGGCCTGAATACCCACTTCCAGTTCGTCTGACACCTCCACTCCTTTCATTGCTCACACTTAAACTGACACTTTAGACCCTTCAACGAAAACTTCAGCAGCTGTAAGGGCTTCAACATAAACTGTACATAACCTGCTTAGCAGAGGTCACTGAGCTTTTGTACCCTTTTTGTGATTGAGATTAATGAAATTAAGTGAACTTTAACACCTCCTTAGTTTCCATTTTTTCACTTGGAAAGTAAGAGTAATAACTGAATAAATCAAGAGATGCGCTGTATGATGGTGGGAGCGTATTCTCCTGAAATTCTGTTTCTCAGACAAAGAGGATGGATAAGATAAGATAAGATATTCCTTTATTGGTCCCACAGTGGGGAAATTCACACCAGCAAAAGGAGGAAACGAGAGAGAAGTTGATAGAGGATACGTAACGGACTGAGGAGAGAAAAAAGGAAAGCGCTGCTCTGTTTTGTTGTCTGGCTGAAGTTTTGGCTTATTAAGTATTGCTATTTCTGGCTGCGGTGTGACCTTATCCAACAGTACCTCCGGCTTGGTCGTCTGTTCCAGCGAACGCAATTGGCGGTCAATCTCAACACGTAGACTCCACACAGAAAAGCCAAGAACCAAGAACTTTCTAGCTGTGAGGTGACAGTGCTGACCACTATTACTTACAGCCCAGACTGAAGCCATCTTTTACTAACTGAGTGTTGTATATAATGTCATATATATTGCTATTTAATGGTTACATTATACTCCTTATTCGCTACTGGTATTTTTAGCTGTTCAGCAGTGTTAAAAGAGAAATGGTTGTTGCAGGACATTTACCGACTAAGAAGGTAAGAAGCCCAAAGCTGTAACACGAACGTATGGTTTGCTATTGAATGCACTCTTGTAGCTTATTTTGCAGATGTAGAGAATTAGCATTGCTAAAAATGTAGCATTCAAAATGCCCATTTCATTTTTGAGGACAAAAAAGGCCAATTACTCTCATATATGTCTTCAGCAAGCTGATCGGTTTATGCAGGGAGGCGACAGAAAAGACCGTCCTTGCAGGTAGCAACGAAGTACCACACGAGTTCTGGGGACTCTGACACCTTCTGAAGATTGAGTTGTTCAGGCTCGTCTCATACACTGTTTGTAGCTATACCTAAAAAAAAGTAATGCACTGTAATTTGCTTATATCCCACAAAATCAATTTATGTGTAAATAACATAATAATGTAAAAAGGAAAATATAAAAATATAAATATCCATGAACACTGTGTAGGAAGGAGGTGGAAGTGGATGGGTGGGTCAAAAAATATTGATTTTCGCCTAGGAGGCTGGTGTTTTAGTAATGCAACTTCCAGAGTTTTTGAGCCAAACCTCACTTTTTTCCTAAACCTATCTAAGTAGCATTCTTGACTAAACCTTAGGCCAGAGGAGCACATGGCGGCTGCATTTCTGCTGCTGCTGCTCTTTCTACATAGAGTTTGACTTTCATAATGGCCGTTTCATTTCATTATAAATGTCATTTAATTTTATTTTAGACAGAGAAAGGTCAAGAAGCGTGTGGTAATTTGTAAATAGTAGTAATAATCCACAATTAAAATCCTGTACTATATTAATTCACGGAGCCATGCAAGTCACTACATGCTCTTCAACACTGTCCTGCACATATTTCAGAATAAAAGACTTGGGTTAACAAATGAAGGAATTCTGTCTACGGAGAAAAAAAAATGCTTAAGAGGTTTTATTTTGAAATGAAAGCAGGAAGTGTTGATTTAGAAATAAACCTTTACTTTTTTTTTGCCATGTTAGTGCCATTTTCTACATCTAAAGTGTATTAATGTTGCTGATATGTCAATACGGAGTCAGAAGATTACCTTCACTGTCTGTGACATATTCTACAGATGTCTAGACATTGAAACGGTAGTTATGTTGCTGACAGTGTTGCCAACTCCTCAGTAAGGAAAGTAGCTATTGGCTGTCCTAAAAGTCGCTGGAAGTCGCTAAATGACGTCATCACTTAATTTGCATAACTGACCATGTGCTTGACTTTGTAATAGACGCTGTAGAAGAGACACCAAGTAATATTATGAGACAAAAAGTGATTCAGAAAACACCCTAAATATGTTTATAACTACAAATGAACTTTCTTCTGTCATTCTTGTTTTTTTGTTTTTAATGCCACTATTCCAACCTTCCTCCTTTATCTGGGCTTCGGACCAGCAAAAGTGACCCAAAAGAGACACTCTGGTGGAGTTACTTTGTTTTTTTTTTTTTTTTTAATTCAGGGTTTGAGTTCTACTCTTTTCTGTATATTTGTGTGTACAGTTCAGATTGAGACATGATGAACTATCCAGCTGGATGATTGAATGTATCACAAAGAGGCTCACGAGACTGGGAGTCAAACACAGTGATTTATTTAAGACAAAGAAAATTTTACATTTACATCCTGGATCAGCTTCGTGCATGCGCGATTCATTAGCCTGGACGCAGAGGGGTGAACATCTCCTGCCTGACTGCCACTAGGAGGGACTGCTACGCGACTCGGACTGGGTCGCCTGAGTGCTTTGGGACGGGGGAGGGGTCCACGGCAGCACCCGCTGCTGGTTGAAAAGAGTCAGAACAATATGTGCTTTCACGTCAGAGTCTCCAAATGTCTCCAGTAACACCAGACAAAGTCCCTAGATTTGTCCCTAGTCACTTTTTGAATAAGAGTCACTAGAGGGGTCTAAAAAGTCGCAAAATATAGCAACAAAGTCGCTAAGTTGGCAACACTGGTTGCCGGTATGATGTCAATATACAGTCAAACGATCATTTGTGTTGCACGGCTCGCATCAAAAATAGGCGAGGCCTCGACTTTCTAAACGAGATGCCGCTGACACGCAGCCGAGACGCCCGTCGGTGTGGCTGCTCTAACCTGTTAACATGGACGGCGAAATAAAAAACAGGTAACGCAGCCGCCGGACGCTCCTCACGCGTCTGGTCTGAGCCCGGCTCAAGGAAGTTGTTTCCTGTGAAGACGGAAGTTTATTTTGAAAAGATGTAACGAGCAGAAATTGACACATTGCTGAACATTTGTACGAAAACGAACGAAAAAGGAGCAATAACTTTTAAATAAGCTATCGTGAACTGTTGCGTGACGATAAGCTGAGTTTCTCACTTAATAAAAAGATCATGTTGGATCATTTATGTGGCTGTGGCTGTAACATATTCACAGATGGAAATGACTTTTTCTCTTTTTCTGAAAACTAGTTCATGTCTGTTTGGCGTGAGACGATTGTTTGGCCCCCGGAAGTCGAAAACTGCTCATCGCTTGTTGACTCCAGGAAAGTTAAAAAGCGTTCTGTCACAACATTAACCAGCATCCAGCAGCAGAAGTGCACTGCAGTCAATGTTCGACTTTATTAACAGTGAACGTGTCGTGTGTTCAAGTTGTGCCAAAGTTGGCGTGGCGCTCTCTTCCGTCCCCAGCAGTACACCTCCAAGGTGGGAAGCTGATCTGATGAACGGCTCTTTAGATACGATTCCTCGCCTTATAGTTCGATGCCTGCAGTGTTCTGGCAGGACATCCTATAAATTCATTCGGTTCCTTACCTTTTACCAACACCTCTTATTTGTGTGTTCTCTGTACATGTGCTATTTGCAGGAACATATATTTACGCACTTTCCGTGATCACGCTATGTTATTGTTATTATTGCGATCCGAACGTCCGTCACCATCCCCTACTTGATTTTAACCAGAGCTCGCAGCAAAACCTCAGCAGCTCGATGCTAATGTGTGTGATTTATTTACATGAGAGTGCAATTATGAATCAAAGAGGCGCTAAGTTGTGTCCTGGCTCAGATCTTTCAGTGCTGTACTACCACTTTGTTATATTTAGTGCGTGGAGATGGCTGCAGGCCAGCCACATTTACACCCCAGTGTTTGAAGCTACTGTGTGCCTGTGTTGCCCCCTTGATATTCACACATTGCAGATGTTCCAAGCAATAACTTTTTTCAAAAAAGTTTCATAATATTTCCACTGCGAGGAGATGACGATGATGTCCTTCAGCGTTTTACCTGTCGCATTGTTTTGATGTTAGTCATACTCAGTATCTGCACGTACAGAACGGTCTGTGGTATGCATGCATGCCTAAAAATGTGTGTTTTACTGTTTATGTGGATCATTTTCAGCTGGATTTGCTATTAGACAGCATATAAAATCTGACCCCACTGTCTCCAACCTGTTTTCACATCTAAGAGCCTCAGAGCTCGACTTCCATGTGTGAGAGTAGGAGTCTGTTAGTGCTGCATGCGTGCGGCAGTGACTGCTCGCTGAAAAAGAAACAGATGATGTGTTTATTTGAAATTTAGAGGGCGACACGGGCCGTACATCTTTGCAGACGAGGACCACGTCTCAATCTGTTGATGTTAAACAAAGCCAATTTTTGACATAACCAACATTTTATCCCACACACACACAATATTGAATTGGCTGCCGTTGGTGGTGAAATGTCAGTACCGTAGATATAGAATAAGAGTAGCTTGGACATTGAATGCTTTTCCCGCAGTCATTTGACTGGCACAGAAGGAAATGATTGTTGTGAGCGGTTATGGTGACAACACACATCAGTGTGGCTGGATTGGCGGGAAGCGAGCGGATGCAGCTCTGGAGATGGATGGCTGATCCGCAACTCGCCGTGAGGTGGTTTAGTTTTAACAGAAGTTAGCCCGCTACAACGGCTGCAATCGCAACAATACACATAAAAATAGCCACCGCTCTGACCATCCTGCTACTGTAGATTTGAATGGGGATGTCCGTTCTACTCTTACTCTATTTCTATAAGTGCATTTACTCAAGTACTGTACTTAACTAACTTGTAGTTTACTTGAGTATTTCCATTCTCTGCTCCTGTATACTTCTACTTTGCTATATTTCAGAGGGAAATATTACATTACTTATATACTTATTATTTACTTTTAAATGAAATACATTTATTTGAAAGCTTTAGGTACATTCTACATAAAAATGCACGTTTATATGATATGAGGCACTACTACTAATCTAACTAGTAGTATATAAAGTGCATAAAACTGTCTCCACATAGATGAACTACAAAGTTAAAATAGTCTTACATGTATTCATTAGTGGTAAAAGCTGAATAATATAATATTCAATAATAGGAAACACTGTAAGGAGCCATTCTGTGTACTTTTGCTTTTGATACATTAAGTACATTTTTCTGATAATACTTCGTGTACTTTTACTAGTAACAGTGTATTTTCAGACTATGTCTTCCAACACTGCTTCTCAGATACTTTGAGTATAATCAGAGCAGTTACACACACATTATCATCTGATCATAATTTATAGCTATGACTTAACCAGGACGAATCGGATCGGATCCCAGAATCTGAAACAATACAAAGATCAAAATCTGTTATCAGAGGGCAGTTAAGCTCGGCACATACCTGGCTTTGATCCCAACTGCCAGAGGAGACGCAGAGGTTTAGCAATAAGATCCGACTACATAAATCGTCCGTTATTTACTACCTTATCAGACCTTTCCTGGCCATAAAGCAGAGAGAAATGCTCTTAAAGTCATCATACAAATTTATCTTTGGAGGAATCCAAGAATGAGGACGACTCTGTTTTGTGTTCCAGCTCGTCTCCCCAGACGGCAAATGAATTTTTAAAGATTCATGACCTGTCTAGTGCTATTAAAGTCCTGACGTGCCTTCAGAGCTACCTCTGCCCTGCTACTTTTGTCCTTTTCTGGGTCTGACTTTTATGAACTCAAACTGAAACGAAAATTCATTTTCACCAAGAAGTCAGTATTGTAATTTTACTGCTGTTGTGTTGTGTCAATACATTCTCGCTCTCAACTCGTCAGATGCGACAACTTGGTCAGTGGCCCTACGCCTCAAACTACGACGCTCCAAGTAGGGCTGCTTGATTATGGCAAAAAGCATATTCAGGATTATTCTGGTCAATACTGAGATCATGATTATTTAACAGGAATGCTCACTGACTTTGGAGTCATCATGCATTTAGAAAGCCGCCTCTGTCCTTACAAGCACACTGCTGTAAAGGAAAGAAAAGGAAGGAGGGAAGGAAACTAATTAAAACAGAAATGTGATTAATTGCACAGCCCCAGTTCTCTGTAACTCTGTAGCATCTGATTCAGGACGTCATGTCTGGTTTCCACTCGTTACACGTATACCAAAAAACATATATTGCTAAGAAGTGAAAGTCAGTAGTTTGTTCCATTGCAACATCAGCGCCCAGCGTCAGAGCTACACCTCCGCCATTTTGGATAGAAAGCGACTACCGGACACCAGTAAAACATCCGTCTATACAGCGCCGTTCAAAAGTATTTCTATTATATTGTCATAACTTTAATGTCTCTCCTGAAATGTCCTATGTTGAACAATAAAAATATCATAAATATGCAAACTATTTTCACTATTTACTTCCGTATTTATTTATTTAATTTTTTTGCCACTTCCCCAAGTGAGCGATGGACATACATGGAAGCTAGAAAAATCCAGCACACAGATTTTGAGAGCAATCTCAGATTTTTTTTTTTTTTTTATGTCAATTACCTCTAAAAATGATGTGCAATAAATCACAGGCCGTGGACCTTAAGTGTCCTATGCTTTGGCCCTACATGGTAGTAAATAGCCTACAACTACATTAAATTCTGTTTGTGCCATGCTATTAGCGCTACTAGCTACTGGCCGATAGCCGGTTGTTTGGGAACAGAGATGTTAATACATTCACTAACAGGCTTACGGCATACAGCCGTGTATTATAAGATAATAAAAGTGATGAATTACAGCCAATATATCCATTATTACAGCTGCACACAGCTAGCAGGAAGCTGGCAGAACTGGATATGTCATATGAGCGTGCAGGGCGGTACAGTTCTGTGGATGCACGTTCATTATGCTGAGAAAACTAACTCTGGATAGTTAACTAGCTCTGTTAGTGAACTTTACAACTTTTAGGACATAATGATTTAAATAAGGGCTATTTAAGTGTTCGAACTGGGAAGTTGCTTTGCCTCGAAAAAATAGATCTTTTGATTTACAGATGTCTTTTCATACATTCACGACTATGGACTCATTGGCATTTTAAGTCCTAAATGGCGTCAGCGCTACCCCAGTACCATCTAGCAGTCAAAAAAACACCAGTTTGGCCTCTTTGCTTCTTTGTACATATAGTGTCTTTTCAAGATAAACCTTGCACATAGTTTCACTTAG
Source organism: Pterois miles (assembly GCA_947000775.1). Classification (NCBI taxonomy): domain Eukaryota; kingdom Metazoa; phylum Chordata; class Actinopteri; order Perciformes; family Scorpaenidae; genus Pterois; species Pterois miles. The sequence continues at coordinate 611,017 of CAMQGK010000246.1, read as the reverse complement.
CATTTAGGTTTACTTGGCTAACAAAACTATGTAGTCAGGTTTAGGCAATAAAACTACTTAGTTAGGTTGAGGTAAAGATTGTGATCCCTTGTTATGTAACTGGCATTAATACAAGTTGTAAGTTAGGTAATAAAACTCTGGCACAATAGCTCATTGGTGACATGTTTTCACACCGGACACAAAGAGCAGGCTCGTGGTGAAAGTCCTCTGTTTGTTTGACCCGTCCGACCTCCCCTCCCTCCGGCCCTATGCAGACTTTCTCTTTCGTTACACCTGGTCAGCTGCTCTGACCGTCTAATGGGTTTACATTGAGTTAGGTGAAAGCCGGATGCATCCATAGAAACGCTAAAGTGTACCTCGGTATGTCTGTATCAGATGCTGAGGAGCACTGACCGATTCGCGGTATTAGCGTGTTAGGAATGAGACAACCGCCAACCCAAACGCCTGAAGCTATAACACGTTCAAAAACTGGTTTTAAACTCTTGAATTTAATAATAACCGCAGTATCATTGTGTATTTCCTTACACAAGGAAATATTTATCAAATAAATGGGAAACTATAAGAAATGTGGGATCTTTGTCCCATTCATTCTCTCTGCATCTTTCCAGTTAAAATAATTTCAAAAAGACGTCAAACCGTTATAATTAACTTTTCTGACCACTGTGACGAGCAGATTTCCCTCATTTAACTGTCACACACACACACACACACACTCTTTGACACACACACTTGAAGAAATCCAGAGGGGAGATTTGAGCCTGACCGCAGAAAAAACACGAGCAACGTTGACGTGACATATCGAAGCTAACTGATGTTGTCACTGGCCTCTGCCGCCCGGACAAAGTGGTGTGTGTGACCGTGACTGTGACTGTGTGTGTGCGGGCAGTCGGGCCCATTAGTGCGCAGTAATGGGAGGGGATATTGGTGGTGCATAGGTGTAATTATGTCGAGCTAACGTGGAGCTCAGGCCGCGTGGCGCCTCCAACACAAATATGAACTGCAGAACATAGATACCACTTTGTCCTCCTTCACCGCTTGACCTGGGGGAGAAAGTTCAACAGGGCCTGTTGTCCTGCTAGTGAGTGTGTGTGTGTTTCGGAGAGGAGAACCCTGGGAAATAAAGATCCCAAAGAAAAAGCAGAGAAAAAAAAGGAGAGTGTAGGTGTATTAGACTGTCTGCGTTGACTGTTATCTGCCGGCTTAGTTGCTCTCCTCCATGATAATCCGCAGAGCTTTTTCAGAAACCCTCCGTTCCCATCATCTATCTGTCCATCGATCCACTTCTCTGGCGCTCAGCGTGCACGCCCCCTTCCTTTCCTTCTACAATCCATCAATCTATCCCCACCTCCTCCCGGATAGACGTTGGACATCTCACCATCATATTTGCTTTATGAGAACATCTGTTTAGCTTCCTGGCTCAACCCTTGGCCTTGAAGAGCCTCCAATAAAGCCTTAACTCAGCCTCCGTGTGGCGCTCCACCACTTTGTTGACCGGGTGACAGTGCAGGCGGTAAGTGGCCACAGCTCTGTGGCTGTTAAACTCGGCAGTATGAAGCTGATGTAACCGAGACGACTAATAAGGCCTTTGGAGTGATGTAACGTAGCCTGCGGAGGACCCACAGGAGGTCCCTGGCAACACCGGCTGTGAACAGCTCATTGCATGAAATATACCACTTGGTTTGGTTACACAGTCGTCTGCCTCTCGCATGTCTGACGAAGCAGATTCCCTTCAATTTTAATCAACACAGCAGCTGTCTACAGCTGCCACACTAACGTTTCACCCAACAAGTCCTTTTACACTTGTAGCCCACTGAACTTCTGCTCTCAGCTCGATTGGTTTTGTATTGTGTTGTGAGCAGTTCTGTGAAATGCCTGAATGTTATGTTACTGAGTGGATCCAGACGCTGACGGAGGAACTGCTGCTGAAGTGATTTTGGCCAACAAGGTGCTGCTCAGTTTAAAGGGAAACTGCACTGATTTTACACATCAGGTCTGTTTGCAGGTCTCGGGGAGTGATAGTGCATATATTAAAAAAGTTGTATTAAGCTTTTGTGGCTGTGTAGTCTGATAAATGACCTCAAGTGATGTCATTTGAGTCAGCATCGGTTGTAAGTTTGAAAATGAGAGGAATATCTTATCTTATCTTAAAAAATATCTGGGCTTGCTGCTCCTCATGTCTGTTCAGGCTTGTGTCTTACAGCAGGGCTACATAACACACTCTAATCTCCGACCGAACTGTCAGTGGTCAAGTTGCATTGTGGGCAATGTAGGCAACAGATTTTGTATTCTGAGAATTTTTAATATTATAAGAAAAACAAATAACTAAAATGTAAAATCATAAATTTGCAATAAGTAAACTCTAATGTTCTCTTAGATTAAACTGGCAAATTTACGGAAAAAAACACAAATTTGTGAGATTAGAAATTTAGGACAAAAAAACTGGATATTCTCTGAGGTTAAGTTTACATTTATTTAATATATTTACAAAAATTAAAGAAAACAAAAATTTGCTTTGTAATATTTTCAGGAAAAACATTTTTGGGATTTGGATCCTCAGCAAAATTTCTTTCTTTTTTTGGCCCATTGACTACATTTTGGCAAATTTCAGTTAATATCTTACTATCTACTAATTGGCAATTTTTGATTACTTCACATGTGCAATATCTGTCTGTTCTTTGCAGTTGCTATATAATAAATAATTAATCATGCACACGCTGTCTTCTAATGGATGTTTAATAATAATGGCACCATGGGCTGTATTCACAAACACTCTGAGAAGACCAGATCTCCTAGCTCAGCCAATAAAATCTACCAAGGTGTCCCAGGTCAGGAGGATTTAAGGAGCTTCTCAGAGCAACCCTGAACAAGGAAGGGACAGAAACTTTTACCTTTGTAAGGTTTGGTTCTTCTCATTGCTTGGTATAATGCATTCTTTTAAAAAGGAGTCATTGATTGATGAGAAAAATAAAATGCATTCTTGGTGATAATGGGCAGTGAAATCTGTCGGCCTTGTCGTACAATTTAGTCCCTATTAAAACATGGTGTAATTATGAAAACTATTTTATGTAATGAACATCTCTGTTGAATAAATTGGAAGACATATTTTTCGCACTATAAGGCGCACCAGATTATAAGCAGCACTATCAATGAACGTGTCTATTTTCATACATAAGGCGCTCTCGTCTCGTGATAGTGGAGGAACTCGCCCAGCGTTGCCTCCCTGTCTTGGTGAATGTGTGTTCGCCTTCTGTCATCCAACACTCCCACGCAGCTCGCAGTTTAACTTTGAACGACCTGTTGACACCAATATCTAGCGGTTGGAGTTCTTTAGTTAATCCACCCCGAATGATGAAGCTCAGTTCTCTTCACTTTCGTTCTGACAGTGTCGGTTAGCGCCGTAATGCCCCAACAATCCATCCAGCGGTGCGGCTTCGTAGCTACCAAAGTCGTAATAAAACATTTTGACAGATTTTTGAGCGCCCTGTACCACATAAAATTGGTTCGAGGTCAGTGAGCACAACCAGAATTCATATATAAGCCGCACCGTATTATAAGGCGCACTGTCGACTTTTGAGAAAATTTAAGGATTTTAAGTGCGCCTTATAGTCCGGAAAATACAGTACTTTAAAAGTAGCCTAGAAAGTGTGTGAAAACACAGGTTTACTTGTGAAGTAGTCGTTTCACTGCATACAGTTTTATTTATTTGCTTATGTTTATTAAGCATGCTCATTATTTTTAATTGTTTTTTTTTAATTAATGAGAGAAAACAGCTCACTTTTCATCAGTTTCTGTTTTTGCCAGCCAGTCTATGTCAGTAGTGCCGTTGGTTGACATGTACTGTACAAATATGATCACTTTCTGGCGTTATTGCATTGGGCGGGGGATGTGAGTGCAACTCTCATGAGATTGACCTCGAACATTATCCCTGAGCTAGCGATATGGTTCAACCCGGGGCAGATTTGGGTGAGCAGGTCAAAAAGTGACAAAGAAGCATTCAGAGTAAGTTATTAATAACTTACAGAAACACTGTGTGCAATACTCCACCTTCTCTTGGCTCCGAGATAGTGTTAGATTGTTAGCCAACTTGTTATCAAAGCCAAATTGTTACCGTAAGGTTTCTGGTCTCTGGTTCCTGGAACAGCTGACAACAAGGAAAGTTGATGAGCAATGCTTGTTCCTCAATCAACTGGACGTAATTTTGTGTCTGTGTGCAAGAGAGACATTTGTTTTGCATTGACACATGTAGTTGTGCTGGTCTGTTACCAGGTGTGAAACTGTGAGACTGTACAGCATGCTGAGAGCGAACATGTGTGCGTCGGAAAGTTGAGGTTAAGAAAAAACAACAACAGTGTGGGGATGGAAGAAAAACGGGATGGGGGTTATCCAGAGATTTGTCGAGCATGGTGATGTCATGTTGTTGGTTTGGGACATTTTTATCACACATGGTTTAGATATCTGTGGGCTGCCGCTTGGCCTGATGCATCAGAGTGGACTGGACAGACACCACAATGCAGTCAGAAACACATCTGCAGATAGATGCCGACCTCTGGCCAAACAGGAGATTTGACGTCAGGCTGCTATTTTTGCGGCAAAATAAAAAAAAAAAAAATACTTTTGACAAGTTGTCATCCCCTGCGGCACCAATGGTAAGCATTAAGACTGGCGATACTGAAATAGCCTCACTTATGGTCTTATTTTAAATCAGTTAAAAACTCTTTTTGTACTAGTTTTCGGCCATATGAACAGCCCCACATTACTTTTCCAGTTAACAAAATTTGTGGTGTTTTGTTATTTTTACCAGGGCTGCACGGTGGTGTAGTGGTTAGCGCTGTCGCCTCACAGCAAGAGGGTCGCAGGTTCGATTCCAGCTTGCGGCTCTTCTGTGTGGAGTTTGCATGTTCTCCCCGTGTAAGCGTGGGTTTTCTCCGGGTACTCCGGCTTCCTCCCACAGTCCAAAGACATGCTGTTTAGGTTAATTGATGACTCTAAATTGCCCGTAGGTGTGAATGTGAGTGTGAATGGTTGTCTGTCTCTATGTTGTCTGTCTCTATGTGCCCTGTGATGGACTGGCGACCTGTCCAGGGTGAACCCTGCCTTCGCCCAATGCCAGCTGGGATCGGCTCCAGCCCCCCCGCGACCCCTAACGGGATAAGCGGTTGACGATGGATGGATGGATGATGTTATTTTTACCTTGTTCCAGGGATTGCATGGCAACTATTTCCATAAGTCTGAAAACATGATGGTGCTTTTGTGTTTGGTGTTTTTCTACAGTACTACAAGTACCGTCAGGGCTTGAGATTAATCCCACTCCATCGTCTTCAGGGTGACGGAAAATGTCTTTGGACGGCAGTAAACTCACTATCGTCATGTCCAAGGGACACACAAATTTCCCCCTGATAATACTACACTGCAAACAACAAATCCATGTTGAAATTGGCAGAACGAGAGCTAGTTAATGTCAGCTGTTGGGTAGCGCAGTCCTGCACGGAGCTACGTTAACAGAAGACGCCTAGATTATGATGAGTTCATGCTCTATTCAGTAAAAGTGAGTACTGGCAGAGGGAAATATAGCTTTGATATGTTATGATGTGTTCAAACGTAATCTTGTAAAATGTAGTTTTTGGTGAGAAACTAGAATGAATTTCAAAGTTAACGGGATAATAAAGCGTTCCTTTAAACACCATTAATTTCTTTAACCCATCAGTGCAACTTGTGAGTTTTTAATTGTAGTAGGCTCAGTTTTAAAGCTAGATAAGAAGATACTGGCATCGTAGAAAGAAAACCTTAAGAAATCTATTGGTACCAACCAGGTCATATTAGCTTGTCGCGAAGGAGGCTAAATAATGCTCCAAACTTACATTTTGGAAAGGAAAGACCGGCATGGAGATTTTCAAAGGGGTCACTCAAGTTATTTGAACCCAGAGTCTCCTTTACAGACATGTCCACTTCATGATAATCACATGCAGAAACTGTGAGGAAATATCTGTCATTGTTTTGTGTTGTTAATTGATTTATAATCGTTTTCCCACTCCCATGTTAATGAGTATTAAATACTTGACAAATCTCCTTTTATGGTACATTTTGAACAGATTAAAAAAAAATGTAATTTGTGATTAATCTCGATTAAATATTTTATTTGATTGACAGCCGTAGAATAAATACAGCTATTTGTTTTCAGAGCAAAATTTAGTACATAATACAGAGGGAGTTATGACCTGTTTAACTTCCTAACGAAAAAACAGTATGGAAATGATAATAAAGGCATGTATGTTGAAGTAGATGGGATTTATTGTTTTACTTTTGTTTTTTACCGTGCTATCAAATTGGTATTGAGAAGAAGAAGAAGAAGAAGAAGAAGAAGAAGATAGTCCTTTATTAGTCCCGCTAGGGGAAATTCAATTTTTTCACTCTGTTGTTAACTTATACACACACATGCACAAACAGGACCATATACATGCAACAATGGAGAGGTGTCAGAGTGAGGGGGCTGCTCCTGACAAGCGCCCCGAGCAGTTGGGGGTTTGGTGCCTTGCTCAGGGGCACCTAGGCAGTGCCCAAGAGGTAAACTGGCACCTCTCCAGCTACCAGTTCACACTCAGTTCTTGGTCCATGTCGGGACTTGAACCGGAGACCCTCCGGTTCCCAAGCCAACTCCCTACAGACTGAGCTACTGCCGCCCCCAGAATTTTACTCAGTCTCTAGTATCGGGACATCCTTAGTTTATTCCCAACCGTTTTTTCTGATACATCACTGACTCAGACACTCTGGAGGACTCATTTATATGAGTTTTGAGTCCAGGACCAATGAAGAGAGGAACAGGCTCATGTTGGTATTGATGTCGGTGATATTGTAGTTGTCTGTTTATTTGTATGGCACATCAGGAATTTCTGAAAGACTAATACATATCTATCCAAGAGGAGGGTGGAGATAAGACAGAGAGATGGAGGGGTGGGCAAGGCTGTTTTCACTCACTGCCCCAGGCCATCTCTATTACCCCTCTGCCTGTTTTTGTCATCACATCACGCCATTGCTCAGTTTCAATGTGCTGTTGACTTTATGCACATAAACGTGCGCCTGTAACTCATATTCATAAAGACGGGACTCCAAGAGAGTGGGTTATGTCATGAGATGTCTGAGATTCAGAAAATGATTGGTGATGCTGTCGGTATGACCTCAAAAACAGAGGAAGCGAGCAGTGCAGACGGAGATATATGAGGAGAGTCAGACGGATGGAATGACGACGGGAGCTTGTGCTACTGATGGAGGGGAAGAGGAAAATGAAGAGGGGGAAATATTCTAAAACTTAAGTTTGATATGGATGCATGTGGTGAATATATGGAGTTTAATTTCATGTGCAAATTGAGCAATGGACTCCTACTATTCACCAGTGCACTCTGCCATACAGGTCACACAAGGACAGAGGTTGTTCTGGGTGAGTTGTTCCGACAACTGGTGAATTTGAAGGCCACATCCCCAACTTTGCAAAAACATGGGTGTGCATATGAATAGCCTATTCACTTATTCTTGCATCAAAAACAAGGGTTGGGCATTTTCTAGCCTTCAGCGGGAAAGGTTAGCAAAACCAGCTGACCCTCTGTTTCCAAGACTACCATGTTTACATAACCATCACACTCATATGTTCATGTATGTGCAATCACGGGGACCGCAACCCTCCCCGGCAGGCTTTATCTGCTGTAGAAATCAATCGTGCATTTCCCTCCAGCTTTTGAATTATGGATTATTGTATTAGTAGGCTGAACTATCATGAAGTCAGGCGGAGCACGCTATGGAGAATAAATTGGCTTGACCCAGAGGAAGCAGCTCGGCTGTACAGGGCTGAAGTTGCAGACACCTCGGGGGATGTCATGGTACCAGAAATTTAGTAGTCGATACCAGTACCAATGAAATTTTATGATTCTCAGCAGCAGAAAACAAAAGCAAAACAATAAATCCCACGTACTTCAACATGCTCCTTTATTACATTTGCATACTGGTTTTTAAGTTAAGCAGTTAACAAACATTCTGTATTATCTATTTTATATCGCTGTGTGACTGCAATAATCACACAGCGGGCTCACACAAGGGCTGCACGGTGGTGTAGTGGTTAGTGCTGTCGCCTCACAGCAACAGGGTCGCAGGTTCGAATTTGGCTTGAGACTCTTCTGTGTGGAGTTTGCATGTTCTCCCCGTGTAAGTGTGGGTTTTCTCCGGGTACTCCGGCTTCCTCCCACAGTCCAAAGACATGCTGTTGAGGTTAATTGATGACTCTAAATTGCCCTAAATTCCCTAACGGGAAAAGCGGTTGACGATCAATGGATGGATGGTGACTGAAATGTGTTCAAATCCATCTTAACGCCACTCTTCTTTAATGCATTATTGCAACCTGTGAGTTTTAGGTTTTAAAGCTGAGTGAAGACACTGGCATCATATGAAACTAGAAAACCTGAGGAACCCATTGGTACCAACCATGTCAAACTAGCTTGTTGAGAAGGAGGCTGAATAATGCTCCAAACTGGCGTGGCCTTTGACCTCTGACCTCAAGATGTGAATGAAATGGGTTCTCTGGGTTCCCACCAGTCTTCTCTTTACAGACATGTCCACTTGATGATAATCCCAGTCAGTCTGGATCAAGTCATAGTCAAGTCAGCACTCTGACACACTGACAGCTGTTGTTGCCTGTTGGGCTGCAGTTTGCCATGTTATGATTCGAGCATATTTTTATGCTAAATGCAGAACCTGTGAGGGTTTCTGGACAATATTTGTCATTGTTTTGTGCTGTTAATTGATTTCCAATAATAAATATATACCTATATTTGCAGCGTATAAAGCAGCAGATTTACCCACTCCCATGTTGATAAGAGTGTTAAATCCTTGACAGATCTGCCTTTAAGGTACATTTTGGCCAGATAAAAATGTTATTAATTTGTGATTAATCACGATTAATTATCGACTATTATGCAATTATTTGCAATTAAATATGAATTTGAACACACCATTATTTTTTTTTCATTTCTCATCATATTTACTAAATAGAGCTTGAATACTACTCAGAGTATCTACATTTTTATGACAGTGTTTCATCAGTCCATGATTGCAGGATTCTCTCAAAACACAGAGTAGGCCAGTGTTTAATCCTGCGATTGAAATGATTGCATTAAAATTCAGTGAGTTACAATGTCATTGATCAAGTCGTCATTTATAAAAGTCCAGGCTCACATTCGTAGATGCATGCAGCCAAGCGGAGCTCTGTAGCTGTCTGAAGGACAGATAGTGACTTTGCAGCGCTGGACTTTCATTACTCTTCCAAGTGGTCTTGCACCTGGTCCATTACAACCGCGAGTCGCTTGCTAATCACGGTCGGGTTCAGTGGCATGTTTTCTTCTTCCAAATGTTGCTGTGTTCCTCTCTGTTGTCATAGAGAGAGCGGGAGGTGGGTGGAGAAATGGTTCCCACATGTTTGAATATTACTCTGTTCATTAGCTCAGTGTGTGTGTGTGTGTGTGTGTGTGTGTGTGTGTGTGTGTGTGTGTGTGTCAGAGAGAGCTCTGATTAATTGATCCTATCCACCATAAACTCTGGAAACACCAGGGTTTGAACCAGGCCACTAATTGTCATAGTCCACCTTTGTTTGTTTCTACTGCTCGACCAGACCTCACCAGCTGAGTGTGTGTGTGTGTGTGTGTGTGTGTGTGTCACTTACACTCTCGGCAGCACATGACTTGGCATCAGCATCTCTTCCTCCTCTGTTCCTTTCTGTGTCTAGACTGCAGCAAAGAGAGCGAGAGGTAAACCGAGATGCAGACCGTAAGGAGGAGGGAGAAAATGTGCTTTCTGCTTTCTGCTCGGCCTCGCCGTGGCCAGAAATATTGCCAAATGGATCCCAGTGGATGCTCCACTCTCATATATAGATGGTTTAAACTGGTGTGCTGCTCGCTGAGCCCTTCAGCATATTACGTTTTGCTGATTTTGCACAGCGCGGTGCCTCTCATGACAGCTTCCACCCCCACTGCTAAGTAGCCTGCTGTATCCACCGATAGCTTTAAAGCCTGCCGGAGTGTCTTTGAGCAAGACTCCAAACATCCAGCTGCTTCTGCTGGTTTGAATGCATGTCTACCTAAACTGTAGTTTTGGGTTAATTCACGGATTACATCCATGAGTTAACTTATTAACTAGCTACAGAATAAAAACACTACAGTACAGCATCAATCTACCCTTTGCTTGTCCGTGTAACGTATGTTTCTAAACAGTAGTAAACATCTGAATGGGGGTGTTTTTAAATACTGCCTGATATATTTTTTCTGATAATACTAGCATATAGCCAGGTCTAACTAAATTTATATTGCAAAATACCGTGTGAACAATACTGCTCTTTTATTTTCATGTCTTCTATGTGGATCATCAACTGGTGATCTTCCTTCTCAAATTCATACCTGGAACAGTTTATTTCTTTATTTTTACTTTTATAACACTGCACTTTTATTGCACTTTTTACAATTATGATCCATCCATCCATCATACGCAACCGATTCAAAGGTGCAAGTTAGAGTTAACTGTTAGCCTGTATGTCTTTGGACTGTGGGAAGAAACCGCAGAACCCGGAGAAAACCCACGCTAGCACGGGGAGAACATGCAAACTCCACACAGAAGAGCCCCAAGCTGGATTCAGCCATGTCGACCACTACACCACCGTGCAGCTCACACTTCAGGATGTTCTCTTAAAAATTATTAGATTTATTAAAAACGCCGTATGGATAGTAGCCGACTAGGCTGCTACGGAAGTAAAGAAGGTATCAGCCAGTTAAACAGCTGTAGACATTTTCCTGCTCAAATCATTACATACCATACACAGTCGTCATGATATCAGCCTTCAAAAATTCATTATCGGTCAACCTATAATACATAGCTATGTTTTCATTAGTGTTGAAACTAGAGTGGAGTCCACCATGTCGCTCCGCCATGTTTCTACAGTAGCCCAGAACGGCCAAACCAAACACTGGGTCTAGAGAGAGCATTTCACATTTTTACATGACCCAAAGGCCACCGTAGTAGAGTGACCACACCACTAGATGCAGCCAAATCCTACACACTGTACCTTTAAGACCCTTTTGCAGGACTCTGATTTCCACACAAGTCAGCTGGGAAGTTAAAAGTCAGTGGATGGAAGCCAAAGGACTCAGCCCTACGATGCAACTAGGTCTCCAAGAAATGTTTCTGTAGCTACGACTTCAAACAGCAAACAAATCCAAAATGATTAATACTGATGCAACAGGGTGGTGACATATTAATCATGTGTGTATTCTGTATTAGTCACAGGATCTCCCTTTTTCATCTGCTGACTGGTTTGTTGCAAGTCGGCCAGGCAGGAGGTCTAACAGAGTTTCTAGCAGCCCTGCAGACACAGCACCGAGCCAGGGTTTGGCCATGATGAATGCTGCCTCTCCCCCCCGATCCTGATGAATAGGACCTCCTCTTAGAAATCACAACAACAGCCGTCCTCCCTCTCTTGTGGTACTCCATCTTCTTCTGTGTTATTGTGGTAATCTGGGCTGATCCCACTGTCAGCCCTCACCTCCATACCCACATGCAGGAGATACAAACAACCGTCCTAGGGGTGGATGTAAGCTACTTTTGTGTTTGCTTGTTTTGAAACTGTGCCGCAGCCATCTTGTGAGGGAAGTCTGAAGCAGATCTGAATCTATCTCGAATTTCTACTGCAGGTAGCTGTTGTCTGTTGCAACTGTTGAGTAACCATGTGGTCTAATGATGAGATAGGATAGATAGATTATCAGATGAAAACAGACGACTCCCAGACCCGATCTATTTGACTCTAAATGGGACCTTAATTTACTAAATGAACATCATGCTGTATTGAAGAAGACTTGAAACCAGTCAGTAAGACCATAAACTCATGTTTACAATCTTAATTGTGGTGATAAATCAAGTGAGAAGTAGGCTCATTTTCTCATAGACTTCTATGTAGTCAGACTTTATTTTGCAATCTTGGTGTCGCCTCCTGCTGGTTATTAGAAATAATGCAAGCCACTGGTTCCCAGGTCTCCCAGCTCAATATCCTCTTAATATGACACAACAATGCATTTCGCTTGGTCAAATGTTTAACAAAGGCTGTTTGCTTGGGTCAAATGTTGAAATGATCCACCTCCACCTTATAACCTACTGATGTTTTCCTGTGTTTTACTACAAGACTGTTTCCTTGACTTTAGACAATGATATCTCAGCAGCGGCTGAACTGGTTTTTACCATTTAAATTGCATTTCATACTTCCATCACCCTTCATCTGTATGCAATTGGGCTGTGAAGATAGGACCCTGGGAAAATAGGTATGACCCCACACTATTCGCACCAAAAGCAAACAGGCAAACAGTCACAGCACTTACAATGAACAGCATCATTTCCTCTACTTTATTGAGCTCTACTCTGGTCAGCCCCCCACTCTCCCTCCCCTTGACCTCTGACTTTGACCCCTCAGAGAGTAACGCCAGGCCTGCCTCCCGTCCCCCTGCCACCTCGTAAACATTGACAACAGCCCGTAACTAGCAACTAATCGCTGGCCTGCGCTGGTGCGGACGGGCGGCCGCGAAGCTTTAATTAAAACTTTCCCATGAACGGCCAACCGGATGAGGCACCTGTTAATGGTGACGTGATGTCACTCTGTTACCACGGCTACTGGTCCAATTAGTAAACAGAAGTGTTTTCCTAGCCTGTTGTTTTTATTGAGGGCCACCAACAAGACTTGTTGTGCTGTTCCTGTATTTTTCGTTAGCAGATGTTTTTGATGGCGAGCAGGAACGTGGAGCAACCTTTGACCTCTGGGCTGCTTCCAGTTTCTGACACTTTAAATCTAACTGGTATGGCTTCAAACACTAACACAGTTAACATACGTGTTAAACTGAATTCAACTTAATTAAACTTAGTTAACTGTTATATACATATATAATACATATAGTGTGTGGGTGTATAACTGTGTGTATTATATACTATATATGTACATACGTATACAGTATGTGTACATCTATATACTGTATGTTATTATATGTTAGTATATGTTATTTGTAAACTTAAGGAAATTGTAAAACATCTATAAGCGTCACATAGATAGATATTTGTAACACTTAATGATTAATAATTGGTTTGTTAAAAGGTCTGTAATTATATATTATGGCTATTATAAAGTTGAACTTGTATATACAGTATGTGTATCTATCTATATATATATGTGTGTGTGTGTGTGTGTGTGTGTGTGTGTATAATATATGTATATACATGTATATATATATAGTATATACGTGGAGATATATTATATAGTATATATATATATATATATATATATAACACGATTATATACATATATAACACATGTAAATGTATATATATACACATATATGTAAATGTATATATATATATAACATATATGTAAATGTATATATTACACATATTGTAAATGTATATATATATATATATATATATATATATATATATATATATATACACCTATATGTAAATGTATATATATACACATATATGTAAATGTATATATATATATACACATATATGTAAATGTATATATTTATTTGTATACCTTAAGAAAATTGTTTGTAAAACATCTATAAACATAACAGATAGATATTTAACACTTTGTTAATGGTTAATAATTGGTTCATCAATAGTCTGTAATTAATATTTGGATGACTATTATGAAGTTGCAACTGATGAGTATAATAGCTTGTTAAATGTTCATCAGTACTTTGTGATGCATTTATAAATATTTAGATAGATAGTTAATACTTTGCTAATGTTTAATAATTGGTTTCTGGTGCATCTACTCATATAATGTATATAGATTATAGATAGATTGTTTTATGAATGATTTTTTAAAGGTTTGAAAATCATTTGGTACTAACTAACACATACTTATAAGATCTTATAATGTGTGCAACAATAAATACTTAGCATTTCTTTGTTAACAATAAAGTAGCTATTACCTAAATTAAATTAATCAATTTTTCAGTTTACCATTTATAAGTGATGGTTATTTTAAAGTGTTAACCTTTGAATTCAAACACAAAAGAAGAAAACGGCCAGTACCGTCATCTTTTCAGAGGAATCCCCACTGACCTTGAAAGAGTCTGGTTCAGTCTGTGCAAGTGTCCCCATTTAATTTGGGCACCCGTGGGTGTCATTTGATACCTAGGCTGACTTAACTTTAAAAGAGACCCCCTTTTACTGCCCTGGAGGTTACTCTAAGAAAACACTGCACTGAAGCTACAAAAAGCAACCAAATGACCAGCCACCGCTAACACACATTGTTCTAATGCCGACCGTGAAGGTTCACTAGCAGTTCACCGCCTGCTATCCGCAGATCGAGTGTTAAATAAGGCATTATAATCTCGCCCTGGACCTTTAGTGAGCCCCTTAAACTACCCTAAAACCCTCTGACCACCCTTCCCCCAGACCCCAGCACCAAGCCTCTTGGTGAGGCCAATAAAACACCTCAATTTTGCACAATAATCAGACATTTTAATCATGCATATCAGTCCGCCAATAACTTTAAACGTCATCTAATCCCCTAAAAGAGGCTGTGAGAGAAAGCCGGCCCCCGTGCCTAATTTTACCCCAGTGGTTTTAGTCGGGCGCCTGGTCTAATTCAAACTTTACGTGGCCCCAACACGTCTGAGAACAATGTGGCGGCCTTCAGGGAGCAACTACGGTGACAAATGAGCCCAAATAGGCTTGTTGGTCTGTGATTGTCGCTGGAGTTAAAGTGGCTAATCTCTCAAAAGTTTTAATGCGTTTCAGTGTTTGCGTGTGGTTTTGGACTTATCAACCATGCATGCTTGTGAATCTGCAGATGAATCTAAACCCCTAAGGTGACTTTAAATTCTCTCTTTTTTTCCTCTTTGCTTGACCTTTTGGTGCTTAGTTTAAGTTGTGGATAAAATGTTTCTGGTGTGTGGGAAGCCATTATACAGTAGAGGGTACAGAGATGCATTCATCCTGCCCCTAATGTAATGTAAAGTAGATCCAAATTACTCTAGCGTGAAACAATAGGGAACTAAATTGCAAACTTTGACTTCCATATATTATAAGAAAGATAGCAAAGCAAAAAAATAAAATAGCATACTGCAAAAACTGGTGCAACATCTGTTAGAAAGCAACTGTGTGCATAAATGTGTGTGTGGTCTGTTCAGGCAAATAACTGCAGCACACATCGGTACTTCTAACTCTTATGCCCTTCCACTCCTCGGTCTCTCCAGAGGTTGATGGTCTGGATGTGTGTGATGTAGCTGAAACTATCTCCAATATCAGGACACTGATGCAGCCCCATGAGGCTCAGCTCAGCTCAGGAGACACCTCAAATCACACACATATATACGCATACCGTACATAAATCTGCAAGTGTAAGCACACTTTCACTAGTGGGTTAACATTGTCAGAGATACAGCATGATGCGTTTTACAGTTTCAGACAAATAAGACCAGTAGATCAGGAGATATTCACCATCTTAACTGTCTTGCACACTGTTAGCCACCAGGTCCAGAACAGCTGGACTCATTCAAAGCTTGGTTAGATCTGAATGCTTGTTGGCTGGTCATAAATGACTAATATATACCATAACGTTGCATTTACCTCAATGGTAAAGGCTGCTCTGACCAATATTTTTATATTGCCGATGATATTAAATGTATTTATAAACTAGGGTTGTCAATCGATTAATCACACATCTGTTCAAACTGTACCTTAAAGGGAGATTTGTCAAGTAGTAAATATTCTTATCAACATGAGAGTGGGCAAACATGCTGCTTTATGTAATTGTATGTATATATTTATTATTAGAAACGGTTAAAAACACAAAACAATGACATATTGTCCAGAAAACCTCACATTTGCCCACTCCCATGTGCGAGGATTAAGGACTTGATAAATCTCTATTTTAGGTACATTTTGAACAGATAAAAAAAAGTGTGATTAATTTCCGCTTAATCACGATTAACTGTGGGCAGTCATATGATTAATCAGGATTAGATATTCTAATCAATTGACAGCAACAATAAAAATATGCTCAAATCAACAACATAACATAATAAGCTAAAAATCACAAGCTGCATTGAAGCGTGAAAGAAATTAGTAGCGTTAACACAAATATGCGTTATTATCGTATTATCGCATTAACGTCGACATCGAATTATGAACTCTGCAGTTCCCATTTACTTGATGCAACTTTTTACCATCTTTCAGCTCATTGTTTTGGTTCGCCAGCCTGCAACTTTACTCTTTAGAGTCACTCTTTCGGCTCTCATCAGTGTTGTTAGCAGCTGTTGATAAACCCATCGTAAGACACATGCCCAAAATGTGCAGCAGATAATATATTTTGTAATTTTTGTACAGTACGCATGCACATTACGGCCCCAAAAAATGCCAATCTTTTTGTAGTTGCAATTTTAGACTCGGACACATCTACAAAACTACTGTCTTGATCCATCTATCCCTCTCTGAGTCCAGCTGTGTCCTACCACTGAGTTCTCCTGCTGTGTCCACACCAATGTATTTCATATACATCGCTCACTAAATAACTACGCTTCCTCCCTGATCCACTTTCCATCTCACCTCCTCTCTTTTCCCAAGGAAATAATTAAAAAGCCCCGCTGCTCCCTCTGATATTCCCCTGTTGACCCACTGCGCTGAAGCCAAGCATGGAAGCTTTTGTTTTATGTGCTTGTAAGGTCTTGGCATTAAGAGGAAGCACTGGGCTTGCCAGAGACATATATCTGTCTCTCTTAAAGCACATCTGCACCGCACACACATGCTGTACAGTGGTAGCCATTGTAACAACCACGGCTCACACATTAATCATGCATCCATCCAAGATTATTGCTACATACAGGAGAAGAAACATGAGCATAATAATAAGTAGCCGTTGTTTGTGCAAGCAGTTTGATACTTGTACCATCCCTGAAAATCTGCAAACACCTCACCTCCACACTTTGAGCCTTACATAGGACACGCTACCTCCTGCAATTGCTCTGAACATTTGGTGCTATTTCCTAAGACGCTAGGATGCTTCAAAAACACTTTTCCCACTGTTTCTCTGATGCCAAAATCCATTTCAGAGCATGTTTTTATTTCTAAAAGCAGTCAGATGTGTTTGTGTTTTGTAGTCTCTCATCTATTTTGCAAGGGCGCCGTCGCTGCATCCTGTGCTTAGTGCCGCCTACGACGATTGTGATTGGTTTCAAGAAACAACGGCAACGGCAATATTAACATCACTGTCGGTGTCTAGAAGCCACAGAGGCTAACAATTTAGCATGCAAGCAAGTGGGTGCGCTAAATGTACAAGCAGAGTGACAGAGGCAAAAGTTGAGACTGTCTTCCTCAGACCTTTGTATAAAATTCTGAAAATAAAAGAATATGACTAAAATTATAATGTATTAACTTATATATCAAAAAATGTACTTCCAAGGCCTCCGCCATTTCTGACGACATCAACACACAACAATGTGTAAACTCAGAGCTTTCAGAACCCCACGAGGGGGGCGTTCCTATGGACCCTTCTCCTGAACAGGGTAAACAAGACCCAGTCTGGAGGCTCCGTCATTCCCACGTCATCGAATACAGATGCTTTGTCACAGCCTTCGGCGTCCGATATGGATGCACAAAGCACCGTTTAGTGTCTGTTTTTGATACAGTGTATAAACAGCTGGCATTGTACGGACATTCTGCATGTCATGGTAAGACATTTTTAGACTTTTCGCGTCTCATTTCATGCCACATTGTTTCCATGAAACGGTCAAGGTTGTGTTTATGCAACAAACTATAGTAACAGTAACACTTAGGCAGCAAAATCACTTCGTCATATTTAGGAAAAACATGGTTGGGCTTACAGTAGATGTGCAAACTAAGTAAAATACGTATGCAAACAACATATGTACAGAGAATACATCGCTAACGTAACTTCAAAATAGCTCAACAATGCAAACACCTGTCTCCGGGTTGAAAAACCTGTGTTTTGTCTTTATTCCTTCTTATTGTACTTCACTAGCGCTGAGGGTAGCATATTCACATGGATGTGTTTAGTCAATACAAATTATATGGCGTGAAATGACACGCAAAAAGCAAGAACGGCATCGTTATTGCATGCAAGTGCACTTGCTGTGTCATTTATATATCATTTAGTGAGGCCGGGCTACTGATGTAAAGCAGTCTGCAGCAATATTAGACAGCAAGTGCAAGGACTTTCACCCACAAGACTGCTGCTCATGTCCCGTATGAAACCAAAAGTCAACATTGTGTTATTTACATTGATTACTTAACTTACATTCCTACCTACATGACTGAACTTCAGAAACAAATGCAATAATAAATAAAAGCAAAGTAAATTATGCAAATAAATTTTAACATGATGATGGTGTTAAATGAAAAGTCAGGAGATCACCAAAGTCATCACAATGCATCCTCTGGGCACCATGAAATGAAAATTCATGGTAATACTCAATGAGATATACCTCAGACGCTCCGGTGAAATTAGCATAATTAAGCCTTCATTGGAAAAGTGATGGTGGTTTGGAACATAAAGAACACACTGATCAATATCGACGTAGTGGGTTGTGCTGTAGGAATGGTTTGTTGAAGCAGGTTTTCAGACTTTTTTTTACTGTAATTTCCGTTCACCAGTTTCACAGTTTAAAACCAGTTTCTGGCCAATAAACTTGTTGGCAAGTTTCCTCAGATGCTCAGCTTCTGTAGGAAATGAACCATCTTCCAATGATGTGTTTCTAACAGTATGAAATCAGGGCCACACACATACACCAGCGCTGCCAGGGCTACTCAGTTACCCTTTCGAAGCACAAGCACAAGCACATTGGCTCTGTGTCCAGGCCATCTCTTCCCAGGCTCTCAGATCTGCATGATGAGCTCATACTCAGCCAGACCAAAGCACTTAAACACGCTCTTATAAAAAGATAACCATTCTCTGGGGACGTCTGAGCCAGACTGACAGTATATATGCAATGCTCATAGGGACCACAGTCTGTCCGCATGCAAAGCTT
Source organism: Pterois miles (assembly GCA_947000775.1). Lineage (NCBI taxonomy): Eukaryota > Metazoa > Chordata > Actinopteri > Perciformes > Scorpaenidae > Pterois > Pterois miles. The sequence goes on along the minus strand of CAMQGK010000246.1, from coordinate 591,956 downwards.
GTGATAATCGATATGTCAGACAGCTCATTTTTCTTCAGCGTTCTTTGTTGACAAATCCAAGATTTTGTCATAGAAGTTGTAGCATCAGCAATGTAGGAAATACATCAAAACCTTCGCCAACTTCGCCATCAGCTCTTCTGCTCACTTTACGACACTATGGCTCAAATAAAGTATTAATCTACTTTACTGCATATTCACCACAACCTGGGAATAGTTCCTCCTCTTTAGGCAGTAGCCCAATTCAGTCGACTTTAAAGTGCAGTAATTGATTTTTTTTAATCACGTGGAGATAGTGGAACAAGCTGTAATAATAATATAATATTATAATATTTATTATAATATAATATTATAATATTTATTATTGTATTATAATTATAATAATATAATAAAAGCTGACATATTATCATCTCATAAAGCTGTTACACTAACAGAAACTGTTAGCAAACAGTTGCCTATTTAGACATCAAGCAAACATGAAACAATCCAATAGCATATCCCTAAATGAGTACTCAAGGAATCTGCACATGCATACGCAACTTTTGACAAGGGGACCCAAGTAGAAAAAGGTTGAGTCTGAGGGATCACAAGTCATGAAGGTTAGGGACCACTGAGCCAGAAGTTGCTACCACTCTCTATAGACCATAGACTGTATATAAGAAATGGACGTAGTCACCGTGAGGTCACCCATTGGTTTGTGCACTGCCACTTAGAAGTCTCCACTTTGGCATTTTCACCATTGCCATCTTGGTTTTTGGCCGTTACCATCTTGTTTTTTTGGGAACCAGAAGAGACACAACAGGGTGGAGCTAAGTACAACCAAACGCTGAATAACACCAATAAACAGACTTCCAGTGTCCCAGACCGAACGACGCTGTCGAAGAGATCTAGTAGCCAAACCCAACAGCATCCCCTGCTTTATGGTCTATTTGACTCTACATGGGATCATAATTTACTAAGTGAACTTAATGCCGTATTGAAGAAGACTTAAAACTAGTAATTGAGACCATAAACTCATGTTTACAATGTTTACTCAGGTAATAAATCAAGTGAGAAGTAGACTCATTTTCTCATAGACTTCTATACAATCGGACTTATTTTTGCAACCAGAGGAGTCGCCCCCTGCTGGCTGTTAGAAAGAATGCAAGTTTAAGGCACTGGCTTTTCAGAGGTTGCTCACTACTGTAGACCTGTGAAATTCAGGTCTCATGCAGTCATTTGATCTATCTTTATCATACAGTAAAACGATATTAGCTTTAATTACATTATGTGAAAATCATGAAGACAACATCCTGTTAATTGTTGCAGTCTCTCTTCCAGATTTAGTTAGAAAGATAGACAAAGTATTCCTATGCAGCTTACCAAAACAATAATAAGTTTATATGGCAGAATTTATTTTTCTCACTTTCCATCAGGTTGAGTACCACGGCTACGCACCATAACACACACTCTCTGTTCCTGCTCGCTCAGCCATAAGGCCTCTGTGGTGTTTTATAAGTGTGTTGAATCCCAGCCAAGACTGTTCTTCTGGGACTTTTACTACTGTGAGGGTCCCGTCATGGTTCCTCTCCAACACTGGCTCTACATTAACAAGGCCAGTCAGGAGGACACACACATACACACTCGCATATTCTGTTTGTCTTTTCGTGAGCTACAAACATGTAAAAACCCTAATTCAGATTTGGCTTTAGGGAAATGTAAATTCTCTGCGTGCATGTGGATTTGAGTGTGTGTGGATTTAATGAGAGCCAGTGGCTTGTGTATTTTTTTTTTTTTTTTCATTTTGAACTCTAATTTACACCACCGTGAAGACTCATCGGGGGATTTACACATTCAGTGTATGAATCTCTGGAGGTCTTGAGTTTCAGAGTCAGAGGGCACATATACACAGAGAGCCTATCCTTTTCTAGAAGTTTCCTTTCCATCTTTCCTCAACTTTTATTCGTCGCCCAGTTCACATGCTGAGCAGACCTGTAGTCATTCCAGCTTTGTGGCGCTGAAAAGCTTTCAGAGGAATTTAAAGTCAAAATATGAGTAGTTTTCATCAGAAGTTGGTACTGTAGGCCACACATGGCTGTAATCTGCCAGCAAACAGTAGAGGAAGTAGACGTTTGAACCGTGTTCTTTCATGTCCGACAGTATTGGCCATGTTTCATGATATCCAGTGACGAGCATTCGCACGTTATGGGAATATCTGAGAAAACACCGACAGCAGAAACAACTGATCAGTCATTTGAGTTAAATGTTGGCCACATTAGAGTATATTCAGCAAAGGTGTTTCAATTATCCATGTAGCGCATCAACCTTTTACCCAAATGAAATTGTCATTTCCATGCAGCTTCCTTAATGCGACACTTGAAAATGTGCATAAAAGTGAAACATGACTGACAGACTCTGATCTCCCACCTGTTGACCTATCAACCAAACAATCATCCATCCATCTGCTTATCCCGCTTATACCACACAGACAGAAAACATTCACTCTCACATTCACACCTACGAAGAATTTAGTCGTCAGTTAACCTGCATGTCTTTGGACTGTGGGAGGAAGCCGGAGAACCTGGAGAACTGCTTACATGGGGAGAACATACAATCTCCACACAGAAGGACCCCAAGCCGGATTCGAACCTGCGACCCTCTTGCTGCACCACCGTGCAGCCCCTCAACCAAACAACCTACTTTGGAAAATGTCTCTGTCAGTGCTACAGTCAACCTGCTAGATACCGGTGGTTAACTTTTGGATTCTGCGTCGATTTTGGATGAAATTGGAAACTATGATGTAACTATGATGTGTATGATTGTAACAGCGAATCATTTTGAATTTGCTACAGCTCTGGCGTCGGCCTCTGACTGGCTTCTTCTTCATGAGGTTCACTGGTATTGTAGTATTTCATCTTGGTTGCATTGAATGGTGTAAGAATGACACGGTACTTGCAAGTCATTTTGTGTGCAATAAGAGCGCTGCTCTTGCTTTTAGCATGTCATTTGTACGCCACGTAGTCTGTATTGACCAGTGTAAACGCATCCATGTAATTACGCTACGCTCTAGTGACGTAAAATACAAATGGTTCAAACAGACACTGGATTTTCGACCCGGAGAGCTGTGTTTGAGACCAGTGTTCGTGTCCTAAAGTGCTGTTGAGTTATTCTGAAGTTATGGTAGCGATGTTAGTGACGTGTTTTCCATACTTCTTTTACATTGTTTTTGTAAATATTTTAATTAGTGTACATACTTATTCTAAGTCCAACTGTCATGTTTTTCCTAAACCTAACTAAGCGGTTTTGATACCTAATCCTACTGTAGCTGCGGCTATTACCGTTTTTTGTTGCGTTGTGTACAAATGACAAGTGGTGGTTCATCATTTCAACAAATAATTAATGGAATATGTTGTATGTATGTATGCTGAAGTGACAAATTGTCAACATCGTTTTTTTGTGCCTAAACCTAACCAAACTTTATCTCTAGTGGTGCTAGATGGGAAAAGGGTTTTATATCTGCGACAGTTCTTGTTACAGATATAAGGATTTTATTTAGAAGACTTGCATGTATCTGTGTTGAGGAACATTGATCTTAGTTTCTCTTCAGATTGAGAGAAAACCAGATTAAATCACTTTAGGCATACTCTATATGATCTACTGTACAATAAGTAGAGTGTTACTACATTGAAATCAAATTACTACACTTCTTTGTTTTACTACAGACTTTTCAGGTTCACCTGGAAAGCGTGAAACGAACAAAAAGCAGATTTCTGACTTTTACAATGTCACTTTCATTACAAGTTTCACCTGAAAGGAACAATCCATAAAATTGATGATTAGAAATCAGTTGCATTCATCCGTGTAGTCGATGCCATGATGTCATTTTGTTGAGTTTAAGTCTACTTTAATTCATGTTTTCTTGTTATCAAAACACTGCAAAATCATGAAAGGAAATAGCTAAGCACTTACAATTATGAATGGACAGATTATTTTTCTTGGTCGAAAGATTGTAGCTTCAATCTTTGCTCCGTGCAGCAGTGAAGTCCTGCCCAAAGTCAATTTTTGCCTCTACTTGTGTGCCTTTGCAGACCTTTAATTGTTCCTCTGCTGTGGCTTGAGCACATAGTTGGCTCCAACCATTCAGAAATAATGAGATACCGGTGCCAAGCCTGTGGTCACCTCCACCAATCAGGAGTGACCCAGTGACAGGAAAGTCGGTCCCGGATTTGATGGTTCAATCCAAGATGGCAGCGCGCCAGTGACACATGTTCTACTGCCCAAATCGTTTTGTGAGCCATTACTGTATGTAATTATGACAGTAAAACATAAAACCCCCAAAATAAGTCAATTTATTACAGGCGAATGTTGAAAATGACTAATTTACTGATTTGAGAAGTTACAGGCTTTTGATTTGCAGAGTGAGCGTGTGGTGGAACAACAAGACATGATTTGACTTGATCAGTACGTCACCTGCACTGCAGTTTGTAGCCAGCTCGGATGAGGACACCTTTGGATGAGAATAAATGAGAAATTTACTTTCACAAGAGCAATTGACCAGTGACTGATGAGGCTGAGGCTCCAGAGACATCTGACCCTCCAAAAGAAGAGGATAATAATAAAAAACAAACTGAAATGATATACTCCAGAAATATTTTATGACCCAGTATTGGGAAAAACAAGTCACGCTGTAAGGGAGGTTACTTTTATGCTACTTTGTCATTGATTAAATGTGGTACATCATTTAATAAATCTTCTTTTAAATAGTGTAGGATCAACATCATAATTGCGACCTTTTTATGATGAAAAATGGGTCTCAAGCGAGCTTGTGTTTATGGCACTTGGCCACTAATGATTCAGGTTTTCAGTAAAACTCACATGTAATTACCAACGTGCTGAGGTGTAAAACATAAAACAGATATCCTGTTTTCTTGTTGCTGGCTTCACTGTCTTCCTGGCTTGTCCTGTGTGGGAAAGCTAAGTGCGTGAATGTATTACTTGCAGTAATTACATGTAAGAGAGCAGGAGTGTAAAAACCAAAAAGAAGTGACATTTATGAAAGGAGTAATCAACCTTTTTGACCCGCAACCGCTGAAAATAAACAGTTGTCCACTCACAGTCCCCCGTTAACGTCATGTGTGCTGCAACAGAATGGTAACATTGGACACATTTTCATAAGAATAACAACCTTGTCCTGCTACCATTGTGCGTCAGTTTTATCACAGGAAAATGTACCAACTGTCTCATTACACATTCACAGTAAACCATTAAATATTCGTTGACTATCATTGGCCACTGTCCATAACTAGTTGGGGGTGGCTTAACAACCCGTAAACACAACATTAGCTTTTTATCTCCAAATGGCAAACGTGTTAGCGAACATTTACAAATTAAGGACATGGACATGCAATTGTTCCAATGGCCCATTACTGTATATGGAAACTTAAATAGTCTGCAAAATGTCCCATTGGTCTGAAAGCCCATTTGTCCAACAGCCTATTATCCCGAAAACTTTGTTTTCCAAAAGCCCATCCATTGCTCCGAAAGTTCCCACTTTCCATGCAACAAAAACGGCACATAGCTAATTATGCGAAATGACATTTTTTTCCTGATATTCTTACCCTAGATCTAACTAATCTCCTGTCCACTAAATGCCTAAACCTAACCAACCCAACTAATAGGCATAGAGTAATAAAAGATGTCATGTCTTTGCCAGAGGGGAAAAAAATTGCGAGGGTCCGATGACGCTATTCTGCATAATAATTAGCCTTCTGTTTGTTGAACGGAAAGTGTGTATTTTTGGAGCAATGGGCCTTCGGAACAATGGGCATCTGTTTTCGGACTGTTGGACAAATGGGCTTTCGCTTCAGTGGGATATTTTTTGTACTATTGGGGTTTTGAAATAAAGCCACCAGAAACATTTATTTGGAGTCATGTCGGTCTCTCCATATACACACTCCTGTTAGCTCTGTTTTGGTCCCCACCAAGCAAACTTTGTCTGTGGGCTGTTTGGTGCAGAGCAGTTGTATGTAGCTTTTTAGCTGCTAACAGCTGCGTGCGGTGGCTAAAAATCAGAATACCAACAGTTGATCAAAACGGTAAAGTAGCGAGTATTAAACCCAAAACAATGACCTGAAAGATGCTAAAACGCTCCGTAAAGCTGAGGGTAACTGCAGCGTTAGGTGACAGTTCTCTGGCTCATCACTTTGAGTGACTCCTTTCACATTACCCATGATCCATTGTTAATATAACTTTAATAACTTTAACTTTATTTCGAACAATTAAAATAAATAACAATAACAAATATAAACCAAAAAAAAGAGTAATTACCATTTGATAATTGTCTCAGTATACCACCAAGGTTCAAAATTAATCCTCAATCAATATGAATATACTGTTATGTCCATTCATTCATTCATTCATCGTCAACCGCTTATCCCGTTAGGGGTCGCGGGGGGCTGGAGCCGATCCCAGCTGGCATTGGGCGAAGGCAGGGTTCACCCTGGACAGGTCGCCAGTCCATCGCAGGGCACATAGAGACAGACAACATATAGACACACAACCATTCACACTCACAACCACACCTACGGGCAATTTAGAGTCATCAATTAACCTAAACAGCATGTCTTTGGACTGTGGGAGGAAGCCGGAGTACCTGGAGAAAACCCACGCTTACACGGGGAGAACATGCAAACTCCACACAGAAGAGTCCCAAGCCGGATTCGAACATGCAACCCTCTTGCTGTGAGGCGACAGCGCTAACCACTACACCACCGTGCAGCCCCTGTTATGTCCAATAGTGACTAATAATGATAGAAAAAAGAGAAACCCATTAACAAAAGAAAAAAACAAAAGCCTCTGTTCGAAATGGAATAGGATGAAGCAGAAGCTTATCCAGTCCTATCCCAATGTATTATGTCCAATTACATGTTAACTAGTCATCAGTAAGGGCCCCAACAAACATTTTACTTTTCTCAGCCTGGATTCAAAGATGCTCCTCCCTGATGTATTTTGATAAAATGAATTGCTTATCAATTTCTTAAATTGCACAATATTTGCACTTTTTTAATATCTTCCCGAAGTCCATTCCATAAAACCACTCCACAGAGCGATATGCACATACTTTTAAGTTTGGTTCTAGCGTAATGCTGCTTAAGTTTCAATTCCCCTCTTAAATAATAACCCCCTTCTCTCTCTGTGAATAATTTCTGTATGTTGCTGGGTAGCATTTTATTATTTGCCCTATACATTATTTGTCCTGTTTTGAAATCCACCAGATCCCTGAGCTTTAATGTTTGTAATTTTATGAATAGGATGTTGGTGTGTTCATTGTATCCTACATGATTTAATAGTCTTATGGCTTGTTTTTGTAATGTGCATTAAGATTGTAATGTGGTTTTGTAGGAGTTACCCCAAACCTCTATACAATAATTCAAATATGATAGCACCAGTGAACAATACAAAATATACAGGCAGTGGTTATAGCACCTTTAAGTTACAGTAGAGAGGAGTACACTAGCTAATTAGAGCACAGCTGTCAAAGAGAAAATACAGACCTTTAAAGGCCCTGACAATAATAAATATACTTCCATGCACTAATTGAAATTTAGCTATATTTGAATTAAAATCTGTTGACATGAGGTTGAGGTTTGTTTGCTCATCAATCCACACCCTCACAATCTTATTGGCTTTTGAACTCTTAATAAATAAATCTTGAAACTCTGATTGTTGCTTATTCAAACATGAATATTCACTGTCGTGAAAAACTTCAGCCTCAAAACCAAGTTTGTTGGGCCTTTAATGGGTGGCAGACTTTGTTGTTCAAACTCTGGAGTGATTTCCTGAAGCTAACATGTCCTGGGATAGCTCACCGCCCTCCAACTCAGGATCTGTGCCACACTAAAGGAAATATTTTCATCTGCGGTGGTTAGGCTGTTTAGATTGTTGGCCTAAAGTAGAAGATGAGAGATATTTTGGATTTATAGTCCCCGACTGTTAACCCACTTTGACTTCATCACCTCCCGGCAGCAATTCAGAACCCGGGAACATCTGTTTCTGTCTCTGTTTAGAGAAGACAAGTCACATCTCCTGTTGTTGTGAATGTGTGTGTGTGTGTGTGTGTGTGTGTGTGTGTGTGTGTTTAGCATATGTTGTGGGGACATGAATCACGTGGGGGACTTGTCCTTCCTTTAAGGGACAAAATGCACATTCCCATAAATTAAAACATTATATTTTAGGGTGAGGACTTGGTGTAGGGTTAGGGTAAGGTAAGGTGTAGGTTGAGGATAGGGTAAAAGTTAAGATTATGCAAGTAACACTTACACTAAGGGTTAGGGTAAGTGTCCAGGAAATGAATGTACGTCAATGTAATGTCCTCAAAAGTGGAAACGCGACTGTGTGTGTGTGTGTGTGTGTGTGTGTGTGTGTGTGTGTGTGTGTGTGTGTCTGCACGCACATATTGGCAGATTGAGCCACCTACGTGTGTGTATGCATGTGTGCACCACAATGAGCCATCCTTTGGCCGGCACTGAGGCCAGAGGGATGTTGACTCTGTTATTTCATTGATATCTGCAGCTGGAAGACAAATATTGTCGTCTTGCCGTCCTATTTGCTCAGACATGGTAAGAGAACGTCTGAATTTCTTGCGGTACCTTTCAAATGTTAACTGAGAGAGTCCGATGCCAACTGTCTGACTTCAAGGCCTAAAAACAAAGATGCGGTTGCATCATCAACCTCAACCCTCCGTCTAGCTCTTATCCTTATATGATTGTTTGTCCAGCTCTCGGAGGAAAACTCCCCCTCAGATACTTAACTCACTGTTAAGACAGGCTTATTTTTCATAAAGAGATGTAATTGACCAACTTGCATCAGCTCTTCTATTTCATCCAGTTCCCCACAGTTCCCAGAACGTCTCTTTACAACCTCCAGAAATGAAGTATGAACTTAAACATGCAGCTGGAAAAAGTAATAGGGATAGTGATAGCAATGAACAGAACACGGAGTGAAACAGTTCAACTGTGAAAAAAAGTCATTTCCTTTTCATTTTGATGTAATTAATCCTTCAAAATACTGCTGTTGCTCGTGAGGACCCCGCTGGCCTCAGACCTGGAGCTGTTCCCCGGGCGTTAATAGCATGTTGGCTAATCACTGCTCCTTAAAAAGTTCGAAGTTTAAGGCCAGCACCTCTGTGAGGCTGATTTGAGCAAACTGCTAATTAGCATGCTAGCATGGTGATGTGTAGTAGGACATTTTTGCTATGTGCACCTTTGCTGTGTCCAGTTTAAGATGTTAGTCTGCTAAAATCATTTTTATCCGAGGGCCAAGCTGCTTGCATGGAGAAAAATTAACTTTAAGAGTTAACTTCAACAAAACCTGACATATCTGATTTATATTTAATGTTGCTGAAATAGTTTTATCCTGTTAAACATTGTAAGCCCTGAGCATATCTAGACATGACCTATTACAGGGACCACAATGAAAAATGGGTAAAAAATTGTCAGGAACATCAATTGTTTGGAAAGAGTAACCAACACCCCCTCAAAATCTTGGTTTTGCTTGCATCCAGTGGTTTAACTTCTTTCTAGTTGCAACTCAGCACACTTCTGATCACACCGAAACACATTCGGACAGATACTGATACTGGCCTGAAACACAAAACAACAGCTTTTTAGTCCGGCGTTAAGTTATTCTTATAATTAATAAATAAATAATGGTACATAAATACATCTTTTCTCCCTACACTCAATTAAAATATGTAATTGTGATTAATTGCAAATGCTATGATTAATCTAAACTAATCACACATTTTTCATCTGTTCAATACAAATACATGTATATATTTAGGTTTGAAAATCAATTAACAATACAAAATAGTGACATATATTGTCCTAAAACCCTAACAGGTGCTCACAGGTTCTGCATTTAGCATAAAAAAATATGCTCAAATCATAACATGGCAAACTGCAGCCCAACAGGCAACAACAGCTGTCAGTGTGTCAGTGTGCTGACTGGACTATGACTTGATCCAGACTGCATCATCATAAAAAGAAAGAAAGAAAGAAAGATATTCCTTTATAAGTCCCACAGTGGGGAAATTCAGTTTTACACTCTGTCTGTTCAAACAGGACAGATCACACAGTACATATACATGTCAATGGAGAGATGTCAGAGTGATGGGGCTGCTCCTACAAGCGCCCAGAGCAGTTGGGGGTTTGGTGCCTTGCTCAGGCCCCCCGGCAGTGCCCAAGAGGTAAACTGGCACCTCTCCAGCAACCAGTTGGTCTTGGTCCAGGGGGATTTCACCCGGGTCCTTCACATACCTTAAGACCAGCCCTTCACTACTTCTCCCCCCCCAGGTTAGAAAGTGGGCAGTCTGTAAAGGGAGAGAACCCAGAGAACCCAATTTAATTCACATACCTTAAGACCAGAGGTCAAGGGACCACTTTAAAAATGGCCATGACAGTTTTTCCTCACCAAAATTTAGCACAAATTTAGAGTGTTATATATCCTCCTTCCCAACGAGCTAGTATGACGTGGTTGGTACTAATGGATCCTGTAGCTTTCTAGTTTAATATGAAATCATTTCACTCTAGCTGTAAAACCGAGCCCTTTACAACCTCCAATCTATTGTTGCATTAATGCATTAAGTGCAATACCACAGTCCTGCAATACACCCTACTTTAATCTTTAGATTCAGACTCAACTTTGCTGCTATGCCACAATGCTTAAAGGCTTTAAGGTGGATTTTGAATACTGCTTTCATGGCCATCGAACTTTCCCTTTGGATGAATATACAGCAAAATACCAAAATCAAGCGGAACAGAGACATTAAAATATGTTGTCTGTATGCATTTTAAGTGCCTTCTCAGCTAATTCTCTAATATTTTACTGGAAAAACATCAACCACTTGACTCGCCCACTCACTTTTCTCAAGCTCTGAACTTCTTGGCATCTCTGCTTCGTCTCTCCCAACAGGGGCTGCAAAAACAGCATTAGCATACGTGGGAGGGGATTTTTTACCATTACTCAGAATCAGATAGCGCACAGTTGACCGTGACATAATTCTGTTTATAATGGCTCGAGACTGAGGGCTGTATAACTGTCATATCCTTCTATCTGGGCTATCTACATGTCTGCCCGCAGAGCATAACAAGAGAAGGCGTGGAGGGGGGATTTGTGGCCCTGGCTGGGCGAGGACCGACCCGCGACTGGTCATAATGTAAATGTAATTATACAGCGGGTCGTTTCAGCCAAGAAATCTGATTGGACGATGGTGCGGTCAAGCCATAGTGACAATTCTCGTGAAGCACGGCTAACCGTGCTTGATGGAGAATTATCAGGTGTCAACTCAAGGTGCAAGAACATCAATAGAGCTGTAGATCCAGCTATCTTATTTAACGTTTCTACTATCCTCCCCTCGTTATCTGGTCCTCCTTTTTTTTTTCTTACCTCTTCTCCTCCGTCCAAACTTGTGGAGTCACGGTGAAACCTGGGCAGCACACGTATTCGATAACATCATTTGAGTTACGGATCAGGCCCGGGTCTGTGCTGCTTACGTAAAGCCATAACAAGGCCCATTTAGGTGAACAAAATGAGGTAAATTCGCCAAAGCCATTTTCTATTTATGCCTAATTAAACTAATTTCTTCATAAATGGTCAAGCGAGAGAGAAAAAAAGGCACAGGTTCCATTTTGGATGTCTTTGTGGGTTTATGATATGCCGCAGCTTGGCGCACATACATGCACAGTTCCACATTAACATGAAGTCACACATGAAGCAACAGCGCAGTGCAGGTGAAATCGTCAATCCTATTTGCACAAATGCATGATGAGTTTCAGGACAATTGTCAGTAAAATTAAAACAAAAGCAGCATGATGCATTTTTTAAAGTAGGTCAAGGAAAACATGTAAAGCAGTAACATTTATTATCATGTTTCATGGCTCAATCCACAAAAATAATTTAAAAAAATCAACACAGAGTAATGAAATTCACATTCAAGGATAGACTTGGATATTTTCAAGGACTCGCCTGGTCTGTGGCTCATGGGAAATGGTGTTCATGAAAGGCTGATAAATATGGAAATATTAAATGAAAACAATATTGCCCGCTTCCTCCAATAAAACTTTGGGAGCGGCAGTAGCTCAGTCTGTAGGGAGTTGGCTTGGGAACCGGAGGGTCACCGGTTCAAGTCCCGACATGGACCAAGAACTGAGTGTGAACTGGTAGCTGGAGAGGTGCCAGTTTACCTCTTGGGCACTGCCGAGGTGCCCCTGAGCAAGGCACCAAACCCCCAACTGCTCGGGGCGCTTGTCAGGAGCAGCCCCCTCACTCTGACATCTCTTGCATCTCTCCATTGATGCATGTATATGTGTTTCGGGTCTGCATGTACTGTGTATACTTAACAACAGAGTGTAAAAATTAAATTTCCCCTAGTGGGTTGATCTTCTTCTTCTTCTTCTTTAAAAACATGTATGTTGGCCATAAAGTGATTCCTTTCTAACACTACAGTACATTGTAAGGGACAAAATCTACAGACCTTGTTCTGTGCAAAGTTAGTCTTTGTAGTACAAAATGGTTGTTTTCCCTCTCCTCAAGAACAGAGGTTGTGGTTACCACAAAGAAAGTCTTATAGACAGGTGCATGGGATCATAACCTGATTGTGGAAGAGTCTCCTCACTTTATTCTGTAGATATAACTTCACTTGAGTGTCTTTGCTGAGCTGTGGTGGAGGGATACGTCGTGGTAGTCATGTGTATTATGGGTTTGCGTTCAGGAGACAGCACCGGCATGCGAAGGGATCAATATAGGGAAGGTACTGATAGCAGGAGTGATTGCCGGAAACCTATAAGTCTCTCAGTGAACATGTGGCATTCGAGTATTGCATCAAGACAAACTTGAAAAAATATCTGTATATTCCCTAAAGAGCACTTCCTTGGTGGCTGCCCCGAAGTGAACCAGCCCTCCATCTCCAGCTCAGGCTACTGCAAGTTCACACAGGTCACAGGTGGTTGCATGTCGGGGCAAGCAGCTCCAGATGGATGTCAAAGGACGCCTCTCAATTTCACAACTCACCTCTAAGATGAGTCAACACAGCAGCGAGAGGAAGGGCAAAAGTGTCAGGAAGGTTAAGAGGAAACTCCCTATTTTCTAATTGGTTACCTTTGTCTTACATTGGCTGCACTTTTTACACATGAACCATCTTCATTTTGTCCCCTTCATGTTCTTGTCGCTGTCACTGTGAATAACAAAAAGCCAAATGGAGGTATGGTGTAGGGTTATTAAATATTAAAGTATTGAAATGCAATGGTACTATTACAGAAATCACAGGTATAAAATGTGGACATCTTTTTCAAATCACTGTCATTTTATATGTTATATTGACCGAGTTATCCAAAGAAAAGAAAATCTAAATTTTGCCCTTTTTTTCAGTGTCAGTCTCTGTTTCTTGTACTCGAAACTTGAGACTTTTTCAGTGGAATTCAACCTGGGAAATTCCCCCTTTTGACACTCTGACAGCTCTGGTTTGTGTTGTTCAGGATAATCAGTGAATTCTAGTGTGGAGCCGAACCTGTAATTACCAGGGAAATTAGCAATAGGCAGTAATTTGTGTCTATATGCAGTCAGGCTTTTGACAGGAAGGCTGGGCACATTCTGAAACTTTTTTTTTTTGCAGTACTGAGCAAGTTGCAAACTTAGATTGGCAAAAATGCTGAATGTGCATAATCCTCAAACATTGGTAGCAGAACCGACTATTCTGTGTTACAGTTTATATTGTGGGATCTAAGCAACCCAGTCGTCAGAAGAAAGATTGGCATTGTATGTTTCTGTAAACCAAGGGATACGGCGAATGTCGATGTTTCTGAACCAAAAGAAGGTTTCACACATACGTTTAATATCAGTCTCATGTCAAGCTTGCAGAAATGCACAATATCACATAGTTAACCTTGTGAAATGATTGGTTTAGGTTTAGGCAACAAAACTACTTGTTATGGTTAGAAAAAAAATCATGTTTGTATCAGAATTACATTAAGCAACAATGTAACGTAACAATCTAACATAACAATGTGGTGTAACAATGTTAATGTAGCAAAACCATGTAGCGAAACAATGTAACGAAACAATGTAGCAAAACAATGTAGCAAAACAATGTAGCATAACAATGTAGCAAAACAGTGTAGCAAAACAATGTAGCGTAACAACGTAGCGTAACAACGTAGCGTAACAACGTAGCGTAACAACAATTATGTAGTGTAACAATGAGTTACAGTTATGTAGCGTAACTGATTATGTAGCGTAACAACGTAGTGTAACAACGTAGCATAACAACGTAGCATAACAACGTAGCATAACAACAATTATGTAGTGTAACAATGATTATGCAGCGTAATAACAATGATTACCTAGCGTAACAATGTAGCATAAAAATGATTACCGAGCGTAGCAACATAGCATATCAACATAATGTAACAATGGTTATGTAGAGTAACAACATAGTATAACAATGTAGCAAAGCAATGTAACATAACAATGAGCGTAACAATGATTATATAGCGTAACAATGTAGCATAACAATGATTATGTAGAGTAACATTGTAGCATAACAGCGTAGTTTAACAGTGGAGTACTAGCAACAATGTAAAAGTAGTGTAATAAATAAGAACTACCCTCAACAGACTTTCTTATGCAACTTAACATATTAAGCATAACAGTGTTACGCAACAAGTCAGTGTTTACTTTTAGTTTCTCATGGGACACAAGCAGCGGTCTCTTGGGTGAAAGTCCTGTGTTTGTTTGATCCATCCAACAAACCTCCCATCCCCCCTCAGTGGATTTTCTTGCTTGTTATACCCATTATTATACCACGTAACATTCATACCACGTAACTTTCAGTAACGGTCGCTTGATATACTATGTCACTTGCTCTGCAATGTACAATGCCAGCACTTTTTCCTGTCAACTGGGCCCCTTTATGAGATTTAATCCAAGTTAACAGATAATGATTACAAAGACAGAATCAATTTATGATGCCATCCCTGCATCCGTTTCGTTTCTCACTTCCTACCAAATTGCGTCACGTAAAACATTGTTCAGTAATAAAGCCCTTGTGAGCTCGAACAAAACCACCAAATTCTCTCTTTAGATGCAGATGAAGAATTGTGCTGTGATGCTTGTAATCTTGAAGCCATTTGGCCCATGAGAGTCCCATTGCCCAGAACACAGTTAAAACGCATTCGGTCCGTGTGGTTTCGAAAGCTCAAACCGTTTTTTAAATGCTCCATGTTGTTGAATCACTACCAGCTGCCACAGTCCGCATCCTGCCAGGTTAGTCACCCACTGATGTGCTAGCAGCTGGATGTGACCCAGGCTGCCTCTGCACAGGGTTCGGGTTGGTTTAGAAGCAGAAATGATAGGAAAATGAAAATAAACAGCATCACACATTGCTCTACAACAAAAACTTGATTCAAGATGCAATCAGTGCTAATGATGGCATCGAAAATGGACCAGGAAAAAGTCAAAATTCAAATGACATGCCTTTGCATATATTAACCCATATACGGTATATATAAATAGCATGATATTGCTGTGTGTCATGATGCATTTTAGGCTTTTTATGTGTCAAATGGCTTAACAGTGTGAAACTGCTTTTTTTTCTAAATCATTTAATGCCACATCATTACCATGAAATGGCTGTGATAATGTGTAGCCAACAAAACTATGGTAACAGCCGCAGTTAGGTTTAGATTACAAAACCACTTAGGTTTAGGAAAAACACCATGGTTGGGCTTAAAATAACTACATTATCTAAGTAAAATATGTACGTAAACAACGTAGCATGTATGGACAACACGTCACAAACACAAACTGACATAGTATCACTTTAAGTTGACATGGCGAACGTGTTGGCATCCAACAGACGCAGAGCAACATAAGCGTTCATTTGCAGTCGTGTTTGTGGTCACTCTCACTTTAGATCTGGTTTCCACCGACTCCTGAGGGAAATGATCTGCCTGAATGCTAAATGCTTCACTGTACATTAGACAGTTAGTTGACTGTCTTGAAGGAAGCGTACTGGGTGTTCATCAGTCTTTTCAATGAAAACAGCTACCTGGTGCAGCTGGAAACAAGGTTGATGAGAGCTGTGAGACTGAACCAAAACAGTGACGTTGCAGACAGGAAAACCTAAAACATTGATTTTAAAGGTGCTAAAACATTCTGCAGAACTGAGGGGGAACTGCAGAGTCTGATGATAGTTCTTTCACATTTCACATCGACATTTGACCCATTGATCATAGCAAAATATTGATTACTGCAGCTTTAAGTTTAAATTTTCTAACCATGTACCCCTTGAGTTTGGGTCGCAGTGTTAACCATTTTAATATGCTATTAAAACTGAAAGGACTGAATAGCAAACTCCATTTGTATGAGTAAATGGTTTGAAACTAGACTGCAAAACAAAAAAATAGGGCCGCACTGATAATAGAGAGCTCAAAAGCGATCCGATACTCTACTTGTGAATTTGAAGCTGCCTTTCTTTTTGTTTCCTTTAATGTCTTGTGTTTTGTCTCGTCCTGTTTTCCGAAATGTTGCTATGATATTTGCCTCGGCTCAGGACACCTGTGTGGGGGAGTCTCAGTGTGAGCGTGTTCATGTTCAACAGCTGTTTGGGGGATAACAACAGCATGTGATGACAGAGCACCCAGGTCTAATTAAAGAGGTCTTCCCAAAGCTGCAGCGCTGATGTCAGTGACACTGCAGCTGCAAGGGTCACCTACATCCACACACACAGTATTAAATCCACCTATGTTACACACCTGGTCGAGGGGGTGAGGTGTGGCGGTTTGGAGGCAGGGTGCTGAAGTGTCATTCATCTGCTGTAGTAAAGGGAGATTACATGCTGACTCAGGCAAACAGCTGATCGACAGCAGTCATTAGCTCCGAACGGGGCTTCCCCACTCGCTAGCTACTTGGATACGAGGACACCAATACACCTGTACTCTATATTTAGACAGCACCCGTCCTTCTTCAATGAGCTGCAAGTTAGGGAAAGGAGCTCAAGTAACACTCACCTCTACAGTGACCTAATTCAAGTTTATTTAGCATGTTTCCATTTTGTTTTGATGTTTTAAACATTAGCAACCACCTTGTAGTTCTCAAGTACATAGGATGTTAATCATTTTGCACTTAAAATCATAGTTTGGTTTGATAGGAAAATATGCTATTGCTATTGATACCACTCTTATGTTGCATTAGCGCTGGAGCCAGAAGGCGATTAGATTAGTTTAGCATGAGTGGAAACAAGGGTAAACGGCTAACCTGGCTCTTGAAAATACACTTAAAACCTTATACATTGTTTTAACATTTCTGTTTGTGTACATTTCACAGTCGCTATTTAATTGCTAGCTGCTTCCCCCTGCTTACATTCTTTATGCTAAGCTAAGCTAATCACCTCGTGGCTATATCTCCATACTTGGCACACACGCATGAGTGTGGTATCAATCTTCTCGTCTAAATCTTGACAAGAAAGTGAAATAGCATATTATCCAAAATGTCAAACTATTCCATTAACAGAATGCATGCAATCCAGACAATAGTGGAGAGCAACCTGGACAGTACTCATCATTGTCAAATAACTATTTTCCCATGGTACTAAACTAGTCAAAGGATATTTTCTATACCAGTATGGTGGAAAGCAAATCAGGGCAACTGAATTTGGCAAACTCAAGTGTTTCTTATAGCAAAACAGCTAAACTGACTGTTACCTAACAATACAATGAGTGTTCAGCCATGCTAGCAGCTCAGTGAGGTAGTCTATGAGCTTTACACTGGCACTCTTTTGCCAAATGCTAACATTAGCCTGCTAATGTACTCAAAATGACAATGTCAACATGCTGGTATAATATTTACCATGTTCACCATCTTAGTTTAGACTTAAGGTGCATGCTAACATTTGCTAGCTGCTTCCACCTGCTTACATTCTTTATGCTAAGCTAAGTTGTCACCTTGTGGCTGTATCTCCACACTTAGCACACATGCATGAGTGTGGTATCAATCTCTCCAGACCATTGTAAAAGGCAACCTGGTCAATAATCGTCATTGTCAAATAATACTTTTCCCGTGGTACTGAACCAGTCAAGGGATATTTTCTCACCAGTATGGTGGAAAACAAATCAGTGCAGCTGAAGTTGGCAAACTCAAATGTTTCAACAGCTTAACTGGAAAGCAGCAAAGTTTGGTGTTATGAAGTGTCATTTGCTAGGAAGTCAAAGTTGAATCATACAACTGTAGCATTCCCACCATGTCTAACCAGGCAAAGAGAAGGCCCTACAGAAATCCCGATAGAAAAAGAAAGGAAGATGCCACAACCGCAGCCTCGTTTCTCCTCACACAATCTTTGTGTCAGCCTTCCACATTGTACCCATCTTCCTATTCCCACCCTCAGAAACCCAGACTCTTGGAACAGCGTCCTGTGTGCACCACCACAGCCAAGTCTCCAAAGGCTGACTTCCTCCAAAAACACAGTAATCTTGTTTGTACTGCCAATTTAGGGGTTAAAAACACGATTGTGGTGTTTAACTAAAGACCCTTTATCATTCCTCGGCTGACCTCAACATCCCTACGGGGACCTTATGATGACATCATTGACATGCGCCAAGTATTACTGGCTGATAATCCCTGAGATCATGTACTGTAACTGACGAGGGCAGATCCTTACGGTGGGCGTGAGAGAGAAGGGAAGAAATGGAGAGCAGGACAGAGGGAGGCAACAGCACTACCAAAAGAGAGACTTAAAGGTTTAGTTCACCCAAACTACAAAAAAATCAAACACAAAAAGAACAATTCTCACTTCCCCCTGTTGGCATCCAGCCATGCAGATAGTTATGGTATATCTGTGTCTCTGGTATCTGTCTTTGAGGATTCTGCCACCTAATACAATAGATAGTTTACTTGCTTTATCGGGCCTCAAGCCCCTGGGCCCAACCAAAAGAGCCCATGTGGCTCCGTGAGCAAAGACGCAATGGTGATGGTGTTTTTTACTCCAACACAATCTGCCAGGAGAGAAAAAACATCTGTTTCTAGCAGCTGTATATCTGACTGAGATCTATCTGTTTTCATCTTTCCATTGTTCACACTGAGTCCTCCATCGTTTCTCAAACAAACAGAAGCACATGGCTATTTATTATGCAGTTTGACATCACCCACATGAAAGTTGACCAAAGATGATTGGTCGGGGACCAATGTGTAGTCTGTCGTGTTGCGACCAAGTCACACAAGAATTTATGACTCTCAATCGTCCAGTCTGGCATAGTGATCATTGTAACCATCAAAAATATTGTGTAGCCTAGAGCAGTGGTAGGGCGCCCCACGCACCAAGGCTGAGTCCTTGCCATAGCGGCCCTGGGTTCGAATCCGGCCCGGGGCCCTTTGCTGCATGTCGTCCCCTTTGTCTCTCTCTTTCAGCATTGTCGCTATCAATAAAAATGAAAAAAGCCTCAAAAAATTGAAAAAAGACTGATCTGTTGATCCATACGCTCTCTGTAACCTACCAAGACAAAGAGTCTACAACCATGCTAGCAGCTCATTAAGGTAGTCTAGGGGTTTTATTCTGGCGTTGCTACATGCTAACATTAGTTTGCTAACATACTCAACATGACATTAACATGCTGTAAAATATTTACCATGTTCCCCATCTTGGTTTAATTAAGGGCAACTAACATTTCTGATTGGCACAAACTCAAAGACCAGCGGGGCTGATGGGAAAGCATCAGCACCGGTTGCAAAAGAAGTCTGATTATATAGAAGTCTATGAAAATGAGCCTACTTCTCACTTTATTTATAACCATTCGTAGGGTTTCATTTCATGAATGTTAATGCTAACATTTTGGCACTTCTGGTTGCAAAAACCAAGATGGCGACAACCAAAATGCCAAACTCAACCTTCAAATACCTCAGTCCACAAACCAATGGGTGATGTCACAGTGACTATGTCCATTTCTTATATACAGTACAGATTATGACCCGAGCCAAATTTCATTGCAATCCATCAAATAGTTGTCAAGACATTTCACTCAGTACCATAAATCTCAACCTCATGGTGGTGCTAGATAAAAAAAAAATCAGGGAATAAACCAGAGTTATTATAATTTATCCTCTAGATGCCATCAATGTATTTACAAAATGTCATGGCAATCTATGGTCTAAATAAAATCCCGGGGACATTTTTTGGCCTTCATCAGGGGTAGTGCTTTTCTGAAAGTACGGGAACTTTCAGGGTGGATTTTGCAGAGATCACTGATGTGTCAAATACACACAGGCCGCTGCTTTAACTCGTGTACTGCATCTCTTCATTCATTAACGAAGTACTCCGGTATCGATGTAGGACGATGTAGGACATTGCTTTTTGTTTGATAGCATGACAAGTAAAGTTCGGTTCTGCTGTCATCTCCCCGACTCATTTTGAAAAAGACAGCGAAAAAATAAAGATTGCAAGAGCGAGCTGAGAGCAGTTGGCGAGTGGCTGAAGAGACAGTACGCCTAATCACAGGTTTAAACCACCACAGAAAAGCAGACAACAATGGGCTGAAGGAACCTTTAAAGTTCCTAGAAACGTAGACCCCGAACTAAAATTACCAGGAACTTCTTGGTGGAAGCGGAGCTTAAAAAACAGCACCCCAATCTAACATGTACTGGACTACGATTTTGCTGACAAGCATGAATGGCAAGCTCCAGGACTGACTGAAAGAGTGACACATCATTTCTAAACAGCATCATAATCTACGTAACAGCACAGAGCTGGTGGAAAATTATTAAACAGTGTAAATCTGTGTGTCTTAATTTAATTATGCAATGTCATGATAGTAGACAGGCTAAAATTATCTTTTACTACAAGCAAAACAGTAACCTGAAGTGTAGCAGTCAGTGAATATGCTACCATCATATAAAATGAATATACTGGCGAGAGATCACTTTTACTCCATATTATAAGTTTCTGGAAGTAATTTCTACTTCTCCACCATTTGGAGATATTATTATTCTTGTAAAATGTTGTGTAAAGTGTTTTTTACCATCTATATAGTGTCTGAACATATGGCTGCTCTGAGTTTCTCCTCAGAACACTGTGAAACTTAGCGTTTATTTCAACCCCTGCATCCCACTCAGATGGCGTGGCGTGTGCTGAGTGGGATAGTCCATCTTATCTAGGAGCTATGGGCTGACACACACATTATCTTACTTTCTGCTGCTTGTCAGTTTCCAGAGCTATAATGTGAGTAAAGAGTTTTAGAGAAGGGAAAGGGTGGCCTATGTTTGGCAGCTCTGGGGCTCAGTACCCTCAGACTGTGTATTCATGCGAGACAGTGAACACCTGTACCTGTTGCATCTTTCTGGGGACTTTTGCTAAAGGTGTGAAGCTGAGAATAAGAGCAGTAGACAAATGGAGAGCATATGGTGTCAATTTGTTTTTTATATTTATTGCCTCTAATTATCTCCTTCCTGTAACAGACGTGCTGAGGCACACATCCCTTGTTGCTGAGAGGTGAACTTTACGTAGTCCTCTACTACCCCCATCAGGTCACATTATAAACTGCAGTTTTAAAGAAAAAAAAAAAAAGAGATTTCACATTTAAGATTTGAAATTTATGTCCAGTAATGAGCAAAACACAGACAGAAGAAGTACTTTACAATTGCAGTAAGTCATCACCAGACAGTGTGAATTTAAGAGACGAGACGCCGCCCTCACCTTACAGATCAGTTCAGGAAAACCTAAACCAGCCCACAGTAATTAACTTGCACAGTCTGACCACAAATCGGTGTTATTGGGGGGTCATCATTTGTCAGTAGAAATATTGACTAACCACCGATAATCAGGATGACAAAGGCGAAACATAGTTCATACATAAGGGTGTAATTTTTGAGAAAAGGAACCTATTCTCTGCAGTTTTCATTCATTTCTGCAGCTTTTTATTTCGCTCTGAGGTTACATAAGTAGCTCTGCGTTATTGATGGAGGTCGTTGGGATGATAGGTAGACACGTCATTGTTGTGTTAATTTATTTCCAATAATAAATATATACTCTGCGTAAAGCAGCACACTTGTCCACTCTCATGTTGATAAGAATATGAAGTACTTGACAAATTTCCCTTTAAGGTACATTTTGAACACATAAATAATGTGATCGACTATGGCAATCATGTAATTAATTGCAATGAAATATTTCAATCAATTGACAGCACCACTACAAACACAAGCTGTCATACTTTCGCATTGTGGTCCTTGTATTAGTATTTACTGTAGTTGTTGTTGTTGTGATGGAAATGCCTTGTCTCTCCCCTCGACTGTGAGGATAGTTGTAAGAGCTGGACACAGATTACAGACTCTATAGGACCTGAAGGCCCATAAACAGTCATTACATGTATCAGCAGCTATCACAGGCCTGCTCTCTGTTAGACCTACCTGACAGATTAGAGACATACACAGCAAAATAAAAAAGCTGTGGTGAGGAACGTTATGTTAACATCCACCAGTTCAGAAACGTATTTTAAGATTTTTAGTCATTTCCTTTTGTTTTTTCTGAACACTAAGGTAAAGCACGTTGTCAGAAAATGAAACCTAGAAAACAGTGATTCATGAAAAAAGAAAACAGATAGCTTCTTGCATTACGTAAAGTTGTAGGCGCTCTCTCCCAACACAACTTGGCTGTCAGGGCTTTTCGTCAACCCTTGAACACACCACCGTGCAGCGCCCGGCCATGCTTTTCAAATCAATGCATACTTTCAGTAGAGCTGAGACACCATGACAACCCTGACAAACGTTATATATAAATAAATATTCACTGTGATGGATTGCATGTCAAACATCTAAAGCTGAAATCATTACGCAACATTTTCATGTAAATTACAGTAAGAAAAACCAAACTAAAAGTAATAAACTGTTTTTATCTGATTCCCTGTTATTACAGTTACTCCTCATAGGAAATACATGTTTAAAATTGTGCACATGCGCACCTCTGCTGTATGAAATGTGAGTATGAAGCCCTAACAGCAGAAACCATGCTGCCAGCAGACATACACACCAGCAGTCACGACTCATTAGGATAAATCATTGCAGGGGGAGTATCTGTTTGTGTTTGGGCTGATGGGTGAGTTTTAGTGAAGCTGTGGTGATCACAGTGTGTAGCTCTGTATTTTTCTGTAGTTGTAAAGGAATTTGGCATCTATGTGGCCATAAAGGCCTCTTAATAATAAAAGGAATTTTGCCTCAGTCACGGTGCAAAGACCTCAGAGATGCATCATTTTCGGTTTGGCTTGCTGTAACGTTCACATCAGTGCACCTATTCGTTGCCCAACATCCAATACATTTTGTAGTGATTCACAGCCCGCTGGCTAGTTTATAACTGCAGCTCACTCTCATTTCTTCTGCTGTTTCTAAAACAAAATGGACATGTATCACATCCTGTACCTCCACCCTCCAGAGGGTAAGACCCAGTTTGTTAAACACTCACGAGATAGTTAAGGTTAGACATTGACCTCAAATGGTTCAAATTTGGCATTGACCTTGAATGGTTAATGTTAGGTATTGATCTCAAATGGTTCAGGTTAGGCATTGACCTCAGATGGTTAGTCATTGACCTTGAGTGGTTATGGTTAGGTATTAACCTTGAATGGTTAAGTTGATCTCAGATAGTTAAAGTTTGTCATTGACCTTGAATGGTTATGGTTAGGTATTGACCTCCACTGGTTCAGGTTAGTCATTGACCTTGAACGGTTAATGTTAGGTATTGATCTCAAATGGTTATGGTTAGGCATTTTCCTCCAATGGTTAAGTTTAGGCATTGACCTCCAGTGGTTATGGTTAGGCATTGACCTCCAATGATTCAGGTCAGACATTGACCTTGAATGGTTCAGGTTAGGCACTGACCGCCAATGGTTCGGGTTAGGCATTGACCTCCAATGGTTCAGGTCAGACATTGACCTTGAATGGTTCAGGTTAGGCATTGACCTTGAATGGTTCAGGTTAGGCACTGACCGCCAATGGTTCGGGTTAGGCATTGACCTCCAATGATTCAGGTCAGGCATTGACCTCCAATGGTTCAGGTCAGGCATTGACCTCCAATGATTCAGGTCAGGCATTGACCTCCAATGATTCAGGTCAGGCATTGACCTCCAATGGTTCAGGTCAGACATTGACCTTGAATGGTTCAGGTTAGGCATTGACCTTGAATGGTTCAGGTCAGGCATTGACCTTGAATGGTTAAGATTAGGCATTGACCTTGAATGGTTCAGGTCAGGCATTGACCTTGAATGGTTAAGATTAGGCATTGACCTTGAATGGTTCAGGTCAGGCATTGACCTCCAATAATTCAGGTCAGGCATTGACCTCCAATGGTTCAGGTCAGACATTGACCTTGAATGGTTCAGGTTAGGCATTGACCTTGAATGGTTCAGGTCAGGCATTGACCTTGAGATGGTTAAGGTTAGGCATTGACCACCAGTGGTTCAAGTCAGGCATTGACCTTGAATGGTTAAGGTTAGGCATTGACCTCAGATGGTTAAAGTTAGTTATTTACCTTGAATGGTTATGGTTAGGAAAGGCTGTCGCACAGTGAGACTCGCAAGAGTTTGTGCAAGTTTTACAGGTTTTCTCAATTTGGGGATTACCTTCTAGACACCACTGAGAAAGTTTACTGGAAGACACCATGCAGCAATCTCTGGGTGTGAAAAGTGAAGCCAAAGCAGAAGTGACTTAATCTTTCAATTCTTGTAAACTTTCATTCTTTCAAATGGACATCAAGGGTCGACTCCTCTGGTTGCAAAAACAAGTTTGATTGTATAAAAGTCTATGAGAAAATGAGCTACCTCAGTAAACATTGTAAACATGACTGTATGGTCTCAAACGCTAGTTTCGAGTCATTTATAGTCAAATAGACGTGACGTGGCTTCCTTGTGATTGACAGGCACAGCGTTGTTCGGTCTGGGAAATTGTTTTACAACTTTAACACTTTCACAGTGTGTTTTCAGTTCAAGAAAGTCAATTACAACATTTTGGTCCCCTAAAAAAGTCTCATTCAGCATTCGGTTGTACTTTGCTCCACCTTCCCGAATCAGTTCTGGATGTGAAAAACCATTGATGTCAGTAGTGTCTATAAGGGAAACTCATCCGGCGGGGAGTCGGGGTAGTCCCCCGGGATCAGACCCCCGGAGCTGGGGTTTGCACTGGCTCAAGTCTCCAGGAAACTGTCCCCGGCAAGGGAGTCTTCTGCTGGTGGGAGGACGAATGGATGTATGAAACGTTTTCTTGTTTCTGCCACCATGAATCTGATCCAGTAAAGAAACTATCATAACATACAGTGACCATACGGCCCTCAATTAGTGGCACATTCAACGTGATATCATGTACTATAAGAGCAAGTATTTTTGACTGACTCCCAGTTTAGTTGAATTTTGCGTATTCTTACCCTGATGTTATGCCCATTGCACCGTTAAAAACAAAACTTACATCAGACATTTTGCTTATTTGTGATTCATGACTGCTGACATGAAGCCACATTAGATAATTAATTATTCATGAGTTTTCCACTGCTATTCTGGAAGAAAATGTCATACCAAACAATCATTTCCTCTCTGAATCAAATCTACCTCAGCCATTTCCTCCCAAAGATTCGCTCATATTAATATTATGTGGCTGTGTAATCATCCATTTTACAATACAGTTCCGTCTCTAATCGCTGTAATATTTAGTATTTTCAGCGTAATGGAAAACATGACCAGTTTGATTTGTAATATCGGGACGAAACAGGCACTTTTGAGCCTGGCACAGCAGTTTGACAGGAAACCGTGTTGAAACAATAGTCTGAAGTGCTTTTTACGCTCATTGTGAATCGTTGTGGATTAGAGCAATCAGAAAACTGTCTGAGTTTTCTCTCCCAGTAGTTGGAACAAAGCAAGAACAATGCTCAAATCTCCTGCCAGATGGATCTGCAGAGGAAAGCTGGAGCAGATGTCTAATGGGAGAAATTGTACCTATTCTGCCAAACCTTAAGGGAATTTCACACTGACAGAAGACAAGAGACGCCAGGAAAGACACGCAGAGGGAGGACAAGATATTATAGAAACTGGAATCAGAGAGGAGTTGGAGGGATTAATGGGTCTCGTAGATACGTACGCTGTAGGTTTTGACTGATAATTGATAGGGCTGTTGGTTAACGTGATAACGTGTTAACACAAATTCATTTTAATGCCACAAATTACTTGAAACGCAACTTGTTGAGCTGTTGAAACTAGAGTGAAGAAGCTGGTATCATGAAAGTAGAAAACCTCAGGAGTGCATTGGTACCAACCATGTCGTACTAATGATGCACTAAACTTGGGCTAAATTTTGGCAAGGAAGAACTGGTATTCAAAGGGATCCCTTGACCTCTGACCTCAAGATGTGTGAATGAAAGTGGGTCCTATGGGTACCCACGAGTCTCCCCTTCACAGACATGCCCACTTTATGATAATCACATGCAGTTTGTGGCAAGTCATAGTCAAGTCAGCACACTGACACACTGACATATACATTATATACGCATATTTTTATGTTAAATGCAGCACCTGTGAGGGTTTCTGGACAACGTCTGTCATTGTTTTGTGTTGTTAACTCATTTCAAATTATAAATATATACACACATTTGCATAAAGAAGCATATTTTCCCACTCCCATGTTGATAAGACTTTTAAATACTTGACAAATCTCCCGTTAACATACATTTTGAACATATAAAACAATATGTGTGATTACTTTATGATTAATCATGGTAACTGTGGACAATAAATCAAGTAAAAAGCCAATACTTCATCAATACACCTGTTCAACAAGCATAAACATGATGTAAACATGTAGAAAAATGAAATTTCAGTCTGCTCTGTCTGCAGTCTCTCATCCACTGCTGCTATGTTTAAACAAGTGCAACGCAGTAGCTTGGCTATCAGCGAATTGTTACAAACATGATGAAACTAAAGCTGTGTGAATGTAGTCTAATTGTTTAGTTAGTTTGCCACGTATCGTAAAGTTCTTGTAAACTAATTGATCTGCTGGCTGAGACAAAGCAGCCCCACCTTTCGCTGCCAATGTCACTTTGTTAAATATTTGAAAACTACGGAGGGTCTTTAGCTTCTTAAATGTTGTCTTAACTTTCAACAAACTCAACAAACAAGTAGCCAATCACAGTTCTTGTAGTCCTCACGTGGTATCTCCAACAACGGCACACTGCAGATACTGGCATAACGCAAGTATAAATCCAGTTTATCAATAGCAAAGTAGAAAAATCACCAAATTAGCAAACAAACTCAGTCAGCTCAGTCAGAAGTAAATGCCTTTATGCACTGGGAGCATTTTTTTCTTGCGACTGATTCACACATCAGTAAATTTTAGAGGGCCAGCCCTATAAATGCAAAAGTCTGACATGATTGGTCAGCCAAGTGCTGGAGGTGAACACAAGTCAATGGCAGAGCCTGCTTCAAGCTTAAAGTGTTTTCAGATATAGATTTTAGTAGATTTAAAAGGAATAACAGAAGGTTTATGAAAACCAGGGACCGATCCAGTGCATTCCACTATGTGGTACAAGTCACCGATTGAACGGCCAGTTGAGTCTAGCAGCGCGTCCCTCAGTGTCCTCGCTGGACCTGGTGGACATGGACTGCTGGATTTTACATTACAGACATGACCACTTACTATTTGTGTAATACTTTGGCTACAAATTCACACACAGTCCAGACATATTCTCCATTTTGACCGAGTCTTACTGAGTACATCCTGTAGCTACATATACTTTAAATCAAGGGGACTAATTACTACAATTGATTAGAACCAAGAGGTCAATTGCTGTAATGCTATTCATCAGAGTATTTCCTAGTCAACATTATTGACAGTGGATTTGATCTATTTTGTTTCACCTCTGCAATTTTAACACGTGTTAAAAAAAAAAACAGCAGGATGTGATGAATCATTGAGTAGGGGTGATGCAATATACCAGTATTATAACAATAACCTAAAAAATTAAATATTGATATCATGTAATAATAAATGTATGATAATATCAGATAAATAATTCAGTGATTCTTAAATGTTAAAGACTCTTAAAAGAGAAAAATTCACAATAAACAAAGTTAAAGATGGATTTGATTGATGGCATACTACTTAGACTTACTAGATATCACAATAATGTGAATCTTTTAGCCACGCTTATCGTGTGGAGAAAGTCTCATTTCGTGACAGCCCTACATTTGAGCCTCAGTAATTCGTTTTAACTCAGGATGGACAAGATGAACTGCTCTGATACTTCATTAATCGTGGAGTAAAAAATAGTGCTGCTACAGTGGGATGCACCCAGACTGTTGATCGTTAAACTGTCATACTGATAATGATTATGACATATGACTAATGCATCCAACTGCGTGAATTTGGGGCAGTTTTGGTGGGAAAAAAAGGAGCACATGTGTTGGAACTGTTCCTGAGCTACGTGACTTTAAAAATGGATTCAAGAAGCTTGTGCAGTTTGTTTATATTGTTCTTGGCACTTATTGCCTTTTAACAGAGCCGAGAATAAGCGATGGACAGGCGCTCTGTACTTCCAGCCAAGCTTGGATGTCAAAGCCAAGAGCGTAATAGGATATCATTTGGATAAGTCCTGCCATTTTGTACCTATGGACAAAAATCAAATGTTGGTTGTTTTAAGGGGAACAAATCCTCCCCAAGCCTCCAACGCACACAGACCAGCTGTTCCTCTCATTTCCCACATTATGTGATGAAAGCTACAATCAGCTGATTATATTTGACAGATTTTTTTGTTTTTGCTCTTTTATTCTTTATGATGATAGTATCAAGTGATCTTGATAGGTTTGAGGGAGTTGCTGAAATGCACTGTTTTGGTCTTTAAAGCCTCAATCAGTAAGTATTTCATCACATGCTATAAATATGAAGTGCCGTATATTCACTTATACAGTATAATTAAAGTTTAATCATTTGATGAAAATCATGCGTCTTCACCTCAACCTCACTGATATAATAGACTTGTCTGTGTTTATAAAGATGACCAATGTAAATGTAATGTAGCCAAATATCAAAGTTGATTTAATTTAGTGTTATTATTATTAGCGTGTTGTATAAAAAGCTATCAGTGTATTGTGAAAGTGAGCTGCAGTGAGCGTCACTTGCACGCCCTCAAAAATGCAGCTATGTTTTCATGTTTCTGCAGCCACTGAAACACCACACGGAGACCACCAAAACTGGGATTGGTCAGCTTGGGCTGCTTTCTCCCACAAGTTTACAATGTTGGTTGAAATGAGAATAAAGACTTCATTAAATAAGCTGAAGAAAAGCTTAGTTATCAGCTTCTTTTCAGCAAAACCATCTCCACTGCTTCTCACCAATCACCAGTCTCCCACAGTGGGTCCATTATTTTGAAACCCCAATAGTCCGATAAATGTCCCAATGGACTGAAAGCCCATTTGTCTGACGGCCCATTATGCCGAAAACAAATGCCCATTCTTCCAAAGACCCATTGCTCTAAAAATCTACACTCGGGTGTAACAAACATTTTCGGTCTATTGGGGTTTCTGAATAATGTGCTGTCGGAATAACGGCATTGCACTAGTACGGTGAATGAAGAACATAAACGGAGCAATTTTGTAATAACACAAGTCAAAGTTTTAAGGTCTAGCTCCAATAAGCAAGTGATTGTGTGTAAATGTTCATGTCTATCTGTCTTGAATAATGACCTTTACACAGTAGGGGTGTGACAAATGACACAAAAATGCGAAATATTGTGACTATTACATGTCTAGAGCTTTTATTATGAAAGGTAAGAATGGAGGGACTGGATCTGGTCTGCGATGCCTTTGTAAAGGTTGAAAGGAGTAATAAAGTAATAAAGGAGTAATAAACTTGTTTCACACATGATTGGCTGATGCCTTTTTATGTGGCATGAAAACTCAGAAAAATCAACCTTGTTCTGAAAAGAAAGTATCGTACCATAGTTTTTTTTGCTGCATAATATTTGTTTTCTGTATGAAAGTATTAATTCCAAAAGCAACAGTTGGAGAAAAATACACAGATCATCCATAATATTAATAACATTACGGCCACTAACAGGTGAAGTGAATAACACTGATAATCTCGTCACAATGGCAGCTGGCAGTGGGAGGAAACATTAGGCAGCAAGTGAACATTTTGTCCTTGAAGCTGATGTGTTGGAAGCAGAAAAAACGGGCAAACGTAAGGATGTGAGCGACTTTGACAAGGGCCACACTGTGACGACCAGACTGGGTCAGAGCATCTCCACAACTGTAGCTCTTGTGGGATGTTCCCGGTCTGCAGTGATCAGGATCTACCAGAAGTGGTCCAAGGAAGGAGAACCGGTGAACCAGCGAGGTTCATTGAGGCTCATTGATGCACATGGCGAGCAAAGGCTGGCCCGTGTTGTCCAATCCAGTAGAGGAGTTACTGTAGCTCAAATTGCTGTAAAAGTTAATTCAGATTGAAAGGTGTCAGAACCCACAGTGCATCACAGTTTGTTGCGTATGGGGCAGCGTAGCACCACCCGTCAGGGTGCCCATGCTGTCCTAATGTTATGGCTGAATTAATCATATGAAAAATGCTGCAAAGGCTGCAAACCCAGTAAGTTACTCTAGGGTCTGAAAAGTAGAGCCAATGTGGAAATGCCTTGAACTTTCCACGTTGGCTTGAACTTTCTTAAAACTTGCCACTTTTGCAAAAAAAAGTTTGATTGTATAGAAGTCTATGAGAAAATGAGCCTACTTCTCACTTTATTTATTAACTCAGTAAACATTGTAAACATGAGTTTATGGTCTCATTAGCTAGTTTCTTCAATACAGCATGATGATCATTTAGTAAGTTATGGTCCCATTTAGAGTCAAATAGACCATAAAGCTGGATTTGTTTTAGGGCATGGCTACCTTGTGATTGACAGATGGTTACCACAGTGCTGTCTGGTCTGGAAGTTGTCCATGTATTTACTTATATCTTTAACTCTTTTATAGTTTCACAGTGAGTTTTGAGTTCATGACAGTTAATTGTTACAGTTTGGTTGCCTAAAAATGTCTTATTTAGTGTTTGGATGCACTGAGCTCCACCCTCTCGTGTTTTTCTGGTTGCAGAAAAAATAGATGGCCATGGCCAAAATGCTGAACTCAGAATGGCAGTCCACAAACCAACGGGTGACATCATGGTGACTACATCCATATCTTACTGTGTATATATATAGTCAATGTGCAACCCATTAGTAACTTGCCTATAGGTGGCCGGACGGTGCTAGCGGAGAATATTTGCAAGAACACACAAGACTAGTGATGAAAACCAGCTTCAGGCTGCATTTTAAGAACAAATAGCAGAAGTTGCGTATCACAGGATCGGACCAGCACTCTGAGGAACCAACACAAGCAGAGCTCCATGTCATAAATACAGAAGCACAGCCATAAACATGAGTGAAGTAGACATTAAGATAACAAGACTGCTGTCCTGCCACATGACGTCCACGCTGTAGGACCCCGGCTTCCTCTGTTAGTCTTGGACCAGCTACAGCAACACACAGATGACCTCTGTGAACTCTAAAGTTAACGGTGCGGTGTGTGTGTGTGTGTGTCCGTATGAGCTACTTCTCACACAATTAATCCTAAACTACAATCAAGTACCTGACTAATTGTTGTAATAAGTGCAGTAAATAATACACGTTGTGGAAGCTAAAAAGAGTGTCAAGGGTATAATAAAATAAAGTTGTTCATTATCACTGCTGCAGGACAACTCACAGAGTCCACTTGAGGAGTTGGTCTTGGCTCGCACAGATCTGAAATATTTCATTATCTTATATTTTCTCATCACTCTCCTGTGCTTTGCATCTTACCTTACCACACAACCATTTGTCTCTCTTTTTTCATTCATACAGCGATTCTCTTCCATTTTCTTGCCACGCTACGATCCAAAATCTCAGGCGGTACTTACAACTTCAGGTTTAACCAATACGTATCGCCGTGCTAAAACTCTATGGAGTATTACATAAATGCTCCTTACAGCTTACAGAGCCACAACACTTGAGCACAATATTTGTCATGTGCTCCACAGAGGGAAAATGGCACTGCTCAACAGTTTAATCATTTATTAGAGATTTTGGCTTCTTCCTGTGCGCATAATAGATGATAATTAAATGATACATTGATTACAGATTTCTTAATCAGTGTTTGGCAGTAAGGAAGGGATTACGTTCGGTTTTGACGTAGGTAGGAGGTCGGAGTAGATGGGTGGGTCATACTAAGCAACAACCTCCACAAATACCAAAAACTGCATTTCTTGAAATGGCCATTGAGGCTGTCTCCAAAAGGGAGATAGTCTCCATAGACCCCATGTAAAAATGCCCAACTTTACAACAGAAATAAACCTACCAAAAAAAATCGGCGTTGATGACTGTAACTAATTCCCACAGGGGTGATTTTTTTTTTATAACTCATCTGTTTAAATTAAAGATGTGCATAATTTAGGGGTTGGCCACTTTTAATGACAGTTGGGTGCCGTCACAGCCGCTAGCTGTCTGCTAGGCATCAATCAGCTAATTCCAGTCCCTGGATTTAACGCCTCAACCATGTTTGTGGTGTTGGTGTCTTTTGGAGAATTTGTCATGCAATATTGGACATAATATGACTCGCTGTGCAGTTAATTGTAGGTCGGGCATCCTGCTGGCCAATGTGCAGGCGCTGGATGATCGTATCAGTTTTCCGACAAGGTATCAGGAACTGTAACCGAAACTAGGCTAAATCCTAGACTAAAATTACCGGACAGCACCGTTCGACAATGTGTTATACACCGATTTGACACAACAGAGGACTCTAGCAAGAAAAAAAATTATTTGCTTGATTGAACTAGTCTGTGCTCCATTTTTTTAGCGACTGAAATTGGATTGTTATTTTATTTCTATAAAATTATCACACTAATTAGCAGGTATCGGTGTCTGCTCTCACCAGATTGTTCGCTTAGCTCGTTGTACTAAAAGACGATCTAAGGAGTCGGTTGTTCATTTTTTCCAGTATTGTAGGTACGCTAGCCAATGTTAGCACCCCAATTAATGTCACAGTTGTTAACAGGAATTATGGCTCCACCATGCTAACATTAGCTGCTAACTTAGCATGTTATGCTAATAATAACTACCCCCACCGGGTCTCAAAGTAGGATCTCTTCTGGTTCCAAAGGACCAAGATGGCAACGGCCAGAGCCCATTTTTTTCTTCTCATGTTTTGATGGTATGAAATTGGGGCGGCTGTGGCTCAGAGGTAAAGCAGGTCGCCCTCCAATCGGAAGGTCAGTGGTTTGATCCCGGCTCCTCCAGTCGCATATCAAAATGTCTTCGGGCAAGACACTTAACTCCAAATTGCTCCCGTATGCTGTGCCACTGGTGTGTGACTCTTCAGATTAGCTCCTAATGGACAGGTTGACACCTTACATGGCAGCTTCTGCCTTCAGTGTGTGAATGTGTGTGTGAATGTGTGTGTTTGAGTAGATGCTGACATGTAGTGTAAAGCCCTTTGAGCGGTCAGAAGACTAGAAAGGCGTTGTATAAATGCACGTCCATTTACCATTTATGATTCTAAAATTCAGAAAACACAAAATGCGAAGTAAGTTTTGTTGTCATTTGTACCACATGCCAATAATTCCTTTAAAAAACATCTTTTCCAGGCTACGCAATTGTCATTAGACCTCAGTGATGTCTGTTAGATCGATAAAACAATTATGTAACTCAGAAGTCAGCCTCTGTCTCTGTACCTGTATATGAGCTTCTTTTCAGTCTAGTTCAGTATCCACTTTTGGCATCAGTAACAGACAATGCCGTCAGGGAAAGAAATTCAACAGATATTCATCATACAGACAAGACTCCTATCCATCGGCCTCCCTCATTCATCTCTCCTCTTGTCTCTTTCTCTATTTATTTCTCTCACTCTGTCCCTTCCACCATCACAGCAGTTGTATTTATCGTCCTTTGTACCGTCCTTGTACCTTTTAAATCCATTATTTCAGTCGTGAAATCAGCTTCTCTTTGTCCCCTGGGCTCATTGTAGACTGGAGTGACAATGAGATGACAGCGTGAAGTATTCGGTAACGAGGTCAAACTTTTCTTCTTGGGGACTTTCATTTAGCGGTTGCATTTCTCATTTTTGTTTTTGCACATGTAAATGCAGAAGCACAATTTCTGACTTCTGTCTGCGTTTGTCAGCAAGACAAGGATTAAATTGTAGTGTTAAACAGATGATTTCTATTTTGTAGTTGTAAGTATATTACTATTTACCGGCGGGAGTCCAACACCTGGGACGACCAGCTTGGTTGCTCATTAGTTATACATTCATGGTTTTTGTTGTAAAATTAAACACATATGCACCATGACAGTTTTCACCTCACTATCTTCAGCTGGTGAGAAATACTCTATCGTGTATGCTAGAATTTTTATGATCATTATCTCTAAAATAACAGCTCACTGTGAGCCAGCAAACCATTATTCAGTTTTCTGCTAGTGTGCCACCAACTTGGATCATATCAGCCAAACTTCAGCTGAATATTTTATCTCGTTACACTGGCCGACAGTGTTGACAACAGGACTCTGACTTACATACTCTAAATGCCACTGCTTTGGCAGGAACAAGCAGAGCAGCTACTCGTCCTGGGGTCGATGTAAGAGATAATGTACAGCTAGCCGGTCATAATCCCTGGCAGGGCGATGCGGCACCCTGAAGCAGATGGGTGAATCCCAATGTAAAGCAGACATCAAAACTGCGCCAATAGCAAGTCTGTTGTACTGTACATAGCAACACTCTGCTATCAAGAAATATCAGACTGTAAAACGCTGTGATTGACCAATCAGGCTCGGGCATTCAACAAAGCTGCGTAATAAAATACATAAAGTTGACAATGTTTGCACTTAAACTTACTATACACTGCTCCAAAAAATGAAGGGAACACTTAATCATCACAGTATAACACCAAGTCAGTTAAAGTTCAGGGACATCAATCTGTCCGTTTAGGAAGCTCAAGTGATTGTGAATCACTTTCACCTGCTTTAATGCAAATGAAACAGGTGCAATGGAGGTAACAGCAAGACATTGATTCTTCTCTGGTTTTGTGTTCAGCTAGTGTCCTTGTCACTGCTTGTAGCATGAGGCGGTAAATGGTAAATGGACTTACATTTATATAGCACTTTTGTAGTCTTCCACACACACATTCAGACACTGATGGCAGAGGCTGCCATGCAAGGTGCCAGCTTCGCCCATCAGGCAAATCTAAACACTCATTCACACAAGTGTCAAGTATCTTGTAAGGACACGTCAACATGCGACCGGAGCAGCCAGGGACTGAACGATCGACCCGCCGATTGACCTTCTCCCACCCTCCAGTTGCACAGGTAGTCCAGCTCCTCCAGGAGGGCACATCCATACATGCGGTCGCAAGAAAGTTTACTGTGTCTCCCAGCACAGTGTCAAGAGTATGGAGGAGATACCAGGAGTCTGGCTATTACACGAGGAGGACTGAACAGGGCTGTAGAAAGGCATCAACCCAGCAGCAGGACCGGTATCTGCTCCTTTGTGTGAGGAGGAACAGGAGGAGCACTGCCAGAGCCCTACAGAATAACCTCCAGCAGGCTATTGGTGTGCATGTTTCTGACTAATCGGTCAGAAACAGACTCCATGAGGGTGGCGTGAGGGCCCGACATCCTCTAGCGGGACCTGTGATTACAGCCCAGCAACGTGCACATTAATTGGCATTCGCCAGAGAACACCAGAACGTCTTTGCAGATGAGAGCTGGTTCACACTGAGCACATGTGACAGGGGTGAAAGAGTCTGGAGACGCCATGGTGAACGTCATGCTGCCTGTAACATCATCCAGCATGACCGCTTTGGTGGTGGATCTGTGATGGTCTAGGCAGGAATATCCTTGGAGGGTCGCACAGAGCTCCATGTCATAGGTAACGGTACCCTGACTGTTGTTAGGTACCAGGATGAAATCCTCAGAGCGACTGTCAGACCTTCTGTTGGTGCAGTGGGTCCTGGGTTCCTCCCGGTGCAGGACGATGCCCGGCCCCATGTGGCCCCATGAGTGTAGGCAGTTCATGGATGACAAAGGCACTGATGCCATTGACTGGCCCTCACATTCCCCTGACCTAAATCCAATTGAGCACCTATAGGACGTTACGTATCGGTGCTTCCGACGCTGCCAAGTACCACCACAGACTGATGCCCTGATCCAGGGCTGGGAGGAGATCCCTCAGGACACCATCCACCAACTCATCATGAGCCCAGACGTTGTCGGGAGTGTATACAGGCATGTGGGGGCCAAGCACATTACTGAGACACATTAGGAGTTGCTGTAATGAAATGCACAGCAGTCGGATCAGCCTGCGATTTCAATTTTTTACTTTTCGGTGTGATTTTGAATCCAGCCCTCAGTAGGTCGATGACTTTGGCTTCCATTGACTGTTGTAATGTCATTTTGTTCTCAACAAACTACACAACATACATCAGTAAAGATTTTCAACCTGAATAATTCGTTCAAGATCTGACTTTAATTTTTCTGAGCAGTGTAGTAAACCAACATTAACACTGCATCCAGCAGTAAAATGACACGAAAAACGTACATTAAACATTAAAATAATTAAAGCATCGATTGAAAGGTAAAACAAAACAATAATAATAATCTACCATTAATGTATTATTTAGATCATCTACATTAGTTTCCGAGTGGTATCATCAACGTTAAATTGGCTATATCTAAAACAAGCGGCATATCATTCTCTCTTTTATAATTAGTGCACGTCATAATGAGTTGATGATATGCACAGAGGCAGATGAATCATTTAAAAAAAACTCTGAATTATGGTTTATAAAGAGGCCTGTGTTGATATAAAGAGGGTGTAATGAGTTCCACTAAACGCTCTTGACTGAAATCCATGAACGCCACCACTCCCTAACTATTAGTCATAACTATCATCATTAAGTTAGATTAAAGCCATGTGCAGACTACAAGATTTACAAGATTGCTGAGCTGCTGTGCTGCTCACACTACAACATCTGATCCCAACAACAAACTACACAACTGCTCTTAGACATATGTAGTGTATGTAGCATGTCCTCATACAACGTCTCGTATGATATCTTACAAAGAAGTTATTTATTTTCAGTAGCTTCTCTTATAAATATCCAGCAACATGAGCAATCAGTGCTGCAGCATTAGCCCCTGCAGTGCAGAACCTGTTTAAGTAACAAAACTACTTAATTAAAAAACAGCTAGATTTAGGAATAAATTGAGGTTTATGTAACTTGTGTAGTGAAGTAGGAAGTATATATACAGATGCTGTATTATGCTTGCATTCTCACATTCAAACAAAACATAGTCATCTTTCTATCTTCCAGTTACTGTGGGGATTTTGATGAGTCAAAATAGCATCTCCTTCTCTCTCTGTTTAAATTCAACAGAAGACCACTCACTAGCGTACATTAGTTTGCTCTGCCGCTTCTGTATAAACTGATCTTTCAATGTCTGTGGACTCCGGCCATCTGATGGACAATAAAATCAGCACCAGCTTCCCATCGTGGGACACCAGCACGTAGAAAATGAAGAAATGTGGCACTACATCGTGTTTTCTCAATTTTAAGGCCAACCTAGAGGGCACTTCATCATGTTTTATCCACTGGAAGGGCACCCTAGAGCATGGGTCCGTAACCACCGGGCCGCGGACCGGTCCTTGGGCCATTTGGAACCGGATTGCACAGAAAGAATGGATTTTAAAAAAGACGTTTTATCGATAATCAGTCTGGAAAATGCTTTATTTTGAAAAATGCCCAGATACATCTGTCTGTCCCTCTCACTTGTCTCGGTCACATGATACGTTACCCCAAAAATTAAGCCCACAAGTTAGCAAAAATGAGTAAAAAACAAACGTCTCTGGCTTCTTTGGAAAGGGGAAAAGGCCCAATGAGGAACGTATGACTTCCAAGAAACAGAAAGCTGCATTTAAAAGACGGGAGTCCTACGTAAAATAAAGTTATTGAACCACAGGTGATTCAAGCTAACTCTGCAGAATATGTGGCGACAGACGAGCAAATGAAGCAAAAACTGCTTCGGCACACAGAGACTTTAAAAGGCCTTATAAGTATGTTTCAGACAACAACTCTGCCGGCGTTCTGGATTAAAATCAAGGTCGCCAAAAAAGCACTGAAAACCTTGCTTCCATTTCCAACATCCTATAATCGTGAAGGCTGGTTTTCTGCAGTCACTGGACATAAGGACACACGTCTCCCATTACCACTAGATGGACAGCTAGTGGCGGAGAAACAAGCTCAGGGCTCCCACTAATTCAGCATAATGGCAAGCTGTATTTTTCGTGGACTTTATATTTGTTTTTATGCCGGTAGTGTCATTTTATTTTGTCATATTTCAGTCCGTGAAAACATTGTCTCACACTTAATGACATTTTCTCCATTATAAGGGCACCCTAAAGGACACTTGATCACATTTTCTCCACTTTATCATAACTTATCTGCCATAGGTGCTGCGGATTGTTCAAACATGGTGAATTTAGTTATTGTGATACTAACTTTTGACTTTTGACTTGGTCTGTATTAAGACAAGTTGGCAGGCAGTCTGCCAGGAACTAGCAGACAATAAGCGCACTCAACATCTTAGGATTTCTTGATTTTGAATTATGCCTTAAAAACTGAACCATCCCTGTTATTTGATGAAATAAAACATCAGGGATAAATGAGTGGTCTTTGTTGAGCTTCCTCCTCTGTTGCCTCTCTCTACTCAAACTTGGCTGTGGTGTCATTTCACAAAACATCAATCTGGGCACCCAGGGTCATTTTTAGCCATTGTTTGTCAGTAAAGAAACTGTAGAGATTAAACCATCGTGCAGACTTTATTCTGCATTTGAACACACTTTCTTCTTGTTTAAATAAGCCCAATGATCGTCACTCATTAGAGCTTCGACGGAGGGGGAACTTGATCTATACTGCTCGGTAATCTGAGTGGTGATAAACATTCCTACAATGTAATTATCCAGTAAAGAAGACGTCAAATAGCAGTAGCTGTTCCCAAGCCAGGCCTCGCACCTCGCCCCGACCGGCGTGTGTCTATGCATGTGTGTGTGTTTCTGTAAAAACTGGGGTTGGCAGTGGCGAAAGACTTTTCGGTCATTAATTAAATGCAATTGCAGTCAAACCAAACTGTTATCAGCTTCTCCTCAAACAAGCATTTTGGTTGAAACTCAAGATCCGTTGCTACATTTGGCCTCGGCTGTCCCGCTCACACTTTATATAAACACTTTATAAATCCTTCCAGCTATGAGTGTCTAGGCACACACATACGGTGTCTTCTAGCTCCAAGCAATTGTGGCACTTATTTATAAATGAGGCCTGTCTCAGATTATTCATGGAGGCTTTGCAACAAAACCACAATCTGCCTAAAGTGAAAAGCCAAAGAGGTAAAGAGCCTTGGCCATCATCTTTCCTTTTTTTCTTCTTTATCTGAAGAGGGAAAAACTTACATAAAGAAATATTCAGTTTCACATCTGCTTCTTTTATTTTATTGCTTAACCGGCTGACTCTTCTATAGTACATTTTGGAAATTTTAACTGATAAAATTCATGTATTTCAATACGGTAAATAATGTCAACCTTTTTTTTTCTGCCAATTCTTTCAGGTTTTGAATATGCAAACTTTTCTTTAACTTAAATATGTATGCATACACTGCTAGCTGGAGTATAGGTTTGAAGATTTGTAATGCGTTTAATGTTGTATTTGCCTTTTACACAAACCGGTTTCTGGCTGCGATCATTGCACACTTGCATAGTGTATTTTACACAATTGTTTGCATTGCAGTCGTTTTCATACATTAGGTTGACACACCTCATGTGGTGTGACAAACTTGTTGAGGATATACCGTGATTATTTAGTGATATATGTACACACATATGAGATATCAGATTCTAAGTCTAATACAGGGTTGGGCAATTATTTTTCCTGGGGGGCGACATGAGAAACCCAGATTGTTGCCAGGAGTCAAACAAGCACTGTCAGACGTAACCTCTATTTTATCACTATAGAAAACATACTGGCCACTTATTTTTCAAGCATTTATTAATCTAAACAGCATATTATTAAGACAATTACATTATATGCAGGAGTCTTTGAACTGTACGGGCCTGACTGTTTAGGGTAGTAATGTTTCCATTAACGAAACTTAACATTTAACATTTAACTCAACATTAACACTTTCATTTCCTTCTTTGTTTGCATGCAGCTTTGTAAAAAGTCCTCGCTGGTTTCTGGATTTTTCTGCATGTCTTGTCTCAAAGTGACGGTTCTAGTTGTTTTCTTTGAATACAGCCACATGTTTGTTGCAAACTAAGCACACAGCTTTACCGCCAACCTCCACAAAATAATACTTATAGCAGTCCAGGACTTATTATAGATGTGTTATGGAGGGACTGCAGCGCCTGTGGACTAGGACTGGGCTGCCTAGGAGTGCTTTGGGAGGGGGAGGCTGCCCACGCCAGCTCCCACTGCTCGTTGAGAGTAAGAACGATGTGCTTTCACGTCAGAGTCTCCAAAAGCCTCCAATAACTGAACTGAAAACTCATTAATATAGGAACGAAGTCACTAAGTCGGCAACGCTGCCGCCTCAGCAGCTGACGCTACTCACAGCAAAACAGCAGCAGAGGTTTTTAATAGGGGGTGTGACGAAACTATATGCTGTTGCTGATGATATGTAAACCAATCGGATAATAATGTCCCCCCCCCGGGGTTCCCCGGGGGTCCCTCCTCTCCATAAAACAACATATAACAACAACCTTCACACTCACATTCCACCACGGGCAATTTAGAGTCATCAAACCACAGCTGCGGAGGTGGGAGGAAGCCGAGTCCCGGACAGAACCCACCTTACAGAGAGAAGATGCTGATCCACAAAAAGCCCCACACTGGAATCAAACCCCCGACCCTCTTTCTGTGAGGCGACAGCGCTAACCACTACACCACCTGCAGCCCAGAGCCAAAGTAGTGCATTTTGAAATTAATTCATCACATCCCCAAAATATCGCGCTACGATTCTTCGTCTTGACGATGCATGTCGCCGTGTTTTTATATGGCGAAATGTCCCGGCACTATGTCGTCACACTGAGTTATTGCCAATGACTTCCCACAGCGACATATACGACAGTTCTATTTAACGTTGTGAATCGGTTGCCGTTTCAAACATGGGTTACAATAAGTACGTTTGTTACATAACGTGACGTAAATGACGTGGTTACGTACTAAGATAGTCACATAAAATAACTCTGTAACTTAAAATAACTCAACATGCTGACTGTTGGTTTCACACAGAACACGAAAAGTCCGTTTTTGTACTTCCTCCTTCGCTCCTGTCATAATTACTAAAGGTTTCCACTTAACAAAATCATAGATGTGGGTTGTAATAAAGTGCGTGCACACATAATCTACGGTATATGCCCAGTTTTCTAGGTGAGGACGGTTTGGACAGA
Source organism: Pterois miles (assembly GCA_947000775.1). Taxonomy (NCBI): domain Eukaryota; kingdom Metazoa; phylum Chordata; class Actinopteri; order Perciformes; family Scorpaenidae; genus Pterois; species Pterois miles. The sequence continues at coordinate 550,422 of CAMQGK010000246.1, read as the reverse complement.
TGAGTTGCAGTTCACAATTATTAGTGTATACACCTGACAAAAATAACTTAACATTGAATGGGTCTAATATTTTTGTAAAGGAAATGCATATGGGTCATTTTGACCTATGGAGGTGGGTCAAATGTTGGGGTAATGATAAATCTATCAAACTATTTTCTTAAAATAAAAGATGCAAGTAAAAAAACAGACAATTCATGTTAACTTTGACCCACACGTACACCTAAGAGTTAAATAAAGGAATTTATGAGCCAGTTAACTGGCCTCCCTTAACAAGATTTGGGTTATTGAAACTTTAATGCTACGGCCTTGTGTCATCTAAAGGCACTTTAGAAGACGAGAGACAGTCCCAGAGTCGTGAGGATGAAGGAGCGCAGAGCATTTGGCCTATAAATGGCCCACCGGCCAACCAGAGTCCCGTTCGGAGCTCAGCGCAACAATGGAGAAAGGAGAGAAGGGTGATGGTGAAAAATGGATGTATGTGGTGGATGCGTTCCATATGCCGCTCTCCTCTCAGACGGGAGCAGCAGGCCTGGATCAGGTTCCCCCATCTCCCAAATCCCAATCCAAGACCATCGGGGAGAAAGCAGAAAACCACAAATCAGCATCTAGGGTTTCCTCATCCTCTGCTATCAAACGTTCATGTATTACATTTATGCATGGACTTTATACTTTTATTCAAGATGACATATACAGTGTTAGTGCACCAAGCTTTTGCTCATGGCCAGCTTTTTCAATTACAAAGAGATGTAATATTTCACAACAAAAAATAGTATTTAATGCATGGTTAATGTACACTGGTAGCCATTAGGTCCCTCTTTAAGCACTTCTTCACCATCTGTCTAATGCTGTCTATCTTTAAAGGTTAATGTTTTGGCTGATGCAGCTGTTTTAGATGTAGTAAGAGGCACTGTGTGGTTGTACTTCAATACGATAACCTCACGTTGCTTCTAAATTTCTCTTTATGATCCCTTATTTTAAAGGTAAATATGTCAGTAGTCATATAGCACAGAGATGTAATCAGCTGCTTGGAAATAACTATCTGGTTAACATGTAGTAACTTATTTCCAAGCTGTGATTTGATTTTTTTCTTGTTCCACTGTCTGACAACAGAAAAAATATGTAAATTAAAAAAACTATAACATAAATTCAGCTTTATTGAAACAGTATTTGTGATCTCCATCTCCATCTGTTGCCTTTTTACTTCTCTTTCACATGTCTTAGTAATTACAAACACAAAAAAATAGCTCTGCTTTAAACACTGGGCAACATCCAGGACTGAAAAGTGAAGCCAAAGCGTTCATTGAACCTGCTTTCTTTCTAACATCCAGCAGGGGGCGACTCTTTGCAAAAAGAAGTCTGGTTGTATAGAAGTCTATGAGAAAATGAGCCCACTTCTCACTTGATTTATTACTTTGGTAAACATTGTAAAGATGAGTTTATGGTCTCATTAGCTAGTTTCAAGTCTTCTTCAATACAGCGGGATGTTCATTTAGTAAATTATGATCCCATTTAGAGTCAAATCAATGATAAAGCAAGGTATGCTTTAGTGTGTGACATTGTCCAGTCTGTTTTCCACTCGTGGGTATCCATAGAGCCCATTTTCATTCACATATCTTGAGGTCAGACTATAAATAAATAAACAAAATAAATTTAGCAAAGAAAAACGGCCTTGCGGGTCTCTTTACTGGCCTAAAACTAGAAACATAAATCCATCCATTCATCCGTCTATCTATCCAGTTTTTGTGGCTTGTCTGGGTCACAGTGGCAGCAGACTAGGTAACGGTAGCCCAGACAGTCCTTTGTTTGCCACTTCCTGGTGCGTCCCTAAGTGTTCCCTAACTAGACGAGACTATTATCCCTCCATGGTCAGCTGGGTCGAGTCCAGTGTCTCCTCCCTATCTGACTAGAGGGGAACCACCGAGTGTGAAAAGTCAAGCCAATACTGAAGTTCCTTTAACTTGCATTCTTCCTAACAGCCAGCAGGGGGCGACTCCTCTGGTTGCAAAAAGAAGTCTGATTGTATAAAAGTCAATACGAAAATGAACCTACTTCTCACTTGATTTATTACCTCGGTAAATATTGTAAACATGAATTTATGGTCTCAGTCAGCAGTTTCAAGTCTTCTTCAATACAGCGTGATGTTTATTTAGCAAATTATGGTCCCATTAAGAGTCAGTAGACCATAAAGCAGGGTTTATGTCAGGGCGTGGCTATCTTGTGATTGACAGGTCGCTACCATGGCATTGTGCGGCTTGGGAGTTGTCCGTGTTTTCGTCTTCGAACGTGTGTTTTCATTTCATGAAAGTTAATTGTAACATTTTGGCCACTTAAAAATGTCTTATTTATTTCGGTTGTACTTAGCGCCACCCTCTAATTTCACTTCTGGTTGCAAAAAACCAAGATGGCGATGGCCAAAATGCCGAGCTCTGTGCTTCAAAACGACAAGCCAGCGGGTGACGTCATGGTGACAATGTCCACTTCCTATACAGTTAGTGACTTCAGGTGATAAGACAAAGTCTGTTGCAAATTAATTTTCTATTGATTTAGGTGGTGCCTGTGGACAAAAGCGACAGTGTTTCCGAGCACCAGATTCCCTTCAGAAAACCACCACTTTACTGCAGCAGGGTCCGACCCACTGTCCCCGCTCAGATCTTTCTCTGGTTCTCCCGAGCCTCCCTTCCCTCCAGCAGGCCCAGTGATACGGCCCGGGCTTTCAGTAGTGTGGTGTCGGCGATGGCTCCCAGCAGGGATCAGGGGAGCAGTGAGGCGAATATCTGCTCCTGGCTGGAAGAAGAGCTACTGCTGCTGGCGACGGCACTCTTCGCTTCCTGCCGGAGCTCTGACTGCAGGTCGCAGATGGCTGCGAAGCCAGATCTGGGTCTTTCTGTGGTGAGCTGGTCGCTGCCAGAGGCCTCATTGGAGTCTGAGCTGAAGGAGTTTCTGGTGAACCCACATGATTTCATTTTGATTTTGCGGAGAATCCAACCTGGTGGCACAATGGCTAATGATTAAGAATAACTATATGGAAATAGCTAATCTTCTCGCTGATGGTTGTGTTTACTCATGGAGGTCATATCAGTATCAAATTGAGAGTTTCATAACCAGTTAAAAGTTCCTCACAATAACTTTAAATGCCTATAAATACAGGCATTTTAACACACTGGCAAGTAAATTTCAGTTTTTCATGTCAAGCTTCAATGTGCACCTTTTTCAAGCATAGCAGAAAAGCAAAAGTGTTACTAAGAACATAATGGTGCTTCCTTAGAGTGGCACTGTGAGCCATGCTAGCATGCACAGTAACGAAGCCACACCTAACTAGAATGCAGCCATCCTTAATTAATGTGACGACGTGCCAAAGGTCGATGGGCTGACTGAGACTACCCGACTGGCTCGTACCTTCGTGCAGGTCTCTGGATTTGCAGCATGACTGAAAACTCTCAGTACTGTGTAGAGCTCGAGGCTTTGGTCCGATGTGTGTTTGGCCAGATTTTGGTACTGTAGCAGTAAGACCGCTGAAAGACAGGAACGTTATTTCCTGTGTTTTTCCCCCGACCAAACTCTCAGATACTGCAGCGTTGCGGTAAAGAAAATGGAAGGGACAAATTGAAGCAGATAGGCAAAGCTCCAGTTTTTCTTTGCACCATTTGTGAGCAACATTTTTCAAACCAGTGACCAGTTTATGCAAATAGAGAACACAGGAGATGTGTGGTTCAGATAGCAGACCTCAGTAATAATGGGCCGCTAGTATGATGTATGAGCCAATTTAAATAGTATAAACCCTCGCTTCATATGGAAACTTGAGACACACACATGCATATACACACATGCATGCACATAATATCGAAGTATGAGCACACAGCGGTACAGCACATATGGCATTAACAAACATTTGCTACTCCACGTGCCTGGGTCCCTGGAGCCAGTGGAGCCATAGCTACAACAACTGGGCTACTTCAGTCTATTTGGCCAGTCCACCTTAATTTACATCAGTCGAGCTGCAGGAGCCAAAGGATGCTGGCACGTAATGAAAAAGAGTGAGGGGGAAAGAAGTGCAGAAATATCCCTCCTGCGAACTGTCCCTTAAACACATCCCATTCCTCTGTTCCTCTGTTTAACATCTTCATCTGTCTCACTATGAAAAATGACGACTATTCACATCATTCATTTTTGGGAATAGCTGAAAACACAACACTGAGATACTGTCTCTGTCCCACAGAGCTAGAACCCAAACCATTGCCTGTTTACACATTCAGCAGTCATTAGCGTTCATTTAGAGTTTCCGGCCACTTGACAAATAGAAGTCTAATATTAATTCTCATTTAAGCTCCACTTTCACTTTCTAGCCACCTGAATGAACCTCGCCCAAAAAAATAACAAATCCCCTGCTAACAATGAGCAACCCCATTCACATTACGCTGCGTTCACACCCAAAGTGAAGCGAATTTTCACCTCGCATTGCAAGTTGGACCGCAGGGTCGTTTGTGTACATTTGTGTCACTCGCGTTAGACATGCCGGAGAGGATGGGGAGGCTTACCTCCATGTAGATGCCAACAACATCAACCATAGCTAAAAGAACCTGCTTTGAACATGTTGTGGAAGTCCCAGATACGCTGGAGATGTTTCACCATTTCATAATTCATAACATCATCTGGAGGTGCTCGATGAATTTCACCAAGCTGTCTTCATTCACTGAAATAATCTGGTTTACGACAGCGGTATGAACCCAAAATAAACAGATTTTGCTGTGATTTAATTGAAATAAACTGATCACAAGGATGCTGAAATAACTACATATTGATGCCGATTTGTAAAAAGTCTGAATTCATGCTTTATCAGGTCTGTCTGCAAGACAACGAGCAAACAACTTTTAAAATGCTTGTTTTCTGAATGGAGTTCATCAGTGCCAGGCTATGCATCTGCACCATCAACACTAAACGCAATCCCATCCAGCCATAAATACAGCAGCGACATTATTGTTTATAGTCTGTACCATAGACAGCTTAGCTCCGGGTGTCCACAGACGGCTCCAATATTTGTTTCATCCATCGCTGATTCAACAACATCAGGGCGTCAGTGATAGTGACGACGCGTATTCGCGCCATTCACGCAACTGGTGTCTATTCGCCTCCTTGGATTGACTTTGTATGTAATCTCTCCACATGACAGTTTGCTTTGCTTTTGGTGTGAATGCAGCATTACACCTGGTCATTTGAGCCATTGATCGTATAAAAAACACTTATTACTGCAGCTTTAAGGTTTAGATATTGGGCAACATCCAGGACTGAAAAGTGAAGCCAAAGCAGAAGTGTCTTCAACTAACAGCCAGCAGGGGGCGACTCCTCTGGTTGCAAAAAGAAGTCTGATTATATAGAAGTCTATGAGAAAATGAGCCGACTTCTCACTTGATTTCCTCAGTAAACATGCGTTTATGGTCTTAATCTCTAGTTTCAAGTCTTTTTCAATACGACATGATGTTCATTTAGTAAATTATCGTCCCGTTTAGAGTCAAGTAGACCATAAAGCAGGTGATGCTTCAGGACATGCTATCTTGTGATTGACTGGTCATTACCACGGCGTTGTCCGGCTTGGGAGCTGTCTGTGTTTTTGTCTTTGAACGAGAGTGTTTTCAGTCAATGAAAGTTATTGCTTATAGTTTGTACCATATTTGATGCATAGTTTATATAAAAACTACTTATTACTGCAGCTTTAAAGTCATAACGAAACAGTAGAAGGCTTTATAAATCAGTCAAATTACCTACGACACAAAGTTAACAGTTACATTTTGTAAAGGTTAACATATATCTTTCTGTGTTTTATGATTATTACACTATGTTTATTTATTTGATAAGTTGTCTGTAATTTTGATCATTTCCATTGTATTTATTGTCTAGTTTAATTGCAGGAAAACTCCTAATAGCTGATCTTTTCTTTGTGAAAATTAATCAAGCAGTTATTGGATCCCTTCCACCCCTCCTTCCTTTAAGTAAAATATTTTTCTGTAAATTACTCACTTTAAAATGAATTTGGCTGCGTTGTAACCCTCAAAGCTCTAACCCTAATTTTGTATGATTATATTATTACATTATTATATACATATACATTATTATTCTACTTTTACAGTCACTTTGTCATTTGTTTGCTTTACTGTAACATAGAGAAAACGCTCGCAGACAAGCATTTTATCGGCACATTAGTGATTTCTCTCTGGCGACGTGTATGAATGTGTTGTGGTTGGTCGAAATAAGAAGGTTTGGACACTGACGGTCCGGCCAGGTTTTAACCACTCTGCCTTTAAGCTACTCCGTCGCTCCCTCCTTTCATCCTTCTGCCACCAGTTTACTCACTGTTGGGCTCTGTTGCTCCATCACTGGCACCAAACTGGCTGAACTGGCATTGGCAGTGGATTATTTACTGCGGCCTTTGTTTTTTGGGAAGGTGATCCTCAGGAAGTATTTCCAGTTTTGTAAGCGATGATGACTTAACATGAGCAATGCCATACCGAAACTTTAACTTAAGCCTCCCAAACTACCTAACTTGTGTTGCAATGAGCAGTCCAGCCGTGACAGTTTAATAACAAAAATGGAGACCAAATAGCAAACGTAAAGAGCTCCAGGACTACCGCTTTAACAAGCGTGTAGCCTACACATGGTCATAAGCACAGCCACAGAGGTAGACACGCTTATACAATCAAATATGAATGTATCCTACAAGCAAGCTCTCACACGCACTCATACATAGACCGCCGCGCAGGTGGCCGACCATGATAACAAACAGCATAATTAGGAACAGGTGAATGTTATAAGGCAATTTCTACTGCAAATATTGGACAAATGAACGCAGGGTAATGAGGGAAACAAGTATGTTTCAGCGATCAGGAATATCTGAACTGCAACAATTTGCTAGATGAAGTAGCGTCTGGCTGACTTAATGACAGAAAGGTGAGGTCGCCACGCAGAGCAGGGGGGAAATGAGATGTAGTGTTTAAAAAAAAAGAAAAAAGAAGAAGAAAAAACCACAACTGGTCTACAGCCATATACAATACCACTGGCTCTGGAGCTCGAGCCAAGACTAAATGTTCTCTCTGTTTCTCCAAATTAAAGCTTGAATGAGATGAAAGATTGAATTCAGACGCTGGGTAAAAGGTGAAGGTTATTCACTATCATCTTATCCTCCTCTTCTCCTGTATTTCTTGTGCTATGATCATATCGCTAAATATGCTGCTTTATGCAAATGTATGTATATTTTTATTACTGGAAATCAATTAACAACACAAAACAATGTCCAGAAACCCTCACAGGTTCTGCATTTAGCATAAATATATGCTTAAATCATGACGTGGCAAACTGCAGCCCAACAGGCAACAACAGCTGTCAGTGTGTCAGTGTGCTGACTTGACTATGACTTGATCCAAACTGCATGTGATTATCATGAAGTGGGCATGTCTGTAAAGGGGAGACTGGTGGGGACCCAGAGAACCTGTTTACATTCACATATCTTGAGGTCAGAGGTCAAGGGACCCCTTTGAAAAGGGCTTTGACGGTTTTTCCTCACCAATATTTAGCGTAAGTTTGAAGCGTTATTTAGCCTCCTTTGCAACAAGCTAGTATGACGTGGTTGTAGTTGTTTTCTAGTTCCATATGATGATCTCGCTTTAAAACTGAGCCTGATACAACCAAAAAAACACAAGTTGCATTATTGCATTAAAGAAATTAGTGACATTAAAATGAATTTGCATTAATGTGTTAATTTTGACAGCTCCATATTTAGCGCACAGATATGAGAGTGATATTGATCTAAATCTTGGAAGGAAAGTATTCTAACTTGTTTTTTGTTTTCAATTTAATTTTTTTTTTTTTTAATCTCAGTGTTTTTCTTTCCTTAATTCATGATATGACTACATTCATAAGCTATACAGTATGCCTGCTTGCACATAAACTATGCATTTGCACACATTAATAACTTCTGGGCATTCTTCCATCATGAAAATGATGTATTTAAAAGCAGGCCAATTTTTCATTTATAGAAAGATGAAGCAGGAAGTCCTCTAGTCTCTACCTGACCAGCTCATACACTCCTACTCTCATCAGCTCTACCGGAGCTGAGGAGGATATCCTCTAGTCATCCTAATGGCTCCAGTGAGCATTAATCTAATACTCCTGTCTCAAATATGGCGATAGAGGCTTACAGAAACCTGGCTGCTTCAGTCTAAACCTCCACTTTTCTGTCTCGCTCTGTCTTTTTTCTCTGTCTCAGTCTCTCTTTTCTGTCATCCCCTATGATTGCCCGTCATTTCTCTCATTAGTCCTTTTACGGCATGTCTTTCTCTAAACACTCATTTTCAGCTCACCTTACTGCAAAATGTACTTAAACTATATTTTGACGTTTTTATGAAGCAGAGATTTAGGAGAAGGTATGTCCAGAGTGACCTTAAAGGGAGTGAAAGGAAGATGTGTTTGATAAAACGGCAGGCAAAGAAATGACATATTGATGTTAATACACTCAGTGCACCCGTACTGGGCGTCCTGTACGCACTCGCTAAAGGAACACTATTTTGCTCTTATTTGGAAAAACATAAGATTGTCTTTTTTTTCTCAGCTGTTTCGGGTGACTAGTTAATCTGTTTTCCAGCAGGATAAATATGCTGAAATGATCATTTAAAATAGCCCCTCCAGGTCACCAGGTGTATTCAGGCCCCATGGATGACCATGTGGGTTAATTCTGGCTAAAAAGAGACCAATAAATATGATGATGATGATGATGATGATGATCAACCTTTATTAGTCCCACAATGGGGAAATTCAATTTACACTCTGTTTAACTTATACATGGTACATGCACACAAACACACACACATGCAGTAATGGAGAGATGTCAGAGTGATGGGGCTGCTCCTGACAAGCGCCCCGAGCAGTTGGGGGTTTGGTGCCTTGCTCAGGGGCACCTCGGCAGTGCCCAAGAGGTAAACTGGCACCTCTCCAGCTACCAGTTCACACTCAGTTCTTGGTCCATGTTGGGACTTGAACCGGTGACCCTCCGGTTCCCAAGCCAACTCCCTACAGACTGAGCTACTGCCGCCCCCGTGTCCACATCTACATAATGTGTGACTGCCCTCAAGTGTTCAGATGTGGTCCATGTGAGCAGCCATCCTCCGGGTAAACTACCTACTTGGGCAGCCGAGGTGTGCTTCAAGTGGGGGCCTACCTCACTTCAGGCCTTGGGAACTACAAGTAGGAAGCTTACAGACCCTGGCCAAGGTGTCACCTAGGCTCCAGCCAAGCAAGCGGCAACCTCCGGTGCTGAGAAATGATGCCGAAAACAGTTCTTCGAACGGCCGGTTGAGACTGGCTTCAGCTCCCATAGACCCCCCATGTTAAAATACCCAACTTCACAGCAGATGTGAATGTTTAAATTATATTACAGCTGAAAGTTTGGCGTAATTGAGGGTGTGGCCGCTTTGAGTAACCGGTGAGTGTCGTACCAGATCGCTAACAGCTATCTGCTCTGCCGACAATCCACCTCTTTGCCCATTTTTGGATGAGCCGGGAGATCGGTTGAGTCATCGCTGCTAAGATGGTGACGGCCAAAGACAACGGCTCCTCCGACGTCACAGAGACTACATCCAGATTTTATCCATTCGATGGCTCCAGCCTTATTCTATCATAATTCCCTCCACTAACCCAAATGTACAGCACGGCTTGGAGCCCAAACCAAATTTCCCTGCAGCACAATAAAGTATATGGTATCTTACAAAGCTGATGTTGTTGACCCCCTGTGGTGGCAGTCACAGGGCATCTACCTTGTCTTCAGCAGGTCCTTCATTCCTATAAAGTGGTGTACTAGTATTACAGGAATAGTTGTACTTAAACACAGAGACGATGTCAGAACGATGACTGATACTTGGACTCTGTAACGCTGGCTTTTCTGGTTTGGGCAGTTTGCTTGAAAAGCTTTGAAGCATGTGATGATGTTGTTGTTGGACACGCTTTGAAAAGAAAAACATTTCTTGATGATCTCCCTCCACAGATTTCTCTGTGTGGCTGTTTTGTAATTGTACTCCTTGTACTTTCCCCATAGCCAGAAAAATAATCAAAATAAGAAGAAGAATTTCTCGTTTGATCAATATTCAATTTATCAAACTCCCATGAGGCCTAGCTTTATCCATAACCAGAACTAATGTAGCACCGTTGCTGTACATTTCAAGTAGGCTCAACATTCATTGTCTAAATGTACACAGCATTTAGCGTATTAAACCCCTGAAGAAGATAATTAGTATGTATCCTCCTTTTAAAGGGGAACTACGCTCATTTTCAAAATTCATACATTATACAATATGTTACTTCTATGGAACAAGACAGGCCAAAAAATACTAGTTAACATGAACAACAACAATTTGTTTTGTTTTTTTTGTGGGGGGGATTTGAAGAGTGTTGTTCATGCTAACTAATATTTTTGGACTGTCTTAGACCATAGAAATAATGTGTATGAATTTTTAAAATGGGCATATTTCACCCAATAACTTTTAAGGGATATTTATCCTGGGAAATAAAGGGTTTCATTCCAATATGCTAATTTATGGTTATTAATTTATTATGTTGTGTGTTCTTCTATATGCATGTGTTACTCACTGACTGATTATAGTAAAAGTTGTAAAGTGACAAACTTTAGATCCAAACATTAGCTTTACGCCCATAGTAATCAATGTTTGAGTCAATGCAATAAAAGGCAATGTAAGCAGGCACAGAATAGACCTATTGTTCCTCATCATGCATTTTAGTTTCACTTTTTCATTGAAGTATCATTTAGTAGTTTTATTTTCAGTTTAATTTTCTAAGATATTGACCGTTTGTCAACATATTTCACTAATAATAATAGAGCATTTTGAATATTGGGTCAAACTTGTCCGAGTGCTGCTTTTATGGGGGGCGGCAGTAGCTCAGTCCGTAAGGACTTGGGTTAGGACGCGGAGGACGCCGGTTCAAGTCCCCCATGGACCAAGACCAACTGGTTGCTGGAGAGGTGCCAGTTTACCTCTTGGGCACTGCCGAGGTGCCCCTGAGCAAGGCACCAAACCCCCAACTGCTCTGGGCGCTTCTCAGGAGCAGCCCCCTCACTCTGACATCTCTCCATTGAAGCATGTATATGTACTGTGTGAACAACAGAGTGTAAAACTGAATTTCCCCACTGTGGGACTAATAAAGGAATATCTTCTTCTTCTTTTACTGTCTATTTTAACAATATTTTGCACACTTCTGGCTGAAAAGTCTTTGGACACATTGAATTTGTTTTTGTTTCAATGAGCACATCAGGCTGCCAAATGACGAAGCACTTACCTTTACTTTCTGTTTTATACTGAGAGTGGGTTTGGTGGATGAATATTGGTATGTGTGACAACTGAGTCATGTGACTTAAGCGTTTTATATAAGCAACAAGCTGTGGACTGCTGTCAGACGGAGCGCCTGGTAGATTTAAGTGAAAGTATTTTGTGAAAAAGAACAAGGGATGGAAAGGATGAACCACAAGTAAGTCATTTTAATTTACATTATTAGTTTTGTATCCTGACCTCAGTGATTTGCGAATTTGCGTTCAGTTGGATTTAGTTGGTATTTACTTGCTGTTTAAAATGTTATTACCTATAGCCACGTCTTTCTAAAGACTTCAAGTCTTCATTTCGAAATTGTGTAAAAAAAAAAAAAAAAAAAATCCCAAAAATCTATCAAATTTTGCTTATGGCATAAAATAATAAATAAAATAAATAATTGTAACTATCCATGTGAACCACTGGGGGGCACCAACATTTGAAAATTTCAAAACCTACACATAACGCCTTTAATTTATTTGCTTTTATTTGTGGCCAGGATGCAGTCAAAGGAGGAAAAAACAATAACGTATGTTGGCATTTGATTAGTTTTTTATCTGTATTATTAGTTGTATATATATATATATATATATATATATATATATATATATATACATATATGTATATATATACATATATGTATATATATACATATATATATATATAACATATATACATATATATATATATATATATATATATATATATATACTATATACATATATATATATATATATGTATATATATATATATATATACATATACATATATGTATATATACATATATACATATATATATATATATATATACATATACATATATGTATATATACATATATACATATATATATATATATATATATATATATATACATATATACATATATATATATATATGTATATATATATATATATATATATACATATATAATATATATATATATATATATATATATATATATACATATATACATATATATATATGTATATATATATATATATATATACATATATACATATATATATATGTATATATATATATATATATATACATATATATATGTATATATATATATATATATATATATGTATATATACATATATATATATATATATATATAAGTTGTCATTTATAGGCAATGACCAACTTCCACCATGCTGCCCTGATCTCTCTGCATCTACAGAACCATCATGACAGCATTTATGACATTATCAAGGTTTTTAAACCTTTATCTGAAAATCAGAAAAACCATAAAAATCTGTGCAGAGATTTGTTCGGATTCATCAATCTATAGAGTGCTGTACAGCCGATTATATCCTCTTTCTTTACATTTATTTTTGAGAAAGCATCAGCATGTTAGTTATAAGAGGCATCAGGGCAAGTTGGGCTATGAAGGACATGTATGTTTGCCATATGTGCAAACAGCTTTGTGGCGTATTTACTGTATTTCCTTATGTCTAGATTTCTTCATCAACACTGACTGCCTGCTGCGCTGAAGACATCTATTTTAAACTGCTTCCTCGTCCTCCTTGATAGAATCACAATAAAACAATTTGAATGTGGAAACCAAATGGTAATATTTAGTTCAGATTGTTTTTCATCTACTCTGCACTTTGCCTTTGCCCCCACATTTTGATATATATATATATATATATATATATATATATATATATATATATATATATATATATATATATATATATATATATATATATTAAATATTGATACCATGTTTATCTTTTTTTTCTGTATTTTATTTTTTGGTGTTTCAAGGTTGTGGAAAAAATGACATTTGGAGCAGCAGCATTAATATTTAATGCAACATAGCTTTTCTGTGTAAGTATGAGCCTACGAAAGCAACACAACACAGCTGTGGTCTGTTCTTTGTGTTTCCATTGAATTGGGTTGTAATAAAAGGTTTTAGGGATGTCACAAGAACCGATACTTAAGTACCAAGTCGATGCCAAATTCTGACAACATGACGTTACAGTTTGTACCGTGAGGCCTCAAGACCAATGAAGAGCCGGGGACGATAGGAAATGTTTTTGGGGACGCAGTAAACGCACGATTGACGTCTCCAGGGGACGCACCATATTTTTCCCCTGATAACGCAACACCGGGACCAACAAATCCAAGTTGAAATCAGCAGGATGAGAGCTTGTCAGCGCTAGCTGTTAGCAGCCAATAAGCAGCATAGTCCTTCACGGTGCTAACAGCTAACGTTAACTAGCTCTCTGGCTGACTTCAACACGGGAGGTGCTGCTGATTTACATTATGTTGTGTTCAGGCTCTACTCAGAAAAAAAAAGGATTGGGCGAAGTTAAATTCTAACATTATCATGAAGTGTTCAAATGTAGTTGGGTAAAATGTAGTTTATGGCGAGAAACTTGAATAACTACAGTTTCTTGAGGGAGGTGTTTTCACAGCAATATAAAATAGATAATAGGGAGGAAATTATGACCTGTTGAATTTCCAGACAAAAAACAACATGCAAACGGTAACAGAAGGGTGTATGTTGAAGTACATGAGATGTATTGTTACTTCACTGGTACTGTTATCGACTAGTAAATTTCTGGTATTGTGACATTCCTAAACGGTGTCAAACTGTGTGCGTTACTAGGAAAATGTTTATCTGGTAGTTGTACCTTGATGAAAGTGAAACTAATAAACCTCTTTCAAATTACTGGCAGGTACTGTGAAGGCTCTGAACAACAATACAAAACACCCAGTGGACTGAAATACCGGCTTCTTTCACCTGTAGGTCACTGAGTTCAGCTTTTTTAATGGACTTTGCACGTATTCAGTTGATTGAAGTCTCTCTGAAAATGCCCAGACAGCTGCCACCTCATTTGTCTGATCTGCTACACAGACTAAGTGAAAATGGGAAATTATTTATTGATCAGTATGAAAGGAAAAAAAGAAAGAATGCAAGCCATCGCAAGTGAACTTGAGGGGATATCTAAAGAAGTAAAAGAAATGCAGAAAAGCACAAACATAACCAGAATGATGGGGGCAGTTTTAGGAGGACTTGGAGTAGCTGTAGGAATAGCGGCAGCTTTGCTAACAGGAGCTGAGAAATTGGCAATACTAGGAGGCACTGCAGCAGTGGGTGGAGGTGCAGCCGTTATTACGGCAAATGTAACCAAGGCAGCGGCGAAGAGCACGAGTATAAAAAATGTGGAAGAGTTGGGAAAAGAATTCATGGAAATTGTCGAACTACAAAAAGATGTCCTGGAAAAAATTAAGGAGGTCTCTGAGGAGCTGGAGGAAAAATCCTCCTCATTAATGACAACAACCAGAGAGCAAACGAAAAGAAGTCTGTTGAAAACGGGACAACTTCAGCAGGTCCTCGAACAAACAGCTGAGCTGTCAAAAAGGAGCAGGGAAGTTATGGATGTGACTCTAACAATGCTGAGGCGAGTGAGAGAGCTATTAGACTTCATTATCAATATCACCCGAATCACTCCAACCTCTGAGGAGGATACAAAGTTTGCAAACTGCATCGCCGATTCTGCTTTGCTGTGTGAGAAAACCGTTCTTGAGTTTGCGAAGATGAGGAATACGCTCAAGGACTTTGAGGAAATGCAAAGGGAATAGGAATGTGCAACATTCAGTCACTAAAATAAAGCGCAGGATTTTATGCAGCTGCCTTCAAAAGACTTAAAGTCCATCTGAAATTCATCCCTTTTCTCAGTTGTAAATAATAACATATTTGTTTATGTATGTTAATAGTTTTTTATTATTATTTTTAAGAAAGGGTATTTAGGGAAATATCAGTAATGTTCCTTTAAGTCTCAGCTGGTTTGGGGGAATGTCATAGTCTGTTTGATTGACAGCAGCTTGCAGGCTGAGCCTCAGCAGGGGAACCAGAAACATATTACTACATAAACTTGCTCTGTAGCCGATATGTCATGGCCGACAGTGTGTAGTTACTGCTATCGAAGGTTAAAGACCACATCAGCATGCAACTTTACCAAAGTGATTAGCTGAGTAGCTAATTAGCTATCTAGTCTGCATACTGATGTTGGTCGTGCACTTTTCCCCGGTGAATGGTTATTTGGTGTCTCGTTCAGCAAGCTAATGTACAGGACATATACGTAGACAGATCAATGCAAAAATAATTAGTGGCTCTCATTAAGCCCAAATTTCAGCAACACATGCATATACATGGAGCAATGCAGTAGAGGGTTTTTAATTCATTCATTCAATCAGTTCGTACATGAATGTATCCTTATTTTCTGTACCTTCTTTTAGAGAAGACAACGGGTGTAAAAAGATTATTTTCTCCGCAATATTTTCAGATTTTTATTTATTTTGGGTAAGCAGCATTAAAAATAGCGCATTTTTGTATTTGCATTTTGTTTTCTTTCACCAGTTCGAAGTGTTTTTATTGTTTTTCATATTAAAGGTCCAGTATTTAGCATTGTGGGGGATCTATTAGCATAAATGGAATTTACTATTCATTATATTATAAACTATATACTACATTATACTATGTTTTCTATAATTTTCTGTGTTCATTCATTGACCTTCCTATACTGTACAAAGGGAGTGGATCCTCTTCATGGAGTCCACTGTGTTGAACCACTTTGTTGTGTACCGTAGCCCAGAATAGACAAACCACACTCTGGCTCTAGAGAGAGCCTTTCCCTTTTTTATGTTAGCCTACCTGAAGGCCACCATAGGTTTGCTTGCTGGGAAAGGGAGAGTTGAGTGGAGGAGTTTTCAGGTGATTACAATCTGCTACCACACTGCTTGAACCACCACTAAATCCCACATACTGGTCCTTTAATATATTAAGGTTTAGACATGTTTTCCCAGCTACATATTGGGTTAAAATTAAAATCATGTATGGGATTTTTTTCTGTCTTGGTTTTTGAAAGTGCTATATACAAAAGTTTTACTTCATGTTTTACATTACCTATTATTTCATAACATTTTATTTGCCAAACAGAAATAGATGCATAGTACAGTAATAGGTCACCACTCTGTTTGCTCGGAAATGTCCAGACTATCTAAAACAACATGAGGAAGTGGTTCAATCGCTTATAATGCTGGCGAGGAGGGCTAGTTAAAAGTTTAATAAAACTAAAAATTAAAAAAAGAGAAATACTGTAGTTTGCATTAGCCAACAGTCAGCTGATTATTCTGAGCCATCATTGTTTAAAACCGGTTCAACCTGTCCATGACCAGAGAAGCTGTTTCTCAGTGAGCGTCATCATACAGCATCAAGACAATGATAAAGAATATACTTTACCCTCGTACTTATTACTTGCTAATCACATATAGCAGTTATAGACATTAATCATTGATGAAATGTCACATTGCATGTATGTATATGTAAGTAGACGCTGTTGCTGATTGAAACGACAGCCCTCCTGCTGTTAAATTATCAATGTGTGAAGCTACCGTAGCATGTTCAAACATCTGATTCTCTATTTGATTGACAAATGAAAATTAACTTTTTCAATAAACTGCTTTTTGGATTGCCATTGATTGAATTAATCCACTGATCCATTTGCCTCTGACCCTGTACGCTGTAATAGAGACTAAGACAGGGCGGCGACATTTTAGTATTCCACTACTTAGTCATGCCTGTACAAACTGTCCTTTCACTTTCATTTCAGCATTTGGTCCAAAACTAAGCATCCGTTCATTAGAAAAATACAGAATACATCACAGAAATAACTAGGAGAGACGTGTGCATTTACACTTTTTATCAGTCCATCTTGAATGCTTCTTGGATGCATTAACAAGACATTTTTGAGGTCAGATATCTGATTCAACCAAGACACATTAAGTGTAAATGGGATCAAATCAACATGTTACATCTAGTTTATTTAGTCCAAGGTGCTTGTTGGTGGGTTTTGTTGCCTTTGGACAGAGCCAGGCTAGCGTTTCCTCCTTCTCCATTTTTATCTAAGATAACCACTTTTACTCTAACTTCATAACTAGTATAAAGACATGACAGTGATATACATACTTTAACTCCAAAATTGTGACTCAACTCTTCCTTTAAGCATAAAGAGGTAGAATGCAGTGTGTTATTGTCGTTAACATTCATCACCAATCATCTATCAATGACGATATTAGTTATTGTGGTGCCCCCGTAGTCTCAGCAACAACGCTGAACAGACTGCTGACCCTGCTTGTTTGTGGTCAGAGCCAGTAGAGATGCTTTTTTATTTAAAATCACGTTAGGTTGTGGCTGACTTCGACACCCTTGTCATATGTTTCCACTTTTGCTGTGATTGTATTCCTCTTCATTATTCATTCAAACAGAGTTGCAGCAGTGGCCAGCACTTGTAGCAAATGCCTTCCATGTGTCTCTAATTGCCTCAGTAGAGGTATTTAACACGAGGTGAAGTCATTAACACGTGGACACACTTGTCAGATGTGGAGCCAGGCGGCCCTGGGTGATAGAGTAGACAACAGCAAGTTAAAGCGAGTGCAACATCCACCGTGAAATCAGAGGCTTCCTCGCCATATGCTACAGAATAAATATGAATATATTTGCCATTCAGGATTTTAAATTTCCTTTAAATTAGTTAGTTTAGTTAAATCACTTTGCTGTCTTTTTCACTTAAAGGTGCAGTGTGTAGGATTTGGCAGTGAGGTTGCAGATCGCAAATTTCTCCCATGTGCCAACTGTGTAGAGCTACGGTGGTCGACATGAAAACACAAAAGCATGAATGGCCTTAGAGCCAGTGTCTGGTTTGTCCATTCTGGGCTACTGTAGAAACATGGTGGCCGTCTCCTTTAAGAGGACCCTATGTAGATGTAGACAGCTTTTTCTAACGTAACAAAAACTACATACTAGTCTATAAATGTATTATATGTATTAGATTAAAGTGCTATATAAAATATTTATTTCTTTAGAACATACAGTATGATTTCATATTTTACAACCTATTGTCTCATAACGATTTGCTTGCTGAATGTAAATAGCTCACATTACCAACCATGTCATATTAGCTGCTCGCAAACGAAATTAATTCACGCCTTAAACTTACGCTACATTTTGTCAAGGAATAACTGTCATGGCTATTTCCAAGGGGTCCCTTGACCTCTGACCTCCAGATATGTGAATGTAAATGGGCTCTTTGGGAACCAACAAGTCTCCCCTTTACAGACATGCCCACTTTATGATAATCACATGCAGGGGGCGGCGCCCTCACACTGCAGCTGTTGTTCCTGTTGGGCTGCAGTTTCCTTTTATATTTAATATTTTTTTCTAAATGCAGAACCTGTGAGGGTTTCTGGACATTATTTCTCATTGTTTTGTGTTGTTAAATAATTTCCAGTAATAAATATAAATGTATAGATCCATACATTTGCATAAAGCAGCATATTTATCCATGTTGATATTAGTACTGAATACTTGACAAATCTCCCTTTAAGGTATATTATGAACAGATAAAATATGTGCAATTAATTTTAGATAAATCATAATTTGCTATGGACAATCATGAAATTAATCAGGATTAAATATTTTAAATGATTATTATATTCCATTTCTGCCATTAGATCCCCCTAAATCCTACATACTGCTCCTTTAAAGCGCTTTCAAGACAAACCTACTCTTAAATATGCCATGGCCTATTAAAGGGTATACTGATATATGATCATACTTCTGATCATCAATAAAACTGAGTATCCAACACACCATGCCTAAGTCAATACCACCATCTGCTGTTCACCTGAGAGCCCTGCATCCATCTTGTGAAAACTTAGTGATGTACTCTTAATAAGAAGCAGAACACATTCAAACATTAGTCTTTTTTACACTTTTATTGCAAATTACTCATTGATTATACATCTACAATATATGCAATATTTGCAATAGTATATTTTTTCCCTTTTTTCTCTTCCTCCCTGTATTTTATACACCCAGTGGTACATTCAGAACAGAAGAATGAGATAAAGGGTGAATGGTTAACAGAGGAGAAAGGACAAAGAAAAGCTTACATATACACATGTATACACACACATCCATATACATGTACATAGCTCATATATGTATATACATACCCATCGTGACAGACGTTAGTCTTGAGTGCTAAACACTCGGAAAGTAATGTTGAGATTATGGTGTAAAGGTGACTGTAGGTGAAATCACAAAGAGGAAAAGGACTTTTTCATGGATGACATTTTGCATGTCGCGGTAGGACAAGCGCAGGTGTAAGTAGTAAATGAATGATGGCTGAAGTGCATTTAGCTCCCTCAGTTTCAGGGTCCTTGTATTGTGCAGTACACGCTTGCTGGGACACCAGAATACAACAGAGCCATCTAAGCTAATGTGCATTTCCTGCTCTTGCAAGTCAACATTTAGAATATTTCACTCACTAGTTTCCACAGGGACTATTTTAATATCTTAGTCTAGTCACTTGTATATTGTTGATTTATACTGCTGAAATCTCCTGTCCTTTAGCCATGACTGATGTCGCGAGAGTAAAACCGATGCACTGCTCTTGTTGTTGTATCCTGCTTATGCTTCCTTTTAGTGCATTCCCAGACGGTAATAATTTAGTATTGTTTACTGATATTTTTTACGAGACTTCTGTCCTACTTATTCATTTTCACAGCTGACTTGCATTCTGAAAAGTTAGATGACAAGATGGATACCGCTTAGCTACAGATAGTAGCTAGTTAGCTTAGCTTAGCATAAACACTGGAAACAGGGGCTAACAGCTAGCTTGGCTATGTCCAAAGATGACAAAATCTGTACCAGCACCTTTGAAGCTCACTAAATAATGTTATATTTCGGGTGTTGAGGTTTTTACAGTTTTTATTGAGGGATTATTTCTTGGCTGGGAACAGTCTTGTAGGTCGCTCTTCTCATCCAGGACACACCCCAACTAGTAAAATCTCACATTGTTTTGAGATTTAAAGGTGCTGGTGGGCAGATTTTTCGAGGTTAGCCGTTTCCCCCGAGCCTGGTAGCAGACCTGCTACAAGTCTTTATGCTAAGCTAAGCTAACTGTCTCCTGGCAATAGCTTCACACCGGCAGCTTTTTTTTTTTTCTCATGCGATTATTTCACACGTCATTATATTTTTACAAACTGATGTTTTTGTCATGAGTGCTTTCACACTGAACACAATTATTATGCAGCAAAAAAAACAGCGTATTTTTTTGGGGAACAAGGTCAACTTCCTGAGCTTTCGCACCACAAATAAAAGAGTCAACCAATCGTGTCGTGTTGAACCGGTTGAGTTGCACCAATATTTATGAAATAACAACACAGAGGCTCGGAGGTGATCTGAACCAAGACCACAACATTTATAGCTCCTTTTAACCCTATAGGCAGCCACTCCGCTCCTCCGCTTTTGCCTTTCACAATAAAAGCCCTAGAAATATAATTTTAGCAGGTGAGTTTTTAGCATTTCTGTGTTGTTTATTCATCATGCCCCCAGTGTGTAACAGCCTTAAGGAGTGTTGTCAATTTTCTCATATAAGAAAGCGAATATGCATATTTCCCAAAATGTCAAACTATTCTTTTAATTTGAAAATAACATGATATTATATCTCTCTCTAAATATATTGATCACGAACTCCTATCTATGATTGTAGAGGTGCCCTTACAGTAAGCTGTCTACAAATTCAGCCATATGCGCAGGACACCATCATGTGTCCTCAGCTGCCAGGTGAAGCTCCCCATGAATCTACGTCAGAGGGCTTCCCTTTAAGTCTATCTGTGATCGGCACACGGTCAGTGTAAACATTTGAGGACACCCACCAGCTGTCTCGTATACGTTCCCTTGCCAGACGTCACACGCAAACACACGTACAGTCCACGTGTACAGAGGAACACAATCGCGTAAAGACACAGGGCCAACATGTGATCTGTGCTGCTTTCCAGTGCACATGAAGCATCTCATTTGCACTGCTTTCCTTCCTGATATGGCCTTCAGCTGCACAGAGTAGAATTGGAACAAATATAATTAAAAAAAGTTATCTTTATAAAACGGGGGCAGTGCCTGAGACAGGTAATCTGAAAAAAAAAAATCACGTTTCTGTGTCCTCCGTTGCTCAGAACAGCATCTGCAAGATTTCACAGACCAGAGGAAAACAACCAATCAGAGCCGTGCTGGAGCCTGCTGTCTCTGAGCAGCTGTCAGTCACTCGTGAACTCCGATCAAGCAGTCAAACTAGGCACCGCTGATCAAATATGAATCAATATTCTGTTACTGTAATGCCTATTTCTCACCTGGTGTGTTTTCGGGTGACTGACAGCTGCCACCGTTGAATGAACAGCCAATAGGAATGCTGTCTCCCGTCATGGACTAGAGTTTTTAAAGCCTGAAAACAGAGTCGTGAGGAGGTGCACAAGTCTACTTTTCTCTCAGAACACTTGATATAGTGAAAGGTTATTATGGAGTTTTTGCCCAGTGATGCCAAACACATTCTGCCTGCTACAGATTTAAGTTTAGTAGGTTGTTTTTCCCATATAACAACATTTTAAGTGCACGTTTTTAAAAATAAAATGACATCATACAGCATGAAATGTGGAAATAAACTTTTTTTTTAGGAAATCCAATCATCATTTGATCCTGGTATCTTGTTGTTTACAGTGTTTATAGCTATAATCTATCCTGTGGCTTATCTGACAGTGTGGCTGCTAAGTGATACAAGCGAGATCAGAGAAGGGCCAATTCACTAT
Organism: Pterois miles; assembly: GCA_947000775.1. Taxonomy (NCBI): domain Eukaryota; kingdom Metazoa; phylum Chordata; class Actinopteri; order Perciformes; family Scorpaenidae; genus Pterois; species Pterois miles. The sequence continues at coordinate 528,402 of CAMQGK010000246.1, read as the reverse complement.
GGGGCCTTAAACATGAGTAATGGGCCCCTAAATGAGGGGATCATCATTCCTGTGTAATGGTCATGAATTTGATCAACAATGGGGGAGAGACTGCGGGATGAGAGGGGGGGGGCGTTATTGATCAGCATGATGATCTTGGGAATTTGATCCCTTTTGTTCGCCCTGATTGATTGGAGATCATCTCGGATTCATCTTAACGGAGGAATAAACATGTCACGCAGATCTCGGTGTTAACTCTCTGAGTCACTATCCAAACAGTAATGGAGGAGGAGGGCAGGGGGAGAAGGTGAGGGGGTGGACACGATGACCTGCTGCGTTTTGTGGAAATGTGCGCATTAACAAGCCGCTTTTCGCTTCATTTGCGTCACTGCTCTTCTGTTTCGTTTGCTCTCTCGCGACTGGCCTCATGCTGATAACAGACAGCTGGACCGAGAAACACATGAAGCGGAGCGCCAGCGACAAAACATCATAATGGGATAACTTTATTTGGTTGGACCGCTAATTGGCCCCGTTATAAAACGCCTCTAATGCAGCAGTGTAATAAAAAAAAACATGTATCTCATAATAGCGTTTAATCCTACTTATATTTTATTAATTTGAATTCAATTCAGTAATTAAATTATTTAATTATTTAGTATTAATAGTTTTTTATGAGCTCAAATGGGTTATTATAGTATTTTATTATAGTTTCCATGGTGACTCCTATCAGAAGGATTAATCACTTTTTTTATCTAACAGTTTGCATTAGTAGTTTAGAAACCTTCCATAAATCTAGAAACACGAGTCTGCTTCTTGATAAAGCTCTATGTGGTTGAATGGGCTAAATAAGACAAATGGCCTTTGACCCATACTGTAACCTGGGCATTCAAATGAAGGGAAATTAGTCATTTATTTATATTTTTATCTTTATAGCTGACTCTCGGGTCATTTTCACCTTTCCTTTGTGTCGTCTCTCCATCATCAATCACGACCCAATCATCTCCTGGTGTTAGCTGAATACAGGGGACAGACACCCTGCCATCAAAGGCAGCAGGTCGCCCTTATCACCCTCCGTCCCGCAGGTGTAGAGCTCAGTCCGCTTTGTCTCACTCTAAAAAAATGACAACAGGAGCTTTGCGCGTCTGGCTCGTCGTTGCTGTCCAGCTGCGGTGCGTCACCCAGCTGGTTGTCCCGCTGGACAGAGGGACAGCAGCGGTGGACGGTTCGGACGCGACGAACACGGCGAGCGAGAAGCTGGACGCCTTGTTCCACCTGAAGGATTTACCGCGAGGAGCTGCGGCTCCTCACAAGAAGGCGCCTCAGTTTATGTTGGATCTTTTTAATGCGGTGACCGTCTCCGATGGATCCCGGAAAAGCCAGAAGGATATTCTGGAAGGAAACATTGTTCGGAGTTTCGAGGATAAAGGTGAGCAAAACTGATCTGTATGCACGAATTGTTTTGTGAGAATCTTTTATTAAGCCATGCAGCAGCAGTAAATGTTATGGATTCAATTGCGTAATTGCTATCCAAACTGCAATTACGCACGATTACGCGCGACTTGTGTCCCTCATATTAAAGACTTTGTTCCATTCCTTTATCAAAAGATTGTTTTCGACGTTTCACTAACATTTGATATTCTTCCAGGTCATGCTGGAGAAAGGTTTCACTTCTTCAACCTGTCGTCTTTCGGCAGAGAGGAGAGAATGATCAAAGCGGAGTTCCGTTGGTTCAGAAAGAAACAAAAGTTTTACCTCGGAAAGTCACATGGGCCTCATTTCTATAAGGTAAAATGCCCTTTGGGTGACATTATATAATATGATCTCATGTAAATAATTACCTTTCCAATGTGACAAATACTTGTGTTATCCTGAGTAGGATTTTGATGAGTAGTCTACCACTCTGACCGAATACGAGCAGTCATCTTGTTTTGGTGTTTGCAGATATTTTGTTATAATAGACCTTTAACTTAAACTTAACGCAGTTTAGTGAACTAAGAGCTTTGTGTTGTGACCATCCAGGTAGATCTGTATGAAGTGCTCGACAGTCGAGTGAAGCCATGGAGAGGGAACCTCATCACCTCCAGACTGGTGCCCCTTTACACACAGGGGTGGGAAGTCTTCAATGTCACTCAAACGGTAATACCCTCCTCTTTTTTCGTCGAATTTATTGTATTTTTCACTTTTTTGTATATTCTGGTTATTTCTATGACTTCATGTTATGGAGGAAGGAACCTGCTAAAATATGAAATAAATAAATAAATTTAGCCAAAGTAGTATTCTGACATTTGTTTTAATTTTCTTCTTTATTTAATTATCTTTTTTTATTTATTCACTTTTCTGTTTAATTTCCCCTTTTTTCGTGTATTTATTTATTTTGCATTTATTATATGTGTGTGTGTATTTTTGTATTTATGCATTTATTCTTTTATGCCTTCTCATTATGCAAATGAGGGGGCTGTGAAATGAAATAAATAAACACACGTCACACACACACACATACATATATGTCTATATATATATATATATATATATATATATATATATATATATATATATATATATATATATATATATATATATATATATATATGTCTATCTATATATATATATATGTCTATATATATATATATATGTCTATCTATATATACTGTATATCAAAATATATAAAAAAAAATAAACAAATTTTAAAAAGGGAAAATGTAACAGAAGAGAAAACTAAATGAGGGAATTAATATAAAGATAAGTAAATTAAGCAAATTAAAACAGAAATATCAGTTTATGTCACATTTTATCAATTATTCAATGACTACATCTGGTTTTAATTTTTTTGCTACATTTAATGACATTTTCATTTATTTATTTATTGTGGCATTTATTTTGTTATTTATTCATTAATTTCTTTTATTTTTGTGGGTTCTGTCCTCCATATTATGCATTATGCATGTATTCAGATCTGTTTGTTTGCAGTAAGGCATCAGTTTTTTCACACTAAATAGTTACAGTACTTCATAAACTTGTGATTAAAAATATTTCTGATGTTTTTAACCCGTTCAGTCTTGTTCTGAATGTCAGGTGTCAAAGTGGATCCACAACAGCCAGGAGAATAATGGCATCCTTGTGGTGACCACACTTCCTTCTGGGAACTGGATGGAGTCGCTGATGTCCTCGTCTAAGCGGAACGGAGAGCTGACAGACACAAATGCCTACCTGGTCATTTTCTCAGATGACGGGAGGACAGGAGCATCAAACCAGTCCTACTTGGGTAAGGTGATGGGTGTGTTACACAGGCTTTTAGACACTGAACTTGGGCATGAGAGGATAATTTACTTTGTATTTTAGTAGCATATAGTCTTTGCGTATGGAACCCCAAAATGATCAATATTAAATCTAATTTAAAAAAGATATTAGGAAATAAATAATAATTTGAATAAAATGTATAGTAAACCAACAATCTTTGAAATAACTGAAGAAATTACTAAAACTCAAATCATTATAGCTGAAATTTATTGTATAATATTTTTATTTGTTTTTATTACAGAATGATTTTTTTTTTCTAACACAAACACCTATCTGCTGGGTAAAGATATAGAGGAGTAATGTCTGCCTGAACAGAGAATCTTACCTGAACTTGCTTCTGTCTGATTTGTTGACGTAGCCAATCCAGATGCACGTGCTTTTTGTGCATATTCGTGCATGTGAGCGTGCCCCATTGGCTAGCTCCCGGCCGCCGCTCTGCACTGCTCTCATATGACGGTTGCAGCGGATAACGCCGTCCCAACCGATAGCGTCTTTGCGGGAGCTTAGCACCACCCTCCAGTTTCCTCCCCGGGTAAACACTGTTAGCTCTGTCAGCAGTGTTGCTGTAGTTTTCACAAGTAGCGCTGTTAGCATCATTGGTCATGAGCAGCCGACTCTGCCGCCGCCATTTTGAGAGCCATGAGGAGCCAATAGTAGTGCTCTCAATCTTGCATTTAGCATGTTTAAGCTAGCAAGCTCAACAGCTGCTACCTAGTTTAGCCAGTTAGCTCCTGTTCACTCAAGCAACAACTAAGAAGAGGCTGCTGTGAATAAATACAGTAAACAGACTGAAACTAAACTTCTGTAGCTTTTAAACCTCAGCTTAACAAGGCTGCTCATACTGTGTGTGTTATAAACCCTTTATTAAATGTTTACTGCTATAAGTGGGTAGAATAGGAGCAAAATATGATTTAAAAAACGGACAGTAGTGCCTGAGACAGGTAAATAGTCATCACAGTAACAGAGTATTGATTCATATTTGATCAGTTCTGCCTAGTTTGACTGTTTGCGAGTGATTGACAGCTGCCTCCGTTGAATGAACAGCCAATAGGAATGCTCTGTCTATGAAATGACCTGTGATTGGCCGAAGTGTTGGGCTGGATTTCTTTAAAGCCTGAAAACAGAGCCATGAGGAGGTGCAAAAGTCTAGTTTTGCAATTTTTGAAAGTGTCTTATTTTAAAACTTGCCATCTTGTTTGAATTCAGCAAATTCATCTGTATGTCTTTTGAATATCAGAGATGCCAAAAATGAAATACTTCTCATATTTGTTGCTATACTAACCAAATGTGATCACCTTCCTCTTTCCACAGGACAAGCCCAACATGCAGCGGCAGCACCTGAGCTCCACGGCCACCGCAGCAGGAGACGGCGTGCATCTCCAGGCTTCCAGCCTCACAGTCGCTCCCAGTCCTGCCAGCGGGTTCCCCTCTTCGTCGACTTTGAAGAGATTGGCTGGTCCGGCTGGATCATCTCTCCGCGGGGATACAACGCCTACCACTGCAAAGGCTCCTGCCCGTTCCCGCTGGGGGGGAGCCTCAGAGCGACCAACCACGCCACCGTTCGATCCATCATGCACGCGCTCAAGCTCTCCAGCGATGAGGTGGGAGTGCCCTGCTGTGTTCCCGACAGACTCCAGTCCATCAGTTTGTTATATTTTGACGATGAGGAGAATGTGGTTTTGAAGCAGTATGATGACATGGTGGCGTTAAGCTGCGGCTGCCACTGACCGGCTGTGCATCTCCTGCACTCTTTAACAGTGGGACAATGAGGGATGGGGAGATGATGGTTCGCTTGAGTTGATTAAAACACTGTATTTTCGTGCATATGTTTAAATATTGTATTATTTTGAGAAATAAAACAACTATTCCTCAGCTATTAACCAGTGATCCTTTGTCTAGTTAGTCCGGGGGTGTCCAGAGAGATGACTGCCATCGCTATGATATCGGTAGGGCTAGCATTCTTGCCTCACAGCAAGAGGGTTGCAGGTTCGATTCCAGCTTGGGACTCTACTGTGTGGAGTTTGCATGTTCTCCCCGTGTAAGCGCAGGTTTTCTCCGGGTACTCCGACTTCCTCCCACAGTCCAAAGATATGCTGTTTAGGTTAATTGATGACTCTAAATTGCCCGTAGGTGTCAATGTGAGTGTGAATGGTTGTCTGTCTCTATGTTGTCTATCTCTATGTGCCCTGTGATGGACTGGCGACCTGTCCAGGGTGTACCCCGCCTTCGCCCAATGCCAGCTGGGATCGGCTCCAGCCCCCCCGCGACCCCTAACGGGATAAGCGGTTGACGATGAATGGATGGATGGATGATATCGGTACTTGCATACTTGATTTTGATTAAGTTAGAAGTTTAAGTTTTATTCAGAACTGAGAGCAAGATGAGCAGCTGGATGGTGAATAAAACCTGGCAATTTTAAAGCTCTATACTTCAAAACAGATAGTGAGGGCATTTGGTCTCATCTAAACCAAAGTTACAATGGTTCTAAATTTTTATTTAGTTTTTATTTTATTTTTTTGGTTTTGACCTTTGATTCTATTTGAGCAAAATTTTTGTTTAGTTTTCTGAGTGTGTTTGCTAGTTTTAGTGTACTTTCAGTTTTTCCAGAAAGTTTTAGTTTTTACATATTTAGTTTTAGCTACACAAAACTGTAGTTTGTTTTTGTTGGGTCCAGGTATAATGCCTCACAAGTATGTAGCCTTATATACATATAAAATACATGGCCATAACGCTGAATGCTTTATCTTCACACTTCTTTAATGAAGCAACTGTGGCATAGCACCATCTCCTGGAATGTAAAGTCCAATTAGTTTCTGTGGTTCAATATCAAAAGAGTTGACAGAAATTCATGCTGCCTCCTTTTTTTTTCGACTGTGCTATTTTATAGCTAAAAATTGCTGAAAACTGAAATTAATTTGTTTATTTTTTATTATTTTTTTTACCCAGGGAATATTGTTTCAGTTCAGTTTTCTTCAGGATATTATTTTTATTTAATTTCAGTTTATTAAAATATTTTAGTTTCAGTTTTAGTAAACTGTAATAACCCTGATCCAGACAGAAAGAATCGTCCAAACTGACTCTGCATTTTGTGTCTTATTTATATATATTTAGTTGTACAGATTAGTACATTATAGCTGCACACATGCTGTTCACTTGAGTTCACTCGTGTTGTTACAGTAAGTGACCAATAGATGGCGAAACAGTCTAAATGTCTGGTTGAAGACAACAAAACCTACTCCATTACTTTAATGCTGCAGTATATGGATCAGATTGTGATTATATTTTGAAAAACTGACACAAAATACACAAAATATTAAATAATGACAATTATATAACCACTTTAAACCAAATTATAAACATCCTTACAAAACAATAACTTTAAAAACAAACAATAATTGTTCACTTGCAAATCAGTAATAAATAAATGAATCAGTATTGATTTTTTGTTTATTAATCAAGGAGTTCAGTATCTGATTGTGCACATTTGTGAACATGTGGGTTTCATTACTTGCTAAGAGCTTATCTGTAATTGAATTATAATTGGATCACCAATCACAACCGTTCCAATCATACTATTTTAAAGGCGTGTGCTTTAGATAAAGAACGCCGGTGTAGTGAAATGAATGACACCAGTACAATAAATATCTGTAACAACAGTTGTTTTTTATTGGAATGGATCACAGACACAGTACAGCCCTGCTTTATTCTAGTTTAGAAAAAATGCCAATGCAACAAACTTGCTAAACCAACTCTCCTTCATGTCTTCTGCATATTAAAAAAAAAAAAAAAAAACATTTATTGCAGCAATGCCAGTTCAAGCTTTTGGACAGTAAGAATGAAATTTGTTTTGTATCAAACACATTTAACAGGTGCAACTGCAATTTCAACTTTAGCATGCAATATGTTTTTACTGTTTAGTTGCGTGGATATTATTACTTAAATTAATAACATACAAATGAAAGACAGTAGTTTTTTTTAAAGTGATTTCTATTTGATTCAAGTATCTCTAATGACAACTTAAGTGACTGCAAACTGTCTGGTGAAAAAAGAAATCTCAAGGCAACAAACTTCGCAGGTAATAAAACAAAAAGCCACAATACCTGAAAAGCAGTGGAGACCGCAATACCACTGTAGTTGTATATAACAAACTCTGAGCATTTATAATAAATATTCCACATTTACATTCAAGCTTACCCTCTATGTTTACACTTAAGTACATTATGTACATGGATCACCCATGTCTCTTGTCTTTCTTAAAAATTGCACATAATCATACATATGTCCTTCAACCCACATTCAAACAACAGCATTCGACAACAACTATCATTAATTCATAAATTCATAATCTCCTGTCAGTTTACAGTCGACTCGTTCCTCCTCACAAAACCAGCTGAGGCCTCAGTAGCTTCACAAAGCCTGCACAGCTTCAGTGTCACATGTAAGTTAAAGAGGACCTATTATGCTCATTTTCAGGTGCGTACTTGTAGTTTGAGTTTCTACTAGCATATGTTTACATGCTTCAATGTACAAACAAATGTTCTTTTTCTCATGAATAAAACTCTTAGGACTCAGCTCCAGCTCCGCTCTAACTAGTTTTTTTGAGGTCGTGTCAAACTAGCCGCTAGGCAGGTAATATGCATATATGTTACTTGGTGACATCACCACGTTATGGGAGAAAAGGCGGGACTTCAAGTAAGGAATTTCAGGCAGTTCAGGAGCAGTGTTTCTGTGGGGGAGAGTTACTCCCTTTGGCATGGACCTTGGGTTTTGTAGTTTTGCAGACTTTTATATGCACACAAAAAAACTATAAAACACACTAAAGGAAAGGGAAAAGGCACAAAGCATTACAGGTCCTCTTTAAGGTAAGTAAAGCAATACAAGGATCACACTCTTAACTGTGAAGGCAACATCTACCCTGACACACTTTGACACTGTTCATAATTAAACAAGTATTGGCAAGGCTCTGTAAGTGGAGCGTAGATTCTTCATTTCAAACCTCATGGCCTATCAGCTTGGACAGTCCAGCTCCTCAGTGCCTAGAAACTCCCCTAACATGTGGTCATGTTGACCATACACAGACTCTAAATATGGATGTCCCTCTGTACAGTGCATTTGCCTCAACATTGGCTCTATATGAGGCGCTTGGATGGTAGCTTTCTGAGCCATGGGAGACAGAGGCACTGGGACAAAACCATGGTAAACAACCAAAGGTGGGGTCAAAACCTCTAAGGGGGATGCCTGGGGAACAGCACCCTCTGGCGGTTGGACTGGCAGTTGCACATAGCTTCCTGTTTCAGGATCAAAGAAGGTTTTTGTCTTGACCTGTACAGGCATGTCTACAAAGAAGTACTGCCCAGATTCTGGATCCTGGAGGAGCTTACGTTGGGTCATAGGAAAGGACTGCGTCACAATAGTGTGCTCAATGCTCGACTGACGAGAAAGCTGGCTGGTATGGCTGGTGTGGCTTGACTGGCGGGAGAGGGTTGAGGGGTGGGGGTTAGGATTAGGGTTAGGGTATGCATCAATACTGTGACTCCTTCTGAATGGGTTGTGTCTGCTTGCCTTGTCTCTGGCTCTGCCTCTCTGCTGAAGCTCATCCATTAGGGATTTTTCAATGCGCTGAGTCCTCGGATCTAGCTTCTCGTTGACTGACGTGTCTGCGCTGAGCCTACGCTCCACTTTATCTCCTAAGTACCTATCAATGCTTTGTGATCGGTGGAATGGCCTGTCCGATGTGGGTCTTTCACTGAGCTGAGCTTTGTACACAGGTACATTACTGATGACCCTATCACTACTGTAGTGTCTTTGCTCTGGCTTGTCTCGAATGTGCCTGTTGCTGCTGCGGCCTTGTCTTTCTGTTGTGACACTGGGTAGTGCTTCATTGTTCTGGGTACTGCTGTCCAACGACTCATGGCTCTGTCTCCTTGTCTTGTGGCGCACATCTGTTCGGTCATGATGGTGGTTTTCATTGTTCTGGTCTATTGTTTTATGGGGTGGTTGCTCACTCTGGTCACTGGTTTTGCCATGGTAGCTTTCGCTGTGACAATAACTATCTTCAATCTTCTCTCTGTGATTCCTCTCGCTGTTTTTGTTACTTCTACTGCTACTGCATTTGTTCTCAGATTTGTCACTCTTATGTCTATCCACTCGATGTTTGCTGCTGCTTTGAGATGACTTGTTGGAGGAGGACTTCTGGGCCTCCTCCTTCTTCATCCTTCTATTTGCCAGCTTAATGGCTTTGAGGACTGCTTTTTCAGATTTGGGTAAGACAACTGGTGGTTTAGGCAGCCCTGTTTGGCTTTCATTACCACTGCAGGTGGACCCAGACCGTTCACTGGGCACCTTTGACACTCTAGCGTTCACTCCCATCTCGTCAGCTGTGTCAGCTGTGCTGGTTGTTAAGCTCTCCACACCTTCAGATGATGGACTCACCCCAGACAAGCTGTCTTCCTCCTGTGGGACAGCAAGGAACCCACCCAATTGTGGTTTCTTTGGGATTTCACTTTGTACATTTGAAGGAGACAGCAGTGGTGGAGGTGAACTTGTTGGTGGAATCTCTTTAGGTTTGAAGATTTCTTTTGGGATAGGTGTGCTTCCTCTGGTGGCAGGTTCATTATTCGGAGGGAGCTCTGGAATTTGCTTTAATTGGTGTAACTCCTCTCCCCTCTCTGAAGCACTCAAACTCCCTCTTGGTGTCCATGGTTGTACAGTCTTCAACTTTGACTTATTGCTGAAAGTGTTGTCTTTGACCTTAAATAAGGAAGGAATCCCCAAATTTGGTGAGAACATGTTGGAGGGTGACATTGGCATCTGACTATTTTCATCATGACCTAAGGTTTGATCTGCCGTGGGACTGTCTCTTTCTTTGCTGTCTGCGTACATGACTTCGTTCTCCCTTTGAGGAGATTTAATTAGACGCTTCACAGCCTCTGGTTCACTTTCATGATCACTTAAAGAATAATATTCCACTTCCGTCCTGTCCGAATCCTGTTTTGCGTTCCGTGAAATATTCCGAAGCACCTCATCGTCCTCCTCCACCTCTCCAATCAAGTTCTCCAGAGAGTGGTAAACATTTGACTCTGTCTCGGTATTTCTGTGCAGCGCGCTCTCCACAGAAAAGTAGGATGATTTTGAGGACAAGCTGGCTTGATCAGGTGGGCTCTGATTGATGCTAATGCCGTTTACCAGTAGTAAGGGTGATATTATACCCCTGGGGATTTCACCTAAAGCGTCTGCATCCACATTTATTTCCTCACTAGCATTATTTATTTTATCAGGTTCTACTGCCACTAAATTATTAGTTGCATTGTCATTTGGTGTGTTTAAGTGGTCTGGTTTTAAAGGAGCCTTCTTCTTTACCTTGTATATTTCCTGTGATCTGTTATTGGTGCTTTCAAATGTTGCTTCCCTTTTGGGGCTCTTAAATGCTTGCAAGTTATTTGCCATATTTTCATTTCCTCTAAACTCTGGTGATAAACACAATCTATTTTCAGGATCAAGTACTGTGATGGATTTATCACACCTTTCTTTAACAGGACTGGTTTCACTTTGACTGGCCTCCCTTGTGGACGGGTCAATGTCTTCTTGTTGCACACCTGGACTCTTTATCTCTTTTAAGCACATCTCATCTTTTTCAGATTTTACATCTATGTTAAATACATCCTCTTCTACTACATCTTTTAAAATATCTGCCTCAGTAATAACACTTCCATCTCTTCTACTCCCTCCCTTTTTGCTCCTTGGAGGAACAGGAGGAGCATCCCCATTTTTGCCATCATTTTGGATAAGATTCTCTCCACTGTCTTCAGATAACTGTCTCCCTACATGTCTGAAATTCACCTCCTCTGATTCATAGCTTGGAACATCAATTTTGTCCTTGCCAAATAGCGCTAACCTGCCACCTGATCTGTGAGTCTCACCAAGTCTAGGTTCAGTTTGCGACAGGATCTGTCTCATGTGATTATGGTCTCTTAGATCACCTAACCTCTCTTTTAAATCTTTCTCTTTTAGTGCTAGAGTGCTGTCATTTTGTTTTTCCTTGGCCTCTGTCACAGAATCTTTAATGGCTTTTTCACGTTGCTCTGTACTTGCTACGTAACTTTCATCAGTATTCTCATTGCATATTGTGTTTGCATCCTGCTCTATGGATTTATTCTTTCTCTTCTGCCTGTCGGATATGATCTCTTCAAGTGCCAATTTTGCTCTGTCATAATTGTCATTTATAAGTGCTTTGTTTACTATGACATTGCTGTCTATCTTTGTGAAAGTCTCCTGCTTGCTCTGATCCTTCTCTTTCTGCGCAAAAAGCTCTCTCTTAGCTGTCGTGTTCCCTCTCATAGACAGCATGCCCTTCTTAATATTCCTTAGCTCCCTTGAGATCAACTCATTCTTAGCCCTTGCCTCCTCGTCTATGTTAACGATGCCTAATTTCTTCTTTGCGTTCTCGAGAACACGATCACCAAGCTTCACTCTCTGCAGCTCTTTCAAAGCATGCAAATCATTAATTATATGCTCCCTATCCCTAGTTTCCCCCGGTGGCATTGTCTCCTCATCTGCCTCCATTCCTGTGTTCACTTTCAGATCACCTTCCTCAAATTCTGCTCCATGTTCATCATCCGTCTCTGCATACCTCTGATACTTTATGTAATTGTTCTGTCGAGCTGAGAATATATGTTTGAGTTTGTCCTGTCTCTGGATAGATTCATTTTTATTTGATGGTAAATCTAATTTTGCAGCCCCATCACCATTAGTGAGCTTGTCAATATTAAGTGTTTGCTGTTTGTCAAGTGAGAGTTGAATATCAGATTTAGCAAAATTTCTCTTTGGAACTGGTGGGGGCTCTTTCTTGTCATTACCCTTTTTACCTACCAGTCTTTCTTCATTTCTACTTTGAGATAAAGCATTGGTCTTTGCGTTTACTTCTTTTGAATTGACAACCTTCTTATCCATTTCTTTCTCCCTCACTTCTTCTATGTCTAAAATAGGCTTATTGATGCTATCTGACTGAGCTGCAGACAGAGCTTTATTTTTGGCTGCATTAATTGCTTCCCTTGCTGCTCTGATCACATCCATTGTGCTAATTGGTTGGCCACTAGTATCCTTTTCCTTAGAGCTGAGGTCTTTTTCTTTAATGCCTTTCGCAGGTCGTTTTGTTTTGTCTGGTACATTTGTTGCTCTTTTCCCTGCTGATACATTTGATGACAACCTGTCTTTCTCAACTGTGTGGGGTGAAACTGCGGGTGAAAGATCTTTGTTGACATTTACAGTATTTGGTGAAAGCCCTCTGTTTGTTGGCAGTGATTTTGGAGAGAGTTCTTTGTTTACCGTGAGTGTTGAAAGTTCATTTGCCTTGGTTGGTTGTACAGGAGAGCTGGGGCTCAGAGGGACTGGGAGATATTTCATATCACTGTCAACAGGGCTGGCTTTCTTGTACAAATTCAGAGATGGGTAGTTTTGTTTTTTAGCACTGAGACTCTTGGGTGTTTTTGAGTGTATATTGGGGGAGATGAGATTCTCCTCACCAAGACTACCCACAGCCTCATTTTTGGTTTGCAATAGATTTGATAACAAATAATCACCAGAAAGTGGTCTATCTGGATCATGCTCAGTATGACCAATGGTTGGGGTGCTGTTAGATTCCAAAACAGGACTGCAAACTGTCTGTCCATCTTTTAAAATGGCAGGAGTGCTTAAGCCAGATGCATAGCCCTCAGAGCCAGCTTGTAGGTTTTTGAGATGGTCTGATTGTGGAGATTGGGCTCCACCCTCAGGTACCTCTAGAGTTTTGAATTTTGGAGGGCTATAACGGCTTTTCACCCTCTTCCTGTTGTCTTTGAGGTTGAAGAGGATACTGGAGGCGAGTGATTTGTAGCTGTCCCGCTTGACTGGAGGTTCAGGGGTCAGTTTGGCCTCAGAGTGTGGTCTCAGAGGGAGGTCAAGGGAGGAGGGCGATAGGACAGCTTGGAAGATTTCTGATGTTTCCGTTGTTTGTCTTGAGGGAATGAGGGGAGTCATCAGCTGGCAGATGCTGAACGGAGTCGACGCCAAAGAGCTGACTTCCTCAACTGCTTTCACCTCCACAAATCTAGCTTCCTTTTTGGCCAGCCAAAGACTTTCATCTGCTGTTTTTGTACTTTTTTCCTGATGTGGCATCCCAGGCTGATTGACTGGAATCACACTTTTTGCTCTGGACCTGTTGCGCCTCCAGGGGGCAGCAGTACCATCCCCTACATCTGATGAGCACCTTTTCTCAGCCGGAGTATCTATGGGCTTTGGCAGGACCTTTGGCGGAGGAGGGGGAGGGATGGGTTTAGGAGCAGTGGGAGGAGGGGGTTCAATCGCTGCTTTCTGGCATGACTGCACCTCCTCTGTGTGCAGAGTCTCTTTTCTGTGTGCCTCTGTCAGCTCCTTGTAAAAAGGCAAGTCGTACCATTTTGGGATATTATCTCTGGGGAGAATAGAAGTGTCCTCTTGGCCAAAGGGAAACCGGTTAAAATCTCTCCATGTTTGGAAAGGGCTAAACTCACTGTGGAGGAAAAAGTTTTTGATGTTAAGTTTCCTTAGTTTGACAGTGGATTTCCCATGTTTGCTCTTTGAGGATTTCCCAGAGGGAATGGCAGCATCTTTGCCTCTTTTATTTGATGAACCATCACCAGAGTGTTGCCGATGGTGGTTCGTGAAATGTCCATCTGTAAGATTGGTGTGATAATCCGGGGAGAATTCCGATAGCTCTCTTTGGATGCTGCGAAGTGCAGACTTGTCCCACGATTCCCCGTTAGAGTCTGTCATACCTCCATTTTTTATCAACATCCCCTCACAGCTTTCTTCCGTGGCACTTAATGCCTTAAGGAAAGACGACATGTGTGATATATTCTTCTGTTGCTGCTGTTTCCACGGCTGGGCATAGCTTTTGTCAGTTTTGTTTTGCCCTTGCTTTTTAGATTCCTTGTTTTGAGTCTTTTTAAGAGGCTCCCCCACCAACGGTTTGTGGCAGCTGAAAGGCGAGTATCCATACAAGAACTCGTCATTGTAAACTGCGTCATCTCCAACGCAGAGGCTTCGGAAGGCCCGATCAGTGAGACTGCTGACCTCACGGTCAGTCTCGTCCATGAACAAGTCAGTGAAGCCATTGGGGAAGCGATGGTGGAGCATGCTCCCCACCCGATGGCTCACGTGTCGCTTTTCCACGCAGCTCATGATGTCAGCAACCTTCCTTCAGTCTCGTGCATCACCCGTCTTTCCTCCTCTACAGCTTCTGCAGCTCTGTAGACCCTTGGTTTTCGTCCAGCTCACGTTGACATAAGGGAAGTGGCGGGATAGGTGAACTTCCTAAAACAAGACAGTGAAATTAGTCAGTGTTGAAAAATTGTGGATTTAAACCAATCTACTCACTTGCATGTTGTAAACAGTATATCATTCCAGAATTTGCTCAGTTCAAAAAAATCACAAAAAGTTTGATGATTACTATAAAAAGTTTTGAACTCTGATTGCACCAATGACCTTTATGTACATGATATGTGCTGGCTTCGGGTATGCTGTCACTATGCAGGCAGCAGACAAACACTTCATACCATGCGCTTGGCTATTTTAAGCACTGTATGGTGCCTTAAGTTGTGAGCACTAAGCTTACTGTAGGCGGCTATGAGAGCAGCTCCCAGTTCATTTATACAAGTTATTAGAAAAAATGAAAATTTTCTATGTTCATGTGTGCATTTCAAAGGACAGCCCCATGCTTCACAGTGGTCCCTTTCAAATGCAATCATACCTCTTTTGCTCATTTAATGAGTTAATATCTCGACAATTGGAAAGGTCTGTAAAGGTCCAGAACAATATTCATGCCTCCAGATTTACACCATAGAGCGCAGGAAATGCACACAAATCACCACATCAGTCATAGAGCGCCTCAGCAGCTGCTGCTCTACTGTAGCTAATGCTTTAGCTATCTGGGTGAGGTCTTAGAATAGCTCATTAACCCATTTATATGTCCTGACCTGGGAGCATAGCCACTGGCATATAACTCATCTCTTCAACAATCAACATATGACTCTCCTTATAAGCAGATGAGGTTCAGACAAATATAAACACAGACATTCAGTGGTGTATTTGACTGTATCTGTAGCCTACATTAAAAGTTTATAGCTTGAAAGCAGTTGTCATGAACTGTTCATATTCATAGTCAAAGATGAGTTGAGGAGAGGTTACAACAGCCAGTATGATAAATCTTCATTATTATTATTATTATTATTATTATTATATCATTATTATTAGTAGTAATATTGCTAGAACTTCGTGACTTTACTGTATCTTTAGACTGACTTCCAGAATGTTTTGGCTTTCCAGGAGATTTTGGTCGCCAACAGTCTACCAGCTCTCATAACCAGAGATCAGTTAGCAACTGCGGTACTTTCCCAGCATCTGCTTGTGTATTTATACCCAAGGAGTGAGGTGGCCCAGTTAACTATACTGTATTTAAGGGCAACCTTTGGAATATAATTTTATATTTTCTTGTGTAAATCATATGTTAGAATGTATGTATAATGATTTTATAGCAATGAAATCCAAGACCCCTAATGCTGTAGGTGTTTTTGGACAGTTTAGCCCAAATCTAAAACTTTTTATATCTTATATTCTACCTGCTGGCCCTCGTATTATTGCAGACATCCATGTAATCACACTGCTCCCTCACCTTGGTGATGGGTCTTTCATGCTGAGTGTAACCGTCCAATCTAGACTGTGGTATCAAATCCTCACTGTAGAATCCAGTCCACCTGCTGAGATAAAGTCTAGTTAGCGGCGGTCCTTCATAGTAAACCAACTCTTTTTCTTGAAGGTGCAGCAATAAAGAAAACTCACCAAAGTGAGTCAAGCCCTCAGATCCATGCACTGGTGCGGCCAGGGTTCCTGACAGCGAGCTCAGAAGATACCAAAATAGACGCACAAGTCGGTGTGGCCAAACTGAGCAGCAACACAGGGTGCAGCTAGCTAGCTCACATTGGAATAACCGGTGGGTGTCGAGTGGCAGGGCAAGGCAGGCCAGCAGGATGAAATGGACACTGTCATTGGTTATTTTTGTAACTAAGCAGTGAGGACTGATAGGCTCCCTCATGGGACCATCTCTTTACCGTTAGGTACCTTTGAAAAGATGACAAGGCCATCGATGAGGCATCAATACTTTGAGTGTTGGTGGGAACTATACAAATGGGCGGGGTGTCCTTACTGACCATTAGCTAACATTTAGCTTGTGACATATCCAGGGAAACAAGCTTTCTGATATAACCCGTTGCATCACACAACTCCAGATTAAAGCAACAGTCTCTGGGGTGGAGACTGTTAGCTGGATGTGGCTGGATGTCTGCTGACTGACATGACTATGGTGGGGCTGGGCTAATTCCTCTTGGTCAAGCTCTCTGTTTACAACGCCGTGTTGTGGACATGAAAGTGTGTGACTGGGTAGTCTAGTTTTAGGACCGATGCAGCTGTTGTTGCTGTGAGATTAAGCTGAAATGGGGGGGGGGGGGGGGATTTTGTTGTCTTGTTGCCCTTCGTGAGTCAGATGATGTCAATGGATGAGGTCACATGGGAAGGCTGACCCTGTGTCTTCCCTAAATGGAGAAAGTGGCGTGTTTATTAAATACCATGTGGCTCAACTTGGTTTTATATGTCATGAGATAACAATATGCATAGCCCCACTGCCTGTATATAGCATCACCATCATCCGTTGCACCTGTTTCAATATGAGTATTGGCCACAAAATGATTTTTGAAAGCATGGAATCACAATTTCTGTTGCGCTCTCACTGGCCCCAACAACTCCGTGACTCCATTGCCCCATCCATCCAGTGTTTGGCTGCGCTCCATCAAGGTGCCATATTTAAGCTGGTCTATTTCTGTCATGTTGTATTTCAAAAGGTAACAGCCTGCCATCTCTGCCGACTGCTCCTTCCACACCTCAGCTACTGAGTCAAAAGCTAACCTTGCACATGTTGGTTGACTAACTTTAGACAGTAACACATGCTGTTTTCTGCAAAAATAAATGGTCTTCAAATGGACAAATACTGTAAACTTGCACTGTCCCAGTCAAAGTGCATGCAATCGGGTTTAAAAGGTCACTGCTCTCTCTTGATATGCATATGGACAAAGCATTCATACAAATCAGATTTCATTCGTTTTTTTGTATTCCTATAATGTTGTGTGTTCGTTCTCGACAGGGGAAAGTCCCTGCATTGTTTTTGGGAGACAGGATTACTTGCTGAGCTGTGTGGGAATATCATGTTGTGAGCAAAGATACTGTATGTGAGGGCATTTCCCTTTTACTGTCTGCACTCATCTTACTCAGAATAAGCCTCACATGGGTCTGCCCCCTCCTCCTATAGCCTTTTTCTCACCTTTATAATTTTGCCTTCAACTTTCCGACAGCAAATTAGACTCAGTTATTCCCTATGGGCCCTAGTCAAAAAGCTAACCCATGCTATAAAAGGAGTTGAAGTGAAATCCTGACCAAAATCCAAATCTAACAACTGTCAGCCTGTTCGCACAAAAAGACGTATACTTATTGCATGTTTATAGATTTCCATGTGTCATTTGTACGCCATGTTTTCTATACTGACTGCAATGTCAACATCTGTGTATAAATGCTACAGTAAGAGTTAGTGATGTAGAATGAAAAGCGAGAAAGCTCACATATGGTGGTGGGTGGAGAATTAGATGCAGGGCTGGACTGGGACAAAAAATGGGCCCTGGCACTTTGGACCAGACCAGCCCCGTCCCACCCCCTCATCTTCAGGTACAGCACGCTGTGGCGAACGCAGCTTAAACACAAGCTCAAACTGTGCTGTGTCGCCAACAGCTGCTCTCCTTTGCCAGTAATTACGGTAGTCCCGAATTTCCCTCTGGGGATTAATAAAGGTTAATGTTAAAGGTTAAAGGTGTTAACAGATACGACTGGGCCAGGCCAGTCCAGCGAATTGCTGATTTACCTTTTTTATTGGCCAAAACAAAGAAAGAAAGAAAAAAAGACATACATTGGCAACCGGCCCAAAGGGAACGTCGGGAAAATGCCCAGTATGCCAGATGGCCGGTCCAGCCCTGGGTGGATGGGTCCAATAAACAATGGACTTTTAACCAGCCTGTGTAATGTTACAGAATGTTTTTTTATTGACACTTGTGACCTGCTTTCTGTAGTTGTGTTACGTTGTTTTGATGTTTTACTTAGTTTTCTTACTTATTTTAAGCCCAACCATGATGTATTTGCTTAACCTAACTGAGTGGTTTTCTTGCTTGAACCTAAGTTAGAGGTTTTCTTGCCTAAACCTAACTGTGGACTTTTGCATGTCGTACAAATGACACGTGAATAGTGGCATACAAATTGCACAGGAAAAGGCTAAAATGCATAGTCATGACATGCAGAATGTCTGACTGGGTTGCAGTTGTAAATTGTAAAACTGTAAACTTGAAATGTGGTTGTGAAAAGTTTGTAGATTTGTCATTATTTTTAATAATGTAAGAAATTACTATCTGAAATTCAGTAAATCATTTACAGACTGTTCTCCTATACCTACAAAAAGTAATGCATCGTAATTTGTATATATATTCCACAAAATCAATATGTATGTAATCCACGAAAGTATGAAGGAAAATATAAAGAGGGAGAAATGCCATGTAGGAGGTCGGGGTGGATGAGTGGGTCAAAAAACACCAGACTTTCACCCAGGAGACCAGCGTCTGTATCCCGTGTGAAACCAGATATCAGTGTCAAGACATAAGGTTATTTTGACAACACTGTATGAATATAATGAGCAGAAATTGACGTGTTGCTGGACATTCATAGGAAAATGCCTGAAAAATGGCTTTTCGCAAGATATTACATGAGCTGTTGTTTTGCAGTCTATCACATTCGTACAAGATTTGACCAACATTTCTGTGGCTCATAACATACCTGTCTACAAAAAGAACAGCCTTAAAAGCAGACAGAAACATGAGTTGGACAACAGACGCCACAGTATGAAGTCCGGTCCACCGGGTCAGGATTCAGTCTTTGTTTGCACCATTATGACTGACACCCACATGTGTTCTGGTTGGCTGTGAAACCACAGGGAGCCAGCAAGCAGCCTGGTTCATGCTCCGTCATGCCCACTGAGAAATGGGACAGACAGGCAGAGGGGGGTAACTGGCCTTCAGGACTGACAGGCTAGTAAAACCAGGTATGGCAACCCTATAGGACAGCTGGTACAGGTCAAGTACAGAAGACGATATAGTGACAGAAAAACATTGTAACTAACCACACAAATTTTATTTCTGTGTTGTTATCTTTATGTCGATGCATAGCGGGGAGTATAGCGTAAATGGTACGTGTTATGATGGTAACATAACATTGTGTCATAGAGGACCTGTATGACTTTTCACATGGCAGCAAAAACTACAAATTCTGTGCATGATGAAATGAAATTGTCAAAAACTTACTGCAGAAATGAAACACAGATGCTACGTTGTTTTCAAAGATTGTAAAGGTGCTTTCCCACAGTAGTAGTAAATGTGTTTCTCTGATTAGGTATAAAACTAAAAAGGAGCCTAGACTGCAGCCAGCAGCTCCAATGTAACACAACTTAATCACACAGCCAGCCGTTATTTGCCTGGTGTGAGGGGAGTGATGACAGGACTGCAATAACTGATACCCCCGAGGGCCGATACGGCAGACGGCTGACCAATCGAAGGAGAGCATGAACTCGCTGCAAATGTAGTTACATCATCATCGCATGAAGAAGCTGGGATGTTAAACATGGTCGAAAAACCAACTGCCAGACACACTATCAGCTGGATCCAACCTAGTTTGAGCTGAGACCTTGACCTTTGATATTTTAGCAGCAGTAATAAATCTGAGGAGCATCGTGGCTGCCGTGGCAACATCTGGCCCGCAAATGTTTCCAGCAACATCAGCAACCTACATCTAATAATCTGTGTTAGCAAGTACCAGCGCCAACCGCTTATTGTTGAAAATACATCAAACTTAAATGGCCTGAATTCAAATTTACTTTGATTTTTGAAGTGCTGTAATGCAATGTGAGGGGTCTTGCATTAGAGCAGCTTGCACATTCAACAGAAGTCAGACAGACGCATAATCTTTTCATCAGCAAAGCTTGCAAACCCACAAGCTCAGGAAACTGCTCATCATTATATATGAGAGGAGACTCGCAGCGCGTCAAGATGTCAGTAAACTGCCCAGAAACGCCACGAGCGATGAGAGCGTTTCAGAGGTGTGGGTGTTTGTCGGCTGTCCTCAGGGCTGTCCTCATCACTGGTGAGTTCAATGGGCATCTGTATTTTGTAGTTTCCCAGCCATATAGATGTTATAATGCTTTGGTGATGAATTGGATAAAATGATTAGGTTCATGCTGTTTAGTGTTCAAAAATGACCTGTGAGCTTTTGATTATTTATGATTTGATTATTTTTATGATGGTAAAGACCATTAGGTGTAAGCAAGGTCACATTGACAGTTGTTAGTAATGAGGTAAACTGCCCTGCGAGGCCTAGAAACGGCATAATCAGTTTTACCATATAAAAATCATTATGACAGAAATGTATAATTTATGTGAAAACAGCATATAAAACTACAAAATAATGCTTAAAAATGTTTTTTTTTAAATTTTGGTGCTACACACATAGATACAGCTAACTAGACAGCTAAAACAAGCTAGCTAGCCCAGTTAAATGATGGGATTTCCCCCAGCTGTTGTCCTAAAAAAAATACCATTATTGATAAACTGACAAATGGTAATGCATGTAATTTCTTCACATAACTAATAATAAGTATTAGCCAAGTATTAGCTAAAACAAATAGCTAGTTAAGATCTCAGGATAAATACCTCAGCTTTTTGACTGGAAATGACACTTTGTTGTGGATAAACTGCATTAGCTACATTTTAATTCATCAAATTGCAAATTAATTTAGTGTATTTAACATATTTAAGGTAAATATTAACAGTAGATAAACAGAGAGACTTTTCTGACCAGGATAGGACAGCCACAAGTAGATATGGCTGTTAGCATTTCAGTGGAAATTTCAAGTTCAAGTTAGCCATATTAGCCTTTGGCTAGCAAGTTAAGCTTGTTAGCTAACCAGATCTAAACGCATCATGGTAACAGTGAATGTGAATCTGGCGCATTCTGGGACGGCGCCGAGATACGGTAGCCGTCATTATACAGTATATTACCGGTGTGTTCATCTGACATCCTAATCGTTCATCACCAGAAATGTATGAAGTATGTATAGTACAGTATACAGTGCCTACAATTGTAGGTTGGGGGTAAAATAATAAGTCTAAAAGTCATATTATGAAGGCATTAGGCCACAACCTTTACATGGTTTGCCGGCTAGCCTGAAAAATCGAATCCCTTTTTCTCTAATTCACTGCTTCTCTTCTCACTGCTCTCCTTCTATGTAGGGGAATATAGTTTATTGAAATCAAACAAATCAATGCATTAAAATTCAATGGGATTTGTGTTGCTACCAGCTTCAGTTCATTTGTAGCTGCTCTGCTTGCTAGACGTGACACATTATGTAAGAGGTCATGCTCTGGTCAGTAGAAATTTTATCTCTCCCAACACTCAGGGCGCGTTAAGATGAAATTACCATAGACTGATACATAACACATAGATTGCCCCATGACTAGTCACAGGTTCAATCACTGCAACAGCCAACACTTTGAACTCCAGTCTATGACCTTCAGCGAAGTACTGATCACTGGGGGAAATGCATGTTCCTGGCCTACAAGAAAATCTAATCAAATCCTACAACATGCTGAAAGAAAAATGACAATCACAGGTTATGGCGTTTTCTTGTTTATTGATTGGCTGATTTCTGCTGAACCTGGATTTACTTTGGTTCTCATTTACGCTCTCGCGTACAGTAACAACAGGCCAGGTCCCAGAGCTGCCAGAGGAATGCGACTGGGGCTTATAAAATGTAAGATAGCCCCTTGCTGCTCTGTTTCAGCAACACCCTGCTCCACTCTCCATTACAGTCATACCGAACCACCCGCAGAACCGCTCCTCTGTCTTTTGGCATCTGAGCAGGAGCAGCTGAGTGTCTGGTTCAAGGGTATCTTGGCATACAATCGGAGGTCTCCTTCCTATATTTTCCCTTGCATGTCTACAATTTGATATCCCAATCTAGCCACTAAATTGTGTGATGCAGAATCAGACATTGTGGATGAGTCCATCGTGATTAATTGCAAATTATTCACACATCTGTTCAAAATGTACCTTAAAGGGAGATTAGTCAAGTATATAATACTCTTATGAACACAGGAGTGGACAAATATGCTTGTGTTATAGAGTTATTATTGGAAATCAATTAACACAAAACAATGACAAATATTGTCGAGAAACCTTCACAGGTATTGCATTTAGCATAAAAAATGGCAAACTGTAGCCCAACTGACTTTCCCCAAACTGAATGTAATTATCATAAAGTGGGCATGTCTGTAAAGAGGAGACTCCTGAGTACCCATAGAACCCATTTTCATTCATATATCTTGTGGTCAGAGGTCAAAGGACTGCTTTTAAAATGGCCATGGCAGTTTTTCACTTTTAGCGCGTTTGGAGCGTTATTTAGTCTTCTTTCCGACAAGCCAGTACCGGTAGATTCCTCAAGTTTTCCAGATACCAGTATCTTCACTCTCTAGCTTTGAAACTGAGCTCGCAACGGCCTCCAAATGACTGTTTGTGTTAATGCGCTAACGAAATTAGTCTAAACTAATTTCCATTAACACATAATTATTGTTGTAACTTTGACAGCCCTAATTATAACCAATCAAAACTGCATTTCATGACCTTGAATCTAAATATATAATTGCCAAACTTGCTCAATATAGCTGACACATGAGGCATTTTTACTTTCAGGGGACAGTTAAGCTAGCAATCTAAAAGTTCACCTTTGTTTTTCATTGTAAAATATGTGCTTTAGACTGAATTAAACATTTTCCGCTCATGTAGACATCCTTTATATCTTTACATACCAAATAGTTGTTAACTGTTATACTAATGCTGTGGATGGTTGTGTAGATCTTACTTCCCAAAAACTCAATTTGGTTGTTTTTGACATACAATATTTTTATTCATTATAAAAAAACACATTTATAGTTTTCTCTTTCTATTATCTAAAATTTGTTTTTCTGCTCTTTTGGGACTTACTTGTTACCTTGTTGGGAATATTACAATAAGCGATATTGAGTGTTAAAATGTTTTTATAGAAAAAGGTGAGCGTGTTAAGAGCTCCACCACTTAACCACTTAAAAGTCTGGATCTTGTGTGCTGCCAACACACCTACCAGCTGGCTCACGTCAAGCCAGGTCTAAAATAAGCATGTGGACTGTCTGTGTTTACCTATTAGTGCATGATTGTGTGTGTTTGTGTGTATCTTAGAAGATGTCGAAGCTTGTCTTTATGTATTACCATAAATGTGATTAATTAATTAATCCACACTTGTTATTTAATTACGTCCAGCACGTGATATTTATGGTTTGTTGTCTGATGTGGGAGCCAAAGGTCAGAGGTTAACCTCTAATCATTCCAATCATCAAGGTGGTTCATACTGTATATTCAAGGTGAAAATTTGTAACAATGACCTCTGCCAAGGTGTCCTTGAGCAATGCATTTACATTTCTACTGTTCAAACAATGTATAAAAAGTGCTGCAGAACGCTGCAGGTGCATGAAAGCTTCACTTCATGATCAGTATTGTGCAACTGACAATGAACACTGTGGTGTTAACCTCCTTCCTGTCTGCTCTCCACAGCCTGTTTTTGTGACCTGAAAATAATTAGCTGAAAACAATGTGTTTCAGAGTGTCTGCTGACAAGTGTGAGAGGAGATGGAGCTGACTCTACACAGCAGCTAGGTGAGTCACCGGAGGACTGTACTACGAAGCCAGTTCAACATACCCACTTTCTTATCTGCCTTAACGAACCCTAACAAACGAGATCCTGCTAAGCGGTCCTATGACGGTGGTTATCAACTCGGTAGATCAACTCAGGGTTTCTCCATCTGGATACGAGCATGTTCACATGAACAGGGCGGTGCTTGGCAGCATCTGACCAATCACAAACATAGACAAGTCTACTGATTTAGAGAGGCAAAGCGGCGCAAATATGATGAAGTTAAACACATAATCCAGACTAAAATTTCTCTTCTTAATGCCTTTTAGCAGTGATATGGCGTGTGAGACTATTTCAACCTTTTAAAAATAAATATAAAGTGGTAACCACCCACAGCATACATCCAGCTGTCCGTCCTGCATTTGTCAGTTTAAAATATGTTGTTTTTAGCCTAGATTATGACTAACTTCTTCATATTTGTGTAATATTATCATACAATCTGTACACTAAGCTTTGATTGGTCATTCATATCTCTTATCTGAAGCAGGTTATGTGTTCAGGATAAATTACCATGGCGATCTAAGGTACTTTCCAATGAATCAATGAGTAGTTGTGTTGTAATACCTTCAGCATGACCCATGAAACCTCTGTTAAAATATTCACTCAGCAACAATAATGCCACTGTACAATATGCTAAATTACAGAAACACATTTCATTACTTAACCCGAGTTGTTATCTAGCCATTCAGACAGGTCTGGATTAAAGTGCCAGTATTCTGTGGTGTCTTGGTATCTGAAAAATCCATGTTGAGTAGATCAATGTGGCGAGTCCACTACAGGGGGTCACAAGGTACATTTTAAGGATCTTGAGATAATTAAGGAGACGAAAGCAGGAAAAAAAAAACAGTTGTCTGTTGCACAGAAAAGTTATGGTATGTCAGTAGTTTAAAAAAAATAGTTTTATTTTTTGGTAACTGGTAAAAAAGTATAATTACAGGAAGGGTGTAATATTACGAGAAAAAAAATCTCAGATAAAAGAAAAACTTGGATATTCTCTAGGTACTAAAATGGAAAATCACTGCTTTGTTTCAAGGGGTCACAAGCCAAAAACTTACCAATGGCTGCACCAAATACTGTATATTATTTGTGTTAATAAGACTCCAAAATGATAGTTGAGGTAGGTAAGATTAGTTGTCAAAGCTGGTACTTGCATCAGACATGTTTGTGCTTCTTATACTTGATGTTAAACTTGACCTTTTTGTTCCCATTGACCTGAAATCCTTGTTGGGATCCTCTCAACTTCCAACATCTGGACAATTTTCCAATCAATCACTGTTCATAAAGTGAATATGCTTCATAAGCAGGACAATTTGTATAATTGAGTGCCAGTGTTTTGTTAACAAAGCAGAACTACTGCGAGCGTGTTGGCTCACGTTGACCAGCAATGACCCCCTCAATGATTCCTAGATGTTCAGGATTCAAATTGCAAACACCAGTGATGCAATAACATTTTCGGAAAGGAGCATGATACTATGACTGAGACTTTTATCTTCCACACAGTAAACAAGTTGTGAAATCAGACATCTTCTTGTCCTTCCCCCACCTTACACACACACACACACACACACACACACACACACACACACACACACACACACACACACACACACACACTGTTTAGCGTGTCAGGAGGTTTGAACATGAGCTGGCATTCCCCAAACTGATGTTCTGTTCTGTCAGGTATTGCATTGCATCTTGTTTGTTAATGGACTTATGACACCTGCTGGTTGTTTTCATTCCAGAAATTAAGTACATTTTGATCGGAGCTGGGATCGGTCTGTTCTTAGCTGCAGGATTTATTATTGTCAAGGTCTGCATCATCAGGAAACATGTCCGCGATAACAACACAGGTGAGGGGATTGACTGTGAGATCCTCTCAGTCATTTCCTGTTATAATTTATGAACTGTATGGTTGAACAACTAACACATTGTCACTCCCAACTCTTCAAATACTGCATTGATGCTTGGTCAGTGGCACTACGCTTCAAATTATGATGCTCTAGGTAACCCTCTAGCATCAGTTTTGGATGTATCAGGGACATCATGTCAATTTCCGCTTGTTACGTCATGTATTTTCAAAATAAACCTCCTTGTTCACAGGAAACATGTAGTTTCCGCTCATTACATACATGCAGTGTCTTTTTTCAAAGTAAGCTTCCGTGTTCACGGGAAACGTCCAGCATTTGCATGTTACATGCATAGCATGTCTTTTCAAAATAAACTTACGTGCTCACAGGAAATGTACACATTTGCACATTACATGCCTACAGTGCATTTTTGAAATAAACTTCTGTATTCACAGGAAACGTACAGTTTTTGCAGGTAACATGCATACAATGTCTTTTCAAAATAAATGTCCATGTTCACAGGAAATGTACAGTTGTTGTGCATTACCTGCATACAGTGTCTTTTCAAAATAAACTTAAATTTCTGTGTTCACAGGAAACCTAGAGTTTCCACTTGTTGCATACTGTACATAAGTCTTCAAAATAAACCTCTAACATAGGTTGACTTAGTTTTTACGTTAGCTTGGTTAGGTTTAAACAACAAAATTACTTTGTTAGGTTCAGGAAAAGATTGTGTTTGGGTTAAAATAAGTGCATTTGTTACGTAATATAACTTCGCTTGTTAATGTACATACTTACGCCATGTGAATAAGTCAACACTGACTTTGTTTCACATGGGATACGAACAGCGGCCTCCTGGGTGAAATCTGTTTGTTTGACCCAAACATCCACCCTGACCTCCTGACAGTTGTTCCTTCCAGGTAATACTGACACGGATATGTTTAAATTGGAGTTAGCTGAAAACCTGTTGCATCTTGTACAGACACTAAAGGGTGGTTCGGTGCGTTGGTATCCAACACGAAGGACCACTGACCAAGTTGCGATTTTTGACAAGTTGGGAGTGAGAACGGTTGAACAACTTCTTTCTTCCTGTTGTATTTGTCTTTTTAGATTCTCCTAAATTTCTATTCTATGGTATATTAACATC
This sequence comes from Pterois miles, assembly GCA_947000775.1. Lineage (NCBI taxonomy): Eukaryota > Metazoa > Chordata > Actinopteri > Perciformes > Scorpaenidae > Pterois > Pterois miles. The sequence goes on along the minus strand of CAMQGK010000246.1, from coordinate 501,203 downwards.
ATGGTGGGCTTACATATCGAACTGTTCTTCCCTACAGATAGCAGTATGAAGAGACCTTCAGAGGTAAGGCGTTAACCGTAGAGCTGGTTGATAATTATAGTACAGACATCATAATAATGCAATCAAAACCATTTTTATCTGATAATCTTTTTGTGTTCATCATCCATGAAATACTTTCCAGCTCTCTTGTATTTTGTTAATTGAAGGAAACATGTTTGTTTCAAAAGGTACAGGTTCCCATAACCTTTATTTGCTCTCAACCACAGCCTCGGCTCGCTTTGAGCCGTCCAGGCCAATCGGATCATCCTGCGGAGCTGGTGTCCAATGACATGCAAAGTTAAAGGTCAGGCAGAGTGATTTGCAGGATGATGTGAACCTTGCAAAAGTGGCATCTGGGTGAAAGGTCAACCAGGCAGCCTGCTGTCTCCTCACAGTTTGTCACACAAACATAAACCTCTTTTATCGTTGTAATTGAACTACTTGTACTATTATGATTTTCATAAAAAGTGTCTGATTTGTAATAATGCATTTTTATTTGGCTGTGGAGAGTTGCGTTATTTGAAACATAAGCAAGGTTTCAGACATTTAAGAGCCTGTTTGTTTGTGTATTTGTATTTCACTCTTACTTAGGAAAACCCAACTACTCCACTGACACACAGTGCACAGGGCTTATTGAGCACTACTCAGCAGGAAACCTCTGGACTAATAAGCACTTCATACTATTTCCACAAGGGGGCGATATTTACCCCCAATAAACAAACATCCTGAGACTAATTTAAGTCCAGTTTCACATCTGAACACCAGAGGAACCTTGTAGACAATTATTTTGTACCTTGATCACAATGTGGTACCACTTTCCCCTCATTTCCCACATTATTTCTTTTTGCAGCACTTTTCCCACCTGCATGGTCTTTCTGTGTCCAAAGACATAGCTTGTTGCTAGCTGTTAGCACACTGTGGTTGTCATGAGAGTTGTGTTTCTTCCCAACAAGCATTGCAGGGATACATACAGTACCGGAGGAGGAAGCACAACAAGTCTTTGCTGGTGGAGCTAAAATACACTTTGCACCAAAAAAACCCAACACATTTTAAAGATGTGACTTGAGAGATAAAGGGAATTATTCATATAAAAACATCATATTGACAGTTGAGAAAACAGTCTCAGAACAAGATCGATTTAATAGCTGTCATGGACATTCAGTTGTACCACATGATCCTGCAACGGTTGTCACTGAATTGTAGTGTAAGTTTCCAATTTCAAATTTCCAGCGCTCAAAGTTGAGGTTAAACTAAACCATCTCAAACTTAACAAACATAAGTTTAATATAAATGCATATTGATATACTGTAAATTAGGGCCGTCAATCGATAGATAGGAAAGGTATTTAATTGTGACTAATCGCATGATTGTCCATTGATGATTGTCATGAATCGCAAATTGTTCATACATTTCTTAACTGTTCGAAATGTACCTAAAAGGGAGATTTTTCTAGCATTCAATACTCTTATCAACATGGGAGTGGACAAATATACTTGCTTTATGCAAATGTATGTATATAGTTATTACTGGACATCAATTAACAACACAAAATAATGACAAATGTTGTCCATAAAGCCTCATACTGCATTTAGAATAAAAAATATATGTTCAAATGATAACATGGCAAACTCAACCCTAACAGGCAACTACAGCTGGTGTGCTGACTTGACTGATTTGCCCCAAACTGCATGTGATTATCAGAAATTGTGAACTCATTTTCATCCACATATCTTGAGGTCAGAGGTCGAGAGACCCCTTAGAAAATGGCCTTGTTTTTCTTTGCCAAAATTTTGTGTACATTTGGGACATTATATGATCTCCTTTGCAGCAAGCTGTTATGACATGGTAGGTCCTTGGTGGTACTAATAGATTTCGTAGGTTTTCTAGTTTCATATAACAGCAGTGTCTTCTCTCTAGCATTAAAACTGAGCCCCCTACAACCTCCGATAGTTCAATTGTGTTAATGCCTTAAAGAAATTATCGGTGTTAAATTCCATTTGCTTTATCACATTATTATTACATTAACTTTGACAACCCTAACATATGTACATACAGTATACATAGAACTTATTGCATTTACTGCAAGCACCTTTAGTGGTCAGGCTACAGATACAGCATTTTGGCACTGTTTCAACTCCATATAATATGATCTATATCCTGCTAATCAGGAGTCGTGAGTGTACTGCCAAGATTGTGAGACTACCTCCTCCAGCCTACAGATGGATAAAGAAAAACCAATGAAAAACCTTCTGTAAAATCCTGGTAGCCTTATATACACACACACAGAATAATAACTAACAGATGTAGTAATTTCTTCACCTATTTTTCTTCACTGTGCTGTACTGCACAGGTCAAAGCAAAGAGCTGCAGTAGTAGAAGTCCTGTTTACTGCTTGTTTGCTAAGCTAATGTTACACTCTGGCACTATTCTCAAGAAGTCGTTTAAGCTGCTATCATCAATATTTCATCCTATGTGTAATGTTAAGGGCGTCGCTTTAGTGATGAACGTACGGAGAATTAGCATCCAACTCTGGTTTCTCTCACAGCCATACTGGGCATTTTAGCATCTTTCAGCTCATTGTTTTGGCTCCCTAAATTTACTGTTTTGGTTGCGTCTCATGGCTCTCATTAACCTTGTTTCCAGCCACAACACACAGGTGTTTTCAGGTCGGTAATCTTCATCAAAAACATTTTGTGTTACATTTGTTGAAATTCATTACACTCATTACATTCCAATGGCAATCAATAACTCAAATATTTTGACAAAAAAGAAAGAAAAAGTTTGGTATCTGTAATAAACCCATCCAGTCATTTATCATTTGATCTGAATTTAATGATTGGAGCGGCTACCTACCTACCTGCCTTTTAGCATTTAGCAACATTGGGCTCTTTTTTTATTGAAAACAAAAACAAAAGCTCACTCTTGCTAGTTTCTTAAGATTACCAACCCTAAACGTAAATGAAAGATCTGTCTACTGAGCTGATAACGACCAGAGAAAGAAAATACATGAGCAAGGAGTCCTACTCTGTGTTTAGAGCCATAACTTGGTGAGTCCCACAACACATTTTGCACTGAATGCCGAAGGTTATAGATCTCTGGTAAAGTGGGGATTTCTTTATCATGGGAACAGCCATGTTTGTCAAACTGTCGCCAGACTAGAAGTACTTACGTGGCCCCGCAGGCTGTCGCTTTTATTATCTACAAATCAAAAGTGTCCCAGATCCTCACAGTGCTGCTCTCAGAGGTTTGATAAAAGTGTCTCAAAAACCTAGAGCTGATAGACTGATTCACTGTGGGATCCTGTTACATGAGACAAGAGAGGAGGGGAGATAGTTGATTTAAATGATATGGGGTTTGAGGACCAATTTTGAAAACAGGATGAGCAACCACACCAGTTTAACACTTGAGGGAACTCTGGGATACTTAAGTGACTTAAAATGCAGATTTAATCTTCATATACTGTTCTCCTCCATCATTTCACAAGACACAAAGATGCCCACACACAAGCACAGACTGTGCTTGTGTGTGGGCACAAGCCCCCCCCCCCGTGTCAGCATCAGTGTGTCTTCCAAAATAAAAGCCCTGGCGTTGTTGGTGTGAGCCCGCCGTCCTCCACAGCTGGAAGTGTGATTTGCTCGGCGTCAATCTCGACAACACACCCCTCTCCCCTCCATCCTACACAGGAAATTACATTTCCCACTCACTCGCCAGAAGCAGAGGTGTGTGTGTGTGTGTGTGTGTGTGTGTGTATTTCCGACATTGTGGGGACATCAACCTATTTATACAGTCACATTGTGGGGACTCACTTTCTAAATGGGGACAAAATGCATATCCCCATAACATAAATGGTTAAATTTTAGGGTGATGACTTGGTTTAAGGTTAGGTTCAGGTTAAGGTCAAGATTAGGGTAGGTCTCCGGGAAATGAATGTAAGTGAATGTAATGTCCTCAAAAGTCACAAAAACATGACTGTGTGTGTGTGTGTGTGGGTGTCACGTCGTACATGCTCACCTGTCTGCCTTCTGTGCACTCAAATGTTTGTGCGTGCGCACGTGAGGCGGCCAAATGTGTTTTCACAGTGTGTGAGACATGGGGGGAGGGGTGGAGGGAGGTTCTGAGTAGAAACAGAGCGTCCAATGTTTCATATTACACTCCTCAGCTGGACGACAAAAAAAAAGAAAAGAGGAGGAGGGGGAGGAGGAAACCTGGGGCTTCTTTTCTTCAGAGGCATTTAACTGGGAGTTTATGGAGGCTGCAGAAGTGGAAAATGAAGATCTCCTCTGTGGTCTTCGCTCTCCTGACTCGAGCACTGCTTGGAGGTAGGAAAAGTTTATTTTGCTTCATGCCAAAGTGGATGTGGTGGAGACAAAAGGCGTTTTAGCTAGTTTTCAGAGAAGCTTTGCAGAAAAACGGGATAATCAGAGAGGATGTTGGGGTGATGGGTTAGGAGTTGGAGAAAAATAGTTTTGGTAGATACAGTAAGATGGTTTGCTCACTAAAACGTCTTTACGGTTTCTGCTGAAGTGAAGATAAAGTAAGATTTCAGGGATAAATTTATAAAAGTTGTTTGCAGCGATGAGAGGGAATTCCACAGCTGTAAATTTGTGGTTGTCAAAGTAAAACACAGCTTTTAGTTTCACTTCTGCATTAATTTATGGTGATTTCAGTGATCTCCTGTCAAAGCAGATTATTTAATTGAAACAAAACAACACTTTCCAGCCGCTCAGCTGAATTTTCCCTTTGTTCTGTCACTCAAAACTAAATGAAAGACAAAACTGTAAAAAGCACTGATTGTAATTACGTGCTGAGCTAAACGCATCTGAGCTGTGTGACACTAAAATGCTTGCGTGTCATGGAAAGTGGATATTATTATTACAAATTGCGCAACGTTGGGAAAACAGATGTGATGATATATTGTCATGCGGCGGTTAAGTTTGTTCCTCAATATTCATGCAACGTATGTCGTCACATGCCAAAAACAACACATCTGTCAATGTTGTCAGGAAGAAGGTTGTTGGGCAACAATGACCCCATTGGAAATGTTGACAGTATGGATTTCCGATATGGCATGTAGGTTTTATTTGTCAACAAATTATCATATTTGCTGGACTGATTGTTATTCTTTCGTGCTGCTTTTTCAAGTCAGGCAGGCTTTAGGCACTTGTACTGGATACCACCTTTAAGGTAAATCATCAGATTTCTTTTATTTTAGCAAACATTTAGTTACATTCTCGTTAATTGTTCAGTCGTTTCTCATTAACAAACAGAAGCTGCAATTAAAGTTTCCCCTCACATTTGACATTATACAGAAACTTTTTAACTGCATCCATATATGGTGAATCCCAAACTGAATCCCGTAAGAGGATGACCAATCTTAGACTTTTTTTAAGCACTCTTAGGACCCTTTTAGGACTTCCTGTCCATTTCAACTAAAGCATTGAGCAATGACCAGATCGTAGTTGACTTGGCATCCTCAAAGAGTAGTTGAACTGAAATGATGAAAACAATGTCGCATTTGAACATCTCTCCATTCAACGTCTGTGAAATAGTCAAAAGCAAAAGTGGACAAAAAAAGACAGACTTTTTCCACGGTCAAGACGTGTTTACACTGTGATTTCCTATGAAAACTCATGAAAACCTGCTCTTAACCTCAGACAAATACAGTATTATAATGCTGGTTACAACAGCTTTCTTGCTTATGGCGGTTCATCTGTACGCCATGTAGTCTGTACTGACTGCAGTGCAAACGTGGTGTTTGTGTACCAAAATGTCGAGTAATTTTAAGTTATGTTAGCGATGTTGACATGTTTTCCATACGTATGTTGCTTTGTACTACGTATTTTACTAACATAGTTATTTTAAGCCCAGTCATGATGCTTTTCCTAAACCTAACTGTGATTGCAGTTTGGACGCCTAGAAATACTGTAACCGCATCTGTTGTATGGTAACAATGTGTCAGTCAACGATAAACCAGAAGTGTATAAATGACACATGAAATGCCTAAAATGCATTGTCATGATGCATGGAAATGTACTATTTATAAGATACATTTTCTAATGAAAAAGGAATGACTGATACTGGTCTACATGTAGCTTTGAGAATTAAAAAAAAACATTATTTGTAATGCTGTGTGTCATATGAAGACTGAAAGTACTGTATAACTCAAAACAGTATGCCGAGAAAGAAAATCTGACTCAAGACTTAATGTTTAGTCTCAAAATAACTGCACAGTTATTGAACTTTCTTAACTCTCAGTTAAGTCAGCGAGTTTTACATTAGAACAACTAAATAATCCAAACAAAGTAAATAAAGTATTCTGTTTTAGTTTCAGCTCTTACAGTGTACAGCACCTAACCATCTGTGGCCATGGACAAAACAATGGAAAGACAGGAAACAGCTGAATGTGTTTAGAGAGATGCCTCAGCCCTGTCAAAATCAAAGGGTTGCTGTAACCAACATGCAGTCAAAACAAGAAGGAGCATGGCTTCTGCACATGGGTTTTGTTAAGACACAACCTGCATCCACTTCTCTGACATCTTGTTCTGCTTATAAGGGATTGGATATTATCAGATAGTCATCAGTCATCCTAACACATCCAGACATCTTGATACTACATACTGCTCCAAATGGTTCTAAAATAACATGTATGAATCTTTTCCAGATTTGTGTTTGGCAATCAACGTCACCATCACCCCTTCCCCCTTCACGGTGGCCCAGGAGGGTCAAAACATCACTCTGTCCTGTGTCGTGTCCCAGCGGCGCCGTAACGCTGCTTTACCGGTGGTGAAATGGACCTTTCTGCCAGAGGGCATGGACCGGCCGGAGGACGAGCTCCTCATCGCCCGCGTCAATATGAGGAAGGCCCGTTTCTATGGCAACTACACAAAGAGTTTCCCGTGGCCCAAATTAAAGCTGACGGTGGTGAAGCAGGGGAAGATATTTGACCTGGAAATCTTGAACGTGTCCGAGGGGGACCGGGGGCTCTACATGTGCCGGGTGCAGGAATTTAAAAAGCACCAGGACCGCTGGAAGGCCTCGTCAAACTGCACCGCCGCTACTGAGCTCAGAGGTGAGGGCTGGACTTGACTGTTTCAGTTTTTCCTGTCCTTTTCTTTTCACTGAAATAATTACCGAGCAAGCACTGTGTGAGCATCACCCTGCTTCACATTTGTTGAGCTGCAGACAAGTCATATAGGCAAGACCACGTCAGTGGAGTCAACACTGGAGCCAGACAATGATGTTACAACCAATGGAAAAGCAGGACAAAACCCTCTTAATGCATGCAAAGTAACCACCACCGCCTTGCTTACTGTATCACAGTATATTGAATCATTACCCCTGTATCATGATACGTATCATGTCGCCAGATTCCTGCCAATGCATACACATGATGACAGATTTGTTATCGGTATGTGCCATTTAGCAGTTGCTTCAGAGTTAGGAATGATTCATTAATCCTTCAGTACAGATTCACAGATATCGCTTAACTACTCATTAGATGCTGGTAACTTCTAGCTATCCATTATCAAATATCTGTTTAGTCTTTGTAAATATCAGTGTGTCGGATGTAGTCGCATTAAGCAGCAACCAACTGTTTGTCCATTCTGGGCTACTGTAGAAACATGGTGGTGCAATATAGTGGGCTCCGTGAAGAGGACTTGCCAAGCCCCCAAAAACAGCGCTTGGCTTTGAAGCAAATTTTTGTATTGGCCAAACAATTGGAAATATAACTTCCATATCGCCATTGGACCCAAAAACACTTTCTCCCATTGATTTACATTGGGAAAGAGAAGTCTATAAATCAGCAGATTTTTTTTTTTTTTTTTTTTTTTTTTTGAGATGAATCAACTTCTCAGGACGAACACTCTAATAGCCCTTATATCATTCGGTCCTAAAAGTTGTAAAATGCACTAATAGCCAAATCCAGAGCTATTTTCTTTCCTCCATGCATGTGATTGAGACCCAGACCGAGGCTGGACTGAGGGCTGGATGGCAGAGTTAAAGGGAACGCCACTGCGTATGATTGCTGAAGATTGTCAGATGATCTGGGTACTTTATCTTTATCACTCCGCAGTCAAACAATTTTGGCCTCATGCACCACTGAGCAACCCTCATAGGAATAAACAGGAGCCTGCCTCCAATGCTGTATGCAGTTCTCTTTATACATCCATGGGACTTGCTGCCAAAGTAGATTTGAAGGGCTCAGTCTAAGCTAATGAAAACATAATGCCTAGTTTCATGTGATTATACACAAATGAAAACATAATGAATTCAGTCATTCATTCATTTCTACCAATAGCTCCCCCTAAATCCTACACACAAGGACACAGTTTCCCGACCTTGGATAACCGACTTAGAGTTTCCCAAAATTTTAGATATGATGAGTTTTAAGGAGTGTCAAGCTACTCTGCTTAAGGACTCTCAAGTAGCATAGCCGTGATTGTAGTTCATTAGGAGACCTGTCTGTCCAATAGCAGAGAAACGTCTTTATTTTAAATAAGTTTAGTCAGTGTTAAAATAGGGTCTTGAGCCAAAATAGGTGGGGAACCTCTGGCATTGGGCTGCTCCAAATCACTGCTGGGAGACGAACTGAGTAACTGTAGCCCAGTTTCTCACAGAATGACATCATCTTTTGATAGTGCAAGGCGGAGACTTGACTGCTACTTCTGAAACCACAACAGAAGCAATGACAAATGCTGTTTTGATAATAGTAAGACCGCAAACAGTTTAACGCAGATGCCAGGTTTGTCTGCAGAGCTCTTCTACAGCCAGCAGCAGAAAACTGACTGCCATTGGACAACTCCCAGCTGTGAAACACATGAATCTGTTTCTGACAAATATTATGGATGTCCTGTTAGCTCTCTCTCAGTAATTTAGACCTCAAAAATATGACCGTGAAGGAGAGGGAAGGAACGTAACATCTCTTTGTGCCAACATGACTCCTAATATCAGGTCAAACCAAATGGGGCAATGGTCATAGGCATGCAGACCTAAAGAGGAGCCCAAAGTAAACCAAAATTGTGATAACAATATACTAAAGATAGCAGAAAAAATATTTCCCTTAAGGGAGCAGTTCTGCATCTCAAGTAGTAGCATTTTCTCTACCACAACTGGATGATGTAAGCCATCTGGCTGAAGAGGCAGTGAAGTGGGTTCACGGAGCAAAAGCACTGTCCTGCTTTTGATTTGGGAGGGGAAATGTCATTGGTTAGGAGCAAATCTGGAGATAAAAGGATCCTCCATCGCAGTAAGTTGCGGCTTGATGGAGTAGGTCTTGGAGAAAGAGCAGAGAGAGTGTGAGGTTTCAGTGGCACCGCTGGCACATGACGCACAACGGAATGGATGACAAATCCACTGGTACCAGATACTGCCCAGAAATCCCTTCACTTTAAAAAAAACCAGAAGCACACATTAAAAACGTCTTTTTTTCCTTTGCATCTGTCAAGCTTTCTGTCATCACAAAGAAATATATAATTTGCAATGATAAAAAGGGCAGATTTTTATTTATTTTGTATTTTTTTTTAAACAATGGGCGCTCAGTTGTAGTGAGAAGTGAGCGGGTTTCTCATTTCTCACCAACAAGCATCGGTTGCTCCCTAGTAGATTTTACCAGCTGTACCTACCGAGCTAATTTAGCTAATTTTAGGTCCATGAGTAGGATGAAAACATTATTTCACACTTAACCGCTTACTCATTTTCAAAAAGCTTACAAGAGGCTTGTAAAAGGAGTGTTAAATATTGGCCTACACTTGATGGCTACATACATGATTTTGTGCTTAAAGATCAGAAAAGATGAAAAAGCAGTAGCTGCTAATGTTAGCTTAAACTCTGATAGCACCCAGGACTGGCTTCCACAAAGTGGGGGAAGTACTGCATGTTATTGGGTGTGCTAATCGTTAGCATTTTTCCTGGAAGGGGGGCGTAGTCAATCATAGCCTGGTTAGCCGTACATGGTAACATGTTAACGTGTTTTGGTTTTGGAAAGGCCAGAAAAGAAAGACAAATTCAAAGCTTGACAGACCTGCCCTGCCTAGTTTCAGATGCTAAGATATGATCGGGCAGTCACTATTCATTAGAGCCCATAGACTAGTGGATGTAGTCACCTTGACTTCACCTATTGGTCTGTGTTGTTTTGTAGCCTCAATTCCTACATTTTGGCCGTTGCCATCTTGGTATTTGGCCGCCATGTTGTTTTTTTGCTAACAGAAGTGATATGAGAGGGTGAAGCTAAGTACAACCAAATGCCGAAGACATTTTCAGGCAACCAAAAAGGTTGTAATTAACTCTGATGAACTGAAAATACACTGAAAGGGTTAAAGTTCTAAGACGGAAACATTATTGCGCATTTCTGCACAGATTGTGGCTCAAAATTATGTCAAAAGCACAAGCTGGTATCTCTGAGAGATATTTTGATATTAGTATATTTTCAATTCTGTACAGTAAAAGGAAGTGTGGACGCATCGTCCATCTATACAGACTAAGGTTTAGCAAACAGTCAATTGCTTGTCCTGTGTCTACAGGAGTGGGATGTTCTCTTCTGTGTTTGCTTTTGTTAATTAATTTTGCTAATGCTAATCCAAATTTTCTTTGTAACAGACTGGAAATGTGTCACTTTCTTTTTCCAAGAGATACCAAGCATTCAGAGCAGCAGACGTTGGCTTGAGGTTCAGTTTTCATAGTGTTATGGCAGAAAGTGGTTGGAGATGCATTAATTGAATTTGGTTATGTTTAGTGGTTTATCTAAGCAATGAGTGCATCACAAAGTTTCATTCTCAGACAGTTCATATTATTGAAGCTCATTGCTGTAGTGCCTGCTGTCAGTGTTCAACAACACTAGACGTTGCTCACCACATTTTCCATGGAAGTGTTCCTACAGGCTGTGACTTTCAGGGTGTCCACAGCCAAGTGTGAGCCTGGGCAGACACGCAGTCCCTACCGAGAGCTGTTGACGTTGGCCTGGACGTGGAGTTTCCCTCCCAAAAGTAGAGCAGACAGAGTCCAGAGAGACTCAGCACAACTGGAACAAGAGGTAGTTGTGCTGAGGAAGGTAAAGTTCGGATGTTTGTCTGCAGTGACAGTCGAGTGGGCAGCTGGCTTGTGTCTGGCTCTTAACCTTTCGTGTTTAAGGATGTGGAGAGAGCTATTTCCATCCAAGGAAGCACCAGTCCATTGTGGTTTCAGAGATATTAATAAAGAAGCCTGCGGCGACATTTTTGAATGAATACTGCAATTATGACATGAATGGCAATACATGCAGAAATTGAAACTATATTTATTTTTCATTGCATAAGAGGAATGACAGCAATACCAAAATACCTCCTTCATTTAGCAGGCTGTTGAGACTACCTCCAAACACAGCTTCACAGCTTCTACCTGGACATTACATTCGTTATTAATAGATTTAGATTTACTTTCTATGAACAGCCGTACTTTGCCGCTTTAACCATAAAATTTTGTAAAAGGTTGTGTTTTCCCCATATGCACACACGTTTACAATTTCTGTAACATATGACAACATTAATGTCTGTAAATTGAAATTACATGGATAAATAAGTATTTCTAATCGTTAGATCTGAATTTCTAAACCCAACCCTAATCTGAAAATCTCTTCATTTAAGTTTATTTTAGCACTGTGCTCATACGGCAGTTTAGGCAGATAGCGTCATCCCGACCGACACCGCTGTTGTGGAAACGTAGTACCCACCCTCTGGTTTCCCCTCAGGTTGTCAATGTTAGCCTTGTCAGCATTGATTTAACTATTCACGCTATTAGCAGCCTCAGCCATGAGCCGCTGGCTCAGCCGTCACTGTTTGTAGCTGTGTAGAGGCAATAGAAATGCTCCCAATTTTGCATTTAGCACCTTTAACTATTCTATTTTGTCACCATATGACGTATGAACTCCTCATGCGAAACATTGTCCAGGATCTAGATTGAGTAGTTATAATGGACAGGCCAAAGCTGTAACAACACTGGAAACTATTTCTGCCCAGCAGACCAGCAGCCAGTGGTATTCCTTCCTAGTATCCACACCAGCGGTTGTCAGCTTATGATAAACATCAGCTACACATCTGAGGGGTTAAACCCCCTCTGGGACCATTTCACCTGGTCCCCACTTCGTACGAGAAACAGCAGGCGACTGAAACTTTATGTGCACAAATGTGTGTCTTTGTGACGTCAAAGTGATGGAATTCCTGCGGTCGGATAACAGGTGACCAGGTGTTTCCACAATCACACAAAACTCCCATTACTCTACTTACTGCTGCTATAATAAACACAACCAGAGAGGTCAGAGGGTTCGGTAGAAAAACTGAGGGCAGACCACCGCGTGGCCACAGCCTCCTCTTGGCATAAACAAACTGAACTCATAGGTATTTAACACGTGTGGGCAATTGCAAGTTAACAAGGGTGCTTCCAGGGCCGGTTCTAGTCGTTTTAGTTCCCTAGTTCCCTCAGATTTGGAGTTCCCCCATAGGCAGTGGAGCTGCACTAGGGTTAGGGTTCAACCCCCCAGAACCCTAACCTCAGCCCCATAAATTGCAATACAACATTATAATTGTTTTTAGTCAGAAATTAAGATTTTTATTTTTATAAATAAGTGCTAGCACTCTCGCCTCACAGCAAGAGGGTCGCAGGTTCGAATCCGGCTTGGGTCTCTTCTGTGTGGAGTTTGCATGTTCTCCCCGTGTAAGCGTGGGTTTTCTCCGGATACTCCGGTTTCCTCCCACAGTCCAAAGACATGCACTTTAGGTTAATTGATGACTCTAACTTGCCCGTAGGTGTGGATGTGAGTGTGAATGGTTGTCTGTCTCCATGTGCCCTGCGATGGACTGGCGACCTGTCCAGGGTGAACCCCGCCTTCGCCCAGTGCCATCTGGGATCAACTCCAGCCCCCCTGCGACCCCTAATAAGCTAAGGAGTTGAAGATGGATAGATAAATAACTGTATTTATTTCAGTATAAAGAAACAATTGGTCCCTAATATTATTGGCTTAAAAGTGCTTAGTTGGTGTCACTACAATAACACTTTTATGAACCAATAAGTGCAGCAGGACAGATGAGAAAGTGTGCGAAGGAGAATTACAGGAGTGAAAAGCATATTTCTTTCTTTGTTTATTTATTTCATATATAATAACATTAACATATATAATATCATTTGTTAGGGCTGCACGGTGGTGTAGTGGTTAGCGCTGTCGCCTCACAGCAAGAGAGTCGCAGGTTTGATTCCGGCTTGGGACTCTTCTGTGTGGAGTTTGTATGTTCTCCCCGTGTAAGCGTGGGTTTTCTCCGGGTACTCCGGCTTCCTCCCACAGTCCAAAAACATGCAATTTAGGTTAATTGATGACTCTAAATTGCCCGTAGGTGTGGAGGTGAGTGTGAATGGTTGTGTGTCTATATGTTGTCTGTCTCTATGTGCCCTGCGATGGACTGGCGACCTGTCCAGGTTGAACCCCGCCTTCGCCCAATGCCAGCTGGGATCGGCTCCAGCCCCCCCGCGACCCCTAACGGGATAAGCGGTTGACGATGAATGAATGAATAATGAATATCATTTGTTACCTCAGTGCAGAAATGAGGAAGGGTGCCTACCGGCATTTTTTAATTTTTAATTTTTATTTAATAAGCAACCCCCAGAATGTGGCATCCTAGGTGACTGCCGATGTGGCCTGTGCCTTAATGGGTTAAAGTATGGCAAGAACATGGAACTCTGGGTATTGTATTGGCAGCATCACAAGAGAACAGAAATATAACTATTCTGGGGTCACAAAGAGCCAATAGAAAAGGCGTGTGTTTACAGCTATAATAGGGACACAGTGAGCAAATGTACTGAAAGATGCTAATTCTTAGACGAGATGATACAAAAGACAACAGGAAGTTAAAGGGTGAATTATTCAAAGCTTTGTTCGGACACACAACACGGCTGTGTACTTACATTCATCCCTAGTCATTGATAATACAGTAAATTTGAGCAATGGCTGACTCAGTTAGATGACGAAGACACAGGATCATTATTCACTCCAGTACACGTCTGTGTATTGATGTTTACAGCGTTGGGTCTGTTGGGGCACAAAAAAAGAGCCACGAATCTGAAACATAGTCAGGAAATGAATGCAACTCTGTGGCTCCGATGAACAAATAGCAGCGTGTTTGAATGTTTCCACTGTAGTCCGATACAGTCCTCAGCCATTCAAAAGTCGCAAAAAGCAGCCATTTTTCTAGATGAGGATAAAAGTCAGTTTTATGGCATACAGTACACCAGCTTTATCCCATTTCTGATTATTCCAACATGTACAGCTGCAGCACTGACAGAGCTGCAGAACCTGAGGCAAAAACACCACACACACGTCATAGATGTTATCGAGATTTACGCCGTGAATAATTCGCTGTGACGGAAGGGCGTCTTTGAATTAAATCGCCTGCTATTTCAAACAAGTGGGAGAAAGTGTCTTTGAAATATTATTTCACCCAGAATCTGTGCAGTGAGACAGTGTTTGTGCCATGCACCAATGCATTTGCTGTAGTTTTACCACAGATACTACAGTATGAGGCTATCCAACATGAAAGAAAGGAAACATGAAAGTTACAATATTGGTGTTGTCATAGAAAATATGGCTTTCACACGAGCTTTGCCAATAACATCCCTTACCAAAAAGTTTATTCAAGTGTGCTACTTGTATACTTCTTTTAAATTTAAAATAAGAGAGTATATTTTCAGTCTAATTTTTATGTATTTATCAGAGATACACTTAACAAAAGTATGCATTTGTATACTTGGCTCATACTGACAAGTGTACAGAAAAGTCTAAGTACGCTTGGCTCATACTGACAAGTGTACAGAAAAGTCTAAGTACGCTTGGCTTATACTGACAAGTGTACAGAAAAGTCTAAGTACGCTTGGCTCATACTAACAAGTGTACAGAAAAGTCTAAGTACGCTTGGCTCATACTGACAAGTGTACAGAAAAGTCTAAGTACGCTTGGCTCATACTGACAAGTGTACAGAAAAGTCTAAGTACGCTTGGCTCATACTGACAAGTGTACAGAAAAGTCTAAGTACGCTTGGCTCATACTGACAAGTGTACAGAAACTTCAGAGTATAGTTGGCTCATACTGACAAGTATGAAAAGTATTCTTGCCTAATAGGTCTACAGAAAGAAATACTTGGCTTGTAGTTGTGCTTACTTTTTGATTGAGTAGCCTATTAAAGTGTGTGAGATAACAGCCAAACTACACTACGTAGACCGCTAACAAATTATTGTAACACCGCAAGTTAATTGTTACAAACACCTACCGGAAGCTAAGACATAATTTTAGAAACTTTCGACTTTGACATTGTTGACAAAATATCACATTTGCGTTCAAAAAAAAAAAAAAAAAAATATTTACCAGCACAAAAAAGTCTAAGATGTGTTCAGTGCTGCTGATCAAGTTACCTAGCCTAGCTGGGGATTTGAACTGCAGGTGGTAATTTTAATTAAAATAACTTTTCGACATATTTGATCAAGCACTGTCACTATATCCTTACAGTAGTAGCTGAGACAGATAATGTTGTTGGGTTTTTTTTTTTTTTTTGTTTTTTTTGGGGTTTTTTCCTCAAAAAAATATGTGTGTTATTGTGTGGTGCTTTTTCCTCCTTTCCCCCCCCCCCCCCACACCCACCCCCCCCCCCCCCCCTTTCTTCACACCCCCCCCCCCCCACTCCCTTTTTTTTTTTTTTTTTTTTCTTCATTTCCATTTTGTTTTTTTTAAAGTGTATTTTTAATTTCCCCCTGTGGGACTATTAATGGTTGTTCTTCTTCTTCTTCTTCTTCTTCTTCTTCTAATCTGGGAAAATATAAGGTTCCACTGTTTCATTTTAGTGGTCGTAATGGCATTTGCAGCAACAAAAAAAAAAAAAAAAAAACAACCAGAGCCAATGTCTCTAACAATGTCTATTTCTCACCACAAATGTTTTCAGAAACATCTTGTTGCTACTGTTAAACTGTAAAATGAGAAAGTTTGTGACCTGGCAGCCATGTTGAGATCAGTTATAGAAATACCAAGCACCGCCCACCAGACGGAGCAAAAATTAGCAGCAAAAAACACCTTCTCCTCATTCCATTGATTACAGATGAGGGAATTATAAATGTCTCATTTGTGTTTGGGCACATTTGCTGAAATACTGCTACAGGAAATTTATCCCAAAAGGAGCTGATTTGAAAAGACAAACCTCACAAGTCTTTTTTCAAAAGAAAGGTTGTGGTTACTAATTGATTGAAAGACAGGAGATTTGTGTTTTTTAGGTTAGTTTTAGGTCATCAGTAAGCTAGTTTTGTACACAAATAATCGTCTGGAGTACTAATGCAGGATCAGTGCATGCACGGAGGACCCACTCCCACTGTGTCAGTTCATTTTTTAATCATCTGAAGCATGCGCTCATAGCAAGTTTGTCAGTTTGTCACAGCCAGTCTGCCCATGGGAAAGTCTCCAGGCGGCGTGGCGAGCCGGCATGGCGAGCCTGCCTGTCGTCAGCCTTTGGTGGTTTGGGGTATTTCAAGATGGCCTGGTGGGTGTCACTTCACGAGCTTCCTACCACCAGCTCAGCAAGAGTACAGCGGTGTTAAGACTACTGTGGTCACATAGGGTGGAGAAATGAGTGACTGTGTGGGGCGAGATTTTAGGTTGAGTATGGGAACATTTTTTTCTCAGCCATTTTGGACACAAGCAGCACATAGCAGGGATTCTCATTACACAGATTAAGGTTGCATTCATAGGCTTTTAATTCCCCACTGGCGCTCATATTAGACTGGTGGTGTAACTGTTATCTATTCTATGCTGCTGACTCAGCAGCCATGTTGAAAACAGCCAAGCCAAAACCAAGCACCGCCCACCAGATGGAGCGAATGTTTTTATTTTACAGCTAAACAGTAACTACAAGATGTTCTTGAAAACATCTGAGACGAGAAATAGGCATTACAGTAGCAGAATATTGATTCATAATTGATCAGTGCTGCCTAGTTTGATCGTTTGATTGGAATTTGCAAGTGATTGATAGCCGCTAAGAGACAGCAGGCGCCGGCTCAGCTGTGATTGGTTGTTTTCTTCCGGTTTGTGAAATCTTGCAGATGCCAACTAAAAAAAAAAAACAGCCCATAGTTACCAACTCTTTTCAAATGAAAGTAGCTAGCAGTAGGAGCTCCAAAAGTTGCTAATTCTAGCGAGAAATCCACTCCCCCAAAATTAGCATTATGAACATAAACAATCAACATGAATATTGTGAGTACTCACATCAAGAATCCGGTGATGTGCAATGTGTGCATGAGCGAAGTGTGTGCAGGCAACTTATTGATATATCATTGTGTTTTGAAGATAATGACGATGGGCCAATACTCATGAAACTTGCAGTATATGTCCACAAAAGAGTGCTACAAATACAAAAAGATAAATGTGCATGGCATAAAACAAATTAGGCTAGAAATCAGAAATTGTTTGTCCAGTCATTATAAAACTTGCAGGATATATATTGAGATTGGCAGTTGAGCTACTGCAAACAAAAAAGGGCTTGAAGCTGGAATAGCTGCTTGTGGCTATAATCTTTTCTGTTTTTTTTATATATATACTTAATGAGCATTGGTTTGAGGGTGTATCTTGTTCACTAGTGAGTCGACAAGGGAACGTGAGATTGGCCGGAGAATTGGAGCAGCGGGTATGGTATTGCATTCACTTTACCGCACCATTGTGACAAAAAGAGGCCTGAGCCGGAAGGCAAAGCTCTCGATCTACCGGTCAATCTTCGTTCCTGCTCTCAGCTATGGTCATGAGAGCTGGGTGATCACCGAAAGAACTAGATTGCGGGTACAAGCAGCCAAAATGGGTTTTCTCAGGAGTGTGGCTGGCATCTCCCTTAGAGAAAGGGTGAGAAGTTCAGCTATCCATGAGGGACTCAGAGGAGAGCTGCTGGTCCTTTGTGTTGAAAGGAGCCAGTTGAGGCGGTTCAGGCATCTGGTAAGGATGCCTCCTTGGCGCCTCACTAGGGAGGTGTTCTAGGCATGACCAGCTGGGAGGAGGCCCCGGGTAAGACCCGGGACTAAGTGGAGAGATTATATCTCCACACTGGCCTGGGAACACCTCGGGATCCCCCAGTCAGAGCTGGATAATGTGGCCCAAGAAAGAGAGGTTTGCGCTCCCCTGCTGGAGCTGTTGCCCCCGTGATCCAACCTTGAATAAGCAGTTGACGATGAGTGAGATAAGTGTGTTTTGAGGGACACTGAGATCCAAGGTTTTTATTGCTAATGACTGCCTCTCTGTAACTGTTGTGCATATGACACTAAAGACCTTGAAGGAGCTGATGCATAAACCTAAACTAACTGTTTGCATTAATTCATCCAGCAACGGTCAAGGTCAAGCCCTCTGGACAGTGTTATTCAGAGACAGGATCAGGCAGGGAGGAGGCCAACCTTGGCTCGTTGTCTTCCTACAATTAGCTTTATTTAAACTGTAGCCAGCATGTAATCAGGCGGCAGGGAGGCCACAGTGATGACTGTGGACTTAACATGCCTCTCTTCTCTCTTTCTTCCTTTCTCCATGTAGTGCATGTCCTACCGGCCACCAAGGCCAAAGAGAGCCTGTGGAGCTTGTTTGAAGGTAAGTCATCATATTTTCAGTGTGTGTGTGTGTGTGTTTGTGGTTAGCTGGCAGGCAAAAATAGCCCAAACCAAAGGATATAGTACAGTGCCTTAAATAGCCCAGCAAAACATGTACTTTTTTTCCTTCAGATTTTTGTGTATAGTGAAGGCATGAGGCTGATGTGTGTACATGTTTTTGTGTTTCAGATGTGTACCTGTGTGCAGTGCTGATCTGCTCAGTGGGTTTGCTGTGTATGTGCATGTTCACGGTGACAGTAACCTGCCAGTTCATACAGAGGAAGCAGAGGTTAAAAGGTTAGCAGCAACATCAAGATACTTGTGTCTAGATGAGTAACCCACAAATTTTGAAAACTTGCAAAAACTCATAAGACTCGCCACCTCTCCACTAACCTTTATCAATCTGGCTTTGGTGTCTCCATTTTCTCTGTTGTCCTGCTCCTATTGTGATCGTCTTTTTCTCTACGACTCCTCATGTTTCTTCTGATGTAAGAAGCCCTACACAAATTCAAATTTGTATAGACCCTTTTACAGCCGATAAACGTCACAATTATGTTACAGTGTTAGAGGGAGGCAAAACAAAGGAAAGACTGAAGGTAAACTTGAAGCACCTCTGAGTAGAGGGCTAAAGTTACACATCAAAAATGCCATCTTTCTGTGATGTTGGGTGCCAAAAACAATATTGCAGACATCTGAGATGACAAACTGTGATTCAAGGCTCTAGCGAGCTAGAACATAGAGAGACAGACATAGAGAGAAAATGTGCTAATGGCTCACAGCTGCAGGTGGCAGACGGCTAAACTGTTAGCAACCTTTTCTCTCCATCTCTAGAAGGGTTCAGCGATATTGTACAACTCTCTTTTTGACTGACTTTACAGCAGGACAGTTAACTTATAGGCATCCAAAGTGTTACACGCTACCAATTTGTCTTTACGCCGCTACCGTTGGCCACCAGCCAGCAGGTCGGATGGCCTGAGACTTACCTAGCTTGTTAATCTCGCCATGCTTTCATGCAACACCGGTTACAGAAAATGAGACCAACAGCAGCAGTTCACTCCTCACCGTTAGGAGTTGATCTCCAGACAAGCTAACAAACTCATCTTATCCTCCCAAAGTAACATTAGTCTATCAGTGGCATAGGCGTCAGCTAATCTGGTTCTGTTGGTTAATGTTAACTTTCTCAACTAATACTTGCAGTCAGAATGAGTGATAGTACATATTGAGAGAAATTTTCTGCAGCCATTGTTCTAAACATGCCAATAAAACTTGCTAGTCAACCTTAACTTATGTGTTCAGATGATGTTTCTGGCTCCACTTAACACTGCACCCACAAAATACATCATCATGTTTACTAAAATAAAAGGGGTCTATAGGGTTTAGAAGTTTGCTATTTTACAATAACCTTTGTTACCGCACAAGTTATTATGTTTCTAAATATGTTATATCTCTACAGATAACTACCTTTTGGTCAAAAGCCCTCAGAACAGGTAAGATTTTTAGGCAGCCTCACACATAGTCATTAAAAGCTAACAAATACTCAATAATGTTCTTAAATCCACTGAACCTCTGGTAATCTGGTCTTAATCCAGCTCAGGAGAGACCGTCACCAGTGTGGTCAATGTGTCTCCTGCTCTGCCCAAGAAGGAGAGGAGGTACAGGAAGAAAAGGAGCAGAGACTACCAAGAGGAGATACCACCAGAGATACCAGCAAAAGGTAGGCCTCCTACAGTTTTGTCATAGGTATTATTGTACATCCCTCCAAATTCGATATTTTTGCAGCAGCAAATAATCCCTGCGACTCATTGTTGTCAGTGAGGAACAGCAGCAGAAATAGCTGAGCATGACCATCAGTCCAAACTGAGGTTTACTCTTGGTTCATTTTGTTCTGCTTGGCTTTCCAAACATGAATTTGTGCAGGCATTTGAGGTCAACATCCGCATATAAACTCTTGAGTTACGAGAGAGCATGTGGAATGTAATGCATCATGTTTTTTTCACTGAAAGCAAAAAACATTTTGAAAGTTATTCTGAGTTAAGTACCAACTTAATGATCGTCAAAACCCAATTAGTCGAGGCAGATGGCTGACCACCCAGAGCCTGGCTCCGCCCAAGGTTTCTGCCGGTTAAAGGGGGGTTTGCTTTGCCATTGTCATATAAGAATGCATGCTCATGGGATCGCTTCTATAGAGTACGGTCTAGACCTGCTCTGTAGGAAAAGTGTTGGGAACGGGGGGAGGTGGCCACTCTGGGCTTGTAAACACAGTAGCCATGCTGATCTAACCCTAAACCTAACCCTGTGGATTTTGTTACTGCTGGACAGCACTAGGCGAGCTGTTTTTCACTGTCTCCAGTCGTCATGCTAAGCTAAGCTAATTGACTGGTGCCTTTAACTTCATATATACACAAGAGTGGTGATTTCTACAAATGCCAAACTATTCTTTTACATTGTGGGCTATAAAACAGAAACATTGAGCTGAAAGATGCTAAACTACTGTAGGGCTGAGAGGGACTACAGGGTCAGGTCATTATTCTTTTCTGGTTCAACACTAGGTGACTCCTCTGACATTACACATATTTACTTGATCCATTGTTAGTATAAAAATGCAGACTAGTACAACTTCATGTCAAAGAAGTGAATGGTTCTTCTGTATCATTAAGAGCTCCAGAAGACCAAATACTTTGAATTTTGTACTGTATATTAGAACCAGTAAGAGTTTGTGGTTATGAATGGAGAGGTCTGGTTCTTGTTAGACACTACATATGTACTGTACATTATACTGTATTTGCTAAACAGATCTCTGCAAAACCACTAATTTTTGTTTTTTGTTTTCCCTGTAGCTCCCATTGGAGACAAAACAAGGAAACCCAAACTTTTAAAACCACAACCAAGGAAAGTAGTATTGGTGAGTTCATGTGTGCGTTTTTACACATAGTTTAGCTTTATCATCATTCTTTATTGTTGCCAAATGATCAGGAATCTACACAGTAATCGTTTTTGCCTGATTTTACCCTACATATGTATATGTGTGGCATGAATCGCTTTGGAAAAAAACTTTCAAAGAGCACACATGCATTGGTGCCTTTTGACTTGAACTTACCGTACAAATCAAGGCATTTGTAGTGACGGGCTACCAATTTTATTGTGCCAGATATTAATGGAGAGCAACCATGCATGAAAACGTGTATGACTGATGTAATTTGCAATGCATTTAACTTAAATAAAAAAAAATAAAATAAATACCGCCGCTTGGTTAGTGCCCCTCTGTATCACTGACGCAGAGTACCCCTCTTGCGTTACTTTTGGATGGACCAGGGATGATGTGTCAATGTACACTCATTACATGAATAGTCCATCCATCATCCATCGTCAACCGCTTATCCCGTTGGGGGTCGCGGGGGGCTGGAGCCGATCCCAGCTGGCATACGGCGAAGGCGGGGTTCCCCTGGACAGGTCGCCAGTCCATCGCAGGGCACATAGAGACAGACAACATATAGACAGACAACCATTCACGCTCACATCCACACCTACGGGCAATTTAGAGTAATCAATTAACCTAAACAGCATCCTTGAATGGTGGGAGGAAGCCGGAGTACCCGGAGAAAGCCCACGCTTACACGGGGAGAACATGCAAACTCCACACAGAAGAGCCGCAAGCTGGAATCGAACCTGCGACCCTCTTGCTGTGAGGCGACAGCGCTAACCACTACACCACCGTGCAGCCCCTACATGAATAGTGTCCTTTCAAAATAAACTTCCATTTCCACAGGATGTTAGGTTTCGACAACACAAACTCTTTGGTAGGGTTAGGAAACGGTCATGGTTGACGTTACCTTCCTGACTTGTGACTCACAGGAGTGACATACTAATGACTCCCATGACTAAAGACTGATGTGACAAAATAAGTCAGTGTTACTTTGAATTTCACACAGGACACAAACACCGGTCTCTCTTGGTTGGAAATCCTGTGTTTGACCCATCGACCACCACTCCAACCCTAAGCAGTATTAATACTACGTCACATCCTCCAACCGTGGAATAACATCACGGGTGGGTTTACATTGGAGATAAGTGAAACTCTGAGTCGGCGCATACTGTTGCTAAAGGGTACTTCTGTGCGTTGGTTTCCGATACCAAGGGCATTTACCAAACAGCAGTATTTGGAGTGAGAATAGGTTGGCCATGTAGTCTGTACTGTGACCAATATAGCGTAACACATCCATGTAAATATTCTATGCTCAAAGTTAGTGACGTAGAATAAACAGCAATGATGGGTCCAGCAAACACAGGTCCTTCAACCAGGAGACCGTTGCTCGAGACTCGTGTTGAGTTAATGTTCTTATTTTCTACCATGGCGTTTTTCCTAAACCTAACAAAGTGGTTTTGTTGCCTAATCCTAACTGCAGACAGTACTGTAGCTTTGTTGATTACATACAGATGACACATAGAAAGCCTAAAATGTGTCTTCATGACACGCATATAATGCAATGTGTCATTCATACACCTTCCCATGAGATCAGGTTGGACAGGAATGCCTGTAATCAACAGTGACGGAAAAGGTCATAAAATGTGCCACAAAACCCAGGTTTAATTTGGTTTAAATTGTCACTGAAATGAAGTAACTCTGTGGCAACTTGGTATTTTAATGGCACAGAATGCGGCAAGAGATAATTGAATTTTGGCAACCTGGACCTAAGAATCTTGTAAGGTGAAATGCATGCAACCTTCTCACATTTACCAAAACCAATGCTGTAAAGCAGAGGTAAATCAGGAGAGGAGAGAGGAAAACAGAGAACTTTTTGCTTCCTCTGCTTGTTAACTGCTGCTATCTCAGTTTAAAATATGTCTTGTCTGTATAAATCTCAAGTTTAAGATTCATGATGGAGTTCTACATAAAAATCTCTCTCAACCTCCCTGCTCGTTTTCTAACCACTGATACCACTTCCCTCCCTTGCCACCTCCCTTTCCTCCATCATTATTCTCCAGCCGAAGATAGTGGAGGAGAATCTGACCTACGCGGAGCTGGATTTGGTGAAGCCAATTCCGGAAACCAAGGCATCAAGTAGCGGCACCGTGTACGCTCAGATACTGTTTGAGGAGCAGCAACTATGAGAGAAACACACCACTAGTAACTGTGCCTTATGTAAAAAGTATTGTCTATTTATATGTATTATGTTGTATTCAATTGGTTTGAGAAGGAAAATGTGTAATGTCTCACAATTATGACGCAATTGTACATATGATTTTATATGACTTTGATATAACTTCCGTTTATGAGACCAAGATGCAAAAGGGAATGTTTTGTATACTGGATTATTTCATGTAGATTTTTTTTTGTCTTTTGCATCCATGTTTTAATCCTGTGTAGCTTAAACTGGGAACACAATAGAAGACTGTTGCTGATTTAGACCAGATGCGTCCATCATGACAAGGAGATTGGGGATTTGAATTTGCAGGCTGACCTGAACCCTCTCATTCACATCAAACAGGTTGCAACCTGATATCAGCAGTTTTAAGTCCTGTGGTGTGTGTTTATTACACCCATTGAGAGTTAATTTTACTCCAGTGTGAGGTGATGGGACGTATTGCTTTGCTACCATCTAATGAGCGTAATGCTGCCATTTCTTTATGGTTTATTTAAAAGTAGCAATTAGACATTTTGGGGAATACTTATTAGCTTTCTTGCCAAGGGTTAGATAAGGCAGTTTATACCACTTTCATGTCTGTGCATCAAGTATGGAGCTAGAGACAAAAGGGGACTAGCCTAGCTTAGCATAAAAAGTGGGAACTGTGTTGGAAAGGAAACACTACTGTTTGGGAGCTTTGAATTGTTTTAGGGCTGATAATTTTTACTTTAAGAATTATATTAATTGTTCAGGGTTTTTGGGGACACTTGGGAGGAGTGGCAAAACCTGTAAACACAACAACAGCCGTGTTACCATTCACATATTTTAATGTGCTTTTTGAGGTATGACATCGCAAAATTCAATTAACATTCCACACACAACGTAACTTAATAACGTCATCACGAGCATACAACGCGATGATGTGAAAGACAAAAGCCTTATGGTTTTCACTTGACATCGACTTAAAGAGGCCTCATGCAAACAGCAATGTCTTGCGGGGGAAATCTTGTGCTGCTGCGCATTGTCACCATGTGCAAATGCTTATTGGTTTTCTTGCCAAGGGTTATATAAGGCAATTTATACCACTTTCATGGTGCGTTAAATATTGAGCTGGAACCAGGAGGTGATTAGTTTAGCTTAGCATAAAGAGTGGAAGCTTAGGAAAACAGCTAGCCTGGTTTGAGCTAGCTAGCTGGCTAACATGAATAAGGGAAATTACGGAACTATTTCATGACAAACTCCTCCCAGTTGTTGTTTGCCATCAGGGATGGAGCCGTATGTATGTTATGTAACTTAAAAATGTGGGCTGGGGATGTAGGCTCTCTGGGTTAGGACCCCCGGACCTCCCGAAGTTAGGGCTGAGCCCCAAATGTTTACAACACCTAGCTGTCTCCACCCCTGTTTGCCATTTAAAAAAAATGTATGTACGCAACTCCCGGTAAAACCACAAATTATTGTGTTTACATTTCTGCATGTGCGTATGGATAAAACAAATGATATAATGTGTTAGGAGAAAATGAAGCTAGCTGTTTAGCCCATCTTCCAGTCTTTGGGACTTTCCCAAGTTAAGCTAGTTGCCTCCCTGCTCTAGCTATATGCTTAATGTACAGACGTGGATCTTCCCATTTAAGCTATTTCCCAAAAATGTCTAACTATTTCTTTAAATTCATGAATGCACCTTACTTAGAGACATTTTAAAAATTACATGAAGGGACAAACCCACTTAGGCAGTGAATTTTGGGAAACCCCATCAACAGATTTATGAAGGAGAGACAAAGTAAATTTAAGACATCCGTTTACATGGATGTGAAGCAATGCATTTTCAAATATGATTTACTTCTACAGTGTTCCCAGCATTATCTGCCTCACAACATCTGTGTTCAGTGTGTTTCTGTGCATTTGGCTGCAGTTTATAATGACCACAACTCCACAGAGTTGATATTGAAGTAGCAATTAGCCCCCCGACCTCCCCTATAGGCAAGTATGTATGCCCTTTCATCTGGTGCCAACATCAGCTTAACAGGCTGTTAGCAACACATGCACGAACATATATATATATATAGGGTGGCGTTACATGTAGGCTAAACATAAACACCCTTTGGTAGGTTTGCACTAAGGCACATACTATAAAAAGGCTGCAAACGATTGTGACACCTGATCTACAAACAGGGATAAACTTAAACCTGAGTTTGGACTATTTCACATTAATATAAGTCTTACTTCAACTCTTAAGACGATTTTTGTTGTTTGAGATGAGATAAGAGCCAGGAGCCATATCGGCTGTGACCCCACATACCTTCGTACGGTCTCCTTGCTTTCTCACTTTTCCGTGAATCTGAGTGTGAAAGTGCTTAGGTCTCCTTTTCCATTTAATGATCCTCTGGAGTCAGGCATGGAAAAGCAAATGAGAGTTTTTTAAACAGTGAACTTGAAACCCAGACACAAAGGCACCGGATCCCTCCCTTCCCCCAAGACTTCTACTATCTTATGTGGAGTTATCCGTCCAGATGGAGCCCTTCACAAATACAAGTCTCACTTTCTGCTGCATGCCTACTGAAGTCCATGTTTGGCCTCCTTTCTGTCAAACGTTAGCTAAACCAGCTATTTATCTGCTAACCAGTAGTTAGAGAGTATTTAGTCACTTGAGTAAAATGATTTGACTCCTCTATACAATGAATAGTATTTGTGGTATTTAGAGTTATGTGGCAAGGTTAGCCACTAACTGTTAGCTAGCTAAAAGCTGATATAGGCTACACATGACATTTATTGGATTGGTGTGGTGAAAGAGTTCTGGTCACAAAAAGACAGAAGCCATTAATGTCTATTTGAAAATGCAGAGAAGCCATATTGTGTGTTGTATTTCCAATTAGCAGTCAAGCTGATGTCTAATATGGCTACCAGCCAGGTGACACTCAAAAACTCAACAAATACAGTACAGGACCGCAAATTTATAACCCATTTTTACAGTAAGGTTGGTGGTTGTAGACTTTGACGTTCTCTGCTCCCCTGCCTATGTATTTATATTTCAATTCAAACCACTATCAACCTCCATTTGTCACCATGCCAGTTTTCCACTGTTGTTCTCTTTATGTAGCCTATGTATTTCAGTTGCACAGTGTGTATTATCCATATATGAAATGAGTGAAAGTGACCTTTCAGTGGCGGGCAGAAGTGTCTTAAAAATGCCCTTAGACTGTGAAATGTAAAGTTCCTTCCAGACCACATTGTCCTTAATGGGAGTCCACTAACTAGAACCATGTGTGTGAATTGTGCCTCCCCCTCTCTTTTCCCTCTCCCTGCCCACCGCTGACCTCTGCATTCATCAACATTCCAGTATTTCTTCTCTTGTTTGTGTTGTACATTACATCTGTACAGTAGTGTGCATCAGTAAGTGGAATAAATATAAAAGTGGATGTGAGCAGTTTTCTGCCAGAAAGGTGTTTTTAACCATGTTAGTGGCATTGCTCTATGGATGGCGATATTGGTCTGCCCAAAGGTGTAGGTTTGCATAGGGACATGTCCCATTGGGTTAGGGTTGCGGTCAGGGTCCTGTTTTGAGTGGACAGAACTGTCTCTACCAATGTTTGAGTGAACTTTTTTGCATTATCTTTGGAGTGAAGTCATATTCAACTAAATCTTATCAAAGGTGGCACGGCATTCTAAGGACATTCCTCGGATCACAATAGGCATTTACAGCATACGCCACGATTTAACATTGTGAACTGGCTTTTTGCGTGTCATTTAACACCACATTGTTACTGTGAAATAGTTGTGGTTATGTTTAGGCAACAAAATCAGTCTGTTCATAACTTGGCGGGGTAATATCTCAACCCCAAACTGAACCTCCAAATCACCAAGCTAGGTGACTGAGATCCGGAGCATAATATTCAAGTTACATATTGATTGCTTCCATACCTGCCAAGCATTGAAAAGCTACATGTATGCATAACACAGGACATCAGTCTGAAATGTATTTCAAACTTAGCGACCTGAACCACGACCACAGCAACAGAAGAGGATGATCAGAGCTTCCCTGAGAAATTTGTTGCCTGTTGTGACACGGCAATTACTTGAACTGGCTGCTTTGTGCACAGGCAACAACCTTCTAGTCCTCTAGTGAAGCCAATGCTGAAGTGCCTTTAACTTGTGTTTTTTCTAATATCCAGCAGGGGGCGACTGCTCTGGTTGCAAAAAGAAGTGTAACTGTATAGAAGTCTATGAGAAAATGACTTTACTACTCACTTGATTTATTACCACAGTAAACATTGTAAACATTTGTTGAAGTTTCAAGTCGTCTTCAATACAGCATGATGTTCCCTTAGTAAATTATGGTCCCCTCTAGAGTCAAATTTACCATAAAGCAGAGTATGCTTTAGGGCATGGCTACCTTGTGATTGGCAGGTCGCTACCATGGTGTTGTCCAATCTGGGAGTTGTCCATGTTTTCGTCATAGAACTTTAACCCTTTCACAGTGTGTTTTCAGTTCAAGAAAGTTAATTGCAACATTTTGGTCGCCTAAAAATGTCTTATTCAGCGTTTGGTTGCTCCATCCTCTCGTGCCACTTCTGGTTGCAAAAAAAAAAAAAACAAGATGGCAACGACCAAAATGCTGATCTTGAGTATTCAAAACCGTGCACAAAACTAATGGATGACATCATGGTGACTACGTCCACTTCTTATATACAGTACTATGATTGTGGATATGAGGGACTCAAGTGTATGTTTAACCTGCCGGTTACACCATTATTTTATGCGGAAATGATATAGCATTGCAAAAATGAGACTTTTTCTCTGTAGAATTGTTCAAATTGAAATTTGGGATATTCTCCGTTAGGCACACTTTATCTGGCTTTTAAAAAATGTATTTAATCATCATGATTTGATTTTCTTCATCTCCATTAGTTTTAAAAAGCAACAGCCTGGCTCCTACTATAGTTATATAATATGGCTTAGACCCTGCTTCTACCATGCCTCATTAATTCAATGAAGGATGTACAGTCCTAGTTCGACCATTAAAAATATTTGGATGGATCGAATGGATTGGATTAAAGTGTATTTGCACTTTCATCCCTGAACCGTGATCTCCAAGTTTCCACATGCTATTAATATACATTGATTGTTAGTCATCAGTTAAAGCAATCTCTCGATTGCCTTGCTCCATTCATTTTTCACCTCCATGCTGACATAAAGATGATTCATGAGAGGGGCGCCGCCATTAGCAGCCTGGATGGGTGTCAGTTCCTCTTGTGGTGGTGGAGGTGCTGTAATGAGAGAGGGGGAGACTTAAACGTTAGGTTTAGTTTACTTGCAACCTCCAAATTATTTTCGAAAGGAAAAGAGAGAGGAAGCTCACTGTGTGCGTGGGACAAAAGGAACCCCAGAGGTCTTATGAAAATGTCTCACCCACAAAGAAAACACATGGAGTTGACAAAAGGACAAGTCAGTAGATGATTTAGTGTGGAGGGAAGTGGTTCAATAGCAATAAAATATGATCAGTAAGGTAAATAAATTCTAAATGGGTGGGATTGTTGGGAAGGAAAGGGAGGGAAGTATAAGGAGGAGCAACCCGGTTGCCAGAAAAAAATTATGGCATTGCATGTTTCTGCAAACCATGTGATACGCTGAATATTGAGGCTTCTGAAGCAAAAATATGTTTCATATCAGCCTCCTATCACGCTTGCAGAAACACACAAAGCCATGTGGTTAATGTTGGGAAACGATTGGTTTGGTTAACCATCTGAGACCAACAAAGGACCAGTTTTTGTCTTTTTTAGGGGGTACAGGGGGTCTTTAGGGGAAGATAGCAGGTCAACAGTAAATGTGACATAGACATGGTGTACATCATGTGAAAGCTGGGAACCTGAAGACTGATTTGAGATGCAGCTCAAACATAAATTCATTAATTAAAAGTGTATAAGGGCTTAGAACATTATGATGGAAGTATATAATGGACATTCCCATGTTCACTTATGTCTCGTAAGTTGTTGCAGCAGTTTTTGGGTTGATACCATTTGTTACACAGATTTGCTGCTAAATTTAATACCTCCAACATACAACATTAAGACACCAAGGAACACCATAGAAAAAGCTATGCTGTGATTTGGTTTAAAAACCTTTTGCCATTTTGAAATTTCTGCAAGAACTGCATTTATCTGTGATTACATGGCGACCACTTCTGTTCTGGAAACTGCTCAGAAACACCCTTATTGTATATCTTGATGTCAGAGGTCAAGGGAGTTTGAAAATGGCCATGCCAGTTCTTCCTAGCCAAGATTTAGAGTGTTACTAACTTTGTTATCCTTACTTAGCCTCCTTCCCGACAAGCTAGCATTAATACCAATAGACTCCTTGGTTTTCTAGTTTTATATAATATCTGTATCTTCACTCTAGCTCTAAAACTGAACCTGCTATAGCCTCTGAAAGATAGTAAACTTTTTTCTAACTAAGGTTAGAAAAAACATCATGGTTGGCGTTAAAACAGTGATGTAACAATGTAATATAGCGTGACAAGGTAGCATAACAAGGTAGTGTAACAAGGTAATGTAACAAGGTAGCGTAACAAGGTAGTGTAACAAGGTAGTGTGACAAGGTAGGGTAACACGGTAGCCTAATAACGTAGCGCAACAACGTAGCGCAACAACGTAGCATAACAATGGAGCATAACAACAGAGTGTAACAGTGTGGGATGGTTGGGGCCGGGTGTTGGGTGGCCGATGGGCCCTCGTGCCCCGTGCCCTCTGGGTTTGTCCTGGGTGCCTTGGGGGTATCGGTTTGCTGTCTCTTTTTGCTCCTTGTGTCTGTGTGTTTCTCTGTGGCCCTCTGGCTCTTCTGGGGGGCCTCCGGGTTCTCCCGCTCTCTGCGGTGGGGGTGCTTGGCCGTGTGGGCCTTGCTGGGCCACTTCAGCTGCTCTGGGCTTCAGTGTCCATCACACATGCATGTTTGTTCAGGGCTCTCCAGCTCCTGTCGAGTCCCACTGTTGAGATCTAGCGAGACCCGCCAGAATGTACTGAGTTACTCTTCAGCCTTCACGCTAAACTCATGCCCTCTACGCATTGCCTGCCTGTCCGTACTCTCCCCAGTTCGTCTAGTCTCGTCCGGTCTATCGTCTGTTTCCCCCTCAGTTCACTGTGGTGCAGCACTGCCCTCTCTGGCACAGGTTAGGAAAATCTAATAAAGAATGACAGCTTAGCTTCCAGGGAGGGCCGGTGCTGGTCACGCACACGCATAAAATATTAAGATATCTTACTGCAAGAGTAAAATATGCATTAATCTCATAAAAGGTTGACACCGCCCACTGTGGTGTTAAACCATGAGAATAAATGCAGACAAAGAAAAAAACTATTTTTTCCAGGTGACTGTGCTGGGAGGAGAGGACAGGTTAAAAAGGAGAATAAAAAGGTAAAGGAATTCCATATTTGTACTGAGGACTGGAAGTGTGGGATAGGCTGATGCTAGTTTCCTGTCTGAGCACAACACAGCAGGCTTCGCAGACGCTCCCTTAAAAAGGAACAACTGATGTCACCGGCAGAACAGCCAAACAAAACCTATTGTTAAAGCGTGTGTGTGTGTCTGAGTTGTTGCTTGCCATCATCTTACTCCATAGAAAAACAATGCATAGTAAACACACAGTCTACAAACAGCATATCCTGTGTGGTTACAGTAATGCATAGCTACACTGGCCTGGAGGCAAAAAGAGCATAATGAAAGACTTGGTGGAAGTGGAAATCACAGGAAGTAGGAATTAGGTTATGGAAGAACTGGAACTGGATGTCCTCTAAGACCTCTGATCCAATATCCAGTGTTGGACGGTCAGTGACCTTGTCCTCCTTTGTCCCGTCTGTAAGTATATAGCACTACTCTCTAAGGTCACGTCCACTCAGAACATACACATAGAGTCTTCAACCAAACCCGCTTGGACATCGCCCACGAGCCTCCCTAACAAACACAATGGAATACACAAGCAGAGTTTAGGACACCTACTGAGAAACTAACTGCTGCCTTAAAGGAACATTTCACATTGTCTGTCAAGTCCATTGAGTTTAAATATACACCATGTTAGTTTGGTCATGCATTTTGTAGGAGAGAACTTGATTTCCATGTTCTTAGAGGAAGGCTAGGAAAGAAAACACCATTCCATTACTGTACGTTAAATACAGAAAATAGCCCTGAAAAAAACTGTTAATACGTTATATTTTTCTATAAACTGACCTTTATTAAAAACAGTACTGATAGTATTTGTTGCGCTCCACCAGCTTTTGCATATTTGTCTCGCACTTGGATTTGTTTGACAGACACAGTAACCGATGAGGCATTTCACTACAAGATTTATTAGTCTGCAGTTGGGGCGACTGTCACCACTCAGTAGTGTGATTCACTCTGCTGTTGTGTGGAACTGCAGGCAGAACAAATGAGAAACAGCCAGTCTCAGGCTCACCAGCTTTTCCCCCCTTTTGGCTTCCCCAGAATGATGACCCCATACTACAATGGCTTTCAAGATTGTAAACAGGTGCATAGTTGTAAATGATGGAGCAGATGAAGTCAGGATGAGGTTTCCCCATGGACTTGGAACGTTTTACTTTGTTTTCATAGCCTATTAGGCACCTATATGGCGAGATTTTGGACTATCTCAGCCTGTTCTCATGGTACTTGTCCACAACGTTCATCCTTTCCAGGCTTCCCATTCATTGTCTATGCAAGCAGCTGTGCAATGCATCCTGGTAACATGGCGGCACGATTCGAGAGACGAGGCATCACGTTGGCTACTCCTCAGTTCATAAAGTTGAGGTCTAGGCTATTTTATGCCAATCACAGGCATCCGACACGACTCGCCGCCTCTGGAAACACCCAAGAAACTTTTAAAGTAAGCGTTGTCGATCCAAAATAATGACAGATTCAGCAACTGCATGACTTATTTCTTGCATAAAATGTATTCAGAAACACATTTTGGTAACTATTTTTGTGATATGAGAGAGGACAGTTTTCAAATGAGCCACCATGTTGGTTCCAGTTTGAAAGCTGGGAGCAGCAGCCCATGAGGGAAAGCGTTTGTCTAATATGGTGTCTAGTGCTGTGTTTGATGGAGGCCTATCATGTGTCCAGTGCTGGGAAGCAAGGCAGTAAAAACTCCTCTGTGGACGTGTACCATCAGTCCCGACTTGGCAGCTTGGTTAGTGATACTACGCGGCAAACTATGACAATCTAGGTGGCTGTAGTTATGGCGGGAATTAAGCAGGAAGGACGGATGGGTCCAAAAACAGTGGGTGATGTTTGTGTCCAACGTGAAACCAAAAGTCAACTTTTTAAGTCACGTAATGTTACTACTACTACTACTACTACTAGCTAACTTAACGAAACATAGCCTACTTACATAGCCTACTTAACTATGTAGCAAACAAATTTATTTTAACACAAACCATAATCTTTTCTTCAACGTAACCAAGTAATTCTGTTGCCTAAACCTAACAAAGTTGTTTCGGTTGAACGTTTATTTTGAAAAAACTGTGAATGGCCCCGATCAGACGTGTCATTACAGGCCCAGCCACTTCAAAAATGTCCCTTGGCAAGCCAACCACTCTATGGCCACATCTACCTACATCTAAATAGGAGGTAAGAAGTTTCAAAGTAGTTAAAGCTTTTCTCTTTCTTGATTTGATTGGCTTCCTGGGACAAGTTTGACATTGACGCGTGGCGCAACTCCGCATCTGGTGCTGAAAAGTTGAGAATATTTCAGCTTGTAATGCATGTCTAAAAACCACTAAAAACAACTCGATGCGCAGCACCCGAGAGAAGTGCATGGCAAGTGCGCCGTACCACAGGAAAACAAGGGTTTGGCAGTTGATGCATTTCTAACGACGTGTCGCTGTGTGATCGTGATGCATGTCACAAGCGAGAAATGACTTGACAAATGACAATGACAAAACTGATATGTGTACAGAATTGAGGAGTACGTAGAGTATCATAGTTGGACCACTGACCAAGCCGCCGTACTTTACGAGATGGGTGTGAGAACGCGTGTTAACCCTCCCACACGAAAGTTGTCAATCCATGGACCAATGTGAAAGCTTCGTTGATCGTTCCATGTTCCAGAATAGATCACACAGTCGGACCATCCAACCAATGACAGCTTGGGTCAAATTCTGACAGTGTCAGCAGCTCGATCAGTCCCTGGTGGTCTATGGTTAGGATTCGGCACATATGTACGTATACAGTATACTGTATATTTGTCGGAGCATTTGGAGGGAGTCTTAAGACCTACGAATTTCATTGCAAACTATATGGCAATCTCCTGTGTGTAAGCGTACACTAGATGCAAATGATCACTTATATTCAAGCTTATAAAACTGTGGTTTTGGTGCTGACATAGTTTGCTAAATGAATCTGGCGAACTAGTGAAAACTATTAGGAGCACTGTGTAATCACTGACTACTTTATTACTTATAGTTTAGGCTCTAAAAAAGTCAAAGACACTTCAGTGCCATCTAATAAATCCTGACCCAGTTATTACATTCATCATATCCAAACATTGACTACACAACTATTGACTCACCCACCCAAAAACAGTCAAGTCTATGTTAGGTTTTCTTGAATGAAACATGGACAAACATTTACAAAAAGGAAAGGAGCATCTCTGAACTCGCAGCCCCGAGGCAAAGACAACACGGCAGTCTCATAGTTAGAGGGGAGGAAAGCCACATCCATTCAAAGCTTAGATAAACACATGGGTGCCTCTGCCCCTGCGGTGCCAGCTTTCCTAAACATGTCCAACAAGCTATCACTCATCTCGGCACAAAAAGCAGCTCTACTCTTGTTTTGGATTCAAAGGTCTAAACAATAGTTCATAATGATGACAAAGTATGCAGGCACATGCTGGAGAGGAAGAAGTTTCTGGGACAAACTCAAAGCCATGTGTCTTTTGGCACCATTTACTGTATGTGTATGCATCATTTAAAGGTTGACTTATGCCGACCTTGCACCAAAAATCATGAGTATTGCTAGAGCTGCAGCTTGCTCCTTGTTTAATGTAAGGGTGTCAGCATACTATAGCATACTCACTGAGGATTTCAAGGGCTGCAGCAATTTCTGTTTACTTCTTTCGCAACAGTTTTTATTCTTGCAAATTTCAGGATCGGGATGTGATATAATCTCAAGGAATCTAGTTGTAGTATTGTAAATAGTGAACCTACAAGATCCCCTAAATATTATAGTCTGTGACTAAAAACTCTGTTACTTAAGACAGTTTAGATGTGCGAAGGTGCCAGACCACAGTCTTTTAAATAGGCGTTAGCTTGAAATAAATGATCTTATGCAATTCATATAGCCGACAGTAGATCCATGTGTTCACACCTGGGAGCTGCCCACTGTTTCCTGTTTTTGTGCAGTCCAAAAAACTGTCCTACCAAAGCGGTTTTAAAGGGAACATGAGAGCATTACACCAGAAGAAAAATGAGAAGTGGTGAGTGACGATTCACCACCACGTATGACATTTTTGATTTTATGTCAAAACTTGACTTTGTCTTTCACAGAGGGATGGATGTTTTACGCATCCGGCACAGAATTGGATCGCTATTAAGTGGTGTGTCCAGTTTTTCACCGCAACACTATTTATGTAAATACCTTACGCATTTCAAGTTTTTACCAAAGCCTTTGATAACTTTTGGGACATCACATATGTATAGATCCTTTTCATAGCACCCATTTCACATGTCATTGCAGGGTAAACACAGGTGTAATTAATCGTATTAATATAATGGCCCTGTTCCATTTAGGTGGGCTTGGGTCCTGTTTTTGTGCATGCTAACTCATTGGAATGGCTGCGACACTAAATAGAATGGGGCCATAATTAATTTCATCAATTACATGTCAGAATGGCTGCCGTGAAAAGGGCTTATAAATCAGCAACAACAAGGCACTTGGATGAAATGTTTGTGTGTTAAGCCATGGTGGTGGAAAGGTTTCAAAATGTTGTCAGGCAACTGTGAAAGAAGACAGGAAGGAAGGAAATGAGTGAGTGAAAGAAAGGAAATCCTTGCTGTAGTAAATGAAATACAAGAAGGTTGGTGAATATGGTGTTAGTGCTGGGTATCTGCTGCTATTTCTGTCACTTCATGTTTGATTTTTTTTCTTTATGACAGGGTAGGTTTATACTTTTAAAATGTGAGACAGGCTTTCTGTAATATTTGGTATATTACACTGTGGTTTTACCTCCATATTGTTGTCTAACACACTATTTTACACCAGTGCACTGCCTGTTTGGGGCATAATCATTCAGAGTGTGTGCCCTTCCAGGAATGGGCCGATTGCTTGGTACTGTGTATTGTTACTCCAAAAAAAGGCTGCCGCCATGAGGTTATTGTTGCTTTGCTATTTGTATGACATCACTGCATCTTACTGACTGCAATGTACAGCCATTGCAGGTGGATTGTTTGTCGCAGCCCAGTCGCGTCTGTAAGGGACCACGCAAACTGTAAAATCTGATCTGAGATCTGCAAAACCCTGCAAAAACTTGCAAGACTCACTGCCCGACAACCTATCCAAACCTTAACCATTCAGTGTCAATGCCTAACCTTAACTATTCGAGGTCAGTGCCTACCCTTAACCATTCAAGGTCAATGCCTACCCTTAACCATTAAAGGTTAATGGCTAACCTTAACTATTCAAGGTCTCTGCCTACCCTTAACCATTAAAGGTTAATGGCTAACCTTAACCATTCAAGGTCTCTGCCTACCCTTAACCATTAAAGGTTAATGGCTAACCTTAACCATTCAAGATCAATGCCTACCCTTAACCATTCAAGGTTAATGGCTAACCTTAACCATTCAAGGTCAGCGCCTACTCTTAACAATTCAAGGTCAATGCCTAACCCTAACTATTCAAGGTCAATGCCTACCCTACACCATTCAAGGTTAATGCCTAACCTTAACTATTCAAGGTCAATGCCTAACTTAAACAATCTCACGAGAGTGTCCCCACTTTATTGGCTCCTTCTAGCCACTACCATGCAGGCCTGGCTCATCTCAAACCAGCCTAGATCAAGCCCCCAGGAAGAGCGTCGGCCTTTGAAGCCAATATTCGTAGTGGCTTAACGGTGAAATTACAGCTTCTGGGGCAATGTGATGCCTTTGGGCCTAAAATGCCTTTTCCTCCATAGACTTAGATTGGGACAGTGACGTCTGTAAATCAGCAAATATATTCTTTTTTGGGGTGTATCAGCTTCCCAGTATGAACACTTCAATAGCCCTTATTTAAATCACTGGGTCCTAAAACCTGAAAAATTCACTTATAGCCGAATCTAGATTCATAATGAACGGCCGCACATGTCAGCATTGCAGAGACCGAGGGCTGGTAGGTGGGGTTAAAAGAAAAGCTAGTGGACTTACGCTAGCTAACTTAGTGTTGTTTAGTTTATTAGTTCCAGCAGCTAACCCCAGCTAACCTTGCATGAGTGTTGTTTAGCCTGTAAGCTCCAGTAGCTAACGCCAGCTAATCATGTATCAGTGTTGTTTTGCTAGTTAGCTAAAATAGCTCACTCTATCTAACCTAGTGTTGTTTAGTTTTTTAGCTCTAGTAGCTAACTGCAGTCAACCTTGTATGGATGTTGTTTAGCTTGTTAGCTGCAGAAGCTTACCCTGGCTAACCTAGTGTTGTTTAGTTTATTAGCTCCAGTAGCTAACCCCAGCTAACTTTGCATGAGTGTTGCTTAGCTTGTTAGCTCCAGTAGCTAACGCCAGCTAATCATGTATCTGTTGTTTTGCTTGTTAGCTAAAGTAGCTAACTCTAGCTAAACTAGTGATGTTTAGTTTATTAGCTCCAGTAGCTAACCCCAGTCAACCTTGTATGAATGTTGTTGAGCTTGTTAGCTGCAGAAGCTTACCCTAGTTAACCTAGTGTTGTTTAGCTTGTTAGCTCAAATAGCTAACGCCAGCTAACCATGTAAGAGTGTTGTTTGCTTGTTAGGTAAAGTAGCTTACCCTAGCTAACCTAGTGTTTATATTCTTTTTAGCTCCAGTAGCTAACTCCAACTATCATTGTATGAATGTTGTTTTGCATTTTAGCTCCAGTAGCTAACCCCAGCTAACCTTGTATATATGTATGTATTGTATTGTATGAGTGTTGTTTAGCTTCTTAATACTGCAGCTAAGCCAAGCTAAGTAGCATTTGTTGTTAGCAGCGTGTTAGCTACCGTAGCTAACCCTTGTTTCTGTGTTGTCTGCTGGTACACATATGATTAAATTGCTAGTTAATGTTGTAAAAGACAGCCTAATGCTGAATGTTATATATATATTTATATATTTTAAATATATATAAACAGAAGACTGAAAGACAGAAGAAAGAAAAAAGGAAGACAATTATTGTTTCAAATGGTTTCATATATATTTATTTATTTATACATAAACATATATATATACATATATTTATATATATCCATATATATTTATATTTATGAAACAATTTGAAACAATAATAATTGTCTTTCTTCTGTCTTTCACAGTTTCTTTCATGACTCACGCTCACAAATGTTTAGACGTATACACACTACTCACACTTCTCACATTTCTAATCATTAGATGTAATCTGAACTGCCGCTTGCAGCGCCTCACTCAGCTGGATCAGCACTGTTTCCTCTAGTGTGACCTGCATCTCCTGACCTGTATGTCACACTACTGAGGAAATGACTCAAGCTTATACAGCATATTATACTGTCGCCTCCTGTTTCAGGAGAATTGAAAATAAATATATAAATAAACAAAACAAAAAAAAAATCCCACGCCAACAAAAGGGCAGGTCTGGTCAAAAAGGGAGGAAAAATGGGTTTGGGTTTTTGCTTTATGGCATTTTGTGGCAACTTTTTCCAAAGTCTACAAGGCTGCTTTTGCTTCCACCAACACAGTGGAATCTGACCCCTAACCCAAGCAGATTTTCTCCTTTCTGAGGGATGATCATATAAATTCTGTATTTACATGCAGGTTATTCCCTTTCTGATGTGGTGTCATAAGTGACGTGATTTTAGGTCTTTGCATGCAGACTTACATATAATAATCAGGTTTGAATAATGTCTGTTTCACCCTCTGAGACCTCGTCATCCCAGCCGTCTTAACTGTCTTTCAGAGGCTGTAGCAGGTTCAGTTTTAGAGTGAGATTGGGGCAAAACATGCTGTTTTTTTTAATGCAGTAAAAATGTGTTATTTTTGCCTATTTTAAAATGGTGTGTTTGAATATTTCTGCATACTGGGGTCCCTAAACAGTCTTGAGTCACATCACTAGGATATGACTGTAAAACTGAGACTCTTCACTCACAGCGAGTCCAAGTGTATTCATGTGGGATGATGTTAGTCCACATAGTAGCCATTTCATTATAGTGAGAATTGATAAATTGTTAATCACAACCTCATGAAACTTGACAACCACAAAGTAGAGACATAGGGCGTTCAGAGGATGGATGGCTTTCCTAGCTAGATTAAGAATAAGGTGGTTTCTGTGCAGTTTCCAGAACAGAAGTGGTCCCTATTCAATCACCAAAGAATGCAATTCTTGTAGAAATCTCAAAATGTCAAAAGTTTTTGAAACCACATCATGGCTTTTTGTATGGTGTTCCTCAAGGTCTTGGTGTCTTAATGTGGTATTTTGGAGGATTTAAGATTTAGCGCAGCTCTGCACTGTGGTATTGTTTTTATCCCCCTCTCCCCACAACAAGAGCGTCGCAGGTTCTACTCCCCCTCGCCCCTCTTTTTTGTGTTTTTTTTATTTTCCCCCCTTTTACCCTTGTTTTTCCCCCATCCCCCCCCCTCCCCCCCCCCTCCAAAAACATTCTTTTTATGTTAATTTATTACTTTTAATTTCCCCTTGTTTTTGTATTTGTGATGATTTTTTTTTTTCTCTCTTTTTTTTTTCTTTCTTTTTCCCCCCTTATATACTCTGACCCCCCCCCCGGTTTCCCCCCCCCCCCCCCCAACCCCCCCTGGGCTCCTCCCCCCCCCCCCCCCCCCCAACCGGATAAGCGGTTGACGATGGATGGATGGATGGATGGAAGATTTAGCGCAAATCTGTATAACAAATGGTATCAACCCACAAATTACTGCAACAACTTAATTGAATTACTTAATTACTTAACTTAATGATTAGAACAACTTGACACAGTGCTACAGCTCAAATCCCAGCTTTCAGATGTTGTACACATGACCTGCTATCTCCCCTAAAGACCCCCTATCCCCTTGTATTTTGGAGGTACTAAAAAGGTGCAAAGTTGGTAGCGACAATGGTCTTATTCCTGAAATATACACATTTATCTCATCTAACAAATGTTTCACTTTTTGTGACATTATCTATGTTTAAATAGACTAACAATGTGCATCTCAAGAGCCTCTTTTAGTGTTTTGTCAGTGTGCCTGTCTGCTTATCTTGATATCATGCACCTGATACCACTTCCTGGTAAGCCATTTGAATAAGACCTTATCAGACCGTGACCTGGACCTGGTTACATGACTTCCTGCACTGTTTTACAATCACACGTCAATCAACAGTAAGAAATCTAATTGTAGCATCTTAAAGATGTCTGACGGGGAACTGTACTGAAAGTAGAGTGGTGTGATACAGTACAGTGACTTGTACAAAGACAGCACCACCTCCTGGCAGGTTGGAGGTACTGTATTGTATTCACAACAAGGGAAAGGGCATCACATGAAGTGCATCAGGCTAAATTTAGACAGATGAGTAATGACTGAGGTTCGACTACAGTATGTGATACATGAAAGTCACTGCTGGTAGAAGTTGTGTGTGCGTGCATGTATGTGTGTGTGTGTGTGTGTGTGTGTGTGTGTGTGTGTGTGTGTGAGAGAGAGAGAGAGAGAGAGAGGGGGGTCATTGCAGCCATGTGGCCGTATCATGTCAAGCTTGGTAAAAGGGTCAGACAGGAAACTATTTACGATCAGCAGAGTGAAGCAGGTCAGTTTACTATATAGCTATACTCTAATAATATTTTTTATGTATTTTTTTTAAGTATAATTATTTTTTAAATTATATTATAATTAAATCATATATATTTTAATTAGAGTATATTACTTTTTGAAAAATATTTCTAAAATTCTAATACATTAAAAGCATTATATTACTTTGAAGTTTTTATTTAAATACATTTTAATGCAAATCAAATTTTGCAAGCAACTTTTTTGAGGGAGAAAAATGTTTGTTTCCAAATCAATAACTCACCATAAACAAGCATTCAAAAGTCTGATCCTCATTAAAAGTGACATTAAAATTGTAGCTGTATTAAGTGTATTAAATTATAGCTTTTCTTCCAAAATCATGTACTGTCCACTACATATTCAAGATGTGTATCATTCAGCTTACTTTTGTGTGAATAAATAGCAGCGTGCATCTTTTTGGACGCACTGAGTATTAATTTCGTCACTTCCTGAGACCCTCCTTGCTGGCTGGAGACGTGTAACCATGGTAACCTGTACCGACCTCATGTGACCAAAACGACAGTTTGCGAGAATCAAAGTCTGAATTAATTTTAAAGACGCACCTAGGAAAGTGAAATCAATTAAACTGAAGTGTTATTGAATTTTACAGAGCTGTCCGTCAACATCCGCTTTGAACCTTGTCTTCACTACCACATTGCATTGTGGGATATTTATGTCATCAGTGCCATAAATGGTATGCCATTCAAACATACTAAACTATCACATACAGTTTTACAGTACTAAATAGCAACCAAAGGGCAATCCTAACTTCCTTATATAATCAGTGAACCTTTATACTGTATGTGATTTTTATTTGAAACAACCGTCCTAGAAACAGTTATTTTAATCTTTTACATTTTCATCCACATACAGGGCAAGAACAACTACTGACTGCAAACAGCAGTTGCCTAGGAACAAAAGAAAACAAATCCCAGCCTGCACAGCGTGTCAGCTCTTTCCTCGTCTGACGACAACAATCTGACTCGCTTTCATTCACAAATCTCTTCGGTGCCATCTCCACGCAGAGTGTAACCCCTCAAGCCGGACAGAGAGATCGAGAAGTTAAGTCATATTATACTATACAAGAGGTTCAGGTCCATATTTGAACTGTCTTATATTATGTTATGTTATTCTTTGTATTAAAAAACTGCTTAGTGGCACCACCAGTGTATAGCTGATAGACCTGGCGATAAATATAGATCCTGGTTCTGATATTGCAGATTG
Source organism: Pterois miles (assembly GCA_947000775.1). Lineage (NCBI taxonomy): Eukaryota > Metazoa > Chordata > Actinopteri > Perciformes > Scorpaenidae > Pterois > Pterois miles. Next base: position 459,244 of record CAMQGK010000246.1, on the reverse strand, counting down.
CGTATGGAGTCCCCTTTGTCTCTTTCCTGATATTCATTGAGGCAGATCTAAGGAAGCCGACTACTGGTAAGAAGTCAGTTTCTTTATCATAAAGTCATTTGTAAAAATAGCTTTAAATATGTTTAAAACACTTTCTTAACTGTTTTTATTTAGTTCTGATGCAGTGAGAATTGTTCTTAAATGGTATTTAAAGCTGCAGTATTTTAAAAATATGTGTATATGCTGTTTGGAAGCACCAGCCTCATTAACGTAAGGCAACACAGACAAAAAAAACTGATGTGGATTATTATGTTTTTCTGTAAAATATTAACATTCAGTGCAAGTCTGAGTTGACAGCAAATGTAAGTCATTGCTGGAGAAAGAATGTCTCAGTGTTTCACACGTGTTAGCTCAGTTTACTCAGCACAAAAAGTCTCAGATGTGTTTTCATTGTTGCTGATCTAGCCACCTAGCCTAGCTAGCAAGGTAAAAGTTGCAGTGAGCAGAAATGGAGTAAATATGATTTAATAAGTTCTTTTTATAAAACGATCACTGTATCCTGACAGTAGTGCCTGACAGGAAATCTGAAAAATATCCTGTACCCCTGTGTCCTCTGGTGCTGCTAATGGCATCTGCAAGATTTCACAGACAGGAGGAAAGCTTGCTGGAGCCTGGGCAGCATCAATCACTCACAAACTCCGATCAAACGGTCAATCTAGGCAGCGCTGATACAGTATGTATATTTATAATATTTGCTCAGGCTGGTGGGCGGTGCTTGGTATTTCCTCAGCTGATCTCAACATGGCTGCCGGGTCACAAACTGTCTCATTTTACAGCTGAACAGTAATTACAAGATGTTTCTGAAAACATATGAGTGGAAAATAGGCATCACAGTAACAGAATATTGATTCATATTTAATCAGCACTGTCTAGTTTGACCGTCTGATCAGAGTGATTGACAACTGCCTTCGTTGAATGAACAGCCAATCGGGACGCTCTTCCTCTGAAATGACCTGTGATTGGTCAAACTCTCCCTCACCGGCTAGATTTTTTTAAAATTACAATATGCTGAAAGGATTTTTTGCCTAATGATGCCAAAAACATTCTGCCTGCTGCAGGTTTAACTGTCCACTGATTATAAACTGTAAATACACTAGAATAAAGCGGCTGCAACGCGCCAGTTAATTTGCTTTGTCATGACATAATAGGAGATGATGTTATGGATATTTAAGAAATTTAAAACTACACTTTGTCTACTGTTTCAGCTGGCTGGACTGCAGCGGGTAACATAATCTTGCAGAGCGATTCCACTGTCAACGCCTTTGTCACAGCACCTGCCTGAGCACCGTTAACTACAACCCCGTCACCGTCCTGCATCCCCCCGCCGCAGAATGGCCAAGGAAACGAAACGCAAACAGACTAAAAGCAAGACCATCACCCTGAAAGTGGCTCAGAACTGCGTGAAGCAGACGCTGACTGGTACATTTCGCCTGGATCTCAGTTTCAAGGAGGTCACCGTGGTGCCCAAGTGTATCCAGAAACTGGGTGACATAGATGAGCTGGACCTGAGCAGGAACCTGATCAGGAAGGTTCCAGACTTTATTGACCATTTCATCAGCATCCAGGTTTTGGACCTGCACAGCAACTATGTGAGTATGACAGTAAATAGAGAAAAATGTACTTTATTTGACAATATGCTATTGTTGACAGAAAATAGCTATTTTATAAATTGTGCGAAGCCCACTGAGGGTGTACAGACACAGTTTGGAAGACATCGGTGTTTACTATGCAAGGAAAGTATCGAGTTGCATTGTGGGAAATGTACTGTAGGTTCCAATCATTTCTTGATGGTCCTGTGATATATCATTTTATATTTATATTTTTAGTGTTTGTGTGCTACGTTATATACAGAGGTCCATTCAGTGTACTGTCTATGTCTTAGGCAGTGATTAGTTTGGGGACCATAGGCTGTATATAAGAAGTGGACCATCGGTGCCTTCAAATGGGATCCATATAAATGCCCCCTTCCCCTTCTTGTGATATTCACAACCTTGTAAGTTGGACGTATTTGTTGATGTCAGAAATGGTGGAGGCCATTGCATTAAATTTCTCTGTGCATAACTTAATATATTGTAATTTTAGTCGTATATTGTTTTTCTTCACAAATTTTAATATGTCTGAGGAAAATGTTGACATGCCTTTGCATTTACTGTATTATGTTTCCCACTTGCTAGCTTGCTAAGTTGTTAACCTCTGTGACATCTAGATGCCAACAGTAACGTAAATATTGCCACTTGAACGTCACACATATCGTGTACACAGCTTCCCGTGTTGTAAACACGAGGTCACATGTTTCACTTGAAGGCACCAGTCATCGGCAGAGTTCGGCATTTTGGTCGTCGCCATCTTTGTTTGTTGCAACCAGAAGTGACACAAAAGCGTGGCGCTAAGCCCAACTGAACAGTGAATAAGACATTCTTAGGCAAACAAAACATTACCGTTAACTTTCATAAACCAAAAACACGCTGCGAAAGGGTTGAAGTTCTAAGTCAAAAATATGGACGACTCGCAGACCGGACAATGCCGTAGTAGTGAGCTGTCAATCACAAGGAAGTCACGCCCTAAATCCTACCCTTCTTTATGTCTATTTGACTCAAAATGGGACCATAATTTACTAAATGAAAATCATGCTGCATTGAAGAAGACTTGAATCTAGTGATTGAGACCCTAAACTCATGTTTACAATGTTTGCTGAGGTAATAAATCACGTGAGAAGTAGGATCATTTTCTCATAGACTTCTTTACAATCAGACTTCTTTTTGCAACCAGAGGAGTCGCCCCCTGCTGGCTGTTACAAAGAATGCAGGTTTAAGGCACTTCAGCATTGGCTTCACTTGTGAGACTCTTTAATTAGAAAAATATGAATATTGTTGGTTTTTTTTGGGTGTTTGCAGTCAACAAACAAATGCAAATTACCATGAAAACCGCATAGTGAACCTGGAGCCTTTGGGCCACCTGAGGGTCTGGTGCCCTGGGGCAGTTGCCCTGTTTGCCCAGGTGGTAATTGAAATTTGTTGTGTGACGGTGTCCATGTTATGGTGTTAAACAAGTAATTTTGCAGCAAATATCTTTGTAGAATAGATGAACGTCTAATTGAATGCCATGGTGTCCTGTGGTGTCTTGGTCGTTTCTATACAGAGTATTTTCTGTTTACGTTACAATACAAGTATGAAGGAAAAACAAAAAAGCAAAAGTATTCCAGGAAATAGTTCAAATGAAATTATGAATCGGTATGACGTTACAGGATACGTTACTGTTTTTTATTGCAGCTGGAGCAGCTCCCCGTGACTGTCGGCCGACTCCAGAACCTGCTGGTTTTGAACCTGTGTAACAACCGACTGACGAGCCTCCCCAGCGAGCTCGGCCTGCTGAAGAAGCTCCACACGCTCAACCTGGGCATCAACCTGCTGGAAGCTCTGCCCTCCTCCATCGGCGCGCTGAAGGAGCTCCGCCACATCGGCCTCTCTGACAACCGATTCACCCACGTCCCCAGCTGCCTCGCCAGGCTGAACAAACTGGAGAGGGTCAACCTGGACAGGAACCCCATACTCGGTGGGGAGGAGGAACCCGGCCCTGACTCCCTCGTGATCACAGAGAGGCTTTACCTGGTCAAGAAGAGTGTCCTGTGTGAGGACTGTCTGAATAAGTGCCAAACCGAGAGGAAGAAGCTGGAGGGTGATGCAAAGGTGGAGGAGCAATATGGCTAGTTGGCCAAGGAAGACAGAGAGATGTAGAGATTGATTTATGCTTAAACTAAAACTGCACAAAAATCATGTTTTCATGTTTTTATTGAAGGGCTGCAGGGTGGTGCTGTAGTTAGCGTTGTCGCCTCGCAGCAAGAGGGTCACAGGTTCGAATCCGACGTGGGACCTTTCTGTGTGGAGTTTGCATGTTCTCCCCATGTAAGCATGGGTTTTCTCCGGGTTCTCCGGCTTCCTCCCACAGTCCAAAGACATGCAGGTTAATTAATGACTCTAAATTGCCCGTAGATGTGAATATGAATGTGAGCGTGAATGGTTGTCTGTCTATATGTTGTCTGTCTCTATGTGCCCTGCGATGGACTGGCGACCAATGTCCAGGGTGAACCCCCCCCCGCGCCCTTAACGGGACAAGCCCTATGCCGGGTAGCTGGATGGAATAATAAATAAGTTTTAAGCTGCACTCCAGCACCATCTGCTGTTGAACGGGACAAGCAGGAGCCTACTTAAGGGCCCCCCACCTCCATGTACATGCTCACCCCTCATGTAAGTATTAACCTTGTGCTCTTTATGGATGGATGGGAAATATTTTTGGCATCATTAGGCAAAAATTCTATAATAACCTTTCAGCTTATTGAAATTCAAATGTTCGGAGAGATCACAAGACTTCTGCACCACCTCATGGCTGTTTTCAGGCTTTAAAACCTTTGACAGGAGACTTTGGCCAATCACAGGTCATTTCTGAGAGAGAGCGTTCCTATTGGCTGTTCATTCAATGGAGGCAGCTGTGAATCACTCTAATGAAACAGTCAAACTAATATTCTGTTACTGTAATGCCTATTTCTCTCCTCAAATGTTTTCAGAAACATCTTGTAGTTACTGTTTAGCTGTAAAATGAGAAAGTTTGTGACCCGGCAGCCATGTTGAGATCAGTTGAGGAAATACCAAGCACCACCCACCAGCCGGAGCCAACTTTCTCATTTGATTTGATTTTGACTTTCAGATTGACAGCTGCCTCCGTTGAATGAACAGCCAATAGGAACGCTCTTTCTCTCTGAAATAACCTGTGATTGGTCGAAGTCTTCCGTCACGGGCTTGGTGTTTTAAATCCTGAAAACAGAGCCACAAGGAGGCGCAGAAGTCTAGTTTTCTCTCACAACACTTAAATAACAATCTGTTGAAGCAGCTTTATTATGGCATTTTTGCCCCAGTGATGACAAACATTCTGCCTATTGCAGGTTTAATGTATACTTAATGTGTAATTTGTATAATTGTGGCCCATATGCAGGTTTTAACTGCATGAAAATGCTCTGTAAATATGTACAGTACAACCCTGTATGTGTTGGCTCATCTCTTTGGCCTCTAGAGGGCAGCAAAGACTTCCAATCAAAGGGCACCTCTTTGTCACTGACTCTAATTACTGATGTTTAATTGCAGTAAAAATAGCCTAATAAATTGAAGGCGCCATCACAGATAGAAAGGTCTTGAAAACATTAAGACAGTACTGATTTCTGCACATCATCTTCACTTTAGGAAATGACTTTGTCATAGTGGTGTGATGGCAAGTTTATAGAGGAAGCACATTATTTATTCATATGGTGCTAGATGATGCCCTGTAGTATCACTATCACCTTTACACACGCACAAATCCAAATCTGGGTTATTTTTAAGTTTAAATATAGATTAATTGTACCACTGTGGGCTTTTGAAACACTTGAACTAATTTAAGTACACTGCAATCAAACTGAAAACAAGATCCTGCTAAAATGACAAATAGGAAATATGAGGCTCTGTTCATTGTTTCATTAATTTTATTAAATATATAAATATAGAGTACATGTACATATACAGTATGTTGTTTATTATGTTTTGGAGTTGTTCATCTGTCCATCTGGTCCATTCTGATGGATGCGATATATCAGGAGTGATCGGAGGGAATTTCAAATTTGGCACAAATGTCCACTTGGACTCAAGAATGAACTGAATAGATTAAATAGATCGAATGTCTAACAGGAAAAAATTATGAAGTGTTCACATTTAGGACAGACATGGATGTAAACTGCAACTTGGCGGAGGCGTACAGCTGTACTTTTACTTAGAGCTGCTGTGGGTAGAAATGGAGCAAATATGATTTTAATAAGATATTTTCATAAAATGAAATCCATATCCTGACAGTAGCATGTGAGACAGGTAATCTGACAAAAAAGTCATGTGCCTTTGTGTCCTCCGGTGCTCCTAATGGCATCTGCAAGACTTCACAGAGCAACCAATCAGAGCTGAGCTGCTGTCAGTCACTCGCGAGCTCGATCGAATGGTCAAACGAGGCAGCGCTGATCAAAAATGCTTCATCTTCAGGAGTTATATGCTGTAGATACGTAAATTACTTAACATGTGGAAGCCAGGTGGCACAAAATATGTTACAGACTCAACTAACCTGTCTCCTGATAAACATAATATATAACTTAAAGTGACAGATTTTAAATCAGGCTCTGTTCCTGTTTTCCCCCCAGTATTGATTCACTTTAACTCTAACCTCACATCTTTATATAAAGAGTCACTCGAGGACAAGTCTCATTGGGAAGTCTGGAGAGGTGGGATAGAGGAATACATCCAGTGCTATTCAGACAGAGTTTAATTGGTTTTGGTGGTAACAGAGGCAGTGACGGGTGTGGGAGAGACCTATAGAGTCCTATTTGTTGGTTTTGTGGTTGATGATGCTGCTGATATGACAGAATAAATAAACAGATACAGAAAAAACAAAAGAAAATTGCATGATTAAACTGAGCGTCCTAGCATCATGCTGGTTTTGTTGCTGATGTTCATGCAGCATCAATAAGTAAATAAATGAATAGATAATGAAAAAAGAAAATTGCATAAATAAATGTATAAATAAATGCAAGAATTAAAGGATAAATACAGAAATAAATAAATGGAAAAATAAGTAAATGCTTAAATGTAAATGGAAATATTTGAATAAATCTTGAAATAAATAAAGAAAAAAAAGTTGATAATTCAGCTGGGACATATAAAATTCAAAAGTGGTATTCATTTTTATTCATTATTGTTCACCTACATTTTCTGCTGATTAAAAAGGTCCACAGGTTGGGTTTGAACCTCCAGCTGAGCCCATGAATGGGACGCCTGCTCTACCAGGTGAGATAACTGAGCACACTATACGTTTGTTGTTGATGCTACATAAATAAATAAGTGAATGAATAATTAAATAGATGAAAATAAAATAAAATTGCCTAAATAAATGTATAATACAAGAATAAATTAATAAATACAGAAATAAATACATGGAAAAAATAATAAAATAAATGCTGAAATACAGTATATAATACATTATATGTGGAAATAAATAAATAAATATTGACATAAATAAATAAAAGATGATAATGAAACACAACATATAAAATTAAATTGCCAGAGACTGTGACTTATGGGAGAGAGAGGATGACAAAGAGCAAAAGTCCATGAGTTGGAATCGAACCCCCGGCCCTCAGTTCTACCAGACGAGCTCACTGAGCCTCCCATCCTGCTGAAATAAATAAATAAATAAATAAATAAATAAAGCATTTCTTCTTTCCGCCTAGTTTAGCTGTCTAAATTAGATTTTCTCATGTATAACTAAAATCACAGTAACACACTTACTGAATAATTTATACAAAAGTCTGTATATAAAACTATTTTAAAAGATTTTTTTTTTGCTCTTTTGTAGTTGCTAAATCTAGCAAAATATTCTGCATCAATCCATAATTGCTGGTATTCAAAAACAACATTTTCACTGTGGTCAAGGACCTATTTGTTCTCTTGCTTAACGCACACAAAGGGAGGCTGGTCTAGCAGCAAATTAACAACACCATAAATTATATTTATTTAATAACAATAACAAAAAAATGTATTTTGGCTCTAACGCTATTATAGTTAATTAATGAAGCCATTACAAAAAAGATCATTCATGGTATCTGTGTATGTGCATTTAATGCGCTGAATCACTTTATTCAAATTAACATTTTTTTTGAGAAATTGTAATTTTATTAGGGCGATGACGTCCAGGTGGTGGAGGGGGCTCAGCTGGTCGTAGATACAGGTGGGGGCTTCAATGAAAATAGGTTGGGAACCATTCGGTGGGTGTCTGGCTTTCCTAGATGTAGAGTAGCAGTTCTAGCTGAAATCTCCAAATGTCAAAGGCTTTGGGAAACCAAATCTCAGCATGGATTTGATGTTTCTGCATGGTGTTCTGTATGATAAAACGATATTTCTTCTATGTGGTAACTTTTATTCACACCACCCTTTGCAGACCTTTTAACATGAAAACACAAAACCATTGTTCTGGCACGATACGCCTGCCATGTTCTCCTCTCTGGCATCGTGTTTTTCTAGCAGTTTTTAGATGTGCACCGACCACATTTTTCTGTTAGTCACATTTATCGCTCCCGTCAAGCACAGAGCCCCATTTTACAGGCGCATCAGCTGTTTTGCCTGAAGCCCTTTTGCCAAGGGGTGTTTTTGAAGCAGCCACGCCTGTAACAATGCATCTCTGTCTGATCAGCCCTAGTGCAGCATGGGAAAATTTCTGAAAAAGCACAAGACGAGAAAAAGCACTGAAGTCTTGGTAGCAGTGAGCTGTTTCAGTTTCACCTCGTCCCGACCTAGCGCCTTCAGATGGTCCAGCTTGTTTTATAAAATGTCTGAGGAAAATGTTGATATTCGTCTCGCCTCTAGACTCGGTTAATATTGCTTAGAGGGTAGAGCAGGTCGTCCACCAATCAGAAGGTCGATGGTTCGACCCCCAGTCACACATGTCGACGTGTCCTTGAGCAAGTTGCTCCCGAAGGCATAGCCATCATCAGAGTGTGACTGAGATGAATGAGTAGGTTCGATCCTGATGGGCAAAGCTGGCGCCTTACATGGGATGTATGAATGTGTGTGAATGGATGAAGGGTGAAGCTCTGTGAGTGGTCAGAAGACTTGAAAAGCGCTACATAAAGTCCATTTACATTTAACCACCTGAATGCAACACATGTTGTCTTCACGACTTCCCATGTCATAAACACGAGTTCACATACTATGGGTAATAGTGGAACGAGGAAACTGGTGCATCGTGGGTGATGTAGTTTTGCTGTACATGGTAAAGGCTATGTATTCAGCTAGTTTAATAAATGATTTTGATCCTGTGGGTTTCCCTGGCGCCTTGCCCCCTGCTATGGTAAGGTTATTGGTGTAGTAACGTTTTAAAAGACAATTTTTGCTCTATTTTCGTAATAAACAACATTATTTTTATAACTTGGCCTCACTTGCAGCTTTTGTCATTGCAGCAGCTACTCATCATTTTTAAATTTAAATAAAAAATCTACTCTTAAACTTGAAATTCACATCTCTGCTATTTCTCTCTATCAAAAGAACTTGTGTGACTTGGTTGGGTTATTATCTGGGTAAAATTCACAGTAGTGTTGTCAAATATCCTGGGCTTCTGTTAATTGTCCAGGTTATACATAGATCACACAATACTCCTTTACCTTCACCCAGTGAGTCACTTTTTAGGATGTATCACCATTCAAGTGACTCGCTGAGGCTCCAGTTATCCCTCAAAAATCGCCACATAACGCAGCTGTTGTCTTTTATTAGAAAACACAGTTTCAAAACCATGAAAGCTGCAGTCTTCTGTGTATTCCTCTCTATCTTAGTACCAGATTAAGATCAATGCTCTTTCTCACCCCAGTCACGGTGTCCTCCATACGTCCACACAAACGGTCAATACAATCGGAAAACAGTGAATAACCTCCGAGGCCTGTGTCATCCGGTTTTCACCACATGGCTGAGCTGAGGACTGCTGAGTAGACCGGGGTAAGATCTCAGCAGATAGGGTCATTAAGACGCAAGTATCCCGGTGTTGCCATATAGTGAGCCAGCAATATTACAGTAAAACCGGAGGGAAAGACACCAGAAGTAAATTATATTGTACTTTCAGTTTACATTTTATGTACCTACCAGAGACGTACTTAAACGTATACATAAGTATAATTGGCTCGTACTGACAAGTATGCAGAAAAGTTTAAGAATACTTGACTCATGCTCACAAGCATACAGACATGTCTAAGTATGCTTGGCTTATACTGACAAGTATACAGAAAATTTTAAGTATACTTGACTCATGCTGACAAGCATACAGACAAGTCTAAGTATGCTTGGCTTATACTGACAAGTATACAGAAAATTTTAAGTATACTTTCATACTGACAAGTAAACTGAAAAGGCAAAGTAAACTTGGTTTATGGGCCGACTTGTACATAATCCTTTGATTGAGCTATGCTTAGGAAATGTATAGTTAAGTATTCTTGCCTTATAGGCCCACAGAAAGGTATACTTGGCTTGTAGTGATGCTTACTTTTTGATAGAGTAGCCTCTTACAGTGTGAAGGCGAAAAGAGGTACTGCAGCACAGCCGTATGAGAAAAATAAAGTGTTTTTTGAGCATTAAATCGTGTAAACCTGCTCTAGTAGAAACCCGAACTACAACTTGAAAATATCTGTTTATTTTTCTGGGGTTGATGATCGCTTGGTTTTTGGCTGCTAGCTTCAGTTAGAGGTCTGTTACAGCTGAACAGTCTGATGCTCTTTGGACAGCTCTCCCTCCCGGACTCATGGACGCCGTCAGTGCTATTGAAAATCAATTCACACACATGCACACACATATAGATGTGCTGTCTTCTTTTTGTTTCTCCTTGCTTTTTTCCATCGGTCTCTCCATCCTCCCACTAGCTCCGCGTACGTCAATCAGCCAAACACACACAGGCAGGCAGAATGAATGAGGCAGAACTGCTGTGGAGGCAAAGCAACGTGGTCACAAATAAAATCTAATTAATTTGGATTGCATCGCCCGGGCTCCTTTATTCGCTGAGACTGAGGGCACTGAGGGACTTTGTTACCTGGAGCTCAAAAAGGCACTGTGGGGCTTCCCATAAGCTAAAAGTCCAATACCCTTTACATTTGTATGTATCATAATTGCCACATTCATCTTGGCAGTAGAGCCATTAGGGCATTTTAATCAATAGGGCCCATGATTCAGCTGCATTGCTTTCAAGATGTACAGCTATATTCAATTGTGTGTGCATATGTGTGAATTGATCCAATAAAATATTAATTTCAGCAGCTTTATTATAAAGCTTTGGAACGTACCCTTGCTCAACAGCACGTCATGCAGTTTAATCCAATATTTCTAGACAGGAATCACACATGAATTTTTTAAAAGGAGAGTAAAAGCCAAACGCTGACGCTCTTTAGACAGGAGAAGTTGCAGCTAAAAATTTGGGCATGGTGTATACTGTGGATAATGTGCACACTGCTGTGCTGGAAACAGTTTGTGGGAGCTGTAGTTTTTTAAAATTAAAAAGCAAGTGTTGCAGATGTAATCATCATAGAATATAGTCTACTGGATAAACGCAATAATTTAGCATTTTATGAGAAAAGCATGACATTTCAAACGTAATGAATACCATAAAAGATTCATTTTCACATGTGGAAGGAAGTCAGTTTTGACCTCTGAGGTCAAATCCAAGATGGCCGCCAGTCCACTGTGTCAGTGTTTACCGTGTTCACGAGTTGGGCCCATATGAACGCCCCCCTCATGTCGTGTTCATGTCCTCGTAAACGGAAAGTTTCTGAAAGCTCCGAGTTCATAAGTTGTGACATGTTTGTTGATGTTGGGAGAAATGGTGGAGCCCATGAAGTTGGGGGCGGCAGTAGCTCAGTCTGTAAGGACTTGGGTTAGGATGCGGACATCACGGGTTCAAGACCCCCATGGACCAAGACCAACTGGTTGCTGGAGAGGTGCCAGTTTACCTCTTGGGTACTGCCGAGGTGCCCCTGAGCAAGGCACCAAACCCCCAACTGCTCTGGGCGCTTGTCAGGAGCAGCCCCCTCACTCTGACATCTCTCCATTGACGCATGTATATGTACTGTGTGAACAACAGAGTGTAGAACTGAATTTCCCCACTGTGGGACTAATAAAGGAATATCTTTCTTTCTTTCTTTCTTCTTTCATTTATCGGTGCATAATAAGTTAATTTTGTACAGTAAATTGTAATTTTAGTCAGATATTGTTTTTCTTGGTCATTTTATAATATGTCTGAGGAAAATGTTGATATTCTCAGTGACCTCGTCTTTCTCCTCTGTCATTATGTCTTTACATTTCCTGCATTATGTCACCTGCTTGCTAGCTTGCTAAATTGTTAGCCTTTGTATCTTCTAGACTTGCACAGTAACGTTAATGTTGCCGTTGTTTAGCAGCGGTGTTCTTCATGACAACTGCTTGAACGCCACGCGTATCATGTACAAGAATTCCCATCTCGTAAACATGGTAAACGCGATCCCAACTGAAGGCACCATAATGTTCAAACACATTTAATTTTGGAGCCAAACAGTCGAAAATCTTTTATTGTGTCATTTCCAATTAAGCAGGGATTCATTTGGTGATACATCTTAAGGTGAAACCATAAATTACAGGTCAAAATCCAGACTTTATTTACTGGTTAGGCTCAACAAAACACAGACCTCTACAGATAATGCATCTAGTATATAAGCACATAAACATTACGTAACCGCTCCACATCTGCCACAAGCACACACACAAACACTGACAAGCTAAATGACTCAATTCGCCACACTGACACCACTGGGTGTTCATTTGCAAATTTAACTGATTTTTTTATCAATTTTGTTCCTCAACCTTGATCATAACTGCATTTCCTTGAACCTGGCAATCTCAAAAGTATGACCAAATGAATTGGCATCCCCAATTTCTTAACAAGTGACATCTTAAATGTTTTTCCACACTGTCTGGTTCCAAAATTTAGCGTGTTTGAACATTGGACCCAGTGGCCTGGTGGCCATCTTGGATTTGACCTCTCACAGCCCTCTACATTTGAAAATAAACCTTATGGTATTTCATGCTTTTTACGTAAAATGCACATTTGTCATGATATAAGAGATAATCCACTGTACTGAAATGGATAGAAATCCCAAAAAACACATTTCCCTTTCTCAGAAAAGTTGAAGGCTTCTGAAAAATACGCAGTGAGAGATTGTAGTGAGTTACTTGCAAGTGGCTTAAAGCTTGTGGACTTTACATAACTCCACCTCTCTGTACATTAACAACTTCCTAACTCGTTTTATTATGCCATCAGAGCTGCTTGCCTTCTGAAAAATGCTTATGCGCAATAACTGTAATGTGACAAAAGGGCCGAGTAGGAAAATCCAGACAAAGAGACAGAAACGCAGCCAGACAGGCAGAAGGCTTCCATCCATATTGCATACGCCCCAGTCTGCCGTCCTGTCAGCTCCTCTCATAACCATTAGTGGATGAAGTCATGGCCCAGCGCTAATTGCCAGTGACAGAGGAGTGAGGGAGGGTGATGGGGTTAGAGAGGGAGAGAGAGAGAGAGAGGCAGAGCTCATGGGAAAACACCTGTCTGCTGTGTCTCTTCGGTCAGTCGCACTTCTCTCTTAACAAGCACAAATTTAATTGTCTTTCTTCTAATTAAAGGATGAGGTGAGAGCTTCAATCACCAGACTGTTACTTATTAGAGAGGGAGGGATTTAATGAACAAAATGTGGGAATCACTTTGGCCAGGGACTTAAGGCACATAGGCCTTATAGGCATTCGCCTAGGGTGCCATCTTATGGTGCCGTCTTGTTAAATAAAATGAAAAACACTTTTAAGCCAGCAATATCAGGGACCAATTGTGTATTTATATTATAATAAATAAAGTTATTTATGAAAATAAATACAGTTATTTTTTTTCATAAATAAAAATCCTGGGGGCTCCAATCTGAATTTTGCCCATGGCACTGAAAGGCCTAGAGCCGGCCCTGACTTTGCCCAATATCTTATGGTATGTGTCCACAACCTCCTGAAAATCCTGTCCATGCTTCCCATTCATTGTCTATCTAAACAGTGCAATGCATTCTGGTAGCGTGGCAGTGGGGGCTTCACGTTGACCGCTCCTCATTTGCATAAAGTTGAAGTCTAGGCTACTTGCGTATGACGCAACTCGCTGTGTCTGGAAACTCCCAAAAAACTTTGAAACTAAGCGTTATTGATCCAAAAATAAAGACAGAATCAGCAACAGAGTGGCTCATTTCTCACATAAAATGCTTTCAGGAACACAACTGACAAAACTGTCTATAAGAAAGTTTCCAAATGAGCTGCCATGTTGGTTAGAATGCGAGCAGCACAAGGGAAAGCATTCGTCCAATCAGGTGCCAAGTCGCAATAAAAAACCCTAATGACACTGCGCCGCCTTCGGAGTGGCAGCACGTCTTAGCAGCTCTCTCTCTGTTTTCACTCTCTTGTACTATATTGTATTTATCTGTACTGTGTTGATGCTGCTATGACACCCGAATTTCCCTCCGGAGATTAATAAAGGTTCATCTCATCTTATCTTGTCTTAATCCTAGTGTGGCACCGGGGGGGGGGGGGCCAAATCCGAAATTTGCCCAGGGCACCAAAAGAGCTAGAGCCGGCCCTGACTGTGACCATGTGTTTTTCTTTTACCAAAGTACAATTTAAATCCCCCAGTTTAAGACTGCAATGTAAGTAATGATGTAAGCAGAGGTGAGCAGTAACCAGTGTACATTTTACACTTTTTTGACTAATTATACAAATAGTATTTTTAATGCAGCATACTTTACACCCATACTAGATTATTAGATAAAAACAATCACTTTTACGCACTACATTTGGATGCATTCACCGCGTTCATCTTATTTTATTTTTTTAATAATTGTTTTAGGCATTCAGGATCCCAGGTGGTCAGCTGTCACCCGTCCACGTGACTCCTCCCCGAGCAGCATGGCTGCAGCTGCAGCAGGAGCAGCGGTCCGTCATGGCCGTCAATCAGCGCTGATAGCAGCTAACAGCCGTAAAAGGTGATCAACGCTAAAGGTAAGTCACATTATTACTGATCTCAGTAACGTTACAGCAGACTGCAGCGACTGTGTCTGCTGTGTCGACGCTAATTTAGCCTCATGCTTCCCAGCAACTACTCTGGCATTTTGCAATTAAGTTCAATTCATGTTGGTGCTTTTCCTGCTTTGTGCCAACTGATGAACAATGTGCAGAGGAAAAACTGCATGGTTCACCCACAGATAGTCTTCCTCAAAGCGAGGAAGAGGACACACAGTAGGAGGCAATTAAAGTGAGTGTTATATGATCTCAGAAAGATACAGGCTGATTTAGACACTTCTGTGATCTTATTGTCTTGGTGTCATGTATCTGTTGGCCTCAGTGGTGGCTGATATTGGGGAGGAGAGGGAGAAAACCAGCCACAGTGTCATCTTATTTATTTTGTTTAGTAATTTCTCTAATTTAGCACTTCCATTTTGTGTGTCGGCTCTGTTGCTGCGTTTACATGGACACAAATAATTGGCCCAATCGGATTAAAAATGCTTCATGTAAACACGTCGGTCGGAAGATTCTGATCCGAAACGGCCCGATCGGATAGAAATGTCAGTCCGAATGAGAGAGGTGGTTTGTTCCGATCGGCGTCCGTGTACGCACAACACAGGTGGAAGTACAGCTTCCTCTTCTTCTACTATTTCCGGAAAATTTGACAACTCTGCGCATGCCCAAAGGATTTATTTTGACTAAACGATCGGTGCATATATACGCACGTCATTATCGGATCATTTGATTTACCGTCCGTGTAAAGAGTGGATTTGTAATTTCCGATCAACCAAGGTTTAGATCGGATTGGAGAAATTTGGTGCGTGTAAACGTGGCTAGTGTTGCTTGATATGCACCGATCAGCCATGATATTATGACCACCTGCTGATCTTGACAAGTCCGGCACATCCCACAGATACTCTGAGATCTGGAGAATCTGGAGTCAAGTCAACACCTCAGAGTCAAACTCTATATGCAGAGTAATATTAATGTGTAATGTGAAAATAACAAACACTTAAAAAATGATGGCACTAAAATCCCAATGACCAAATCGAATATTAAATCCTCAAACTATGAACTGTTTTTGCAGTGCGCACACTGCCTCCGCCGGCTTGCCTTCTTCCCATAGTGCACCCTGGTGCCACGTCCTCCCCAGGTATGCAACGCACACACCCGACCAGCCTCGCGATGTAAAAGAAAATGTGATTCATCAGACCAGGCCACCTTCTTCCATCGCTCCGTGGTCCAGCTCTGACGCTCACGTCCCCGTTGTAGAAGCTTTAGCGGTGGACAGGGGTCAGCATGGGCACCCTGACCAACCGCGGCCTCATACGCAACAAACTGCGATGCGCTGTGCGTTTTGACGCCTTTTTATCTGAACCAGCATTAACTTTTTAAGCAGTTTGAGCCGCAGTAGCTCTTCAGTTGGATCGGACAACATGGGCCAGCTTTCACTCCCCACGTATATCAATGAGCCCTCGCCGGTTCTCCTTCCTTGGACCACTTTTGGTAGATCCAGACCACGGCAGACGGGGAAAACCCCACAAGAGCTGTAGTTTTTTGACCCAGTCATCCAGCCATCACAATCTGGCCTTTGTCAAGTCGCTCACATCCTCACACTTGCTAATTTTTTTTTGCTTCCAACACGTCAACTTCAAGGACAAAATGTTCACTCGCTGCCAGGTGCCATTATAACGAGATTATCAATGTTATTCACCTGTCAGTGGTCATAATTTTATGACCATATCATAGAGGGGCTTATTCTGTAGATCTTTTCATCTGGAAGCAGAAAGTTCGGCAAGTGCTTTATAAATAAAATTCTTCTTATCAGGGATGCATTGATACGGGATCAGATATCGGGCCGAAACTGACTCAGAAAGCTGGATCGGATATCCATCACAATGGGGCTGATCTACCAAATTCATATTCATTTCATATATACGTTTTATATATACATATATATGTTTATATATAAGTTTTGACCAGTTAGTTGCTGCATTAAAAAGGTTTACAGATTTAATTCCTGTTAATTCTGAAGGTTTTTTACCAAGTTGTTTGTGTATGATTTATTATTTTGATAATTAATAATTCAGTAAATTTATATCAATGTATTTGTTTTTTACATTTTGTTTTACACAGTTAGGAAAACAATGTTTAGGTCAAGTCTGATGTTGCCTCACACATAACAGCTTTTTAATTAAATACTAGTTGGTACTCTGAGGACTGATTAGTTGGATGGTATTATTATTATTATTATTAGTTACTTATCTACTTTATTTAAAATTAAAAACTACAGCTAGTTTACAAGATGTCTTATCACTAACTTTCGTTATTGTAAAATTAAAAGACCTAGTAAACTTAAGTTACGCTTCACCAAGATGTCTTCACTGAAAACTTTTTAAAGTAGTACACCAAGTGTTATTTTATCACAACTTAACTTTGACAGTTTTTTTTTTTGAAAGGTAACAATACTTTTACCTAGTAGTTTTTGGCTGCCCTACCCACCTCTGTATAGAAGTACAAAAACATTTCTTCTTACACACAGCTATTGTACTTTTACTTATTTCCTGATCTTAAGTGTTGTACTTGGCTACATTTGAGGTTGCATCCTTAAAAGTCGAAAAGCTCCATATAAACGGTGTGAGAATGGAACAAAAGAAAGGAGATAAATCAGCAGCTGCAGCAGAGAAAATCTCCCTATAAGATACGTTCACTTGTGTACTGTGTAAAATATACTTGTGTACTGCGTTTCTTCACTGTCCTGAGTGTCAGGGGGTAATGATCACGTCATTATGGGTGGGCACCACAGTGTGTTAAAACTCTGCGTCTCTTTTTGCTTTAAAGGTTCGGATCTGGCGGCATCTAGTAGTGAGCACAACGCAGCCAGCTGAGGCGGGAAGCTGTGCCCAGTGTGTCGGAGAACCACGGTGGCTGACGTGAAAATGCAAATGGCCCCCGGGGTTTGATTTGTCCCTTCTGGGCTACTGTAGAAACATGGCGGCCGGCCCTGTGAACAGGACTCTGTCTGTATAAACGCCTCAATCTAAGGTAAAGAAAACACAATGATTCATATTTTCAGGTTACATACTTATTAATATTACAGCATAAATGAACACACTGTTCCTTTAATATGTGTGTTTGTAGCTGCAGCCACTGTGGAGTTTATATTATCTCTGTGTTGTCTGCTTTAGTGATGTTTTATTCTGCTGTTGATTGTATAAGAAGTGGCAGGTTATTTAATTTATGTGGTTTAATAATGCTTGTTGTACACGCCGCAGTGTCCATGTACTTTTTACTACACTAGTGCATGTCCTGTTATAGTTTTTAAGGGATTTTAACGATGGTAATACTTGCCCATATACATATAGTTTTAAGAGGTTTTACCTCCACTAATACCTGCCCCTATATAGATTTTAAGGGGGTTTTTACACACACTAATACCTGCCCTTATGTAGTTTTAAAGGGATTTTACCTACACTAATACCTACCCTTATATAGTTTTTAAGGGGTTTTACCTATGCAATACCTCCCCTATGTAGTTTTTAAGGGGTTTTACGCTAATACCTGCCCCTATATAGTTTTAAAGGGATTTTACCTACACTAATACCTACTCTTATATAGTTTTTAAGGGGTTTTACTTATGCTAATACCTGCCCTAATCTCATTTTTAAGGGATTTTACCCACACTAATACCTGCCCTTATATAGTTTTAAGGAGTTTTATGTATGCTAATAACTGCCCTTATATTGCTTTTAAGGGGATTTACCTTTGCTAGTACCGTCCTTACATAGTGTTTAGCAGGTGTTAACTACACTAATACCTGCCCTTATGTAGTTTTTAAGGGGTTTTACCTATGCTAATACCTGCCCTTATGTAGTTTTTAAGGGGTTTTACCTACGCTAATACCTGCCCTTATGTAGTTTTTAAGGGGTTTTACCTACGCTAATACCTGCCCTTATGTAGTTTTTAAAGTATTTTTTTTTTTTTAAAATTTATTTTTTTTATTTTAAAAGAAAAGAAAAGAAAAGATATTCCTTTATTAGTCCCACAGTGGGGAAATTCAGTTTTACGGGGTTTTACCTACGCTAATACCTGCCCTTGTGTAGTTTTTAAGGGGTTTTACCTATGCTAATACCTGCCCTTGTGTAGTTTTTAAGGGGTTTTACCTACGCTAATACCTGCCCTTATGTAGTTTTTAAGGGGTTTTACCTACGCTAATACCTGCCCTTATGTAGTTTTTAAGGGGTTTTACCTACGCTAATACCTGCCCTTATGTAGTTTTTAAGGGGTTTTACCTATGCTAATACCTGCCCTTATGTAGTTTTTAAGGGGTTTTACCTATGCTAATGATAAACAATCTACCACAGGCCTCTAATTTATGCTCAAGTCAGATTCATCATTCAGCGATCCTGGGAGAGAGCAGATTTGAATGGTTGACTTATTTTTTCTCTTGACAGAAAATTAAGAGAAAAGATAAGAGAAATTTGAGAGGCATGAGGCCTAATAATTGTAACATTTTTGGAGCATTAATTGAGAAAATGTTTACAGATATACAGCAGTACGATAGGAAGTAAAAATCCAGATGTTTCATCAGAGTACTTAAAAATCCATATAATCATCATGTATCTGTATAAGGATATGGAAAAATCTGACGGTTAATAAAATGTTGGTATTAAGGGTAGGCCTATATAGTGTCACATCGCCCATAGTGTTAGTTACATAAAATATCCTGATTTCAATATCATTATTTCAAGAGCTCCTGGTGTCTGACACCACCTAGTCGGTGGTGATCAATAAGTAATGCTGAGTCAACGATCACACCTTCAGTAGCCACCCGCTGGTCTGTTGTAGCCCATCCCTGCCAATATGAATTTTTAATCATCCTCAGTATTAATAATTTAACAGTTTTGGAGGACTTGTTAGCATCCCAAGCGTGGCTCATTCTCAGTGACATTATTTGACCTCGGTGGTGACGGGAAGGATAAGAGAATCATCAAGTTAGATTCCTGCATAAAGGG
The DNA here is from genome assembly GCA_947000775.1 of Pterois miles. Taxonomy (NCBI): domain Eukaryota; kingdom Metazoa; phylum Chordata; class Actinopteri; order Perciformes; family Scorpaenidae; genus Pterois; species Pterois miles. The sequence continues at coordinate 439,542 of CAMQGK010000246.1, read as the reverse complement.
TTTTGTTGTCCTACAGTTCACCAAACAATGTAGTTGTCTAATTATCGTGGCAAACTGACCATCGTGCTTGACGGTTAAGGCCGAAGATATCGGATGTAATTTAAAGTGATGGCTGTCGTATCACTTTGGCTGCTGAGCTGATGCTCACAGACTGTCAGGACAAGCCGCTGCTCAGCCCTGAATTTCCAGAGATCTAGTTCAAGGAAGACACTGATGTGATGTTTTTCAAAACATAATTGAACTGTGACTGTAATTCGCTATCTGCAAGCGTTAGGTGTTGGTCAGTACTCGACAGCTCTATGTGCACGGTAGGGCTGGAAAATGATGATGATGGACCCTTCTCGTTTCTTCACCCAGGGATGCAGTTATGTACAATATTACAGAGTCCAACACCGTCCCTTGAGCTGTCCTCTGTGATGATGGCTGCAGGCTGAGATTTGGCTTTGCCTCCTTAACTCCTCAGGGTAAATAGAGGAAAGATAATACAGGAATAGTGGATGGATGGATGGATAGACGGATGTAAGCTGCTGGCTTTTCCTTTGTAGAATTAACAGGCGTTGCTTAGTCTATGATCAACTGGCTGACCATGTGCTCATAACAATAATGTAGACATGTCATGTAAGGGATAATGTGACAGGGCGATGCAGCACGTCTTGCATCACCCTGAAGGGGTTTGTTTCACAACAATGACCCACTAGCTGTGTATTATCCCACTTATTATGTGCTATTTACTTAAGAAATCAGAAATTTGACACATAAACAGTCCAGAGTCCAACATCAGGACTGCGCCCATAGCAACTGTCCGTTATACATAGCTATGGTCTGTTATAAAGAAATAACAGACCGAACGCTGCAATTGACCAATCAGAGTACTCAACAAAGCTGTGTAATAAAGAGTGGATAGGAAACAGCCAGCTCTGAGGCTACACAGTCAAGGGACTACATATCTGTTGTCTTTGTTAGGGGCATCTGAGGCAGGATCTCGGGAGCTCTGAGAGACCATGGGCTCAATGAACGCAGTCTCTGTTACGTCATCTGTGAAGAGCTGTTGTGAAGCTCAAAGTGGGCGACACAGCTTGTGTCCTGGCTAATCCAAAAATGGGAAAAGAGGTGGGTACGGGTTGTTGGCAAAAAGTCAGGCCCAAATCAAGAAACCTGAAGATCCCATAAATGTCATTGCTGTTTGACGCATGTTTGGATTGTAATTTTGAAGTTCGTATGCTCTTGTTATACAAATGTCTGTGTTATGCACATGGACAATAATTATTTTGCAATCTTGTCTGAACCTGAGCATTTGCTATTCCTCAATAAATAAGGTTGATTGCCGTCATGCCCCTTCAGTTTTCCCCCACAGCGGGTGGCTATTGCCCATTCAGACATCTATATACAGTATATTTGATTAAATCACGTTAGTGTTCATGCTAGTCACTAGTCACCAGCATGTCTCAGCCATCTATCACAGTGCATATTTATGTGTCTGTTTACCTCCAAAAGGGGGCGTGGTCACGAAAGCCTCCTCTTGATGAGGTATCGCTCGTCTGATGTATAGAGACCAAAATGTTTTTGTGTCCCTGGTTGTAAACATGTTTATTTCTGTTGTAAAGTTGAGCATTTTAACATCTAGAGGGATTGACTCGCTTGTGGAGCCAGCCTCTAGTGGCCATTCGAAGAACTGGCACTTACAGATTGGCTTCGTTTCTTGATTTTGATAACAACATAAAAATTCAGTTACAGCTTGTTGCATTTGTTTGGATTATTAGTTTTGTTTTTTATCCCTATATTGATGGCACAGAGTGGAAGGAGGAGAGAGAGAGGACGACACACAGCAAAGGGCCCCAGGCCGGACTCGAACCTGAGCCACAATGGCGCGTGGCACATGAACTGAAAACTGAAAACATATTTGAATCCAACTTCAAAGATGTGATTGATATTGAATGCAAAATATTTTAGCACATTCCCATTTTCTCTTCACGTGTCCTGACGCTGCTGTGCTTGCAATCTGCAAATGTGGTGCTCTGAAATAGGCGTGGAGGCTTGTATATACCAGAGTGGTGGTGCCAGTGAAGTGTACCGTACACAGGGAACAACCCAGTGGTTATGGCTAAACAAAAACGGGAAAGCCACGGTTGAGCGCTGGGTGGTTTGCAACTCTTGCCGCTCGTCTCCCTGTGTGGCTTGAAAAATGTCCATGTTTCCGCCTCTGCTCACCTTCCTGTCTCTTCCTCTTTTGTGCAACATCCCCTTCTGTGATAACAGAACAATATGAGGATGGTTTTGGGTGATAAATTCAGAGCGAAACAACGTCCAGGCCAGCGCCACACCCAGCATGGTGAGGCCACATCGCTTTCGCCCAACCTCAGTCTTAAACCAAACACTGGCACAGGAGGCTTTTTATTGCTGCCTCTCCGTGTGTTTGTGTATCACTCCTCCCTCGCTCTGCTTCATCCTGGTTTTTTAGCCTGTGTGCCCTTTATCTCGGTTTCATTTCAGCATGTGTGACCCCATCTCGGTTTCTGTCTGCCTCATTTTGACTCCATTTTTACTCTGTGTGTGTGTGTGTGTGTGTGTGTGTGTGTGTGGGTAGATCTATCTTTGCATTTGCTGCTTTTTTAACAGCTTGTTAGCTTGTGTGTACACACACACACACACACACACACACACACACACACACTCCTCCACCCCCTCCGAGTCTCTCCCTCTTTTCTCTGTAATAAGAGCATTTGTGGCTGATGTGAGGCCAGCTCTGATTCAATTGCAGCGCACGACTTAAGGCTATTATCCTCTGTACTCTGGAGGAGGAGGGAAGCCCGGCCGCTGCAGTGCAGCTGCTAACGGCAACGGCGGGTCTGATGCTGCCTTTCAGATACATCAGATACAAAAACGACCCTAGAAAGCAGAATTTAATCAGAGAAATCAATCCTACACAATAAAAACTTCTCGTTTCAGCTGCTCAAGCTGGTCATGTTTGGTTATTGCAAAAAAAAAGAGGTAAATATCTAAACCAGTTCTAGTTCACTTCAGTTTAAATTAACACTTTCTGATTCGTCCTCTTTACCTAAATTGAAGTCAGTGGCATAAAATGTCGAAAATGAGCCAAAACCTAAGTACAAAGTAACGCAATTTAACGCAATAAAAATTTTGGAGGTTGTAATTTTAATTTTAAGATGATGGTATCATGTGAAACAAGAAAACCCAAGGCACCCTTGGTACCAGCCATGTCTAGCTTGTTAGGAAGGAGGTTAAATAACACCCCAATTAATGTTCCCTCATGAACAATAATGCGATTAATCGCGATTAAATATTTTAATCAATTGACGAGCTGTCAATGTGTTACATTTTCTCAATGATTACACACTAAATGATAACATGAAAGATGGACAAATAGACAGGTTAACTAATTAATTCAAAATCGTATTTAACAGCATCTGTGACTCTGGAGTCACACAGTGTACATCGTGATTAAAACTAGCTAATGGTGCTTTCAAATGGGGTCGTATTTTCCGTTTATGAGTTGGGCCCATATGAACGCCCACCCTCATGTTTGTATTGACAACCTTGTAAGTGGAAAGTTTGTGACATGTTTGTTGATGGTGGAGCCCGTAGAAGTTTTATGCTGTGCATAATAAGTTAATTTTACAGGATATATTATAATTTTAGTCATATATTGTTTTTCTTGGTCATTTTAAATGTCTGAGGAAAATGTTGATATTCCCAGTGATCTCACCTCTCTCCTCTGTCATTATGTCTTTACATTTCCTTTATTATGTTACCCACTTGCTAGCTTGCTAAACTCTTAGCCTCTGTGGCTTCTGGACTCGGACAGTAACGTTAATATTGCCGTTGCTTAGCAGCAGTTTTTTTCATGACTTAACCACTTGAATGCAACGCATGTCGTGTTCACCACATGGGAAGTCGTGAACACGAGTTCATGAGTTTCATTTGAAGGCACCGTAACCGTTCTGGTTCTTGGAAGGAAAAAGAAACAGCCTTAGTAAGGCAGACAGTAGTAACGACAGAAATGGTTAAAGGTGCTAAATGTGAGATTTGGAGCATTTCTATTCCCTCAGCAGTATCATTAGATGCTAACAGCGCTAACTGTGAAAACAACAGCAGCACTGCTGACAGAGCTAACGGTGTAAATCTGGAGGAACTAGATTACAGAACATCATCTCTGAATGCACAACATGGACTACAGCAGCAGAAGACCACACCGGGTGCCACTCCTGTCAGCTAACAACAGGAAACTGAGGCTACAATTCGCACAAACTCACCAAAATGGACAACAGAAGACTGGAAAAACGTTGCCTGGTCTGATGAGTCTCGATTTCAGCTGCGACATTCAGATGTCAGGGTCAGAGTCTGGCATAAACAACATGACAGCATGGATCCATCCTGCCATACATCAACGGTTCAGGCTGGTGGTGGGGGGGTATTTTCTTGGCACACTTTGGGCTCGTTAGTACCAACATGACAGCATGGTTTAAATGCCTCAGCTTACCTGAGTATTGTTGCTGACCATGTCCATCCCTTTATGACCACAGTGGACCATCTTCTGATGGCTACTTCCAGCAGGATAATGCACCATGTCACAAACCTCAGATCATCTCAAACTGGTTTCTTGAACATGACAAGAGTTCACTGTACTCCAAAGGCCTCCACAGTCACCAGATCTCAGTCCAACAGAGCACCTTCGGGATGTGGTGGAACGGGAGATTTGCATATCATAGATGTGCAGCCGACAAATCTGCAGCGACTGTGTGATGCTGTCATGTCAATATGGACCAAAATCTCTGAGGAACGTTTCCAACACCTTGTTGAAAGTATGCCACGAAGAACTAAGGCAGTTGTGAAGGCAAAAGGGGGTCCAACCTTTTACCAGCAAGGTGTACCTAATTATATGGCCGGTGAGTGTAGAAGAGGTAAGCTAATGCTAATATAACGTCAAAGATTGGGGATGTAAAGCTAGCATTGCTTTAAGTTGGCTAACATCCATGTTTCCATGTTGAGTTCAGCATTAATCGAGGCTGTCGACCATCTAAATCTTCCGCTAAAGTAAATGTTTGCTCACAAAATATTGTGTTAATGTTACCTGAGAATGACATTAAAAGTCAGGTCAGAGGACATGTGAATGCTCAGAGGAGGAAAAATTGAGTGAAATGTGGCTAAAACTAAAAGACATTTTGGATAAAAGACTAAAACAGCAGCCATATAAAATTCAGATGCTAAGATAAACACTGCAGCTCTCCGACACACTTTCTCGTGTCAATGACAGGCCGCTGTAGCTCAAGGCGACGTGACATCGTCTGTTAGAGGACGGGAACAGTATTTTTTTTTTTTCTCTCCCCTGAATTTTCTCTGAGTTGTGCCCGGAGGACGTAATTACGAGCTACTGTACAAGCTGGGAATTTCCCACGTGTGATTTTGATTTGAAGGCAGCGTCGCTCTTAGACAGCCAAGAGTGGCAGAGACAAAAAATGCTTCAGAGAAGTAATTAGGAGGAAAAGAGAGTAGAGACTGGCGGATGTACTGTGTCGTTGAATTAGAGGGGAACTGTGGCGAGAGAGGTGGGTGGAAAGATTAAAAAAAGGAGATACTGAGAGAAAGCAGAGGATGGATGGGGGAGAATGAGTAATTAAGGGAAGGAGGTAGAGACAGATTAATTAGGTGAACACCCTCTCCCCTTCACCTTTTCTCCCTATAAAGAGCTTCATGAAAAAGCAGAAAATATTAACACTTAAAGCCAGTGAGGTTCATGCTCTGCTGGTGGTAGACCCACCCCAAAAAACCTCCTCTTCCATCAACCCCAGGCGGATGTACCGCTATGAATAATGTAACAGGGAGGGGTGGAGGCCACTGGGCGTGTGCGCAGGAAAAAATAGGGGTAGTTCCTCCTCCTCCTCCTCCTCTTCCTGCTTCTCCTCCACCAACCACCACCCCCCCTTCTCTTTCCATTCTCCTCCCCTCCTCTGTTCACCCAACCCCCTTAGCTGCCGGCCGCACTGCAGAAGGTCAGAGGGAGAAGAGGAGGAGAGAGGCAGAGACACCGGGGGAGGTAGAGGGAGAGACGAGGGGTGGGGTGCCTGGATGTACACGAACATGCCGAGAGGAGAGTGCGTGGCCGAGCGATGACAGCCATGCTGAGCCCAAAGATCAGACAGACCAGGAGAGGTAGGACTCGGGTTTGTTTCGCCTTCACATCTGCAGCGCCTGCATTAGCAGCTTACTGTAGTGACGCTAATTTATCTGATCGGATGATGTGTTAATGATGCTTTATGGAGGCGTTTAACTACTTTTACACATATATTGTGATTTCGTAAAGTGCTTTTTTTACTCAAGAATATATCTATAGAAACACTTTTCCCACTCCCATCTATTTTCCTCACATATTTCTGAATGAACCGGGGGGGTCTGCCCACGCCGGAGAGCTCCAGCGTACATTAGCATTCTACTACAGCTGACCGATGCTGCCAGTGTTAAGAGCAGCGTGCAGCATCTCTAGTTTCATCACTGCAACGCTCGGCGCTATCAGGCTGCCGTCAGCTGCCGCAGCCGCTGCTGTGTGCGCTCACACTCATATATGCACAGTGTGTGTGTGTGTGTGTGTGTGTGTGTGTGTGTGTGGATGGGTGTAGTAATATGTCCATGTGTACGAGTGTGTCCTTCCTTCCTTCCATGGCACTAATCTCCATGGCAGCAATAATACAGCTGGATCTGATTAGGGTGAAATGAATAGTTCCCAAGAATGGGAGAGCGATGTGTAAATCCTCCTCTCTGGAGCGGCATGAAATTGGAAGCAAAGTGGATTAAATCTGTATTTGCATATATTAAGAAGAGATTCAACTGGCTTGATCAGTTAGGGTGATTCACTGTGCACATCTTGTAAATTAGCGCTTAATTGATATCACGTTCAGGCCGCGTCATACGATTCTAATGAGCATGAAAGTAAGAGACGTTTATGTTTTTGGAAATACCACTCATCCTCGCTGCATTTTTGCCAAAGACGGTGAAAATTGAAGAGATTAAAGCGACTCTGCGATTCTGCGTGAGAAGCATTCCCTGCATACCTTCCGCAAATTGGCGCTTCACTGCTGACGGCATCACATTTGCTGCGTGAAGCCCATGAATAAACGGGTATGTAGCAGATGTAGTAGTGTAGTAGATACTCAGCGGAGGTTAAAGCAGGTCAAGAAAGGGACTCAACACTCACCAGTGAGCGTATGACATTTTAGATGACCGAGCCCTGTCTGACTGGCGAACTAGAATGTCAAAGAGGACACTCAAAATATAAATCAATAATATAAATGTCATTGCATTTTTTATTGATCAATCATGACTGCGACATTCATGGTGGTAGAAGGTCAGTTTACAGGCTAACTAGCTTAGATATACTGTATGTACTGTAAGCTCATGTTTGACTTTGGAAAGTCATTGTTAACTTGTGTAGATATGTTACCTATAAGACCTGTTAGCTTGTCTTCTATTTAACGTTATTCTAATTACGTTAGTAATCAGCTGTTAACTGAAATTAAGAATTTTAACCGAAATACGCTATACAGTATATTAAATGGATAAAAGAAACATTAATTATTAATTGAAAAGCAGAGCAACACTCAGAGGAGTGGCTTGTCACAAAAAGGAGAAAAGCTAGTCCATGTTAACAGTCCACCTTAAGAGAGTCTGGGCCGGAGTTGCAGGATATAGGAAGTTGGCTCCAGTCTTGAGCTCGCTTGTACTGAGGAGTTGTAGCATTTATTCACTGACAAATAAACTGTACACACACTGTCTACTACAGCTGCCATCACAGCTACAACGCCCCACACACACACACAGTCTGTCGGACGCTCGCTACAGTTACACCATGCTGACAGACCGTATATGTGGAACTACAGACATAAAGCCACCAGCAACGCTTCAGCTGCTAACGTAGCACAAACACACACACGGTCTGTCGGACGCTCGCTACAGCTACGCCGTGCTGACGGACTGTATGTGTGGGACTACAGCAGACATAAAGCCACCAGCAACACTTCAGCAGCTAATGTAGCACAAACACACACACGGTCTGTCGGCCGCTCGCTACAGCTACACCGTGCTGACAGACTGTATGTGTGGGACTACAGCAGACATAAAGCCACCAGCAACGCTTCAGCTGCTAACGTAGCACAAACACACACACGGTCTGTCGGACGCTCACTACAGCTACACCGTGCTGACAGACTGTATGTGTGGGACTACAGCAGACATAAAGCCACCAGCAACGCTTCAGCTGCTAACGTAGCACAAACATACACACGGTCTGTTGGACACTCGCTAAAGTTACGCCGAGCACACAGAGTAATGCTACACACGGCATACACAGATGACAACCTGACAGCTAAACTAAATCCTGTGGTGGCCACTAAAATGGCAGCATGTGTTCACGACAATAATACATGCAGCACTGTGGCTGCTACAGTAACGCTCCCAGATGGGTGAACTGGGTCTCTGTCGCATGAAGCAGCTGCTTCATGCGACAGAGACATTTTCTTCTGTAACATGGTGATGTCACCAAATATTATAATACCTGCATAGCGGCTAGTTTGGCACACCGTCAAACAAAGCTAGCTAGATAGAGTGGAGCTGGAGCAGAGTCCAAAGAGTTTGGTTATGTTAATCAATTAGAAGATTGGGCCAGCTGACCAATCAGAATGAAAAAAACATCCAGTATGAGAAAAGTAATGAACAGTAAACATTAAAGCATGTAAACAAACCCAAAATACAAGGATGCACCTGAAAATAAGACTAATGGGTCCTCTTTAAACATCTTTACCCATCTGATAATTTGAATCTACCCTTGAGGACTAATTAAATTATTATGCCGTCGTTTTAGTGCAACTCTTAATTGGAAATGCTTGTCTAAGTAAAAAAAAACAATTTACTAACAATCTAGGATGCTAGTTGAAGAATTGCTGTAACTATGATAGGAAATCAATTCATCAACAATATGTGCTCCATAAAAGAAAAAAACCTGCTTCAGTAACTGCTACAACCAACGGCATATTAAAGCTGTAATAAGGCTCGGTGTGCATTTTTCTTTGCTGGCACCAGAAATAGCAGCTTTAATTGCCCACACATCAGCGGCTTCATTCTCTCGCTGTGTGGTTTTGATCTGTATTGCCATGGTTTTCTGATCAAAGTCCTGCACATGTAGCAACGCTCTGACATCCTGCCTCTCCGACTAGATACTGTGAGCCAGAAGTGTGCTGCATGGATGAAACATCCACACACTGACACCGCCGGGTAATGAGCATGTGGAGATGATAACATGCACAGAAATGCACAGATAACGCGCACACCCGCTGCTGCAGATCAGTTCTGCTCCACTGCAGTTTGCACATACGGGCTGTATTTTATTGGCCACACCTCCGGCTTGTCGAGGAAGGCTGCCACACACACTCGCACACTTAATGGTTAACACATTAATCAACAGTGATAGGCTAACTGGAAGCCACGCACTGATGCACCTGTAACTCTGCCATTTTCCACCAGCCATAAATCACCATACAACAACCAGATTAATGAAAGTGAATTCCTCCAGCATGCCTGTGTGCATGCATGTGTGTGTATGTGATTTAGCCATCGGTGTAGTATTGTCTCGCCATTGTGGAGTACCTGCCTCGCCATGCTAATGGATGGGCTCCTCTATGATGTGCATAAGAGCCACACATCCATTTCCTGCTGATGATGAATATGCGACTCCAAACTGCATTAAGTGACATCATAGAGTGTGTGTGTGTGTGTGTGTGTGTGTGTGTGTGCTTGTACAGCTATCTTTGCGAGGACTAGTTTGAGTTGTAGACCTTCAGAGTGAGGACATTTGTGGAAAGTCAGGACATTTTGGCTGGTCCTCACCTTCAGACCAACCTTCAAAGGCCTTTTTGAGGGTTCAAACTTGGTTTTAAGGTCCAAGTTAGAATTAGGTTTAGGTTAGGGTTGGGGTCAGGCATTTACTTGTGATGGTTAGGGTTAGGGTTAGGGAATGCATTATGTCAATGAGTGTCCTCACAAAGATAGCTGTACAAACGTGTGTGTATGTATGAAAAGGTCCCTTCATGTGCCATACTGCTAGTACTATTTTGATTTTGGTCTACAGACAACCATTTGTTCACATTGTAACACACTTTCATGTACACTATGCATGTACAGTGAGCTTCAGGAGACTGTCTGAATTTCAATATTTGCATTTCTCATTTGATTGGTCTGTTCTTGTGAGCATAAACATTGCCAACCATTTTGTATTTGGGTAAACTGTGTGGATTTGTAGAACCATTGCTTAACGTAACTTTAGGGTTATTTTCTTCCCTAGTGTCTAGCCAGCTTTGGCTGTATTTGCCCCCATAGACTGTATGAAATATGGGCGTAATCTCTGTGACATCACCCATAGGTTTCTGAGGACCTGTTGTGGGTGGCCAACAGAGTTGCCAAGTCTGGTTATTGTAAGCGCTTTTGGGCTTATAGGAGGTTGCATTTTTTGGGAGCAATTGTCTTAAGTGGAGTTGCTTAGTTGGGCTAGCTCCTGTCTCTGTTGGGGCATAATTCAACGGCAGTTTGCACATTTTTGTAAGTGTGATATTTTAGCACATCATGCCGATCAGTGTATTTATGTTTAGTTAACAAGAAAAATTTGAAGTTACAAGCTAAGAATGGATGCAAAAATTAAATGAAACGTATGCAATCCAAACTAAATTCATGCACATATATGAAGTCATCATCTGTCTCATATGTGGTAGTTAGGTAAGGTCGCTTGTTTTGGGCTGTTTTTGTTTCTTCAACGTTGGCTTCATTCCTCAGCACTGGAGGCTGCTGGTGTTGGCACAGTGGCTACTCGCAGGGCTAGTTGCTGAACAACTGTAGTTGGCCAGCTAACCGCTAACATGCTCGCAAGCTGGAAACATGCTAGCGCTAGTCTGTCACAATAAAAATGTCAAAAAAGTTATTGTACGGTAATAGTCATAGTATGTTATTAATATGTAAAAACAAAATGACAGCTCTCAGAGCTGCTTTCTATTTTTTCCTGTACCATACGGTTTACATCCCCTCACTGTTTTGTTTTTATGATCGTACAAAATGCCCTTCGAGCTAGCTAGCTTAATGGACATTTAGCCAGCTCTTTAGCTCAGTCTCTAATGGGACAATATGTATTTTCAGTTCAATCAAAAGACGTTTTCGTACCACCGATTCCTGTCTGGTAACTATCTAAAAACCATACTGTTTTGGGAGCACTTTATACTAAAATTAAATCAGAATGGCTAACAGCTAATAAGCTACGATAGCTTCCTCCTTTTTGGGCTCTGTGGCGCTCCGTCCTACTTTGCCAAGATGGCTTAACTACCAAAGTTAACTACGAAAGTTAACCAAAGTTGAACTTACTTCGTCATAACCAGCATTTGTGATAATTCCATTAAATATGTTAAATAATGGGGCAACCAGGCATTATATCTATCCGAATTTGTGTCTGTCTCTTAGTTCAATTTCAACTTTTTGCTGTAAATTGTAGTCACAGATTTCTAAAATGATCTACAGCATATGGTCTGCTCAGCATACCCCCCTCCCCCCAGCACGCACACATTCATGACATATATGAGCTCATCCATCTGGTGTTCCTGGATGTTCAGCTCCATACCCAGAATAATTCATCCATGACCAATTTACATAAATTAGCATCGGGGTACGCCATAATAAGCAAGTGTGGGCATACTGTACATCTGCACACGGACACCGACATGATGTTGAGCCCCAATTATTTGACTCAGCCCTTCCCTGTTTCGGTGAATCGGAGTGATTGTGCATAAAGATGGCTTTTACAGTGAAACAGCCTCTTTTCAGTATTGTAGCTGATAGTTGTAGATGTGAGCACAGAGCAGCTCCACCCAAGCCAAGGAAGGTCTGAATCACTCCGAGCAAAAGGTCCAAATTGGCGCAGCGGGTATTCGTGCTTGGCATACAGACACTGACACACTCAAAAATCAGTTGTTGTGACTCAGGCGTGAATCATCGACCAGTGTGTGTTCCACTCAGTGTGTGATCCAGACAGCTGATGTGCTTAACAGTGGAGCTCTTTTATGCTGGCAGGGTGAGGATGGATGGAAAGACATGAGGGACGTGGTGTGGTGAGGAAACACAAAAGGGGTCAAGGAGGACGGGGAAGGTGAATACCACTGTTAGGCAATATGATGGAAAGAATAAGACTCCCAGTCAGGGTTTTGAGGTTCATTTCACGCTGCTGTGAGACACTATGATGTTTACACTACCAAATAATCTCAGCCCACTTGGTGTCCTCACTCTGGGGTGGTAGTGGGACTGGGATCTTGATGGGGATCATTCAAGCACCATGTTTGAAATCTGAATGTATAAAGATGCAGGACTTGGGAGGCCAGTAGAAAACCCAAGAACTGTATCATGACAGTTCATTGAACCCATAGTAGCTAAAAAGAGGCTAGGCTTTAGTAAAGGCATGATACACTATATGATATTTAGAGCCGCATGAGAATATTCAACTCTTCAGTTATTCGTTCATTGGGTAGGTCATTTATTTTCAGTTTTGGTATTCGGATATATGTTGTTTTTCAACAAGCATGCATAAAACACACCAAACATTTTGTAAAATGCTTCTTATTCAGTAGCAAATAATAATACAAACAGCATTACTGCGTAATGCGCCTTTAGCCTTTTTTCCTCTGAAAGCTAATTTGACAAAGTGACAGTGGCCGAGACCTACTCGTAGCACCAAGTTGTACATCGCCAATAGCAGATATAATTTCCCACCACAGGCAAAGGGCTTTTTATTTCGTAAGGATGTGCGCCACTAAACGAAGGCTGTGGTGCTGCATTCTGTTAGTTAAACACAGACTGTTGTCTTTTTAAGCGACACTTTCAGCTCCTCTAACTTCTCTCTGCGTAGACCGCTACCAGCCGGAAAGTCATGTGGAAAAAATGCTATGAACTTTGGTGAAGTGGTGCTCAACATTACATCTTTTACCAACATGCTTGCAGCGCAAATGAGACACACATTTGTCATTCCTCATTAAAATAGTATTTTTTGCATTTAATTGGCTTGGGTATTTTCTGCGGTCATGTCAAATTTGATGTATGCTTGCTGGTCTGCTAACATGAACATACAATGAAACCTGAAAGTAGTGCAGCTTGTTTAATTGTCGGCTGATTTGACTGGATAGAAATTTAAACTGGTTTACAATGTGACTTTCACTCACTCATTGTTAACGGCTTATCGAGGGTCGGGTCGCGGGGGCAACAGCTCCAGCAGGGGACCCCAAACTTCCCTTTCCGGGGCCACATTAATCAGCTCTGATTGGGGGATCTCGAGGCGTTCCCAGGCCAGTGTGGAGATATAATCTCTCCACCTAGTCCAGGGTCTTTCCCTGCTTGTTGTACCTGGAACACCTCCCTAGGGAGACCCAGGGGGCATCCTTACCAGATGCCCGAACCACCTGAACTGGCTCCTTTCAACACAAAGGAGCAGTGGCTCTACTCCGAGTCCTCAGGGATGGGTGAGCTTCTCAACTTACCTCTAAGGGCGACACCAACCACTCTCCTGAGAAAACCCATTTTGGTCGCTTGTACCAGCGATCGAGTTCTTTCGGTCATGACCCAGCCCTCATGACCATAGGTGAGAGTAAGATCGAAGGTAGATTGAGAGTTTTGCCTTCTGGCTCAGCTCTCTTTTCGTCACAACGGTGCGGTAAAGCGAATGCAATACTGCCCCTACTGCTCCGATTTTCCGGCCAACCTCCCGTTCCATTGTCCCCTCACTCGCGAACAAGACCTCGATGTAGTTGAACTCCTTCACTTGAACCGATCCAGTGAGAGCTGGAGGTCACAGACCGATGATGCCAACGGGACCACATCATTCACAAAAAGCAGTGACGAGAACTTCAGCAAAACCTTCCTCCCCTTTGACTACGCCTCGATATCCTCGATTCTCGATATTGACATTGTGTTATCAAATGTATGTCCATATTCTTGAAATCTTTAGTGAGCCACTCAGACACTGGTAGAAGCTACTTGTTGGAGACCCCTGCTGTAGTATAATGTAATCCTTAAAACGAATGCCTTAAATTAAACCAAAAGACACATAGAGAGAATGGAGGAATGTCTTTCCTGAGCCCTTGTTGCCGTTTCCTGTGTCGGGGTGAAACCCATTAGAGGTTTCAACCGAAAGGGTGGAGAGGAAACCTCCGTACAGAGGGACGAGGAGGGGAGACGCTTAGGGTGGACACACCAGCCTCAATAAGGTGCCATTTAGAGGGCCCACAAGATGCTGAACGTGGACCGAGGTCTGTGTACACCGTTCACACAAGCTGTAAAACAGCACTCGTGGACTCATCATGACACATTTTTGTTCGAGAAAGCATGCATAGGGAAACCGTCTGATTGTGTAACAGAGGAACTGTGCTGCTTTAATGAGGAGTTTGTGCTTTGTACTAACTGAGAGGTTAAAGCGCTACTCCGGTAGCTTCTGATATTTGCTGTTTATCACTACCGAAGCGCCAGAGCTCAAAAAATGGTATTCAGGACAGCCCTTATATCACAGTATCCATATGTAGGATTGTGGTGTGAGTATTAGTAATGCTCATATCATAGCCTATGGTCATTTAAGGTCAGTTGGAGGCGAGAGAGCTGCAGAGGAAAAAGACAAAACAACAACAGTGGCTAGTTGTGTCTTGAAAATATAACATGAGTTGTGATGCCTTTTTTAATTTAAACATACACAAAACCATTGTAAAGCATTACCCCAGTTGCAAAAAGCAATTAAGACTGCTTAGCAAAATTAATAGAAATAATTATATTTTAAAAATAGCTAATGGAAATGTGCCTCTTATCCAAGAGCTAATTTATTCTCTGAAAACTGCTCAAATGAGGTTCCAGAGATGAGAGCAGGGATCCTCTTTTGTGCCCCTGTGTGCTCTCAGTAATAACAGAGCTGTGATTCAACAGGACCAGCAGGGCTGAACGTAAGGAAGGAGGGAAGAATTAGAGCGAGTCAATGGAGGGAGGCAGGGCAGTGAAAGTAACAGAGCTGGAGAACACTGGAATTAACACAAGATGGATAAAAGAGGGGAGCCAAGGTGGAGGAGACAGAGTGAATAGAGAAAGAGAGCAGAATATGAAAGAGCGTCTGTTATAACATGACCGCTATGGATACCGGAAGGAAAGGACTATGAAAAGGAAGATTAAGTCCATTTAGTCAACAATGAAAACCACCCAACCCAAAAAATTAAACCTCCTTGACCAAAAATTGCAAAAATCTTTCAACGTCACTAATTTCTTTTAAGCATTAATACAATTGACCTTTCGGAGGTTGTAACGGGCTCAAGCTAGTAAAGATACCGGTATCATATGAAACTCGAAAACCGAAGGAATCCATTGGTACCAACCATGTCACACCTGCTTGCCGCAAAGGATCAACGGTCATCAATCAGCACATTACAAAGAACATTTGAATTTTTGAATTTTAGTCAGCAGAAGTTTCAAAAGACGACCAGCCACAAATGTGTCGGTTTTGTAAATGATGGTGTGGTTTCAGGCTAATCACATGCCTGAACTAGTAGAGAGGACATGGGTGACACCAGCAGTTATAACGCTAGAGTGAAGATACTGGCATCAAACTAGAAAACCTTAGGAACCCATTGGTACCAAACATGTCATATTAGCTTGTCACAAAGGAGGTTAATAACACTACAAAGCTGTGCTTCATTTTGGTTTGGAAAAATGGCCATTTTCAAAGAGGTCCCTTGACCTTTGACCTCTAGATATGTGAATGTAAATGGGTTCTCTGGGTCCCCACCAGTCTCCCCTTTACAGACATGCCCACTTTATGATAATCACATGCAGTTTGGATCAAGTCATAGTCAAGTCAGCACACTGATACACTGACAGCTGTTGTTGTCTGTTGGGCTGCAGTTTTCCATGTTATGATTTAAACATTTTTTCATGCTAAATGCAGAACCTGTGAGGGTTTCTGGACAATATTTGTCATTGTTTTGTGTTGTTAATTGATTTCCAATAAATAAATGTGTACACACATTTGCATAAAGCAGCACATTTGCCCACTCCCATGTCGATAAGAGTGTATTAAATACTTGAAAAATCTCCCTTTTAGGTACATTTAGGTACATTCCAGATATTTCTTTCTAGCTTGCGACCGCTGCACTCACGTCGGTTACAGCCGTCCCAACTGACAGCGTCGCTGCAGAAGCCTAACGCCCATCCTCCGGTTCCCCCTCAGTCTGTCAGCACTGTTGCTGTTGTAGTCTTAGCGCTGTTAGCACCGTTAGCTGTGAGCACCTGGCTCAGCCTTTGCAATGTTGAGAGCCATGCGCAGGCAATAGAAATACTATATAGACCCTTTCAAGCTTTTCTGTCGCAATGTTTGTTAATGGAGTAGCTGACAGGAAGTAAACTTGGACTTGCCTGTTCTTCTGTTCTGTTGCATGGAGAATGTCCATGGAAATGTGTTATTTTTCTTATCGTCATATGTTTCATGAAAAAAACAGTTCTCACTATTGAAATGTATATTATTATTTTCAGTGATATGACGTATATGATAATGTATCAGTAGTCCATCCCTCATCTCTTAGGATCAACAGGCTGTGACATGAAATAAAAATGAGGTGAGCTCTGTCCTTTAGGCTGTATGTGTGCCGGAGAAAAAGCAATGAGACAATAAAAAATAAACATTGATTTTCTTCCCCCCTCCCCATTTGTCCATCCCCTTCTTCCCTCTGTGCCATCTGATCATTGATCATTTCTGTGTGTGTGGAGCCCAAAACACACAGCAGGGAGGATGTCTGCACAATTGACTAGACAATAAATTATACATTATCATCAAATAGCATTGCCTTGTTTGCCCCACCAGAATATCCGCCTCGTCCTAGCTCTGGCCTTTTCTCATCGGTATAAAGCCTTGAAATCTTCAGCCAGCTTTGTACGTAACATAATTTATCCTCTGATGTCACATGCTTAAAAAAAGACATTGATACACATGCGTAAGTGTCAACTGATGTGGTATTATTACTAAATATTGTCAAAAAAATGATCCACAGTGCACCCTTAAATCTATTTTTTTCCACAGCTGATGTCATTCAAGGACAGTATCCAAGTGGGGACAGACTTGATGTCACAATGAGACGCGGCTATAAAGCTGCCATCCCGTCCCTTTTTAAACCTGTCCTTGACTGAGCTCAGGTTACACGTGTTAGTTGAGAATGATTCAGTCAGACCAGTCAGTCAGTCCCATGTGGTCCTATTATCTCAGCTCAAAAGCCTCTGCTATTCTGTTGGGTTGTGGCAACACACAATAAGTCTCTCCCAAGGACCTCTGAAATGGAGGGGGGGGATCCCCGTCACCTGAGGCTATGTGTGTGTGTGTTTGTGTGTGTGTTTGTGTGTGTACTCCCCCTCCACAGCCTCTGTTTTATCTGTTATTATTTGTGCCTGCCGCCTCTCTGCAGTCCCGCTCCCCCTTCATCTGGAGGCGTCTCAGCCCGGGGCAAAAGGTTGTGTGTGTTCGTGAGTGTGCACACAGCATACACAATGAAGGAGGAGACCAGCTTCTATTAGGGAGAAAATGAAAAGACACGAGCCAAACAAATGGAAGAAATCAAGTAGAACCACCAAACCAATCCCCTTTAACCTCTCAGTGTCTGCCTGCTTGTGTATACACAGAGTATGACTGTTTTATTTGTGTGTTTGCAGCCAGGTCCAAGAGCATGGTGATGGGCGAGGTGTCGCGGGGCTCCTGCCGGCCGGCCTCCCCCAGCCTCCAGGAAGGGGCGCTGAAAGCTGGCTGGCTGAAGAAGCAGCGCAGCATCATGAAGAACTGGCAGCTCCGCTGGTTCGTGCTGCGCTCGGATCAGCTCTTCTTCTACAAAGACGAGGAGGAAACCAAACCACAGGTAAATGCTTTCGGCCACGTCTACGCGCAGATAGTACGGTGAAAGTCAAACCAGTCAAACAGTCCCCGCTGTTGGGCTTGTGTGATTACATTTACACAATTAAATGAAGGCATTTTATCTTTGCCCAAGTGGCCCCACTCTCTGGAGGACTGATGGGGTTTTTACAGGATAATACGTCAAATGGTGTTTATGTTAATGCCAGGCAGCAAAATATAGCAGCAGGGAATGGAAATTTAAAGAATTATTTTATCTGATTAATCAGCGTAAGACGTGTAATTAGGGCTGCATGAATTATGGCTAAAGTGATCATTTTGATCAATGTTGAGATCACCATTATGCATACATTTTAGTGGCAAAATATTTTTATTCAATTTCACATTTAAATAAATCGAGTGCTGCTTTCACTTCCATGTCATGCTACATTCCAACCTTCAAAAAATCAATAGGTTATCCTTTTACTTAATTTGTCATTGTCATCTCTAGTTTTTTTATTTAAATATTATATTAAAACCATCATGAGATGGCTGCATGCATGCGTGTGTGCGTGCATGTGCGTGCGTGTGTGTGTGTGTGTGTGTGTGTGTGTGTGTGTGTGTGTGTGTGTGTGTGTGTGTGTGTGTGTGTGTGTGTGTGTGTGTGTGTGTGTGTGTGTAGATAGAGACTTTTGAAAACCGGCCGGCTTCGATCGGCTGCTGATTGACGGAGCATCTCTAGCTGTTAGTTTTAAATGAGCCGAACATTTTAAACATCAATATCACAGATAATCATGTTCATTTAATTGTGGGAAGCCAAACTTGTGATCGTGATTAATACTTGACTAATTGTGCAGCCCTAAGCGTAATTGTACAGCTCTGTCTCGTGAGAAAAGGAGTCCAAATTTACAATTAAAGGGTGATTCCACTGGTTTTACACATCCTTTGTCTTGGGGAATACTACTGCATATGTGAAAAAAGGTTGTATAAAGCCCTTTGTGGCCCCACAGGGAGCTACACAAAGTCTGATCGATTACCTCAAGTGATGTCATATGAGTCAGTGGTGGGTCTGAAGCAAAGCCCCATCTTGGTTTTTTGCAGCCAGAAGTGGCGTGAGAGGTTGGAGTGAAGTACAACCAAATGCTGAATAAGACATTTTTAGGCAGCCAAAATGCCCAGACTGAATGGTGGGGTTGTGACCTGTCAATCACAAGGTATCCATACCTTAAAGTATCCCCTGCTTTATGGTCTCTTTGACTCTAATGGGACCATAATTTACTAAATGAACATCATGCTGTATTGAAGAAGACTTGAAACCAGCGATTGAGACCATAAACTCAAGTGGGAATGTTTTCTCATAGACTTCTATACAGTCAGACTTCTATTTGCAACCAGCGGTGTCGCCCCCTGCTGGCTTCGCATGAGCTTCACTTTTCAGGGATTGTGGCGTTGTCTTACCTCTGTAGCCCGCTGCTACTGCTTGAGGCTAGCGGCTCGTGGCTACATTCACTGCTACTAGCATAACACACCTGAATCTTCTACTGAGCTATCAGCGTAGGAGGAAAATTCATGGGATTAAAAACAATGTATGTTTTTTTTCTTTTACTGGTCATCGAGTGCAACAATTTACCCCAGAACCCTATTGCAGGCATTAAATGCTACGTTCTTAGTATCACTTTTGTAAGCTCCATATCCTACATCTGCGGTTCAGCATGCACAGTAGCTAAAGACAGGGATCAGGACCTCGGGATGTAGATGGCCTGGAGTCAGGTCTGGCCTGAGGCATAGATGGTATAGGCAAATGCCAGGGGCAACATCCAGCCACAGAACCAAATGACGGACGAAGACAAAAAAAAACAACAAAATTTATAACTTTTACTATTTTATACTAATACTTTTTAGTACAGTTATTTTGAAATGTAACAAAGAAATGCCCACAACATCATAACTATGTGTAGGCCCTATGTGATGCCTGGTTTCCTCCTCCATTAGTACTCCATCACGAAAATATTTACAGAGTAAAACCCTGTATCGATCCCATTGCTTCTTTCACCAGGGACGTATTTTGTGGCCAGGTGCTGACGCACATTTCCCCATTATGATTCAGATTGAAGCTCACAAGCAATACGATATGGTAGCTGGCCTGGACTGACCTCACAGTCATTATAAACGATGCAGGGATGGACGGTCAACGTAGCTGACAGGCTTACATCGCCGTAACATGAGGAGATGATGTAATCCAACAACAAAAGACACACACACACACACACACACACGCAGACACAGCTTTTAGAGCATAATAATCATCTCTTTACATTTCTAGCTGAAATCCCGACAGTTTTATTGATTTCTTCCGCCTTCATTCTGCATGACTGCTGTTCATTTAATGTTTGCAGCAGCCGTCTGCCATCACTGTCTTTTAGTCAACACACACACACACACACACACTCACACACACACTCGTCCTCCTCGTCGTCTCCATTCTGTGGGGAACAACTGACTGAAGGCTTTGGCAGACTGTCTTTAATCAGAGCTTGCCAATACCCATCTAGCCTATATTGATTTACAACTCCCAGTTGATTCAAGTCACACACATGGTTGAATGCACACACACACACACACATATACACCACTCTGCACACATATGCATACACACACACACATACACACACATCCCCCCCTCAGAGAGCAGGATGTGTGAGAAAGTGTCACTCCGGCCTTTATTTTCCTCCCTCTCATCTTCTAATCGATAGGAAATTTGAGGCTGGGAGTAGTGGTGGGTTTGATGGGAGGGGGGGGGGGGGGGGGTATGTAGGCAAATCACAGCAACAGAACAAGACCATCCCCCCGACTGAGATGAAAAGATGTGATAATTGGTGGAAGGGAAGGCAACACTGATGCAGGATCTATACAGGTTTCTTTTGCTTTTCATCATGTGGGGATAAATCCACTGCAGAACAAATGGGCTTCACTTATCGGACAATGGATTTGTATTTTGGACAACAGACAGACATGGTGGTGGAGGTGGAGGTGGAGGTGGAGGGGATCACTAGTGCTGTGAATACAAAACAAGTCTTCAGCTGCAGTTCATTACACACAAGATAAACTGTAATTTTTAAAGAGGTGAGACACGTTTTGCCTCCATTTTCATTGCTAATTGCTGTTAATGTGATGTTTGGATGTAGAGAGCACCTGTCAATCAAAGAGTGTGGGCGGGCCTATGGCGTCTTTTCCCTTCAATTATCCGTTGATAATTGTTCAGAGTTTTAGTTGCTGTTTTGTTCAGCAACGGTGGCTAGCTGTTCATGCTAACTGTGCAGATCTCTCTATGAATACAAAATTAGGTAGAAACATAAAATACATCATTTTCTGTTGGAGGATTTATTAAAGAGGACTTATTGTGCTCATTTTCAGCCGCATATTTGGATGGATGGATGGATTTGGTTTCTAGAACGTGTTTACATGCTTTAATGTTCAAAAAAACTTTTATTTTTCTCACACTGGCTGTGCTGCAGCACCCCTTTTTCACCTGCTATCTAAAACTCTGATTGGTCAGCTGGACCACTCTGTTGTGATTGGTCAACAGAACCAAACTCTTCAGACTCTGGACCAGCTCCGCTCTGACTAGTTTGTTTGAGAGTGTGGCAAATTTGTTATAGTAAGTAACCACGAAGACTGCATTTTTGATTGTTTGTTTATTTTACAGATGGAGGAGGGTGTTAGTTGATTATGTAAATATTTGTTTCTTTATATATGCTGTATGTATAGGTCTTGTTTGAACATACTGCTTTTGCCATATACATAATGTCTATATACTATTATTTTGTACGTAACATGGTTAAAAAACTGTAACAATTTGATTATCTTCTGTTTACAACGGAAAAGATTCTTCCAAAAAAAAAATGTTACTTAGTGACATCACAACGTTACGGAAGAAAAGGCGGGACTTCAGGTGTTTAAGGCTGTTCCAGGAGCAGTGTTTCTGTTGTGGAGAGGACCTCTCTTTGGTGTGGACTTTGGGTTTTGTAACTTTGTAGATGTTTTACATGCACAAAAAACTATATAAAACACTAAAGGAGAAAAAGTACAACAGCACAGACTCTTTAATGGATCTACAGAGCACATAGACTCCAAGAGATAACATTTCCAACTCAGCCCTTTAGATTTAGATGTTTGATTTTAGACAAATTCAAACAGAATTTAGTCCTGACTTACTGCACTGTATATTTTTGGGAAACTTGGGATGTTGATTGCAATTTAAAATAAAGTTCTGTGATCGATGGACCGCCTTGGGGGATCCGTTGCAGTGAGTCGTCTCATAGTGTGGTGTGGTCTGGTTTCGGTGGTGGCTTACTGCTGCTGCTTTGACTGGGATCCAGTATCAGCACAGCTTTTTATGTAAGGAGACAGCTGTTGAAAGACTTGGCCAGAGCTTCACGGCATGTGTTAAACAAGGGGAGTCTGAGGTGCTTATGGGCCTCAATTTAAGGGACACATGGTACCAATCAATAGCAGCATGTACTGCTCGGCAGTGCTGGAGGACGCAGCATGCCAAAGTGAGAACAAGTCTTCGGGGGTGCGGACTGGTGTTCTGGTCCGAGATGACTGGCATTTATCTGCAAACAAGGTTAAACTGGGTGTGTCCACATCTGTTTGTGGCTCTTTAAAGGTTCATTCAAGTGGGCGCAGTTTCATATCGACTGCAACAAAACATGAGCTTGAGTTTAAAGCCACTCTGTGACCAAGCTAAGACGTAGTAAAGGACATCTATCAAACATTTTCAGCTTACACTGCTTGGCTGTGTGATTTGTGTTCTCGGGTGACGTGTTGCCTCCTTATTCATTCACCCCCAACCAGCTACTCGTGTTATTCCGAGCACATAGCACCCATGGGAGCGCTAACCCCCCCCCGGTTCCTGCCCTGCCCCAGTGCTCCATCCATCCACAACCTCCACCCCTTCCATTTGTTGCCATGGCAACTAATGTTGGCGGCCCTCTGGCTGAAGCGCTTTGGAAGACTCGTCTCCCCATTTGATGGAGGTTGCCAGCGTGCGGATTAACGGGGCAGACCCACAGACGCTGGCATCACTTCACAGCTCACTTGGCCTCAGTTCTCAGGGCTAAATGGGTATTGATCTGGATAATGTATTCTGATAATCTGTGTGGGTCCCTGTTCAATCACAGGAGTAGCTGCTTAAAATTTTAGAGGGGTTAAGAGTGGAGCTATAGGAAGAAAGGAAGGGGGATGGAAGAAGAAAGGCCAGACGGCAATCAGAGGGTGATTTAAAGACGGCACATTCAGGTTCATACTTGTACTTTGGGTTTCTGCTAGAACATGTTTACACAATTTAATCTTCACAAAACACATTATTTTTCTCATATTATCACATTATTTTTCTCTGTGTGAATATAGCTGTTTTCACCCTCCTTCTGAAACGCTCCATTTTAGCGCCTGTCTCTTTCAGATGCCCTTCCCGTTAAAGCCCAGTCTGTTCTGATTCGCTTGCGAGAAAAATATGAACATTTACAAGGTAGTTGTCAAGCTGTGGCCGAGCCTCTGTGTGACGTAGGAAGGGGAGCCAGAGCTGATTGCTTGTTAAGTCACATTTTCTGACCTAAACAGCCCACAAAAACTGACTGGGTTGTGTTGTTTCATGGTTTTTGGGTTGGCTTCAACTGAAAAAGTGAATTTTTCATTGTATGTCCCCTTTAACGGCTGAACATTTTGAGGAAAATATGCAGTTGTGATTATTTTCTGTTTCTAATTCAGACGTATCAGTCCTTGCATGATCTCCCATAGCTTTAACATTTAAATCAACATTTTATCCTTTCATACAATTTATGAATACAGTCTTGAATGTACAGTCTCACCAGATATTGACGTATAAGCAGGAAAAAAACACTAGAAGGGTGTAAATTAGCAAAAAAAAAAAAAAAAAAAAAAAACAACAGACTTCAAAAGTCAATTAAAACCATGTAAAAATCAAACATGGCGCAGGACTTTTCACATAAAACGATGCTTCAAAGAGTAAGAATCAAGAATAAAAAGAAAGGGAGGAGTGAAAAGGAGTAAGAACATCATTACATTTATTTCAGTAAATAAATTCAGTCCAGGATTTGAATGCCTCTGTCTCTCTGTTTCAGGGCTGTATACCTCTGCAGGGATGCCAGGTCAACGAGCTCACAGCTAATCCGGACGAACCAGGAAGGCATCTTTTTGAGATTGTACCAGGTAAGATCCACTTCCTCCTTCAGTCCCTCCTCCTCCACCACCTTCACTTCCTGTCCCTAATTTACTCCACACTTCTAATTCATTCACTATGCATTACTTTTATGCTACTCTGGTTTCTGTAGTATGTTGCTCCTCATCTTTCTACATATCTACATATACCAACTGTGTGCGCATTTGTTTAGATCATGAATAATCCACACACAGTATGAACTTGATAATTTCCATCTCGTCTGGAACATCAACATGGACGTGTTAGTTATAAATGTGGTAAAATGTGAGTGAAATGACCTGTCAACGTGCTGCTATGGTTGGGTGATATTCCCCTTCTGATGATATTGCTTTAAGAAAAAACGATATGCAATCTTGTCAACCAAATAGATACACCTAGATATAGATATCTATAGAGTAGAGATGCATACAATATGTTGTAATAGGCTGCCCATATGTGGTGATGATGATGTATAGGCAGTACTTTTTCAACTGCAGCAATAGAAACCATTTCTTTCACAACGTGCTTGGTAACTGCCCTCGTACAGTCTCGCCACCGTTGACGGTTACGTTTATGTTTTGCTGCTTTGGCGAAAGCCCCGATGGTTGAGGGTTGATTGCTCGCCATTGAGTTTTGGTTCAGCTTCTCTTTGTGGATGGACTCGGTGGCAGACTTGAGTATTCTGTTGGGTGGTGAGTTTTAAGACGGGAGCGGAGATTTGTGGTGTTTCCATCTTTTGTTCCCACTTGTTTTTTGCAGAGCTTAGAAATCATTTCTCTGGCTCTTCTTTTTCGTTTTGTTTAAAACCAAAGAATCGCCAAATCGGTGTATTAGCTTTCTTTTCGCTAACGAGAGCGGCCATCTTTCCTGCTGGATTTGGGGCTACATGAGAAATTACTTAGGCTGCAATGTCAGACGTATTCTACATGTTGTTACTTGTGTTTTTACAGGTGTTGTATAATTGAATATCCTTCAGTTATCGACACCAGTATGGTCTCATCACATCGCCCAAGCCTACAGTATATCCTGGTATAGTTGGGAGATCAGTCATCATCATCGAATCATCATTCAATACGTTACAAAGAACATTTGAATAAGTTGAGGATGAAAGATTTTTTAAGAAGCAGAAGTTAAAAAAGACAACCAACCATGAATGTGTTGCTTTGGTAAATGGTCGTGTGGTTTCAGGTCGATCACATGCCTGAACTGGTAGAGAGGCGAGGAGTGTGTACCAAATAATGGACATGGGTGACACCACCAGTTTTAAAGCTAGAGTGAAGATACTGGCATCATATGAAACTAGAAAACCTAAGGAATCCATCAGTATCAAACATGTACTAACTTGTCACGAAGGAGGTTAAATAACACTACCAACTTATGATAAATGTTGCTGAGGAAAAACAGTCATGGCCATTTTCAAAGGGGCCTCTTGACCTCTGACCTCCAAATATATAAATGTAAATGGGTTCTCTGGGTCCCCACCAGTCTCCCCTTTACAGACATGCCCACTTTACGATAATCACATGCAGTTTGGATCAAGTCATAGTCAAGTCAGCACACTGACACGCTGTTGAACTTGAGTTTGCCATGTTGTAATTTTAGCATACTTTTTATGCTAAATTCAGTACCTGTGAGGGTTTCTGGACAAAATTTGTCATTGTTTTGTGCTGTTAATTGATTTCCAATACACACATTTGCATAAAGCAAAAATATTTGCCCACTCCCATGTTGATAAGAGTATTAAAAACTTTTAAGTAAGTATTAAATAAATCTCTCTTTAAAGTACATTTTAAAGAGATGAAAAGTTGGGATTAATTGTGAATACCTATGGATAATCATGATTGACAGCCCTAATTTTTACTTATTAAAAGTGTCTAAAACACACAAAAGCTTAGATAATAATGGAACTGAGTATTTAGAAATTAAATTGTATATCCTGTGTTGTTTGATTAGTGACCATGATCTGAAATGAAATAGTTTTTTTCCTGTAATACCTTAAAAACATCAGCTCTGTGTTAAACTGCTGTTCTGTATTCAGACAGCAGAGAGCACCATTAGCTAAGGGATTAGTTGCTGTCGTGGTCAATCTCCTTATCTCACACTGCATGGCGTCAGAGCTGGCGACACGTCACCTATAAATGTTACATTTCTAGCTGTCAAGTCAGTTCCTGTGAGAAGTACCATAATAGAAATCAGAAATAAAATGGCCACACAGTAGATCTCCAGACTGTTCGTGAGCCGTCATGCTTCAAAGCTGCACTCACGGCTGAACGGTCAGATTAGATCAACCTCATGTAGCCTTTCAAGTATTTACTCAGTCCGTACAACACGTGTGTTAGTATGTGTGTGTGGGATGTGATGTTTTCAAATGTTGAGTCATGTTAAGGCACATGAAAACAAACTCCATCAGTGGAAGCCTTTAAGGGGCTTTTTCCATGACACCTCTACTCAATATCCACAGAACTACAAGTTTAATCTCAAAATCAGGTCCCGCAGTCGAAAATATACGATAGCGGCTGAGCTCAGTGGGAGTATAGTACAATCTGCAGTGGTTCTCAACCTAGATCCACTTAGGAGGGCGGCAAATATCACAGGGGGTGATTTGTCTGCTAAGGTTATTAATAGTTTTGCACATGTATAACTAAATAGTTATACATTATAGTACCAACAGAGCTGGCAATCAAATCAAATCAAATATATTCACTTGCAGTTGCACATTAATTAATCACACATTTTTTTAATCTGTTTAAAATGTACCCTAAAGAGAGATTTGTCAAATATTTAATACTCGAATAACCATGGGAGTGGACAAACAGTATGTTTGCTTTATGCAAATGTATATATATTGATTTATTATTGGAAATCAATTAACAATATAAAACAATGACAAATACTGTCCAGAAACCCTCACAGGTACTGCATTTAGCAGTAACAAATCATAACATCGCAAACTGCAGCCCAACAGCCAACAACAGCTGTCAGTGTGTCAGTGTGCTGACTTGACTATGACTTGATCCAAACTGCATGTGATTATTATAAAGTGGGCATGTCTGTGAAGGGGAGACTCGTGGGTACCCAGAGAACCCATTTACATTCACAAATCTTGAGGTCAGAGGTCAAGGGACCCCTTTGACCCCTGTTAATATATACAGTTTATTATATAGATATATGTCTTACTAGTAGTAGTAGTAGTAGGCCACATTCAGTTTAAACCTAGTATTTCTGCACAGTTGCAGATAAAGATCAGACTACGCTAAGATTATTACTACTATACTATTTGTAGGGTTTCCAGTAACGCTAGCCCGTTGTGAAGTCCAAATTTATCGACAAAAAAGATGTTATCATTTCCAAAATTCACAGCATGCTTTTATCTGATGAAATATTCTCTTTCAGTCCATATTTGTTGGCATTTAGCCTTTCAAAAACACTTTCACATTTGCTCTTCTGCTTGCTGCACACAAAGCCTGTATTAACGGGAAGGACTTAAATTACATTTATTTAACCGCAATACAAAAAAATACTAAAAATATTATAGCAAATGAATTAAAATGATCATAAAAAAAGATCATACCATGTGTCTGCATTGGCTTGACGAATCTGTCAATACGTCATCACTTTATTTATGTTGACGAAACTGACGTGTTGTATTCATTTTAGAAAGCTGATTTAATAAAAAGAGGTGGGGTCAGCTTCTATTAAATACAAGTAGGGGGGCTTCAAGGAAGGTAAGTTGGGAACCACTATATCACGGTGTCTTTCTGGAAGTGTTTGCTCAGAGGCCGACAGCGCTGCGAGTCTCTGTGTGTTTTGTTTATGGCCAGTCAACATAGCAGAGGGGTGAGAAAGAGAGACTGAGTTTTTACGGACAAACCTGCAGGACCTCAGCGACCGAATGGGAGGGAAGGAAGGTCAGATAAAAATATAGAGATGTGCAGGAAAGTAGTTAGTTGGGGGGGAAGATGCAAAGAGATGGGTAGGATGAAGAGGAGGAGGCAGGTCAAAGAGAGAGATGTTTTAGATATACATACAAAAAGGGTTAAAGACTTATTTCATTTTAACCTGCTGCAGACTTTAGGTTTTAAATGGCTGCTCTCTCTCCGTGCTCAACAACCTGATGCTGACTACGTCTTGTGTTCACGCCATATTAGATCTGTTGGTCCCTCGGAGAGAACCGCGAGTTACTCTGCTCTTCCTCTCTGTAATCGGATTAGAGCGATGAAGGCTTTACCCACTCCTGTCGCATGAAATGAATAGACTGAGATTTCAGGCATCGCATTGTGTTAAAAGTAACACTTCGCGGAGGATAGTCATCACGGTGTCCGGTCATGTCTGCAGCCTTTTCCTCACAACCGCAGCCAGTTTGTACTGAGCAGTAGCCTCCAGCTTCGAACCGAGAGCGAGCAGCATTCATATACTTCTGTTCACTCCTGAAAGGAAAGCAAAGACTGCAGTGAGTCTTTACTGTTGGTTATTGAAAAAAGTGGCACTCACGGACATCTCAGCCACCATTTATGAGGAGGAAAGAGCTGAGGGCTCTTAACTCTTCATCGTTTAATAAATGTAGGATCTCACCGGGTTGGCGACTCCTCCTGCCCATATGTCCTCGGGCAAGACCCTTTGGGTGTTTTATCTGACAAGATACTGTTGTTGTTGTTAGGTTAAATTGTCATTTCTTGCTAGAAACAGATTGCTCCAGTAGAAAGGTTTGACCATGTAGCTGCATGTATTCTCCGTTTGTATAATTTTTTGACAATTTATACAGACAAAGATATATCACAGGATATATGGACATTAGCAGGAGATGTATGAGGCGGATGTTATGATTTGAATATGGTTTTTTGTTAGTGGAAGTATTGTGTTTGTGTGCATGTATGAAAGTGCGTTTTGCACGTGTGTCAGTAACTGAGACCAGAAATATGTGCTGGTATGGGAGGATAATAATAATTATAATAATAATAATAATAATAATGATAATAATAATAATATGTAAAAAATAATTAAATTAATCAGTTGTTATTAATGTATGTTTTTGCCAATTGGTCTTTAAAGACAACATGCAGAAGAGGTGCAGAAATATAGAGTTTAAGTTTATTCATTTTAAGGGAACGCCTCCCCTGCCCTCTCAAAAACAAAAATGCAAAAATTCTTCCTCCATATCTATTTTTTTTTGTACATTCCCTCGATAATAATAATAATAATAATAATAATAATAATAATAATAATAATAATAATACAGATGATTAGTAAATGATATGCTTTAGAAGCTTGGACAAACAGTGATTCAGGCATCACAATTTTATGTGTAGGACACCATACTGTATATTCCTGCAACACCAGTCGTAGCTTTTCTGTAAATGTTAGAAAACCACACATTTAAGAGGCAAGAATGATAACAGATTAGGATACCCAGACTGATAACAGATTAGGATACCCACAATGATAACAGATTAGGATACCCAGAATGATAACAGATTAGGATACCCAGACTGATAACAGATTAGGATACCCAGAATGATAACAGATTAGGATACCCAGACTGATAACAGATTAGGATACCCACACTGATAACAGATTAGGATACCCAGAATGATAACAGATTAGGATACCCAGACTGATAACAGATTAGGATACCCAGACTGATAACAGATTAGGATACCCAGAATGAAAACAGATTAGGATACCCAGAATGAAAACAGATTAGGATACCCAGACTGATAAACCCTCAATTTGAGGTCAGACCAGCCCAGAAATGAAGCTGCTGGGTATCTCTCACATTCAACACTCCCTTTGTCCACTGTAATAGTAGCTTTGCCCTTCAAAGGAGCCCAGGGACCTTGGCTGTTCATCTGGGTCGTGTCATTGACTGATGGGCTTTGTTTGTGTGTATAGGTGTGTGTGTGTGTGTGTGTGTGTGTGTGTGTGTGTGTGTGTCCAGCCACAGGGTTAATCCACTGGTCATGTTTACTGTGGAGATATGGAGTACACACCCCTGTTGCAAAAGGTAGATACAAGACAGATAGCAGGATGCTGGGCGTGTGCACCTCTTTATCCATCCTGTGGCTTTACAGACAGACAGACTGAAGACACTCTCACCCTAACTGACTGGAAACGATCAATTTACCTATGTAAACAGATGTTTAACAGATTTTTTTTAATGCCAAGATCGATTTGCTTCATTTGAGTGTATACAGAAGTAGAAGGATGTCGGCGCTTTTATTATATCCGTTTTGTATCCATGGCTCAAAACAAACAGTCGTCTACCAGCTGTAGTGAGGTGAAACTGGCAGAAACGTCGCAGCAGAAAACAGCGGAGGGTCAGCGTGGATATGACCTGCAGTGTCACATGTTAAACCCTACGTGGTAAACGCTACACATACGGTGTTGACTTTGACAGGGAATGCAGAGCAAGACATCATGGCTAAAGCCACATGCTAACTCTGTCATGGACAGGAAATGCTATTGCAGTTAGGTGCAGTCAAGCCGGCTGCGTTGCATCTCCGTGGCACAACTGTAGAGCACCCATACACTGACATTTATAATAAATGCATTCAAACAGCCCTGATGGAGGATGTTTAGAGCGAACGGTAAGAGCTAGCGGTGGACTTGGCAAAGTTAGTGGAAGTATGCACATATGACTATGTCTGGTTTTCAAAATAAGGTGCTAACAAAGGGAACTGTATATACAAATTACATATATGGAAATACGATTGATTGGATAAAACGTTACATGTCCCCAATAAATTAGAGAAAATAGCACTAATTTGTGAGGGAGATGTGTTTATTCTTGGATTTCTGGGCAGCTGGAAAATAAATAATTCCTGATATGTTTTACTTCAAGACAATCAAACATTTTTACTGTATTAATTCAGATTTTTTTTCCAAAGTAAAAGTCCCTAGAAGTGTATGGGTCGACTTTTTCACATAGAGTAGTGTTAAAAAGCTAAAAAAAATAACAATAAATCATAATATTGAATTGCAATACTTGTAGAATTGCAATACTTAAATATGAAAAATTTTAAAATACGATATCCATGTACATATAGAATCAGCATCCAAGTATTGTGGTAGCATTGAATCAGGAAAAAGGTGTATCGGCCTTAACAGCCAGTATAAAATGTGTATGTATACTGTTTCAGTACATTAACCACAATACAGTTACCTTGGCAGTCAGTTTTATTTGAATTTGAACTTGAATGTTGCTCAGTGGAAGCAAAGGAATCATAAAACTCAGCCAGCTAGTCCTTGTAATTTCCTCTTGGCATTTAAGCAGTAGTTTAGCATGCAAGCAATTAAAAATTGGACCCCCACCATGTTTTTTTAGTTTAATCTGTATGTATTCCAGACGGAGCGAACAATGCAACCAGACAAAGCCAATTCAACAGTCATGTGGCCGAGTCTGATTTGAGCTTGTCTCAAAGCCTGTAGGCATGAAAGAAGTGGGCAAATAACTGGGTGTTTTAAAAAATAATCTTAGTATTTAACGGCTGACTCGAGGCTGTAAGCCCCCTGTTGTGATAGTGTGAAGCAATTAAGCCAGCTGGGAAACAACACACGCACACTTCCGCCTGTGCAAACGTGACAGCTTCTGCTAATTAATTATGGTGGACTAGTAGTTTAGGCAGTCAATGCATGTACAAACACACAGGATTTTTCTGTTTGAGAAATGTTATTTTACTGAGCAGCAACAACACGTCCACATCACACTATTTGCCCTTTGACCTCTGTAATGTTGACTGAAGTGCTCAGTATATGGTGGCCATTATGGTGCTCATTGGGTCTGACAAAGAGGGAGGTTTAAAGGAAAATGTCACATTGAGATTCTGGCAATCAGATGATACGAACTTCAGATGCACCCAAGGATAAATTAATACCATGTACCTGTACCATAGATACCTGTATATAAAGATGGATGACATGAAAATATCTTGACTGGCTCCTGGTGTCGAGCTGCAGTAGAGCCCTCCATGTTAATGAATGGATCGTAGACCAAACAAAAACGTCCAAGTGTACGTCAAAAATAATTTTCCCATTTTTCCGTCATTTTCGGTAGTTCTTATCACGTTAAATGTCCAAGTGTTTTTCATTGACAGCTGCTTTGAGTGAAGCAGTCACAGAGGAAATATAACTTTAACTTCCATTGTAAGTCAACACAGTGTGTGTCAGTTTGATCATAGATGTCGTTACAGAGATATTATGGTTAGTTGTTGTGTTGTTCAAGCCAAATGGCTACCGCGGTGCTAATGTAGCAGCTAGGTGGCTCACGCTAACGAGCTAATGAGCACGAAAAGACTTTTGACAGAATATTACGACTATTATCAGACTTTTTTCAACATGATATACTATGACTTTTTGACATTCTAATATATATATTTTTTTACTTTATTCGACTTTCTTCAGCATGCTATACTTTTCTGTTTTCGACATACTTTTGTTTTTATGACTTTTTTTTTTTGGCATGCTATACAACAACTTTTTTGACATACTGTGATTTTTTTAATACATTTTTTCAACATGTATTATGACTTTTTTGACGTTTTATATGATATGACAGTTTTAGGACGTGTTTTTGACATGCTAAAATAGGATTATTTTGACATACTATTATCTTCTTTTTTTATATTATAATATTTTTTTTTTTTTTGTTTTCTTTCTTCTACACCCTTTTCCCTTTCCCTTTTTGCATTCTTTTATGTGTTTTTTTTTCTTTTTTTACATTCTATACGGTACATTTTTTTGACATACTATACTATGACTTTTTAGGATTTTTTTTACATGGCTATATGACTCTTTTAACATACTATTCTATAGTGTAGTATAGATGCTATTTTTTGACTTTTTCTTAACTTGTTTCGACATGATAGTATGAGTTTCTGTATGATTTTTTTCAACATGGTATATTATGACTTTTATGGCAAAGTCTTCAATGACCAGCATGCTATACTATGACTTTTTTGACATGCTGACTTTTCAACGTACTATGTGATGACTTTTATTTTTACTATACTCTATACTACAATCATATTCTGAGATGTTTCTTAGCTCAAGGGTAATCCTTTTCATAGTCCTATTAATATGTGATGTACAGTTACAACAAAAAGTATGTAAACCCTTTGGGATCACTTGGATTTCTGCATAAATTGGTCATTAAAATGTGCTCTGACCTTCATCTGAGTCACAACAATAGACAAACGCAGTCTGCTTAAACTAATACCGCACAAAAAATGATATGTTTTCATGTTTTTATTGAACACAACATATAAACATTGACAGTGCAGGGTAGAAAAAGTAGGTGAACCCCTCGGCTAATGACTGCTCCAAGAGCTAATTGGAGCCAGGAGTCAGCCAACCTGGAGTCCAATCACTGTGATGAGATTGGAGGTGTTGGTTAAAGCTGCCCTGCCCTTTTTTAAAGTCGTAATATATGTCAAAAAAATATCGACATATTGTCGAATCATCGACATATTGTACTATGACTACTATTACCTTTTTTTTTTCATCATACTATACTATACTACTATACTGCTATACTATACTCGTCATACTATACTGACTATAGACTTGTTTTATGTTTGCCAAAATATCTGACTTTTTTTGTTCAGCGTGCTATTTATTTTTTTTAAAAAATACTATACTGTGACTTTTTAAAATACTATGACTTTTATTTTTTCGACATACGATGGTATTACTTTGTTTTCAGCATACTATACTGTAACTGTTTTCGACGTAACATACTATGACATATTTTTTCGACATACTGTACCATTACTTTTTTTAAATGATTTTTTTTATTTATGCTCTATGATGACTTATTTTTAATTTTTCAACATACTATACTATGACTTTATTTTTTCAACACATTATACTATGACTTTATGTATTTTTTGACATACTGTCTGAGGCTTTTTTTTAGTTTTTCAAAATATAATATGACTTTATTTTTTCCACTTACTCCACTATGATGTTTTCATTTTTGCGACATACTGTGCTGACTTTTATTACTTCAACTTCCTATACTATTACATTTAAAAAAATTTTTGACATACTATAGTGTAAACTTTTTAATTTTTACAACACACTATATGATTTTTAATATTTTTCGTCATACTATACTATAACGTTTTAATTTCTTTGACGTACAATAGTGTTTTTTTTTTTCTGTGCTGACTTATTGTTTTGACATACCATACTATCACTTATTTTTTCCACATACTATACCATGATTTTTTTTTCCCACGTACTATACTATGACTGTTGTTTTTATTTTTTGGACATACTATGCTGACTTTTTTCCTACATAATATACTGTCTTTTTAAGGTTTTCAATGTAAAAACAGTCATAGTATAGTATGTTGAAATTTTTCGATGAAAATGTCAAAATTTTATATATTGAAAAAAACATGGAAATGGTCGTATTATAGCGTGTAAAATGATTCTATGGTGGAAAGAAGTCATTCCGTGAACTGTAAAATTTTACAAAAAAAAAGTCATAGTGTAGTATGTCGAAATTTTTCTATGAAAACGTCAGATTTTTTAAGTGATGAAAAAAACCATGGAAACAGTCGTATTATAGCGTTTAAAATGATTCTATGGTGGAAAGAAGTCATTTCATGAACTGTAAAATTTGACAAAAAAACGGCACAGTGTAGTATGACGAAATTTTTCGATGAAAACGTCAAATTTTTTAGATGTTGAAAAAACCATGAAAACTGTCGTATTATAGCATGTAAAATGATTCTATGATGGAAAGAAGTCAATTCGTGAAATGTTGTAAAATTTTACAAAAAAAAAAGTCATAGTATAGTATGTCGAAATTTTTCGATGAAAACGTCAATTTTTTTAGATGTCGAAAAAACCCATGAAAACGGCCGTATTGTAGCGTGTAAAATGATTCTGTGGTGGAAAGAAGTCATTTCGTGAAATGTAAAATTTTACAAAAAAAAACGTCATAGTATAGTATGTCGAAATTTTTCGATGAAAACGTCAAATTTTTTAGATGTTGAAAAAAACTATGAAAACAGTCGTATTATAACGTTAAAAATGATTTTATGGTGGAAAGAAGTCATTTCGTGAAATGATGTAAAAATTTTTCCAAAAAAAAACATCATAGTATAGTATGTCGAAATTATGTTGTTGAAAACGTCAAATTTTTTAGATATTGAAAAAAACCCTGAAAACGGTCGTATTATAGCGTGTAAAATAATTCTATGGTGATAAGAAGTCATTTCGTGAACTGTAAAATTTTACAAAAAAAAGTCAGTATAGTATGTTGAAATTTTTCTATGAAAACGTCAAATTTTTTAGATGTTGAAAAAAACATGAAACGGTCGTATTGTAGCGTGTAAAATGATTCTGTGGTGGAAAGAAGTCATTTCGTGAAATGTAAAATTTTACAAAAAAAACGTCATCGTATAGTATGTCGAAATTTTTCGATGAAAACGTCAAATTTTTTAGATGTTGAAAAAAAACATGAAAACGGTTGTATTATAGCGTGTAAAATGATTCTATGGTGGAAAGAAGTCATTTCGTGAAATGTTGTAAAATTTTACAAAAAAAAATGTCATAGTATAGTATGTCGAAATTTTTCGATGAAAACGTCAAATTTTTTAGATGTTGAAAAAAACTATGAAAACAGTCATATTATAACGTGTAAAATGATTTTATGGTGGAAAGAAGTCATTTCGTGAAATGATGTAAAAATTTTTCCAAAAAAAACATCATAGTATAGTATGTCGAAATTATGTTGTTGAAAATGTCAAATTTTTTAGATATTGAAAAAAACCCTGAAAACGGTCGTATTATAATGTGTAAAATGAATCTATGGTGGAAAGAAATCATTTCGTCAAAAGTTGTAAAATTTTACAAAAAAATACGTAATAGTATAGTATGTCGAAATTTTTCGATGAAAACTGCAAATTTTTTTAGATATCGAAAAAAAACATGAAAACGATTGTATTATAGCGTGTAAAATGATTCTATGGTGGAAAGAAGTCATTTCGTGAAATGTAAAATTTTACAAAAAAAAAGTCATAGTATAGTATGTCGAAATTTTTCGATGAAAACGTCAAATTTTTTTAGATGTCGAAAAAAAAAACATGAAAACGATTGTATTATAGCGTGTAAAATGATCAGTCATTTTGTGAAATGTAAAATTTTCCAAAAAATCGTCATAGTATAGTATGTCGAAATTTTTCCATGAAAATTTCAAATTTTTAGATGTTGGAAAAAAAACATGGAAATGGTTGTATTATAGCGTGAAAAATGATTCTATGGTGGAAAGAAGTCATTCTGTGAGCTGTAAAATTTTACAAAAAAAAGTCATAGTATAGTATGTCGAAATTTTTCGATGAAAACGTCAAATTTTTTAGATGTTGAAAATTACATGAAACGGTCGTATTGTAGCGTGTAAAATGATTCTGTGGTGGAAAGAAGTCATTTCGTAAAATGTAAAATTTTACAAAAAAAACGTCATCGTATAGTATGTCGAAATTTTTCGATGAAAACGTCAAATTTTTTTAGATGTTGAAAAAAAACATGAAAATGGTAGTATTATAGCGTGTAAAATGATTCTATGGTGATAAGAAGTCATTTCGTGAAATGTAAAATTTTACAAAAAAAAGTCATAGTATAGTATGTTGAAATTTTTCTATGAAAACGTCAAATTTTTTTAGATATTGAAAAAAACATGAAACGGTCGTATTGTAGCGTGTAAAATGATTCTGTGGTGGAAAGAAGTCTTTGCGTCAAATGTTGTAAAATTTTCCAAAAAATCGTCATAGTATAGTATGTCGAAATTTTTCCATGAAAATTTCAAATTTTTAGATGTTGGAAAAAAAACATGGAAATGATTGTATTATAGCCTGTAAAATTATTCTATGGTGGAAAGAAGTCATTTTGTGAACTGTAAAATTTTACAAAAAAAAGTCATAGTATAGTATGTCGAAATTTTTCGATGAAAACGTCAAATTTTTTAGATGTTGAAAAAAACAATGGAAACAGTCGTATTATAGCATGTAAAATGATTCTATGGTGGAAAGAAGTCATTGCGTCAAATGTTGTAAAATTTTCCAAAAAAAAACGTCATAGTATAGTATGTCGAAATTTTTCGATGAAAATTTCAAATTTTTTAGATGTCGAAAAAAACCATGAAAACGATAGTATTATAGCGTGTAAAATGATTCTATGGTGGAAAGAAGTCATTTCGTGAAATGTAAAATTTTACAAAAAAAAGTCATAGTATAGTATGTCGAAATTTTTCGATGAAAACGTCAAATTTTTTAGATGTTGAAAAAAACAATGGAAACAGTCGTATTATAGCATGTAAAATGATTCTATGGTGGAAAGAAGTCATTTCGTCAAATGTTGTAAAATTTTACAAAAAAAAACGTCATAGTATAGTATGTCGAAATTTTTCGATGAAAACGTCAAATTTTTTAGATGTTGAAAAAAAACATGGAAATGACACTATTATAGCGTGTAAAATGATTCTATGGTGGAAAGAAGTCATTTCATGAAATGTAAAATTTTACAAAAAAAAGTCATAGTATATTATGTCGAAATTTTTTGATGAAAACGTCAAATTTTTTAGATGTTGAAAAAAACAATGGAAACAGTCGTATTATAGCATGTAAAATGATTCTATGGTGGAAAGAAGTCATTTCATCAAATGTTGTAAAATTTTACAAAAAAAAAGTCATAGTATAGTATGTCGAAATTTTTCGATGAAAACGTCAAATTTTTTAATGTGGAAAAAAAACATGGAAATGATACTATTATAGCGTGTAAAATGATTCTATGGTGGAAAAAAGTCATTTCATGAAATGTAAAATTTTACAAAAAAAAAGTCATAGTATAGTATGTCGAAATTTTTTGATGAAAACGTCAAATATTCTAGATGTTGAAAAAAACAATGGAAACAGTCGTATTATAGCATGTAAAATGATTCTATGGTGGAAAGAAGTCATTTCGTGAAATGTTGTAAAATTTTACAAAAAAAAAACGTCATAGTATAGTATGTCGAAATTTTTCGATGAAAACGTCAAACTTTTTTAGATGTCGAAAAAAAACATTAAAACGGTTGTATTATAGCGTTTAATATGATTCTATGGTGGAAAGAAGTCATTTTGTGAAATGTAAAATTTTACAAAAAAACGTCATAGTATAGTATGTCGAAATTTTTCCATGAAAATTTCAAATTTTTAGATGTTGGAAAAAAAACATGGAAATGGTTGTATTATAGCGTGAAAAATGATTCTATGGTGGAAAGAAGTCATTTCGTCAAATGTAAAACTTTACAAAAAAAAGTCATAGTATAGTATGTCGAAATTTTTCGATGAAAACGTCAAATTTTTTAGATTTTGAAAAAACAATGGAAACAGTCGTATTATAGCGTGTAAAATGATTCTATGGTGGAAAGAAGTCATAGTATAGTATGTCGATATTTTTCGATGAAAACGTCAAATTTTTTAGATGTTGAAAAAAAACATGGAAATGATACTATTATAGCGTGTAAAATGATTCTATGGTGGAAAGAAGTCATTTCGTCAAATGTTGTAAAATTTTACAAAAAAAAAACGTCATAGTATAGTATGTCAATATTTTTCGATGAAAACGTCACATTTTTTGGATGTTGAAAAAAACAATGGAAACAGTCGTATTATAGCGTGTAAAATGATTCTATGGTGGAAAGAAGTCATTTCGTCAAATGTAAAATTTTACAAAAAAAACATCATAGTATAGTATGTCGATATTTTTCGATGAAAACGTCAAATTTTTTTAGATTTTGAAAAAAAACATGGAAATGGTAGTATTATAGCGTGTAAAATGATTCTATGGTGGAAAGAAGTCATATCGTGAAATGTAAAATTTTACAAAATAAAGTCATAGTATAGTATGTCGAAATTTTTCGATGAAAACGTCAAATTTTTTTAGATGTCGAAAAAAAACATGAAAACGATTGTATTATAGCGTGTAAAATGATTCTATGGTGGAAAGAAGTCATTTTGTGAAATGTAAAATTTTACAAAAAAAACGTCATAGTATAGTATGTCGAAATTTTTCCATGAAAATTTCAAATTTTTAGATGTTGGAAAAAAAACATGGAAATGGTCATATTATAGCCTGTAAAATGATTCTATGGTGAAAAGAAGTCATTCTGTGAACTGTAAAATTTTACAAAAAAAAGTCATAGTATAGTATGTCGGAATTTTTTGATGAAAACGTCAAATTTTTTAGATGTCGAAAAAAACCATGAAAACAGTCGTATTATAGCGTGTAAAATGATTCTATGGTGGAAAGAAGTCATTTCGTGAAATGTAAAATTTTACAAAAAAAAGTCATAGTATAGTATGTCAATATTTTTCGATGAAAACGTCAAATTTTTTGGATGTTGAAAAAAACAATGGAAACAGTCGTATTATAGCGTGTAAAATGATTCTATGGTGGAAAGAAGTCATTTCGTCAAATGTAAAATTTTACAAAAAAAACGTCATAGTATAGTATGTCGATATTTTTCGATGAAAACGTCAAATTTTTTTAGATTTTGAAAAAAAGCATGGAAATGGTAGTATTATAGCGTGTAAAATGATTCTATGGTGGAAAGAAGTCATATTGTGAAATGTAAAATTTTACAAAATAAAGTCATAGTATAGTATGTCGAAATTTTTCGATGAAAACGTCAAATTTTTTTAGATGTCGAAAAAAAACATGAAAACGATTGTATTATAGCGTGTAAAATGATTCTATGGTGGAAAGAAGTCATTTCGTCAAATGTAAAATTTTACAAAAAAAACGTCATAGTATAGTATGTCGAAATTTTTCGATGAAGACGTCAAATTTTTTAGATGTTGAAAAAAACAATGGAAACAGTCGTATTATACCGTGAAAAATGATTCTATGGTGGAAAGAAGTCATTCTGTGAGCTGTAAAATTTTACAAAAAAAAGTCATAGTATAGTATGTCGAAATTTTTTGATGAAAACGTCAAATTTTTTAGATGTTGAAAAAAACAATGGAAACAGTCGTATTATAGCGTGTAAAATGATTCTATGGTGGAAAGAAGTCATTTCGTCAAATGTAAAATTTTACAAAAAAAAAGTCATAGTATAGTATGTCGAAATTTTTCGATGAAAACGTCAAATTTTTTAGATTTTGAAAAAAAAACATGGAAATGGTAGTATTATAGCGTGTAATATGATTCTATGGTGGAAAGAAGTTATTCTGTGAACTGTAAAATTTTACAAAAAAAAGTCATAGTATAGTATGTCGAAATTTTTCGATGAAAATGTCAAATTTTTTAGATTTCGAAAAAAACCATGAAAACGATTGTATTGTAGCGTTTAAAATGATTCTATGGTGGAAAGAAGTCATTTTGTGAAATGTAAAATTTTACAAAAAAACGTCATAGTATAGTATGTCGAAATTTTTCCATGAAAATTTCAAATTTTTAGATGTTGGAAAAAAAACATGGAAATGGTTGTATTATAGCGTGAAAAATGATTCTATGGTGGAAAGAAGTCATTCTCTGAGCTGTAAAATTTTACAAAAAAAAGTCATAGTATAGTATGTCGAAATTTTTTGATGAAAACGTCAAATTTTTTAGATGTTGAAAAAAACAATGGAAACAGTCGTATTATAGCGTGTAAAATGATTCTATGGTGGAAAGAAGTCATAGTATAGTATGTTGATATTTTTCGATGAAAACGTCAAATTTTTTAGATGTTGAAAAAAAACATGGAAATGATACTATTATAGCGTGTAAAATGATTCTA
The DNA here is from genome assembly GCA_947000775.1 of Pterois miles. Classification (NCBI taxonomy): domain Eukaryota; kingdom Metazoa; phylum Chordata; class Actinopteri; order Perciformes; family Scorpaenidae; genus Pterois; species Pterois miles. The sequence goes on along the minus strand of CAMQGK010000246.1, from coordinate 398,631 downwards.
TGGTGGAAAGAAGTCATTTCGTCAAATGTTGTAAAATTTTACAAAAAAAAACGTCATAGTATAGTATGTCAATATTTTTCGATGAAAACGTCAAATTTTTTGGATGTTGAAAAAAACAATGGAAACAGTCGTATTATAGCGTGTAAAATGATTCTATGGTGGAAAGAAGTCATTTCGTCAAATGTAAAATTTTACAAAAAAAACGTCATAGTATAGTATGTCGATATTTTTCGATGAAAACGTCAAATTTTTTTAGATTTTGAAAAAAAGCATGGAAATGGTAGTATTATAGCGTGTAAAATGATTCTATGGTGGAAAGAAGTCATATCGTGAAATGTAAAATTTTACAAAATAAAGTCATAGTATAGTATGTCGAAATTTTTCGATGAAAACGTCAAATTTTTTAGATGTTGAAAAAAACAATGGAAACAGTCGTATTATAGCGTGTAAAATGATTCTATGGTGGAAAGAAGTCATTTCATGAAATGTAAAATTTTACAAAAAAAAGTCATAGTATAGTATGTCGAAATTTTTCGATGAAAACGGCAAATTTTTTTAGATGTTGAAAAAAAACATGGAAATGGTCGTATTATAGCGTGTAAAATGATTCTATGGTGGAAAGAAGTCATTTCGTCAAATGTAAAATTTTACAAAAAAAACGTCATAGTATAGTATGTCGATATTTTTCGATGAAAACGTCAAATTTTTTAGATGTTGAAAAAAAACATGAAAATGATACTATTATAGTGTGTAAAATGATTCTATGGTGGAAAGAAGTCATTTCATGAAATGTAAAACTTTACAAAAAAAAAGTCATACTATAGTATGTCGAAATTTTTCGATGAAAACGTCAAATATTTTAGATGTTGAAAAAAACAATGGAAACAGTCGTATTATAGCATGTAAAATGATTCTATGGTGGAAAGAAGTCATTTCGTCAAATGTTGTAAAATTTTCCAAAAAAAAACGTCATAGTATAGTATGTCGAAATTTTTCGATGAAAACGTCAAATTTTGTAGATGTTGAAAAAAAACATGGAAATTACACTATTATAGCGTGTAAAATGATTCTATGGTGGAAAGAAGTCATTTCGTGAAATGTAAAATTTTACAAAAAAAAAGTCATAGTATAGTATGTCGAAATTTTTTCGATGAAAACGTCAAATTTTTTTAGATGTCGAAAAAAAACATGAAAATGATTGTATTATAGCGTGTAAAATGATTCTATGGTGGAAAGAAGTCATTTCGTGAAATGTAAAATTTTACAAAAAAAAGTCATAGTATAGTATGTCGAAATTTTTCGATGAAAACGTCAAATTTTTTAGATGTTGAAAAAAACAATGGAAACAGTCGTATTATAGCATGTAAAATGATTCTATGGTGGAAAGAAGTCATTTCATCAAATGTTGTAAAATTTTACAAAAAAAAAAGTCATAGTATAGTATGTCGAAATTTTTCGATGAAAACGTCAAATTTTTTAGATGTGGAAAAAAAACATGGAAATGATACTATTATAGCGTGTAAAATGATTCTATGGTGGAAAAAAGTCATTTCATGAAATGTAAAATTTTACAAAAAAAAGTCATAGTATAGTATGTCGAAATCTTTTGATGAAAACGTCAAATATTCTAGATGTTGAAAAAAACAATGGAAACAGTCGTATTATAGCGTGTAAAATGATTCTATGGTGGAAAGAAGTCATTTCGTCAAATGTAAAATTTTACAAAAAAAACGTCATAGTATAGTATGTCGATATTTTTCGATGAAAACGTCAAATTTTTTTAGATTTTGAAAAAAAACATGGAAATGGTAGTATTATAGCGTGTAAAATGATTCTATGGTGGAAAGAAGTCATATCGTGAAATGTAAAATTTTACAAAATAAAGTCATAGTATAGTATGTCGAAATTTTTCGATGAAAACGTCAAATTTTTTTAGATGTCGAAAAAAAACATGAAAACGATTGTATTATAGCGTGTAAAATGATTCTATGGTGGAAAGAAGTCATTTTGTGAAATGTAAAATTTTACAAAAAAACGTCATAGTATAGTATGTCGAAATTTTTCCATGAAAATTTCAAATTTTTAGATGTTGGAAAAAAAACATGGAAATGGTCATATTATAGCCTGTAAAATGATTCTATGGTGAAAAGAAGTCATTCTGTGAACTGTAAAATTTTACAAAAAAAAGTCATAGTATAGTATGTCGGAATTTTTTGATGAAAACGTCAAATTTTTTAGATGTCGAAAAAAACCATGAAAACGATTGTATTATAGCGTGTAAAATGATTCTATGGTGGAAAGAAGTCATTTTGTGTAATGTAAAATTTTACAAAAAAATGTCATAGTATAGTATGTCGAAATTTTTCGATGAAGACGTCAAATTTTTTAGATGTTGAAAAAAACAATGGAAACAGTCGTATTATAGCGTGTAAAATGATTCTATGGTGGAAAGAAGTCATTTCATGAAATGTAAAATTTTACAAAAAAAAGTCATAGTATAGTATGTTGAAATTTTTCGATGAAAACGGCAAATTTTTTAGATGTTGAAAAAAAACATGGAAATGGTAGTATTATAGCGTGTAAAATGATTCTATGGTGGAAAGAAGTCATTTCATGAAATGTAAAACTTTACAAAAAAAAGTCATAGTATAGTATGTCAATATTTTTCGATGAAAACGTCAAATTTTTTGGATGTTGAAAAAAACAATGGAAACAGTCGTATTATAGCGTGTAAAATGATTCTATGGTGGAAAGAAGTCATTTCGTCAAATGTAAAATTTTACAAAAAAAACGTCATAGTATAGTATGTCGATATTTTTCGATGAAAACGTCAAATTTTTTAGATTTTGAAAAAAAACATGGAAATGGTAGTATTATAGCGTGTAAAATGATTCTATGGTGGAAAGAAGTCATATCGTGAAATGTAAAATTTTACAAAATAAAGTCATAGTATAGTATGTCGAAATTTTTCCATGAAAATTTCAAATTTTTTAGATGTTGGAAAAAAAACATGGAAATGGTTGTATTATAGCGTGAAAAATGATTCTATGGTGGAAAGAAGTCATTTCGTCAAATGTAAAACTTTACAAAAAAAAGTCATAGTATAGTATGTCGAAATTTTTCGATGAAAACGTCAAATTTTTTAGATTTTGAAAAAAACAATGGAAACAGTCGTATTATAGCATGTAAAATGATTCTATGGTGGAAAGAAGTCATTGCGTCAAATGTTGTAAAATTTTCCAAAAAAAAGTCATAGTATAGTATGTCGAAATTTTTCGATGAAAACGTCAAATTTTTTAGATGTCAAAAAAAACCATGAAAACGATTGTATTATAGCGTGTAAAATGATTCTATGGTGGAAAGAAGTCATTTTGTGAAATGTAAAATTTTACAAAAAAACGTCATAGTATAGTATGTCGAAATTTTTCGATGAAAACGTCAAATTTTTTAGATGTGGAAAAAAAACATGGAAATGATACTATTATAGCGTGTAAAATGATTCTATGGTGGAAAGAAGTCATTTCATGAAATGTAAAATTTTACAAAAAAAAGTCATAGTATAGTATGTCGAAATTTTTTGATGAAAACGTCAAATATTCTAGATGTTGAAAAAAACAATGGAAACAGTCGTATTATAGCGTGTAAAATGATTCTATGGTGGAAAGAAGTCATTTTGTCAAATGTTGTAAAATTTTACAAAAAAAAACGTCATAGTATAGTATGTCAATATTTTTCGATGAAAACGTCAAATTTTTTGGATGTTGAAAAAAACAATGGAAACAGTCGTATTATAGCGTGTAAAATGATTCTATGGTGGAAAGAAGTCATTTCGTCAAATGTAAAATTTTACAAAAAAAACGTCATAGTATAGTATGTCGATATTTTTCGATGAAAACGTCAAATTTTTTAGATTTTGAAAAAAAACATGGAAATGGTAGTATTATAGCGTGTAAAATGATTCTATGGTGGAAAGAAGTCATATCGTGAAATGTAAAATTTTACAAAATAAAGTCATAGTATAGTATGTCGAAATTTTTTGATGAAAACGTCAAACTTTTTTAGATGTCGAAAAAAAACATTAAAACGGTTGTATTATAGCGTTTAATATGATTCTATGGTGGAAAGAAGTCATTCTGTGAGCTGTAAAATTTTACAAAATAAAGTCGTAGTATAGTATGTCGAAATTTTTCGATGAAACGGTCAAATTTTTTTATGTGTCGAAAAAAACCATGAAAACGGTTGTATTATAGCGTGTAATATGATTCTATGGTGGAAAGAAGTCATTTTGTGAAATGTAAAATTTTACAAAAAAACGTCATAGTATAGTATGTCGAAATTTTTCCATGAAAATTTCAAATTTTTAGATGTTGGAAAAAAAACATGGAAATGGTTGTATTATAGCGTGAAAAATGATTCTATGGTGGAAAGAAGTCATTCTGTGAGCTGTAAAATTTTACAAAAAAAAGTCATAGTATAGTATGTCGAAATTTTTTGATGAAAACGTCAAATTTTTTAGATGTTGAAAAAAACAATGGAAACAGTCGTATTATAGCGTGTAAAATGATTCTATGGTGGAAAGAAGTCATTTCGTCAAATGTAAAACTTTACAAAAAAAAGTCATAGTATAGTATGTCGATATTTTTCGATGAAAACGTCAAATTTTTTAGATGTGGAAAAAAAACATGGAAATGATACTATTATAGCGTGTAAAATGATTCTATGGTGGAAAAAAGTCTTTTCATGAAATGTAAAATTTTACAAAAAAAAAGTCATAGTATAGTATGTCGAAATTTTTTGATGAAAACGTCAAATATTCTAGATGTTGAAAAAAACAATGGAAACAGTCGTATTATAGCATGTAAAATGATTCTATGGTGGAAAGAAGTCATTTTGTCAAATGTTGTAAAATTTTACAAAAAAAAACGTCATAGTATAGTATGTCAATATTTTTCGATGAAAACGTCAAATTTTTTGGATGTTGAAAAAAACAATGGAAACAGTCGTATTATAGCGTGTAAAATGATTCTATGGTGGAAAGAAGTCATTTCGTCAAATGTAAAATTTTACAAAAAAAACGTCATAGTATAGTATGTCGATATTTTTCGATGAAAACGTCAAATTTTTTAGATTTTGAAAAAAAACATGGAAATGGTAGTATTATAGCGTGTAAAATGATTCTATGGTGGAAAGAAGTCATTTCGTGAAATGTAAAATTTTACAAAAAAAAGTCATAGTATAGTATGTCAAAATTTTTTGATGAAAACGTCAAATTTTTTAAGATATTGAAAAAAACATGGAAATGGTAGTATTATAGCGTGTAAAATGATTCTATGGTGGAAAGAAGTCATATCGTGAAATGTAAAATTTTACAAAAAAAAGTCATAGTATAGTATGTCGAAATTTTTCGATGAAAACGTCAAATTTTTTAGATGTTGAAAAAAACAATGGAAACAGTCGTATTATAGCGTGTAAAATGATTCTATGGTGGAAAGAAGTCATTTCGTCAAATGTAAAATTTTACAAAAAAAAGTCATAGTATAGTATGTCGAAATTTTTCGATGAAAACGTCAAATTTTTTAGATGTTGAAAAAAACAATGGCAACAGTCGTATTATAGCGTGTAAAATGAATCTATGGTGGAAAGAAGTCATTTCGTCAAATGTTGTAAAATTTTCCAAAAAAAAGTCATAGTATAGTATGTCGAAATTTTTCGATGGAAAACGTCAAATTTTTTAGATGTTGAAAAAAAACATGGAAATGATACTATTATAGCGTGTAAAATGATTCTATGGTGGAAAGAAGTCATTCTGTGAACTGTAAAATTTTACAAAAAAAGTCATAGTATAGTATGTCGAAATTTTTCGATGAAAACGTCAAATTTTTTAGATGTTGAAAAAAAACATGGAAATGGTAGTATTATAGCGTGTAAAATGATTCTATGGTGGAAAGAAGTCATTTCATGAAATGTAAAATTTTACAAAAAAAAGTCATAGTATAGTATGTCGAAATTTTTCGATGAAAACGTCAAATTTTTTAGATGTTGAAAAAAAACATGGAAATGGTAGTATTATAGCGTGTAAAATGATTCTATGGTGGAAAGAAGTCATTTCATGAAATGTAAAACTTTACAAAAAAAAGTCATAGTATAGTATGTCGAAATTTTTTGATGAAAACGTCAAATATTTTAGATGTTGAAAAAAACAATTGAAACAATCATATTATAGCATGTAAAATGATTCTATGGTGGAAAGAAGTCATTTCGTCAAATGTAAAATTTTACAAAAAAAAACGTCATAGTATAGTATGTCAATATTTTTCGATGAAAACGTCAAATTTTTTAGATGTTGAAAAAAAAACATGGCAACAGTCGTATTATAGCGTGTAAAATGATTCTATGGTGGAAAGAAGTCATATCCTGAAATGTAAAATTTTACAAAAAAAAGTCATAGTATAGTATGTCGAAATTTTTCGATGAAAACGTCAAATTTTTTAGATGTTGAAAAAAACAATGGAAACAGTCGTATTATAGCATGTAAAATGATTCTATGGTGGAAAGAAGTCATTTCGTCAAATGTTGTAAAATTTTACAAAAAAAAGTCATAGTATAGTATGTCGAAATTTTTCGATGAAAACGTCAAATTTTTTAGATGTTGAAAAAAAACATGGAAATGATACTATTATAGCGTGTAAAATGATTCTATGGTGGAAAGAAGTCATTTCATGAAATGTAAAATTTTACAAAAAAAAGTCATAGTATAGTATGTCGAAATTTTTCGATGAAAACGGCAAATTTTTTAGATGTTGAAAAAAAACATGGAAATGGTAGTATTATAGCGTGTAAAATGATTCTATGGTGGAAAGAAGTCATTTCGTGAAATGTAAAACTTTACAAAAAAAAGTCATAGTATAGTATGTCGAAATTTTTTGATGAAAACGTCAAATATTTTAGATGTTGAAAAAAACAATGGAAACAATCGTATTATAGCATGTAAAATGATTCTATGGTGGAAAGAAGTCATTTCGTCAAATGTAAAATTTTACAAAAAAAAACGTCATAGTATAGTATGTCAATATTTTTCGATGAAAACGTCAAATTTTTTGGATGTTGAAAAAAACAATGGAAACAGTCGTATTATAGCGTGTAAAATGATTCTATGGTGGAAAGAAGTCATTTCGTCAAATGTAAAATTTTACAAAAAAAAGTCATAGTATAGTATGTCGGAATTTTTCGATGAAAACGTCAAATTTTTTAGATGTCGAAAAAAACCATGAAAACGATTGTATTATAGCGTGTAAAATGATTCTATGGTGGAAAGAAGTCATATCGTGAAATGTAAAATTTTACAAAATAAAGTCATAGTATAGTATGTCGAAATTTTTCGATGAAAACGTCAAACTTTTTTAGATGTCGAAAAAAAACATTAAAACGGTTGTATTATAGCGTGTAATATGATTCTATGGTGGAAAGAAGTCATTCTGTGAGCTGTAAAATTTTACAAAAAAAAGTCATAGTATAGTATGTCGAAATTTTTCGATGAAAACGTCAAATTTTTTAGATGTTGAAAAAAACAATGGAAACAGTCATATTATAGCGTGTAAAATGATTCTCTGGTGGAAAGAAGTCATTTCATGAAATGTAAAATTTTACAAAAAAAAAGTCATACTATAGTATGTTGAAATTTTTCGATGAAAACGTCAAATTTTATAGATGTTGAAAAAAACAATGGAAACAGTCGTATTATAGCGTGTAAAATGATTCTATGGTGGAAAGAAGTCATTTCGTCAAATGTTGAAAAAATTTACCAAAAAAAACGTCATAGTATAGTATGTCGATATTTTTCGATGAAAACGTCAAATTTTATAGATGTTGAAAAAAAACATGAAAATGATACTATTATAGCGTGTAAAATGATTCTATGGTGGAAAGAAGTCATTTAATGAAATGTAAAACTTTACAAAAAAAAGTCATACTATAGTATGTCGAAATTTTTCGATGAAAACGTCAAATATTTTAGATGTTGAAAAAAACAATGGAAACAGTCGTATTATAGCATGTAAAATGATTCTATGGTGGAAAGAAGTAATTTCGTCAAATGTTGTAAAATTTTCCAAAAAAAAACGTCATGGTATAGTATGTCGAAATTTTTCGATGAAAACGTCAAAATTTTTTTAGATGTCGAAAAAAACTATGAAAACGGTTGTATTATAGCATGTAAAATGATTCTATGGTGGAAAGAAGTCATTTCGTCAAATGTTGTAAAATTTTACAAAAAAAAGTCATAGTATAGTATGTCGAAATTTTTCGATGAAAACGTCAAATTTTTTAGATGTTGAAAAAAACAATGGAAACAGTCGTATTATAGCATGTAAAATGATTCTATGGTGGAAAGAAGTCATTGCGTCAAATGTTGTAAAATTTTCCAAAAAAAAACGTCATAGTATAGTATGTCGAAATTTTTCGATGAAAATGTCAAATTTTTTAGATGTTGAAAAAAAACATGGAAATGATACTATTATAGCGTGTAAAATGATTTTATGGTGGAAAGAAGTCATTTCATGAAATGTAAAATTTTACAAAAAAAAAGTCATAGTATAGTATGTCGAAATTTTTCGATGAAAACGTCAAATTTTTTAGATGTTGAAAAAAAACATGGAAATTACACTATTATAGCGTGTAAAATGATTCTATGGTGGAAAGAAGTCATTTCATGAAATGTAAAATTTTATGAAAAAAAAGTCGTAGTATATTATGTCGAAATTTTTTCGATGAAAACGTCAAATTTTTTTAGATGTCGAAAAAAAACATGAAAATGATTGTATTATAGCGTGTAAAATGATTCTATGGTGGAAAGAAGTCATTTCGTGAAATGTAAAATTTTACAAAAAAAAGTCATTGTATAGTATGTCGAAATTTTTCGATGAAAACGTCAAATTTTTTAGATGTTGAAAAAAACAATGGAAACAGTCGTATTATAGCATGTAAAATGATTCTATGGTGGAAAGAAGTCATTTCATCAAATGTTGTAAAATTTTACAAAAAAAAAGTCATACTATAGTATGTCGAAATTTTTCGATGAAAACGTCAAATTTTTTAGATTTTGAAAAAAAACATGGAAATGGTAGTATTATAGCGTGTAAAATGATTCTATGGTGGAAAGAAGTCATATCGTAAAATGTAAAATTTTACAAAATAAAGTCATAGTATAGTATGTCGAAATTTTTCGATGAAAACGTCAAACTTTTTTAGATGTCGAAAAAAACATTAAAAAGGTTGTATTATAGCGTTTAATATGATTCTATGGTGGAAAGAAGTCATTCTGTGAGCTGTAAAATTTTACAAAATAAAGTCATAGTATAGTATGTCGAAATTTTTCGATGAAAAGGTCAAATTTTTTTAGATGTCGAAAAAAACCATGAAAACGGTTGTATTATAGCGTGTAATATGATTCTATGGTGGAAAGAAGTCATTTTGTGAAATGTAAAATTTTACAAAAAAAATAGTCAGTATGTCGAAATTTTTCCATGAAAATTTCAAATTTTTAGATGTTGGAAAAAAAACATGGAAATGGTTGTATTATAGCGTGAAAAATGATTCTATGGTGGAAAGAAGTCATTTCGTCAAATGTAAAACTTTACAAAAAAAAAGTCATAGTATAGTATGTCGAAATTTTTCGATGAAAACGTCAAATTTTTTAGATTTTGAAAAAAAACATGGAAATGGTAGTATTATAGCGTGTAAAATGATTCTATGGTGGAAAGAAGTCATTTCGTGAAATATAAAATTTTACAAAAAAAAGTCATAGTATAGTATGTCAAAATTTTTTGATGAAAACGTCAAATATTTTAAGTATTGAAAAAAACATGGAAATGGAAGTATTATAGCGTGTAAAATGATTCTATGGTGGAAAAAAGTCATATCGTGAAATGTAAAATTTTACAAAAAAAAGTCATAGTACAGTATGTCGAAATTTTTCAATGAAAACGTCAAATTTTATAGATGTTGAAAAAAACAATGGAAACAGTCGTATTATAGCGTGTAAAATGATTCTATGGTGGAAAGAAGTCATTTCGTCAAATGTTGAAAAAATTTACCAAAAAAAACGTCATAGTATAGTATGTCGATATTTTTCGATGAAAACGTCAAATTTTATAGATGTTGAAAAAAAACATGGAAATGATACTATTATAGCGTGTAAAATGATTCTATGGTGGAAAGAAGTCATTTAATGAAATGTAAAACTTTACAAAAAAAAGTCATACTATAGTATGTCGAAATTTTTCGATGAAAACGTCAAATATTTTAGATGTTGAAAAAAACAATGGAAACAGTCGTATTATAGCATGTAAAATGATTCTATGGTGGAAAGAAGTAATTTCGTCAAATGTTGTAAAATTTTCCAAAAAAAAACGTCATAGTATAGTATGTCGAAATTTTTCGATGAAAACGTCAAATTTTTTTAGATGTCGAAAAAAAACTATGAAAACGGTTGTATTATAGCATGTAAAATGATTCTATGGTGGAAAGAAGTCATTGCGTCAAATGTTGTAAAAATTTACAAAAAAAAGTCATAGTATAGTATGTCGAAATTTTTCGATGAAAACGTCAAATTTTTTAGATGTTGAAAAAAACAATGGAAACAGTCGTATTATAGCATGTAAAATGATTCTGTGGTGGAAAGAAGTCATTGCGTCAAATGTTGTAAAATTTTCCAAAAAAAAACGTCATAGTATAGTATGTCGAAATTTTTGGATGAAAATGTCAAATTTTTTAAATGTTGAAAAAAAACATGGAAATGATACTATTATAGCGTGTAAAATGATTTTATGGTGGAAAGAAGTCATTTCATGAAATGTAAAATTTTACAAAAAAAAGTCATAGTATAGTATGTCGAAATTTTTCGATGAAAACGTCAAATTTTTTAGATTTTGAAAAAAAACATGGAAATGGTAGTATTATAGCGTGTAAAATGATTCTATGGTGGAAAGAAGTCATATCCTGAAATGTAAAATTTTACAAAAAAAAGTCATAGTATAGTATGTCAAAATTTTTTGATGAAAACGTCAAATTTTTTAGATGTTGAAAAAAACAATGGAAACAGTCGTATTATAGCATGTAAAATGATTCTATGGTGGAAAGAAGTCATTTCGTGAAATGTAAAATTTTACAAAAAAACGTCATAGTATAGTATGTCGAAATTTTTCGAGGAAAACGTCAAATTTTTTAGATGTTGAAAAAAAAACATGGAAATGATACTATTATAGCGTGTAAAATGATTCTATGGTGGAAAGAAGTCATTCTGTGAACTGTAAAATTTTACAAAAAAAAGTCATAGTATAGTATGTCGAAATTTTTCGATGAAAACGTCAAATTTTTTAGATGTTGAAAAAAACAATGGCAACAGTCGTATTATAGCGTGTAAAATGAATCTATGGTGGAAAGAAGTCATTTCGTCAAATGTTGTAAAATTTTCCAAAAAAACGTCATAGTATAGTATGTCGAAATTTTTCGAGGAAAACGTCAAATTTTTTAGATGTTGAAAAAAAACATGGAAATGATACTATTATAGCGTGTAAAATGATTCTATGGTGGAAAGAAGTCATTCTGTGAACTGTAAAATTTTACAAAAAAAGTCATAGTATAGTATGTCGAAATTTTTCGATGAAAACGGCAAATTTTTTAGATGTTGAAAAAAAACATGGAAATGGTAGTATTATAGCGTGTAAAATGATTCTATGGTGGAAAGAAGTCATTTCATGAAATGTAAAATTTTACAAAAAAAGTCATAGTATAGTATGTCGAAATTTTTCGATGAAAACGGCAAATTTTTTAGATGTTGAAAAAAAACATGGAAATGGTAGTATTATAGCGTGTAAAATGATTCTATGGTGGAAAGAAGTCATTTCATAAAATGTAAAACTTTACAAAAAAAAGTCATAGTATAGTATGTCGAAATTTTTTGATGAAAACGTCAAATATTTTAGATGTTGAAAAAAACAATTGAAACAATCATATTATAGCATGTAAAATGATTCTATGGTGGAAAGAAGTCATTTCGTCAAATGTAAAATTTTACAAAAAAAAACGTCATAGTATAGTATGTCAATATTTTTCGATGAAAACGTCAAATTTTTTAGATGTTGAAAAAAAATATGGCAACAGTCGTATTATAGCGTGTAAAATGATTCTATGGTGGAAAGAAGTCATATCCTGAAATGTAAAATTTTACAAAAAAAAGTCATAGTATAGTATGTCGAAATTTTTCGATGAAAACGTCCAATTTTTTAGATGTTGAAAAAAACAATGGAAACAGTCGTATTATAGCATGTAAAATGATTCTATGGTGGAAAGAAGTCATTTCGTCAAATGTTGTAAAATTTTACAAAAAAAAAGTCATAGTATAGTATGTCGAAATTTTTCGATGAAAACGTCAAATTTTTTAGATGTTGAAAAAAAACATGGAAATGATACTATTATAGCGTGTAAAATGATTCTATGGTGGAAAGAAGTCATTTCATGAAATGTAAAATTTTACAAAAAAAGTCATAGTATAGTATGTCGAAATTTTTCGATGAAAACGGCAAATTTTTTAGATGTTGAAAAAAAACATGGAAATGGTAGTATTATAGCGTGTAAAATGATTCTATGGTGGAAAGAAGTCATTTCGTGAAATGTAAAACTTTACAAAAAAAAGTCATAGTATAGTATGTCGAAATTTTTTGATGAAAACGTCAAATATTTTAGATGTTGAAAAAAACAATGGAAACAATCGTATTATAGCATGTAAAATGATTCTATGGTGGAAAGAAGTCATTTCGTCAAATGTAAAATTTTACAAAAAAAAACGTCATAGTATAGTATGTCAATATTTTTCGATGAAAACGTCAAATTTTTTGGATGTTGAAAAAAACAATGGAAACAGTCGTATTATAGCGTGTAAAATGATTCTATGGTGGAAAGAAGTCATTTCGTCAAATGTAAAATTTTACAAAAAAAAGTCATAGTATAGTATGTCGGAATTTTTCGATGAAAACGTCAAATTTTTTAGATGTCGAAAAAAACCATGAAAACGATTGTATTATAGCGTGTAAAATGATTCTATGGTGGAAAGAAGTCATATCGTGAAATGTAAAATTTTACAAAATAAAGTCATAGTATAGTATGTCGAAATTTTTCGATGAAAACGTCAAACTTTTTTAGATGTCGAAAAAAAACATTAAAACGGTTGTATTATAGCGTGTAATATGATTCTATGGTGGAAAGAAGTCATTCTGTGAGCTGTAAAATTTTACAAAAAAAAAGTCATAGTATAGTATGTCGAAATTTTTCGATGAAAACGTCAAATTTTTTAGATGTTGAAAAAAACAATGGAAACAGTCATATTATAGCGTGTAAAATGATTCTCTGGTGGAAAGAAGTCATTTCATGAAATGTAAAATTTTACAAAAAAAAGTCATACTATAGTATGTTGAAATTTTTCGATGAAAACGTCAAATTTTATAGATGTTGAAAAAAACAATGGAAACAGTCGTATTATAGCGTGTAAAATGATTCTATGGTGGAAAGAAGTCATTTCGTCAAATGTTGAAAAAATTTACCAAAAAAAACGTCATAGTATAGTATGTCGATATTTTTCGATGAAAACGTCAAATTTTATAGATGTTGAAAAAAAACATGAAAATGATACTATTATAGCGTGTAAAATGATTCTATGGTGGAAAGAAGTCATTTAATGAAATGTAAAACTTTACAAAAAAAAGTCATACTATAGTATGTCGAAATTTTTCGATGAAAACGTCAAATATTTTAGATGTTGAAAAAAACAATGGAAACAGTCGTATTATAGCATGTAAAATGATTCTATGGTGGAAAGAAGTAATTTCGTCAAATGTTGTAAAATTTTCCAAAAAAAAACGTCATGGTATAGTATGTCGAAATTTTTCGATGAAAACGTCAAAATTTTTTTAGATGTCGAAAAAAACTATGAAAACGGTTGTATTATAGCATGTAAAATGATTCTATGGTGGAAAGAAGTCATTGCGTCAAATGTTGTAAAATTTTACAAAAAAAAGTCATAGTATAGTATGTCGAAATTTTTCGATGAAAACGTCAAATTTTTTAGATGTTGAAAAAAACAATGGAAACAGTCGTATTATAGCATGTAAAATGATTCTATGGTGGAAAGAAGTCATTGCGTCAAATGTTGTAAAATTTTCCAAAAAAAAACGTCATAGTATAGTATGTCGAAATTTTTCGATGAAAATGTCAAATTTTTTAAATGTTGAAAAAAAACATGGAAATGATACTATTATAGCGTGTAAAATGATTTTATGGTGGAAAGAAGTCATTTCATGAAATGTAAAATTTTACAAAAAAAAGTCATAGTATAGTATGTCGAAATTTTTCGATGAAAACGTCAAATTTTTTAGATGTTGAAAAAAAACATGGAAATTACACTATTATAGCGTGTAAAATGATTCTATGGTGGAAAGAAGTCATTTCATGAAATGTAAAATTTTATGAAAAAACGTCGTAGTATATTATGTCGAAATTTTTTCGATGAAAACGTCAAATTTTTTTAGATGTCGAAAAAAAACATGAAAATGATTGTATTATAGCGTGTAAAATGATTCTATGGTGGAAAGAAGTCATTTCGTGAAATGTAAAATTTTACAAAAAAAAAGTCATTGTATAGTATGTCGAAATTTTTCGATGAAAACGTCAAATTTTTTAGATGTTGAAAAAAACAATGGAAACAGTCGTATTATAGCATGTAAAATGATTCTATGGTGGAAAGAAGTCATTTCATCAAATGTTGTAAAATTTTACAAAAAAAAGTCATACTATAGTATGTCGAAATTTTTCGATGAAAACGTCAAATTTTTTAGATTTTGAAAAAAAACATGGAAATGGTAGTATTATAGCGTGTAAAATGATTCTATGGTGGAAAGAAGTCATATCGTAAAATGTAAAAATTTACAAAATAAAGTCATAGTATAGTATGTCGAAATTTTTCGATGAAAACGTCAAACTTTTTTAGATGTCGAAAAAAAACATTAAAAAGGTTGTATTATAGCGTTTAATATGATTCTATGGTGGAAAGAAGTCATTCTGTGAGCTGTAAAATTTTACAAAATAAAGTCATAGTATAGTATGTCGAAATTTTTCGATGAAAAGGTCAAATTTTTTTAGATGTCGAAAAAAACCATGAAAACGGTTGTATTATAGCGTGTAATATGATTCTATGGTGGAAAGAAGTCATTTTGTGAAATGTAAAATTTTACAAAAAAACGTCATATGTCGAAATTTTTCCATGAAAATTTCAAATTTTTAGATGTTGGAAAAAAAACATGGAAATGGTTGTATTATAGCGTGAAAAATGATTCTATGGTGGAAAGAAGTCATTTCGTCAAATGTAAAACTTTACAAAAAAAAAGTCATAGTATAGTATGTCGAAATTTTTCGATGAAAACGTCAAATTTTTTAGATTTTGAAAAAAAACATGGAAATGGTAGTATTATAGCGTGTAAAATGATTCTATGGTGGAAAGAAGTCATTTCGTGAAATATAAAATTTTACAAAAAAAAGTCATAGTATAGTATGTCAAAATTTTTTGATGAAAACGTCAAATATTTTAAGTATTGAAAAAAACATGGAAATGGAAGTATTATAGCGTGTAAAATGATTCTATGGTGGAAAAAAGTCATATCGTGAAATGTAAAATTTTACAAAAAAAAAGTCATAGTACAGTATGTCGAAATTTTTCAATGAAAACGTCAAATTTTATAGATGTTGAAAAAAACAATGGAAACAGTCGTATTATAGCGTGTAAAATGATTCTATGGTGGAAAGAAGTCATTTCGTCAAATGTTGAAAAAATTTACCAAAAAAAACGTCATAGTATAGTATGTCGATATTTTTCGATGAAAACGTCAAATTTTATAGATGTTGAAAAAAAACATGGAAATGATACTATTATAGCGTGTAAAATGATTCTATGGTGGAAAGAAGTCATTTAATGAAATGTAAAACTTTACAAAAAAAAGTCATACTATAGTATGTCGAAATTTTTCGATGAAAACGTCAAATATTTTAGATGTTGAAAAAAACAATGGAAACAGTCGTATTATAGCATGTAAAATGATTCTATGGTGGAAAGAAGTAATTTCGTCAAATGTTGTAAAATTTTCCAAAAAAAAACGTCATAGTATAGTATGTCGAAATTTTTCGATGAAAACGTCAAATTTTTTTAGATGTCGAAAAAAAACTATGAAAACGGTTGTATTATAGCATGTAAAATGATTCTATGGTGGAAAGAAGTCATTGCGTCAAATGTTGTAAAAATTTACAAAAAAAAGTCATAGTATAGTATGTCGAAATTTTTCGATGAAAACGTCAAATTTTTTAGATGTTGAAAAAAACAATGGAAACAGTCGTATTATAGCATGTAAAATGATTCTGTGGTGGAAAGAAGTCATTGCGTCAAATGTTGTAAAATTTTCCAAAAAAAAAACGTCATAGTATAGTATGTCGAAATTTTTGGATGAAAATGTCAAATTTTTTAAATGTTGAAAAAAAACATGGAAATGATACTATTATAGCGTGTAAAATGATTTTATGGTGGAAAGAAGTCATTTCATGAAATGTAAAATTTTACAAAAAAAAGTCATAGTATAGTATGTCGAAATTTTTCGATGAAAACGTCAAATTTTTTAGATTTTGAAAAAAAACATGGAAATGGTAGTATTATAGCGTGTAAAATGATTCTATGGTGGAAAGAAGTCATATCCTGAAATGTAAAATTTTACAAAAAAAAGTCATAGTATAGTATGTCAAAATTTTTTGATGAAAACGTCAAATTTTTTAGATGTTGAAAAAAACAATGGAAACAGTCGTATTATAGCATGTAAAATGATTCTATGGTGGAAAGAAGTCATTTCGTGAAATGTAAAATTTTACAAAAAAACGTCATAGTATAGTATGTCGAAATTTTTCGAGGAAAACGTCAAATTTTTTAGATGTTGAAAAAAAAACATGGAAATGATACTATTATAGCGTGTAAAATGATTCTATGGTGGAAAGAAGTCATTCTGTGAACTGTAAAATTTTACAAAAAAAAGTCATAGTATAGTATGTCGAAATTTTTCGATGAAAACGTCAAAGTTTTTAGATGTTGAAAAAAACAATGGCAACAGTCGTATTATAGCGTGTAAAATGAATCTATGGTGGAAAGAAGTCATTTCGTCAAATGTTGTAAAATTTTCCAAAAAAACGTCATAGTATAGTATGTCGAAATTTTTCGAGGAAAACGTCAAATTTTTTAGATGTTGAAAAAAAACATGGAAATGATACTATTATAGCGTGTAAAATGATTCTATGGTGGAAAGAAGTCATTCTGTGAACTGTAAAATTTTACAAAAAAAGTCATAGTATAGTATGTCGAAATTTTTCGATGAAAACGGCAAATTTTTTAGATGTTGAAAAAAACAATGGAAATGGTAGTATTATAGCGTGTAAAATGATTCTATGGTGGAAAGAAGTCATTTCATGAAATGTAAAATTTTACAAAAAAAGTCATAGTATAGTATGTCGATATTTTTCGATGAAAACGGCAAATTTTTTAGATGTGGAAAAAAAACATGGAAATGATACTATTATAGCGTGTAAAATGATTCTATGGTGGAAAAAAGTCTTTTCATGAAATGTAAAATTTTACAAAAAAAAGTCATAGTATAGTATGTCGAAATTTTTTGATGAAAACGTCAAATATTCTAGATGTTGAAAAAAACAATGGAAACAGTCGTATTATAGCATGTAAAATGATTCTATGGTGGAAAGAAGTCATTTTGTCAAATGTTGTAAAATTTTACAAAAAAAAACGTCATAGTATAGTATGTCAATATTTTTCGATGAAAACGTCAAATTTTTTGGATGTTGAAAAAAACAATGGAAACAGTCGTATTATAGCGTGTAAAATGATTCTATGGTGGAAAGAAGTCATTTCGTCAAATGTAAAATTTTACAAAAAAAACGTCATAGTATAGTATGTCGATATTTTTCGATGAAAACGTCAAATTTTTTAGATTTTGAAAAAAAACATGGAAATGGTAGTATTATAGCGTGTAAAATGATTCTATGGTGGAAAGAAGTCATTTCATAAAATGTAAAATTTTACAAAATAAAGTCATAGTATAGTATGTCGAAATTTTTCGATGAAAACGTCAAATATTTTAGATGTTGAAAAAAACAATTGAAACAATCATATTATAGCATGTAAAATGATTCTATGGTGGAAAGAAGTCATTTCGTCAAATGTAAAATTTTACAAAAAAAAACGTCATAGTATAGTATGTCAATATTTTTCGATGAAAACGTCAAATTTTTTAGATGTTGAAAAAAAATATGGAAACAGTCGTATTATAGCGTGTAAAATGATTCTATGGTGGAAAGAAGTCATATCCTGAAATGTAAAATTTTACAAAAAAAAAGTCATAGTATAGTATGTCGAAATTTTTCGATGAAAACGTCCAATTTTTTAGATGTTGAAAAAAACAATGGAAACAGTCGTATTATAGCATGTAAAATGATTCTATGGTGGAAAGAAGTCATTTCGTCAAATGTTGTAAAATTTTACAAAAAAAAGTCATAGTATAGTATGTCGAAATTTTTCGATGAAAACGTCAAATTTTTTAGATGTTGAAAAAAAACATGGAAATGATACTATTATAGCGTGTAAAATGATTCTATGGTGGAAAGAAGTCATTTCATGAAATGTAAAATTTTACAAAAAAAGTCATAGTATAGTATGTCGAAATTTTTCGATGAAAACGGCAAATTTTTTAGATGTTGAAAAAAAACATGGAAATGGTAGTATTATAGCGTGTAAAATGATTCTATGGTGGAAAGAAGTCATTTCGTGAAATGTAAAACTTTACAAAAAAAAGTCATAGTATAGTATGTCGAAATTTTTTGATGAAAACGTCAAATATTTTAGATGTTGAAAAAAACAATGGAAACAATCGTATTATAGCATGTAAAATGATTCTATGGTGGAAAGAAGTCATTTCGTCAAATGTAAAATTTTACAAAAAAAAACGTCATAGTATAGTATGTCAATATTTTTCGATGAAAACGTCAAATTTTTTGGATGTTGAAAAAAACAATGGAAACAGTCGTATTATAGCGTGTAAAATGATTCTATGGTGGAAAGAAGTCATTTCGTCAAATGTAAAATTTTACAAAAAAACGTCATAGTATAGTATGTCGAAATTTTTCCATGAAAATTTCAAATTTTTACATGTTGGAAAAAAAACATGGAAATGGTTGTATTATAGCGTGAAAAATGATTCTATGGTGGAAAGAAGTCATTTCGTCAAATGTAAAACTTTACAAAAAAAAGTCATAGTATAGTATGTCGAAATTTTTCGATGAAAACGTCAAATTTTTTAGATTTTGAAAAAAACAATGGAAACAGTCGTATTATAGCATGTAAAATGATTCTATGGTGGAAAGAAGTCATTGCGTCAAATGCTGTAAAATTTTCCAAAAAAAAGTCATAGTATAGTATGTCGAAATTTTTCGATGAAAACGTCAAATTTTTTAGATGTCAAAAAAAAACATGAAAACGATTGTATTGTAGCGTGTAAAATGATTCTATGGTGGAAAGAAGTCATTTTGTGAAATGTAAAATTTTACAAAAAAAAGTCATAGTATAGTATGTCGAAATTTTTCCATGAAAATTTCAAATTTTTTAGATGTTGGAAAAAAAACATGGAAATGGTTGTATTATAGCGTGAAAAATGATTCTATGGTGGAAAGAAGTCATTCTGTGAGCTGTAAAATTTTACAAAAAAAAGTCATAGTATAGTATGTCGAAATTTTTTGATGAAAACGTCAAATTTTTTAGATGTTGAAAAAAACAATGGAAACAGTCGTATTATAGCGTGTAAAATGATTCTATGGTGGAAAGAAGTCATTTCGTCAAATGTAAAACTTTACAAAAAAAAGTCATAGTATAGTATGTCGATATTTTTCGATGAAAACGTCAAATTTTTTAGATGTGGAAAAAAAACATGGAAATGATACTATTATAGCGTGTAAAATGATTCTATGGTGGAAAAAAGTCTTTTCATGAAATGTAAAATTTTACAAAAAAAAGTCATAGTATAGTATGTCGAAATTTTTTGATGAAAACGTCAAATATTCTAGATGTTGAAAAAAACAATGGAAACAGTCGTATTATAGCATGTAAAATGATTCTATGGTGGAAAGAAGTCATTTTGTCAAATGTTGTAAAATTTTACAAAAAAAAACGTCATAGTATAGTATGTCAATATTTTTCGATGAAAACGTCAAATTTTTTGGATGTTGAAAAAAACAATGGAAACAGTCGTATTATAGCGTGTAAAATGATTCTATGGTGGAAAGAAGTCATTTCGTCAAATGTAAAATTTTACAAAAAAAACGTCATAGTATAGTATGTCGATATTTTTCGATGAAAACGTCAAATTTTTTAGATTTTGAAAAAAAACATGGAAATGGTAGTATTATAGCGTGTAAAATGATTCTATGGTGGAAAGAAGTCATATCGTGAAATGTAAAATTTTACAAAATAAAGTCATAGTATAGTATGTCGAAATTTTTCGATGAAAACGTCAAACTTTTTTAGATGTCGAAAAAAAACATTAAAACGGTTGTATTATAGTGTTTAATATGATTCTATGGTGGAAAGAAGTCATTCTGTGAGCTGTAAAATTTTACAAAATAAAGTCGTAGTATAGTATGTCGAAATTTTTCGAGGAAAACGTCAAATTTTTTAGATGTTGAAAAAAAACATGGCAATGATAGTATTATAGCGTGTAAAATGATTCTATGGTGGAAAGAAGTCATTCTGTGAACTGTAAAATTTTACAAAAAAAGTCATAGTATAGTATGTCGAAATTTTTCGATGAAAACGGCAAATTTTTTAGATGTTGAAAAAAAACAATGGAAATGGTAGTATTATAGCGTGTAAAATGATTCTATGGTGGAAAGAAGTCATTTCGTCAAATGTAAAACTTTACAAAAAAAAGTCATAGTATAGTATGTCGAAATTTTTTGATGAAAACGTCAAATATTTTAGATGTTGAAAAAAACAATGGAAACAATCGTATTATAGCATGTAAAATGATTCTATGGTGGAAAGAAGTCATTTCGTGAAATGTAAAATTTTACAAAAAAAAGTCATAGTATAGTATGTCAAAATTTTTTGATGAAAACGTCAAATATTTTAAGTATGGAAAAAAACATGGAAATGGTAGTATTATAGCGTGTAAAATGATTCTATGGTGGAAAGAAGTCATTTCGTCAAATGTAAAACTTTACAAAAAAAGTCATAGTATAGTCTGTCGAAATTTTTCGATGAAAACTTCAAATTTTTTAGATGTTGAAAAAAACAATGGAAACAGTGGTATTATAGCATGTAAAATGATTCTATGGTGGAAAGAAGTCATTTTGTCAAATGTAAAACTTTACAAAAAAAAGTCATAGTAGAGTATGTCGAAATTTTTCGATGGAAACATAAAATGTTTTAAATGTTGAAAAAAAACATGGACAGGTCGTATTATAGCGTGTAAAATGATTCCATGGTGGAAAGAAGTCATTTTGTAAAATGGTGTAAAATTTTACAAAAAAAAAGTCATAGTATAGTATGTTGAAATTTTTCGATGAAAACGTCAAATTTTTAAATGTTGGAAAAAAAACATGGAAATGGTCGTATTATAGCGTGTAAAATGATTCTATGGTGGAAAAAAGTCATATCGTGAAATGTAAAATTTTACAAAATAAAGTCATAGTATAGTGTGTCGAAATTTTTCGATGAAAACGTCAAATTTTTTTGGATGTCGAAAAAAAACATGAAAACGGTCGTATTATAGCGTGTAAAATGATTCTATGGTGGAAAGAAGTCATTTCGTGAAATGTAAAATTTTACAAAAAAACGTCATAGTATAGTATGTCGAAATTTTTCGATGAAAACGTCAATTTTTTTAGATTTTGAAAAAAAACATGGAAATGTTAGTATTATAGCGTGAAAAATGATTCTATGGTGGAAAGAAGTCATTCTGTGAGCTGTAAAATTTTACAAAAAAAAAGTCATAGTATAGTATGTCGATATTTTTCGATGAAAACGTCAAATTTCTTAGATGTTGACAAAAACCATGAAAACGTTCGTATTAAAGCATGTAAAATGATTCTACGGTGGAAAGAAGTCATTTCATGAAATGTAAAATTTTAAAAAAAACGTCATAGTATATATGTCGAAATTTTTCGATGACAACGTCAAATTTTTTAAATGTTGAAAAAAACAATGGAAACAGTCGTATTATAGCATGTAAAATGATTCTATGGTGGAAAGAAGTCATTTCGTCAAATGTTGTAAAATTTTACAAAGAAAGTCATATTATATTGTATGTTGAAATTTTTCGATGAAAACGTCAAATTTTTTAAATGTGGAAAAAAAACATGGAAACGGTCGTATTATAGCGTGTATAATGATTCCATGGTGAAAAGAAGTCATTTTGTAAAATGGTGTAAAATTTTACAAAAAAAAACCTCTTAGTATAGTATGTCGAAATTTTTCGATGAAAACGTCAAATTTTTTTGATGTTTAAAAAAATCATGAAAACGGTCGTATTATAGCACGTAAAGTGATTCTTCACCATAGTAATATTTTACATGATTCTATGGATTTTTTTGACATACTATACTATGGCTTTTTTCGACATACTATACTATGACTTTTTTTCGACATACTATAATATGACTGTTGTTCAACATACTATACTAGGACTTTTTTTTCAACATAGTATACTACAACTTTTTTTCGACATACTATACTAGGACTTTTTTCAACATACTATACTAGGACTTTTTTCGACATACTATACTTACTTTTTTCGACATTCTATACTATAACTTTTTCCGACATACTATACTAGGACTTTTATTCGACATATTATGCTATTACTTTTTTTCGACATACTATACTATGATATTTTTTGATATACTATACTATGACTTTTTTTCGACATACAATACTATCACTTTTTTTCGACACACTATAACATACTTTTTTTGGACATACTATACTATGACATTTTTATTTTTTTATCATACTATATTGACTTTTTTTTGACATACTACAATATGATTTTTTTTTTTTATTTTTTCCATATATCATACCATGACTTTATACCATGAATTTAATTTTTTTTTCAATATACTATACAAGGATTTTTTTGCTCATACTATACTGTGACTTTAATTTCTTAAACATACTATATTGACTTTTTACATACATACATGTACATAATAGGACTTTTTTTTCAACATGCTATGACTGCTTCCGACATACTATGCTATACATACTATATTACGTTTTTCTAATTTACTATACTATATATTTTCCTTGACATACTAAACTGTGACTTTTTTTAAATTTGATATATTATACCATGAATTTTTTAACATATTATACTATGATTTTAATTTTTTCATCATACTATACTGACTTTTTTTTTTACGTACCATAATATGACTTTTTTTCTTCAACATACTTTACAATGACATTTATTTTTTTCAGCATACTATACTGTGACCTTTTGTGACATTCTATACCATGACTTTTTATGATATACTTTACGGAGACTTAGTTTTCTGTACTTCCAGTAGCTGCTACTACTTTCTGCTCTGTTTCTGGTTTCTCCTGGTGGCTGATATTACTAGACTACGTGACAATTTTTTTTTTTTTACAGTATATACGCAAACACTGAGTCATGCTTTAAAGACCCATAAGTTCCAAGTTAACACTCTAAATGCGGGTTAGTATGATATTTAACATACACTACTGTAAATACAACACATTCCAAGACTGTTATGGTCACTGTATAATGTATACATGTATAGGAACCAAAAATCACATATTTTGGACTCTGGACAACAACGTTCTTGTCATGTAGTGAAGAAGAATGCAGATAACCAAATAAGAGATGCTTCATATAGCTCAGATTGTGTCATAAAAGTCATTATATGAGATTGCTGTTCTGTTTATATAGTAGTTTAGTCCCCATTGTCGCTGGGATGATTACCTGTCAATCACACAGCGAAGGCAGGACTGTCATGGTTTCATGAGCCTTGGATTGATAACATTTTTATAGGTGGAACATACTGTATTTTCATGTATGGTGGCCAAAGCATTAGCTGACAATAACTAGATCTACAGTATATTTCCATTGTAGATTATTTAACAATTACAGCCTCCTTCCAGAGTATTTCCTTTTTTATTGACATGCAGCAAAGGGTCCCCTGCTTTATTTGAACATGGGCATTTGCAGCAAGGACTCCGCCTTACTACAAGGGCCATCTGCTCTACCAAATAAGCTACAACAGCGCCCCCATTTTGTATTTCTGAGGAAACAGCGAACAGCTAAAATCAAGTGTGGACTAGGGAGTTTTATTGAAGCATGCATCAACTTCGCGCTTGTAGTCTCTTAGCTTAAGTAGCATTTTCAAGAAATAGCCAGAGCCTTCCACATACACTTCCTGTAAACAGCATGATCACTTTTGGGTTATAGCAATCAGTAACAGAAAGTGGAAAAATGGATTTTGGGCAGAATATGCCACAAGTGTCATGAATCCAAAGTCTGCACTGCCTGTATCTCACAGAGATTGATTGGCATTGTCTGTTTTCCTTCAGTGTGTGTGTACAAGTTTGTTTGGCAAAGCCTGGAGGACAGCCCATCACCCTGCTACTGCACACACACTCGGGGGGAGAGAGAGAGAGAGAGAGAGAGAGGGAGAGAGAGAGAGAGAGAGATCCTTGTTACATTCCTCCCCAGGGATTTGCTTCTCCCCAGGGGGGCTGAGGGAACGGACCTACTGCCCACACTGCTGAATGGAAGAACCGGGAAGAAAAGAGTGAATGAATGGACAGAGTAAATGAGTGAAGGGCAAGAAGTGGGACTCGTTTGACGGGTTTTGTCTCCGCTGGCATCGAGCATGCCTCACTGGCAGGTTCTGGCCGTCGGTGCTACCTGCGTACTGATCTGCTTCCAAACGGGCGTAGCGCTGACGGAGAAGCCGCTTCATGCTGCAGCTTTAGGCCGGAGCCAGTCGCAGCTCCAGTCGCAGCTCCAGTCGCAGCTCCAGCCCTGCGCAGCTCACTCAGACATGGGGCCGGTGTGCTGCAAGCCGGACCGACTGAAGAAACAACATCTCCAAGGTAACGGGAAACAGATGCTGGAGAGTTTTAACTGTTGCAGAGGCCAAAGCGAGGCTGATGGGAGCTCAGATATACAGACCTACAACCTCTACTTTATGGCTTTTTTGTGTTAAAATATAACGACTCCTAGCTAATGATTTTTTCCAAAATACATCATATATTGAGATTATTGCACCTTTAAACAAAATCTACTCTTAAATGATGATTTATTTATGACAGACTGCAGACTGACTTGGTGTGCAAAGTTTTGCAGTAACTTCACTTCTGCAAAATGTTTGAATGCAATGAGTGGATGAGTTGTTGAGCAACATAAAGAAAAGTGATGTATTTGGTTGAATAATTTCTATCCGACAACTTACTTTAGGTTTATTCTGTTTTTTAAAAAAGATGTACTGCAACTTCTATCCTGGCATCTAGTTAGCAAGGCAGGTAGTATTATTTGAAAATAAATATCATCTGGTGACTTGATGAATCGTTCAAAGCAGTTTATCAGAATCAGAAATACTTTATTTATATCCTTTTGGGAGAAATTTGGGCATTGCAGTTGCTATTATATAAACA
This sequence comes from Pterois miles, assembly GCA_947000775.1. Taxonomy (NCBI): domain Eukaryota; kingdom Metazoa; phylum Chordata; class Actinopteri; order Perciformes; family Scorpaenidae; genus Pterois; species Pterois miles. The sequence goes on along the minus strand of CAMQGK010000246.1, from coordinate 372,815 downwards.
TAAAGAAACGTAAGAAGACATGTACATAAAGCTACAATATAAACACAATATATGTAAAGTACTAAATTTAAAAATAAGAAATTGAGAATATAAGAAGTATGAAATGTGTACAAATATTTGCAATATATAACAACCACAGTGCAAATAAGTAAATACAAAATGCTGAATTGGGATCTATTAAGTGTGTTAAATATTAATGCCAGAGTGGTGTAAATATATACCATTATATATCATATTTCTTGAATTCACTGTACGAATGCAGTATTAATGACAGTATTGCACCAATGAATACACAGTACCTACTGGCGGGTCAGCGGCACAGTTTCTGACAGTGTGACTGTGGTTCAGTGTCTGCTGTACTCTGTGTCAGTATATTGTGGTGGGAGCTTGTTGTGTCCACAGCAGTGCATGCTGGGTGAAAGGTCCAGACCAGGAGGTTAATGTGTCTTTAGTTGTGGGAGGTTATCTATGAGTGTCTTCAGTCTGGCCAGTACTGTATGTTTATTTTACAGTGTTTATAATTGGTATTTTTTTTATGATTTCCCTCCTTTTGTTATGGTTTCTTGCCCAGCTTTTAGCACTATAATCTCGTTGCTAACTCTGTCCTGCAGAACTAATCCCATCTAGACAATGTTATACTTACATTTTGTTAAGATTAATGTAAAGGTGAATTGAAAGCTAAGTATTTAAGTGCTAAAAGGGCTCATTACACTACTTGGTGAAAACAGTCTAAAGTGGAGGGTTGAACCTGCTGAGCAGAAAAATGAAATAATGACTGAAAGTTAGCTGGTTACACAAAGAAGCAGCCATGTTTGAATTCTCTCTCAGTCTCTTCTCTCTCTCTCTCTTCTCTCTTTACTCTCTATCTCTACTCTATTCTCTCTCTCTACTCTCCCTCTCTTCTCTCTCTCTCTCTACTCTACCTCTACTCTCTTCTTTTGGGGGCGGCAGTAGCTCAGTCCGTAAGGACTTGGGTTAGGACGCGGAGGTCCGCCATGGTCCCCCATGGACCAAGACCAACTGGTTGCTGGAGAGGTGCCAGTTTACCTCTTGGGCACTGCCGAGGTGCCCCTGAGCAAGGCACCAAACCCCCAACTGCTCTGGGCGCTTGTCAGGAGCAGCCCCCTCACTCTGACATCTCTCCATTGAAGCATGTATATGTACTGTGTGAACAACAGAGTGTAAAACTGAATTTCCCCACTGTGGGACTAATGAAGGAAAATCTTTCTTTCTTTCTTTCTTTCTCTCTCCTCTCTCTTTACTCTCTATCTCTACTCTACTCTCCCTCTCTTCTCTCTCTTTACTCTCTACTCTATCTCTACTCTCTCTACTCTCTTCTCTATCTCTACCCCCTACCCTTTGTCTTTACTCTCTCTCTCTCTACGCTCACACTTTTATTTTTTATTCCATTTTCTTTATTCTGTTTTGTATTTCTTGTCATGACGTAGCGTTGTAATTTTTGCTAACTTGTGTAATCAGATCTAACAAGAAAAACGTCCAGTTAAAGTTCAGTTCAGATCAGTCTCTCTCTCTCTCTCTCTCTCTCTCTCTCTCTCTCATACATAATACCAATAATACGCAGCACAGAGGTCGTATGAAGTTAATCACCAACCACTTGACAGCGTCCAATCATCGGTCACATTATTAACAGAGGACGCAGCCTGAGGGATGTTAAGACACCACGCGGTGAATAAACTGAACGACCTTTGCTGGGCCACAGAAGTGGTTGTATAGTTGTCAATCTGCAATCAATCTTTCATAAAGAAACTAAATACTTAACTGTGAGTGAGGAAAAAAAAAAAACATTTCTCAAGCTCAGTAACTTGCAGACTCTTTAATCAACTTTAAAGGTTCAAAACTTGATGTCCAGAGCATTAATGTAGCGTCAAACAACCATTTGCTGTGTAAAGATATAGCGGTGTAATATCTACCTGAGCAGAGAATGAAGTCTGTCTTCCTCTGTGTGTGTTGTGATCTCAGCTTCTCTGTGCTTTGTTGACATAGCCGGGCCGCCTCTGTACAGTAGGTACTCTCAGAGCTTTCAGTAGCGTTAGACCACCTGGTCCAAAACGTGGTAGCTTGGTGCAGGGCTGAAGGTTTGGGAGACAGCTGTCTACCAAAAAAGGAGTTACTCTAAAGTTCGCTAATTTACTGTAGATGTTGTGTCTTCTTAGCCTTATAAACGTGAATACGTGTTCAGGAATGTAGTTTTACTCAGAGGTGGAGGGTTTATGATCTCTGCAGCCTGAGGACGGGATGACTGTAGTGCTGTGGGCAGTTATCGCAGCTAATGTTCAGCTAGCTGTTGATGGTCAGTAAACACTTCCAAAACATAAGCTGCTTGCTAACGAAAGCATTATAATTCGTAATGCGTGTGATGTAGAGTAACGTAATTACTTTTTCAGTGTTAAGTAACTTGGGACGATATCAAAACTTCTTTTAAAACGTTGCCGATTTGAATTTTAGCACTCGAATCAGCTAACAGATGACTGATGCTTAAAGGGACAGCTGTGCCTTGACGTGGGGTTGAGCATTATCAGCTAGGTGTATTACTTAGAGTAGGTGACGGTCGGCGTGTCCCCAGCATCAAGAAACAAAACATAAACATATTTTAGCCTAAAATAAAGGCTCACCTGAAAAAATGGATCTGTTTAAGTGTACGCTATATTTAAAATAATTATAATCGAATAGCGAACTGAGCTTAAAGTGAAACACATCTGTACTGTTTTTGCCATCTGAGCCTTTGGCTTTAGAGAGATCATAGATAAGTTTCACTTTCGGTTCAGATCCTCGTCGGAAAGGAGGAGTAAAGGCTGTCTGAGGGCCAAATAAAGCAGTAAAAATATTGTAAGTGAGCCTTTCTTTTAGGAGATTAAGATGTATTTCTGCCGTCCCCGTCCACAGCATTTCTTTGCTTCTGTGTGTTTCATCAAACTGGGGACACGCCAGCCGTCGGATAAGTACCTCGTACAAGTCGACTTCAAAACACCCGAACTATCCCTTTAAGAGCTGAAGGCCACCGAAGATGATCCAACGTTCGAGGTGCATCACATCACCTGCTGAGTAGCTGCATCTCTCGATCCACACTGACAGTTTAACAACATCAGAATCACCTGACTGTTCCCGCCGTCTTCCCCGTCCTCATCTCCCGTTCAGCAGCGGCTGACATTTAATAATCGGAGGCTATGATTGTGAAGTATTATAGCTCCGCTTCTTAAATGTCAGACTCTCAAAAGACACAAGCTGCACACAAACGCTGTGAACGTTCAACTCCAATGTCAACGCCTGTCTGATGATCACCACGCGGAAATCAAATTGATCCCGAAGACTTTGAGGGGAAAACTCGGTTTAAAGTGCGCCTGCAGTCGGCGTTATCTTAATTGGCTCCCAAAAGGGATCTTTGTACTCTACATCCACCCAGTCTCCAGTACGTTTGGTGTCTGTCGGCGATGCTGGGATTAATTTTAAGTGGCTCTGATTGTGTCAGGGCCTGATTCATTGAAGAGGAGGTATTAAATGTGCCAAGGCTCCTTCAGGTCTGAGTGTCCTCTCTGTATTTTTAATCACCCTTTTAAGTGGCCTGTTTTCCTGAGGGCAAATCAGAGCTCTCATTTAGATTATATTACATATTCATGCACACACTTGCATTAATCAAGGCAAAATATATCAAATGCTAAATTATTGCTCAGTTCACTGTGGAGCACATCTGAGGGCCGACCACAGTGTTGTTCATCACGACAGTGTGAGTTTGCAAAGCTGGGCGACGATGGCACTTAGCTTTATGGCACCACTGTTTATATTTGGATTCCCTCCTCACAGCTAAATGACTGACTGTGGCAACAACACCATCCAACACTAATGGCTCAGACAAACGGCAAACAGATGACGTATTCTCCAGGCTATTTGAACGCATGGCGGCAGAAAACAGGTGGTGGGGTCACGATAATAGGAGACATATGCCGTCCATGGTGTTAATGTGTTTTTTTTATGCAGCAGCTGATCATGTTTCACGCTGTTTTGTTTGATGTGTTGCTCTGCGTGCCTCGCTGATGTTTATGAGGTCAAAAAAATGTGGAAAGTGAGGCTCATTTTGAAAGCTGCATCAGCTAAAAGCCTTCAGTGACATGGTGCCATAATTCAGGACAGGAGGGTGAGGATGCATAACAGGACAACGGTGCCACCTAGTGGTAGGAAACCTTTATGGCATAATCAGGTTTAATCTAATCGAAAACCCCATTTCATTTTATTGTGTAAAAGCAGCTATTATACCGTCATCACAAGCAATTTTCCTGCATTAGTTTGGACTTCAGGCATTAACTTAAAGTGTGGGGCTGCGATCCTGTTTCAGTATCATTATCATTTCATTATTAGTAGGATCTTATCTTGCAAACACAATTTTGACTAATGCCAAAAAACCAAACTGTTGCCAAATGTGTTAGTTTAACCACCATAAAGTAAAGCAGCAAACTGCATTAAAAACTCGGGCTGTCAATCGATTAAAATATTTAATCGGGATTAATTGCATGATTGTTCATAGTTTTTAGTCACACATTTAGTCACAGATTTGTCAGTTATTTAATACTGTTAACATGTGTGGGCAAATATGCTGCTTTATGCAAGTGTATGTATATATTTATTATTGGAAATCAGTTAACACAATCTCAAGGCCGACAACAGCCGTCAGTGCCCCAAACTGCATGTGATCACATAACGTGGGCATGTCTGTAAAGGGGAGACTCGTGGGTACCCATAGAACCCATTTACATTCACACATCTTGAGGTCAGAGGTCAAGGGACCCCTTTGAAAACGGGCATGCCAGTTTTTCCTCACCAAAATTTAGTTTGGAGCGATATTTACCCTCCTTGGTTACAAGCTAGCATGACGTGGTTGGTACCAGTGGATTCATTTGGTTTTCTAGTTTCATGTGGTGCCGGCATCTTCCGAACCTCTGAAAGATCAATAGCGTTAATGCGTTAAAGAAACGATTTTGTGTTAACACGTTAATAACATGTTACCTTTGACAGCCCTAATTAAAACACAAGTACGGATGAACAACAGATCTCAACACCTCGCGACCGTTACGCAGTCCTTGCCAAAATTGCCAGCAAAATAATAAAAAAAACACATCTAAAGCACACACACCTGCAATGAACATGAACACGCACACCGAGCAGTCTAACATTGAAATGCGTAAGGCGAAAGCGTGCGATAGGAACGTCGTTCTTGCTTCTGGCGTGTGATTTGTACGACATGTAGGCTGTACTGACTGCGCTGTAAATGAATCTGTGCTCAGAGCGTCAGGAGACCGGTGTTTCATTTTATAAGTTATGTTTGTGACGTGTTTTCAATGTTTCCTTGTTTCTGTATGTGTTTTACATAGTTTACATACTAATTTTAAGGCCAACAATGTCACTTTTCCTAAAGTGGTTTTGTTGCCTCCTGCTGGTACACTGACGCTATCCTCTGGTGAACAGGCTGGTCTATTACATATTTGGCGTGATATCAGGTTGTAATATCGCATGCTTATAATTTTCCTCATGACAGACTATGGTGTTTAATTAGTACAGCAATTTAAAACTTGCAGGATTATAGTACTTGCACAACTCTGAAGCTGATTGATTCTCCCCTCTGGTCTGCCTTTTTATAGTGTTTTATTCTTTATTATTATTTTAGTGGGGAAATACCTCTTGGCTCATGATTTGTGTACACTAGCTTGGACGGCCCAGTTCAGTTAAGTTCCTACACAAACCCTGCTCGAGGGTGTAAAACCTACACTACGTCTACTTATCAACCAGTGGGTTAGATCTGTGATAAATGCCGGTGTTCTTCAAATACATATCTGCAGTTTGTGCTGTACTCACCTCTACTTTCTGTCTCCTCTTTCGTCCTTCCAGGTGGAACAGGAGAGAAGGACCGGGCGCCCATCAGCCATGAGTCCTTCCTGCTCATGGCGAACTCCCAGACGGACATGGACGACTGGGTCAAGGCTATACGGCGGGTCATCTGGGCGCCGTTCGGAGGAGGTAAGGCCCAACATTTGAACTGAAAAACGAGAAACACTTCTGAAAACAGATTTTCCTCCTTGAGCCTGTCTGACCTCAAAGGAAGGTGCGACATGGCGAATGTGGGCTGCAGGAAGCCTAAATTTACAATCTGTCTGGTATGTTTTGGTGTGTAAAATCCAGTAAGGAGAGTATCGTGTTTTTCGCACTATAAGACGCACCGGATTATAAGGCGCATTCAATTCATTTAATAACTCAATAACTTCAATAACCCCCAAAATTTTTTAGTTGTAACACATGAAATACAAAACAATACACTCACTTTTCAGTTCATTCCTCTTCCACAAATCCATCAAATCCTTCATCAGTGTCTGAGTTAAACAGTTGGCCGATTTTAAGTGCGCCTTATAGTGTGAAATATACGGTATTGCGTCTTCAAATCTCTTCTATAGCTAATAATCATTGCACCATCCTAAGACAGGAAGTCTTCATTTCCTTTCTACCCTGTAGGCTTTGCAACACTTCTTGAAACAAGATATCGTTGCTGAAATTGGAAAAGACTACGGTGTCTCCATATTATACTGTATGAGTTACAAACTTGAGCCCAGTCATGCAAAGTATCACCTACCTCCTACTGTGTCTCATTTCTTTAGCCTGCAGTTAATTTTCACCCCGACGTCTCTATTTGCTGCTGTCCAACTACGGTACCTGACTGGAGAAATGTGATCAGAGAAATTCAAAACTAGACGACGGGATGCTTCTGTTGGACGCTCTGGTTTGAGCTTGTTGAGTAAAAGACGTGTACTGAATCCAGTTCAGCCTGTCAGTTTTAATCCAGTCGTGATGAGTTTATTTGACTCCTACAAAGTGTATTTTTCAGCAGCAGTGAGCCTGTGGTTAGTGGTTAATTGTCACCCGGTCTGCTCTGGTCTGACGGTCTAACTAGTGGACTTGACGGGAGGCCAGAAATATAAGCAGGCCTGTCTGGGTGTGAACTGGGACATAAGGAGCAGCTGACCAGCTCAGTGTTGGGTTACAGAGCAGTATATTAATAGGGGGATAAATGTAGGCTAACACACCAGTGATGTACATTAGGGTGTGACATCACTGGTCTCAGTTAAAACATTAAGGTTTGAGCTGAGTTGGGAGAGGGGTCGCTACAGCTGAAGATGATTTGTTTTTCATCGTGATCAATAAATGTATTAAAATCTGCCAGTTTTATTAGAACAGAAATGATGTCTGACAATTACATTAAACAGAAAATGGCTGTAAATTGTGGTGTAGATTAAAATATTTACTTTAAATCATTATAAAAGGATTTCCATGTTGATATTTTTGCGTTAACACTGCATCATGTATTGCTTACCCAAGAATTATCATCCAACCCTATAGCCAAACTCGGCTTTTAATTAACCTGTTTTTATTACGGCACAGTTGCTGTATGGTTAGGTGTAGGTCCAGTTTGTGCCTCTCATATGTGGCCATTACATTCACAGAGCTAAACATCTGTTTTTCAAAAAATAATTACTAACAATCCTTCAAAATACTAGAAGATCAGCTAACAAATACTACTGTTCCGAGTTTTCTAATCATTTGGATGAAAAAATATTCGTCCCGATGCACACTAAAAAAGTTTTTAACCTATTTTCAAAGCTGCACCTCCGTTTCCTAATCCAAAGACGGCAGCCAGAAACGCGATTAGCCTGTTATCAGGCTATTAAATGTGTTACTGCTATTATAAGCATCATACCTATGGGTCAGTAGGGGCCTACTACGCCTACCAAGTGTGGACCAAAGTTGAAAATTAATTTTCCAAAAATTAAGTGAATAACATTGATGATCTCGTCATAACGGCGCCTGGCAGTTGGTGGGATATAAAAGGCAGCAAGTGAACATTTTGTCCTTTAAGTTGATGTGTTGGAGGCAGAAAAAATAGGCAAGAATAAGGATGTGAGCGACTTTGACAAAGGCCAAATTGTGAAGATTGGACTGCAGCTCTTGTGGGATGTTGCTGGTCTGCAGTGGTCAGGACCGACCAAGAGTGGTCCAAGGAAGGAAAACCGGTGAACCGCCGACAGCGTCATGGGCGACCAAGGCTCACTGACGCATGTTGTCCAATCCAATAGCTCAAATTGCAGTCACCATCAATCATCTGGTATTAATCTGTGTTGTTTTTTGGGGTTCTTTTTGAATAATGGATGCTGACTCTAATGCAATGGTCAAACTATATACACGAGATGTACAAACTGGATCTGTATCGCTGCATGTCAGCGTTATGTCAATCATTTATCAGGGCTTTGTGTCCGTCCAGCTTTAAATTTGTACATGTTTAGTGTTATTTCATGCTAGTGGTTTTAAGTTTGTTTTGAAAATAAATGTAATTAAATCGGTCACTTATCATTTGTGGTCTGCACATATAGAGGAGGAGGGTAATGTGGAGAGAGATGTCAGAATCAGCAGCATTCATATATACAGTTTAGCGGTGTCCGCTTGGTTACCTCATGCTGGTTGGGTAATATTTCAGGCCTCCCTCTCACATTCGCAGGGTAAGGGTATCTGTCTCTCTGCTCTCGGTCCAGAATAGACGTGTCGCCGGCTTATAGAGGCGTCGTTAACAGCAGCACCGCGGTCACAGCACACTGACCCCCGTCAGCCGACGCTCCTCCGAGCTCCTCCGGCAGCTCGTTTCCGCTGTAAGGGAGTTAGTAATCCACCAGTGGAGTCTAATGCCTGAACCGGAATGGATAAACTTGGTGAAATGTGGCTTTGGGATGTATGAGAAACGAGCTGTGCTGCTGTGCAGCCCCTGTTCGGTGAATTACTACGATTACTGGGAGCTGTCAGCCAGCTGCGACTGCTGCAGCCTATCTACAGGTAACAGCTGGAATTAGCCAATTAAATATGTTTAGCCATTAAGTCATTTTCCAACACTTGCATTGACTTTTTCTTTATTTTTTTCCATTTTCACAAATGAAAGATCCCTAAGTAGAGCTTTTGGGACCAAGTAAATATGATAAATATTAGTATACTGATTCAGTCACGTTTTCCTGATAATCTCACCAACTCAGGGTTATTAAGAGTTAAAATTATGAACCAAAACATACATTATCTAACTGTAAAAATCTTCCTAGATTGGGTCTCTGAAGCACTAAATGTAGTAATGTAATAACAACGGGCAGTAAATAGGCACCAATGTACATTAAAGGCTTTGTTCCAGCTTTCGGACTCACTGTTAGGTTAAAGACTCAAGCTGATATTAAGTATTCAAAAATAACCTCTGGTGGTTGTGCTCCTTGTTATGAAAGAATGGAAATGCATGCGCAAAGTCAACTCGGTGTCAATCGCAACTTGTCAAATACCGCCGATTAGGCAGCGCCCCTCGGTATCAGACCGACGCATGGAGGCACCCTTTAGCGACAGCATGTGACGAGCCGGGCTTTCAACTAGCTCCATTGTAAACCCACATGTAGCGCTAGTCGACGAAGTGATGTAGTATTAATAGTGTGAAAGTCCACTAAGGGCAGGTAGGCTGGAGGGGGACGGGTGTGTCTCAGGAAACTAAAAGTGAAGTCGACTGATTTCGTAAAATCAGTCATTAGTGACATGACTCGTTACTATCGTCAGTCCTGTGTCAGGTACTATAAGTCATTAGTCAGTGACGTTAACGTCAACCACGGCTGTCTCCCTAACCCGAGCTTCCTGTGAAAACGGAAGTTTACTTTGAAAGGACACTACGCATGTAACGAGCGTATATCGGCGTGCCGTCCCTGGTCCGACCAAAAGTAGCATATTGTATATTTAACAGGTAAAGGTGTATTTGGCTTCCATGTCTTGACAATATAAGTTTACATGTGCAATATACAGTACATTGCATTTTATACATATACAATTAGACTTATGTCTAATTGGTTCCAAACGTCCTAACAGCTGGATATAACCTCAGTCTCATCCATGGATGAATGCATGAATAATCTGACGGAAGTACAAACAAGTTGTTTCCTCTTCCATGTCTGTCCCCAGGGATATTCGGTCAGCGTCTGGAGGACACGGTGCAGTATGAGAAGAAGTTTGGCCCCAGGCTGGCCCCCCTGCTGGTGGAGCAGTGCGTGGACTTCATAAGGGAGAGGGGTTTGGACGAGGAGGGTCTCTTCAGGATGCCAGGCCAGGCCAACCTGGTCAAAGAGCTGCAGGAGGCCTTCGACTGCGGCGACAAGCCTCTCTTCGACAGGTAGGCAGAGGGAAGACCAGCTTTGGGGAAGTAAATCGAATATCCGGTGAACACATTTTCTTTCTGCACTCCCTCGCAGTAACACAGACGTCCACACGGTGGCATCCTTGCTGAAGTTGTACCTGCGAGAGCTGCCTGAACCAGTCATTCCCTTCTCCAAATATGAAGACTTTCTGACCTGCGCACAGCTGTTGGCCAAAGATGAGGAGGAGGTACAGTATGTGCAGTATACCCTGTGTGTGTTTCTGTGTGTATTTGTCTCTAACAGCTGTTCAATCTTTTACCAGGGGGTCCAGGAGCTTGGAAGGCAAGTTAACACTCTACCTCTACCCAACTACAATCTCCTCACCTACATATGCAAGTAAGTGATTTATCTCATAACGTCATCAGTTTTACAAGAACGACGTGTTTCTACTTTTAACTCCGTTGTCTCTGCTTAGATTCCTTGATGAGGTCCAGTCCCACTCCAGTGAGAACAAGATGAGCGTCCAGAACCTCGCCACAGTGTTCGGACCAAATATCCTTCGACCCAAAATGGAGGACCCGGTCACTATCATGGAAGGTACGTCCGATGTTCACTGATGTAATGGCTGAATTCATGGTAAAAGTCACTGCGTCGTACCTTGTTTTTAGAAATATATATTATATGAAGGCTATTACAGGGGTAGTTTGAGTGTTGAGGTGCTTAACCATAGTCAGTGTATTACAGTATATGACAGTCGGCACACCCCAGTTTGGAGAAGCAAAGAGGAGTTACCGCATGGAGTTCCTGCTGCTGTGGACGGCAGCAAAACGTATTTTAGCCACCTAAAAGAAAGGCCTTTGGAAAAAAATAAACGATATCAGTTTAAGTGTACGCTATATTTAGAAGATTTTCACCACGAACTTGCCATGAAACGGCCTTTTCCAACAGGGAAGTGAAGCCGTTGTATCACTCTCTGCTCCCGCCAAAACCACCAGAGCCCAGGTCACGGCTTCAGTTCCTTATCGGAAACTGTCTCATGGCAGCAAAATACTCTCAAGTACAGCATTCACTTAAACTGATATACTGCATATATACTGTGTATTTTTCATGGCTAAAATCCGTTTTGCTGCCAGCCCCGTCCACAGCAGTACATCACTTTGGTCCTGTGAGGTAACTCCTGTCTGCCAACTTGTTGCACATACAGGATAAACACTGAAATTCAAGCATAAAATCATAACAATTTATCTCAAGACACTTTTCATATGGAGCAGGTCTGCTGTAATTTATGATATCCTGTCTGACTGTGACCCATAGGCACCTCTCTGGTCCAGCACCTGATGACAATCCTCATTAGGGAACACAACCGTTTATACTCAGGGAGGGACCAGGAGGGATCCGCCGTACCCCAAACAGAGCTCCCTGTCCAGGGAAACCAGCTCCAGCATCGCAACCTGGGAGCCTGGATCTCAGAGGAAGACCTCCAGAGCTGCCCTGTGTCAAACCCAGACCAGGAACTGCACAGCAGCGCCTCATCTCTGGATGCCAAACTGTGTGCTGCCGTCACTCCCACCCAGACGCCGAACCCTGGACCAAAACTGGGGTCTCCATCAGGAAAAGGAGAGACAGTGGTCAGCCCGAGTAAACAAGCCAAGACCATACCTTCCTGGAAATACTCTTTCAAAAGCTCCTCTGCGCCTCGGTCCCAGCCGCAAGGCAAGCAAAGCAGCGGCAGCTCTGTGGCTGATAATACTAGTGTATCCTCTGGTGGGGGAGGAAGTGGCGGTAACTGGCTCATGAATGGTTTGTCCTCCTTGAGGGGACACCGGCGCACGTCGTCAGGCGAGCGGTCCGCCCGCGATCGCGACTCCACGGGCTCCTCGCAGAGACTGTCCACCTACGACAACGTCACCTCTTCCTCCAGCATGGGGAGCGTTCCAAGCGTCTCCAGCACGCCTTGGTCCACTTCCTCCTGCGAAATCTCCGTCCCCGACTCGGGCAGCGAGCCCTCGGCGGACCAGAACTGTGGTGAAAGTGGGGAAAAAGGGGAGTGGATGGAGAGCCAGAGGGAGGCTGACAGAGGAAGGGATGGAGGGACGACAACGGACCCGAGCTCTGAGCAGGACAGCTGCGAGGCCATGGAGCTGTGCAGCAGCAGCGCAGCCTGCAGCGAGAACGGGAACATGGCCACGGCGGCCGGCGTGCCGTCCATCATCATGTCCGAGGATGGAGACGGGACAAATCTAACACTGGGCAGTCTGGTGGAAGGACTGAAGGACGAGTTGAGGAAGCAGAAGACGACATACGAGGCCAGGATCCAAAAGTAAGTCTGGGTTTCCTAAACGTTGTTGTGTCTGTAGATTTCTTATGGTGCTAATTCTTCAGGTAAATATTAGCGTAACATTGATCTCAAGTTTTAAACCCAACATTTTATAATAAGCGTCATTTATCAATGGTTAATTGCTAATTAATTAAACTCATTCTCTTCACGGAGTCCGCCATGTTTCTGCAGTAGCCCAGAACATGATAACCGTTCACTGAGGGCCACCATAGCTCTCCGACACGGTTGTGAAACAGCTGTAACGTGAGCAGCGGAGTACAGAACCGTGGTACCATCAGCTGTTGTCTAACATCTGTTGCCCCTAAATTAGTGTTATTATGGTAATGATGGGCTCTGAGCAACGTGAACGGCGTTACCACGGTTTTGCACTCAATGGCTCTGCAACCACACCACCCGATGCCTTCAAATCCTAAACACTGAACCTTTAAGTAGTTCAAATGAACTACTGTTTTGACATTATTGATGTAGTCTTTCGATGCTGTGAGCGTCCCAAAATTTCCATTCAGATATCAAAGCAGGACAAACACAACCAGCGGTGCTTATTATTGAAGACCTTTAAGATGGTGGCGGTTCTATGTAAACCCCTGTGCTGTGCTGCGTCCCCTCAGACTGGAGGAGTCCAGTGCTGCTCTGTGTGCCCAGATGGAGCGTTTGGAACAAGAGATGGAGCAGGAGAGGAAGAAGCAACGCATGCTGGAGATCAAACTGCGAAACTCGGAGCGGGCGCGGGAGGACGCGGAGAACCGCAACCGGCTTCTGGAGAAGGAGATGGAGGATTTCTTTTCCACACTGGGAGATCTGGCCCTGGGTGCGAGGACTAGTGACATTTGATGCTGCAGCCAGAACTGTCCGGGTTTGAATTTTTGGGGGTCTCTCCGGGGCTCGCGTCATCCTCAGCGCGACAGGGCGTTCCCTCAAGAGAAAACAAAAGAAGCGACCATATTTGTGTACATTCGGGACAAAGGAAACTGAAATGTGGAAATTCTGAAGGTCGCAAATATCACATTGACTGTGTGGTCTTTGTCAGAATCATCTCCATCGAGCGGTTTTGAGTTTGTCACGCAGTGGGAGGTTAAGATAAGAAGATGTCTCTCTTGTGATTACACTCCTTGAGGGGTCCAGGGTTTGTCTTATGAAGGCAGTATTTTAACGGTTCAGGTGTAAACATAATGTAATTTCTCTGACATTCTCTATACTGGAGAGCACTGACTTCAACCACTACTTTACAAGGACATTGCATGAATGGATTTCATGCTTAAACCGTAAAGCCTGACATTTATCTTTAAGTAATTGTACTACATTTTGGGAAATAGCGACACTTATTTGCCATCTTGCTGAGAGTTTTATGAGATGTTTCATACCACTTATGTCTGTAGGATATGCAGGAAGCCGGGGAAGTACTGGAAATAATAAAGTTGGTATTACTGCGGTGGTTTCCCCTTCCAATATGCGTACATTTGAATGCAAGCTTTCCTAAAGTGTACTTTTATCTCTACTTTCTATGTAACATTACTTTTGACAACGATGTCTAGGAGTTTGGGGAAAAAATCTGCGCAGTTCTAAGCTGCCCAATGTGGTCAAATCAGTAACGTCAGCTAACGACATGCAGACACTGTCTGGGGGTTACTGTGGATTATAAAATTAGTTGTTCGAATGACCGTAAACATTATTAATCAACAGGCACCACAAAGTGTATCCTAACCGTGTTAGCATAGCACTGCTAAAAATAACAGAATTAAACAAGATATAACATGTTAATTAGTTTGCTTTCGACGTGTTGGTTAGCAGATTTTTTTAATAACTTTGTGCAGCGCTACTCGAGGTATTTCCCCGTTTTCTGCTTGTTAGGCTAAACGGCTACAGATTCATATATAGACGAATCCGGCGACCACTCTGCTAACATTATTCACTGGTGACTCTCTGCCTCATGCGTCATGGTTGCTTGTAGCGACAGCGGCCATGTCCTCGTAAAAGCCTTTAATCAGTCGTGAATACAAACTCATCTGTTTGGTATCTACGCCAACTATTTACGTGAGCAACCACGGATGTTTTCGGCTGAAAGTCACCAGTTAACTGTTAGCAAACAGTACAGTTGCTACAACGTGACGGCGTCTAACTCTATCATCTAACTCTCAGCAAGAACGGGAGTAAATATATTTCCGAAAATATGAACCTATTTCTTTAACTGTAGAGTCAGTTCAACCAACTTAAAAAACATTTTCTCACGTGCCTGGAGTGGTTGCTAACTACGCCAACTACTTGAAAACGTTGTTAAATACTCTGAGTAAATGTAGTTTTTATGCTTTGAGCACCATTTAAATCACCTCCGTTTTCTTACGTTAATCTCCTCAGCTATCTCAAACCCTGTGCAAATAAAGCCGAAATTATTTGCATGGCTAAACACCACTAGGGGTAATTGAGAAAATGTTTTTTTGTAATCTGAGCAAACTGACTGTTAATCTGTACCGTGGTAGCGTTAGCAGAAGATCTTCCACATGCATCCTCCGGTCCTGTATTTGTGCTGCAGATGTTTCTTTCTGGATGTTTCACTGTCGAGTCGTAACACAAAATGCAGGTTAGAAAACTACCTTTTCCAAACGATACTGCAGTAATAGGTGAAACCTCTGCAACAGCTGCCTCCGTACCTTCTTCTTCTTCCTCAGGCCCTTCCAGTGCCTCGACACGTCGTCACCATCTGCATGGTTTCCATGTCCATTTGACGGCGAAGCCTCAGTCTTCGGTTCACGCCGGTCCTCGCAGATGTCAGCATACCTTTAATGTACAGATAACACAACAGGGAACGATTACTCGAGCATTTTCAACGTAGCGCATGCTGCCTAGGACACGTGGCTCAGTAGGCCATTCACACAGTAGTACACAGTAAATACCAAAGCTGGACCGCCTCAGCCTCATTAAGATCAGAACGGCCCGGTCTGGAAGCCATGTTGATTTTGGCACATGAAGCTGAACACTGCCCTCAAAGAAACAATGGAATTTCCTGGTTGTGCCTTCAGGGAAGTGTTTTCAAATAGGAAAAAACATGTAGTGTTGCTTGCTTGTCCAGAGATGTAGTACATATATTCACCCATAGTAAACACAGTGGCTACATAGGTTTTTTTTTTATTAACATGGCAACAAACTGCTGAAAATGACTACGTTGATCTCCCTAGACGGTGCCAATACTTGTGAAAGTGAATTGTGAATTGAATGGAAGTTTTGAATTCAGAATGTATCCTTGTAGTGAATGTAATGTGTTGTTGACGAAAACCAGCCCTATAAAAAAAAAAATGTAAACAAGTACCAGAGGAGGGAAAGATTGTAATCCCCCCCCCCCCGACTCCAATCGTCTTAATTTGACCTGTGGTGTATTATGGGATGCATCACACGTCACATCATAGCTGTGACGTGCGTCCACTTATCTATACGTTGTTTGCGAAATGAAGAGCAGCAGATATCTCTCGTTGCATGTGGTTGAAAATGTTTGTTTTTTAGCATCTTGTCACCAATCAGAAGAATGTCCAGAAGTTGTGCTTAACTCTTAAAGGGCCAGACAGTATAATTACAAGTGAAAGTGTGCTCTTGGTTAGACAATGTGACTGTATTTTTTTTTTTTTTTTTATATTTTATAAAGAAACATAAAGCCAATGTTATTACCCTCTATAATTGCACAGGTTTACAAAGAAATTGTCCCCCAGCTCACAGTGTGATGATCTAACTCTATTGCAGGTACTTTGATTCCAACAGGGGCATTTATTTCCCTTAATGTGTGTCTCATGGCTAAGGCTAAATGTTTCTTACTGCTCTGCTGATTATCTATGGTGCTTATTTATTATGGATTTACACTATTGTAATGAATGGACATGTATGGGAATAAAGGTTTAAAAACAGAGTTGTTTTAAATAGATACAGACCGTAAAAAGGATGTAGGGACATCATCTCTGCTAAAGGACTGATAAGACCTATTGCTCAAATACTGGACACTGGTACAGCTTAGCAATAACTGTGCATAATGTAATCGTATCAATGTAATAAATACGGCTGTCAATCAAAATATTGAATCACAGATTAATCATGAGTGTCCATGGATAATCACGAATTATTACACATTAATGCACTTTTTAATATGTTGAAAATGTGCCTTAATGTGCCATTAAGACCTGAGGGGTCGCCTAAAAAACCCACTAAAACCTGACCCGTTTTTGAAAACAACCACATAATCCTGAGGATTTCTGACAAATTTGACAGAATTATCATTTACAGAAACTTTTATTTCTCAGCCTCTGTAGGAGAAATAAACATGAAATAAAACTATTTGATGAGAACTTATTGGCTTTGTCCTAAAAAATATATACTAATATATGTCTATATTTATTATTGGAAATCAACAACAACACAAAACAATGACAAATATTGTGCAGAAACCCTCACAGGTACTAACTGTAGCATAAAAATCTGCTCAAATCCAGTCTAAACCAATTTCCATTATTGTGTCAAATTAAACAACCACACTAATTAGTTATTACATTATAAACCAAGAAAAAAAAAATTAGCACATGGTGTAATAATTAAAAGTGCTATTGATAACATTCAGCCACTACGTCACACCTAGTTTTGTTTTTTGCTTAGTTTTTAATGTAATAATTTATTATGTAATGACTAATTACATTATGCACAAAACACTTATTACATTATTAGCTCATGGTATTACTACATTATGAGCTTTTATTACTTTTATTTTTATTTTCAATTATTAACTAATTTATTATAACACCACTAATTTCTTTAACGCAGATCTTTCGGAGGTTGTAGCGTGCTCAGTTTTAATATGAAGACATCTTATGAGAGTAGAAAACCTAATGAATCACTGGTTTCTTACTAGCTTGTTGTGAAGGAGGATAAATAGCACTCCAAGCTTACAAGGGAAGTTTCAAAGGGTCCCTTGACCTCTGACCTCCAGATATGTGAATGTAAATGGGTTCTGTGGGTTCCCACCAGCCTCCCCTTTACAGACAATCACATGTAGTTTGGGGCAAGTCATAGTCAAGTCAGCACACTGAGGGTTTCTGGAATATTAGTCTTTGTTTTACATTGTAAATTGATTTACAATTATAAATATATACATACATTTCCATAAAGCAAGCATCTGTCCACAATTAACCATGAGCGATCATGCGATTCAATATTTTAATCGACTGACAGCCTTAATTATTACATTATGAGTTGCAACAGCCCAAAGTATCTCACAAAACACTGCGATGGTTAGTTGTTTCATTTGGAAATATAATGTGCACATTTGAATTTGCCTGGTCGTCACATTCAGGTGGTCATCCTGCCGCCAACTTCCCTGCTCAGTCTGGGGGCCCCAAACCTGGTAATCACACAGAAGACATAAATCAATAAAACAGCCACAAATATACAATTTCATTTTTCGAAAAGCCAGAGTATATCTTACCATCTCGTGGTCGCACGCCTCCGCCAATCAGTCAAGTTGCAGTTTACATCAGTCTAATCACTTAAAGGACCAGTGCGTAACATTTCAGAGGCTCTATAAGCAGAAATAGAATAAAATATTAATAGGTATGTTTTCTTTATAATCACCTGAAAATAAAAATTGTTTTCGTTACCTTAGAATGAGCCGTTTATGTAGTATCCACATAGGGAGTGGGTCCTCTTCACGTTTCCATGGTAGCCCAGAGAGGACAAACCAAATACTGAACTTTTCCTGTTTGAAAGTCGATAACGGTACTCACCGCCGTCACCGGCAAGGAGGCATAAAAAGCTGGGCGCTGACATGTTTTTAGCAAAAGTACCGACAAGAAAAAGACGACATACAACCATAAATCAAAGTGTATTTCTTTTATTTGCAGTACATGTTTTTTGTTTTGTTTTTTAAAGAGGTGGCATCATCAGATCCCAGTGCATGTATTCTAGTAGTGCACTTCTTCGTTGGTTGCGGTTTTTGGGACGCGCAGATCCAGGAATTCTTAAAACTACTTGCATGGCTGGATTCACTAGCAAACATTACAAACCAGCACCATACATATAATGATTTCTTGTAGGTATTTACTCGTCTTTTTTGTGTTTATTAACATTATTGTCCTTACCGCATTCCAAACCGAAACCTGTCGGCCGCGTCTCTGCGTCGAGCCTTCGGCCGACAGATTTGTTTGGCGGGCAAGACTGATTACGTAACATCATGACTATAAACAAGTCACAGAAATAAAAATTGATCTTATTCATAAAAAAGGAAAACATGGATTGACAGTACCAAACATTTTCTTTACCTTCAGGAGACAGCTAACAAAGGCTAGGCCCATCACACACTACTAGCACAGTTTGCTGAAGGTATTGCACATTTAGTTTAAAAACAAACAAAAAAAAAAATAAAAATAAACCCCCCAAAAAAAGAACAAAAAATACATATAACAATTCTCTTACTTCTAGGTGAAGTATACATAATGTACAAAACTAGAAGTCTGTTGAAACCGACAAATAGTACACTTTCAAATAAATAAATAATGGAATCTGTTATTCACACGTCTTCGATAGCTAATTCTGCAGGCGACTAAGTATATGCAAGAACTGGCAGAAATTCAGCGTGAGGTAGTTCATCAAAGCCGACTTAAATCACAATGACATTGTTGGGAGAGATGCGATAATTATATATCTATATATATATATAAAAAAAGCAACAACAACCTAAGAAGAAAACATAACAAAATACTCCAATTAAAGCCCCTAATGTTGGGCTGAGGAAACTAAGAGCACTTTAGACAACAAAGTTTCTGATTGATTATTTTAGCTGATATGAATATGACAAATGGATTCATACCACTGTTTTTCTCTCTGCCTTCTTACAAATGTGACACTGTTTAAGTCCTTGTTTTTACGCACAGTTTGTCAAACTACTACTGGACAATTTGTTGCTGTTGAAATCTACAATAACTGACTGAATTTAGTTTTGCGCTGTACTCATCCGTCTCTGCCGTCGCTGCCACTACGCGTTACTAGCCAAACCTTTCCTGTCAAGTTCTGGTGACCGAAAAGAGAGCAGGAGCCGGTGGCACCAGCTGTTCGTAAGCTCGAACTAATATTAATGCAAGCCATTATAAAGTGGAGATTTACCGATCACAAAATTAAAATGGGTTGCACCACATAAACTAGTTCTTACACAGAGCTAACGTTAGCTTGCTAATATGTTAAAGGTGAAATGTTGTGTGGCTAACTGAGAAAATTAGCATTTGCCCGCTAATGTATTAAATGTTAACGGAAGCGTAGCGCGGCGACAAAACTGATGCTAGTTTGCTGAAAAAATAAATGTTAACGGCTGCGTAGCTCAGTGATGAAGCTAACACTTGTTTGTTGATATAAATGTTAAATGTTGAGTAGCTCAGTGAAGAAGCGAACTTTTGCTTACTGATACAATAAATGTTAACCGTTACATAGCTCAGTGACAAAACTAAAGTTTGCTCGCTAATTTTTTAAATGTCAAATGTTACGTAGCTCAGCGACAAAGCTAACGTTTGCCTGCTAATTTTTTAAATGTTAAATGTTACGTAGCTCAGCAACAAAGCAAACGTTTGCCTGCTAATTTTGTAAATGTTAAATGTTACATGGCTCAGCGACAAAGCAAACGTTTGCCTGCTAATTTTTAAATGTTAAATGTTACGTAGCTCAGCGACAAAGCAAACGTTTGCCTGCTAATTTTTTAAATGTTAAATGTTACGTAGCTCAGCGACAAAGCAAACGTTTGCCTGCTAATTTTTTAAATGTTAAATGTTACGTAGCTCAGCGACAAAGCTAACGTTTGCCTGCTAATTTTTTAAAATGTTAACGGTTTTGTAGCTCAGTGATGAAGCTAATGTTTGTTTGCTAATGTATTAACTGCTGTTAATGCTTATACAGTACATACTGTATGTATATATTTATTACCCGTTTAGATTGAAGAGGTAACGTGATATGGTCAATATTCAGACCATACACTTATAAACTGGTAAGTTTTTAAAATGCAAAACATTTACAAAAAAATACTAAAATGTATGGAAATCATATTACTCATTCTGAAACACGCATACTTCTCTATGTATGCATATATGAATACAACAGTCATACCCACATTTACAAAGGATTGGCCGTTACAATATATACTAAAACTGTCATTTTGGAAAGTTATTTTACAGCTTGTGATGCTACAGTAACGTTTTACATAGTTGACTGATTTTACTGGATACGACGAGCTTTAATGGTGCAACCCGATGAAATAAATCTGGAAACTAGCTAGTTGAACATACACGAATAGCTGGTGCAAGTCCAGGACTTGAAAAAGAGAAGCCGCCATAGTGCACCAGCATTTGAGAAATCAGGATGTTAACTGAATGATTACGCCTGTTTTTAGTCTTATAAATTTGGCAGACAATAACAAGTTGTTTAAGTGGAGCACAGCACAGAGCACACAGCATATTATGCTACAGTCAAAAGACACTCTTTCTTGCAACTTTGCTTTGAGCAAAACAGCCTTATCAAAGACCGGGTTCTAGACGCAGTGCTGCGTTACACGACAATCCTAGTACAGGGACGTCTACTCCAACATCCACAACACCTCATGATCCATGACAGTACGATACATCCCAACTCTGCTTCTGGAAGATAGCAGGTTTAGTTATGCAAACATTTCAAGCAGGCAGAAAAGCTGCATGAAACCTCAACAGTAAACAGCTTAAAATGAAAATAGCATGGACTCCTTTGTTTCATTCATTTGTAACCATAATATTCATGAAACGGTTACACAACTTGCCTACATATCTTTCAGCTAATATGGCTTGTTTAAACTTGAGTAGCTCCGCCTCTCAGATGTGTGTTCGTAGGTAAATCATCGATCCGCCATCCCGACGGTAAACAGCATCCGAAACCATCACAAAACACCGACAATAACGCAGAGTTCCCTCGTTTAGTTTGATCCAGTAGTTGAATTTTAAAACATCCCGTTCACTCTTCTCTTACAATCATCACATTAAATTAGTACTCAAAGAAAAGCCCAGAAAAATGTTAACCTATATTTCGGTTGCTGTCACTGCAAAGAAACACTTCTTCTTTTTATTTTTTTTACTTTGATGAAAGACCTTGATAAAACTGCCTTTTCTTCTGAAATGACTCAAACACATGCTGCTCAAGCATCTCAACGTATACGCCATCACCTTCTTACCCTGCAAGACACCACCGTCTCCCACTCAAGGGTCAAAATCAAAACAAGTAGAAAAATATACAATACATTTGTGAGAACTACAACCCCATCATACATTACTGGTTTGATATGGAAACCACTGTTGTTAACCAGACGCCATAAAAACCTACATGTAATGAATACACCTCCTCCCACATACTCAGGAATGAATGACAAACAGGCACTTTTCCTTTCAACGCTAAACCAGAGAAACATAAAAAAAGGGCACTATTATTGCATACCGTGAGAATAATTTGTTTCTTTTGACTCAGGTTGTTTGTGCTGCTAACTTTTAGGTTCTTTTTTTGTTTGTAAATTGCAGGCAAGTCTGGTACGCAACGCCAACTTTTAGAATCACTCAAATTTCCAAATTTACCAAAGTGCATTACCAATAACAGGATCTGGTAGCAGGACGTTTTCACACTGCTCCACCCGGCTGCAGATTCGCTATCCTCTCCAATACACCCAATACCGACACGTTCGCATGCGTTCTCAATATCACAATTCCCTACTTGACTGAAGCACATTCTACTTACACCGTCACCGTTTATTTTACAACCTCACACAACCCGTCTACGTCTTGATAAACCTCCCAAAGCACGACGAAAAAAAAAAAAAAAAAACATTCTGAACTGTTAGCAATACCTTGCTGTCAAAGCGAGCCGGCGGAGAACGTGAAAGCGCTCCGTGCATCCAGTCCTCCGAAGCCACGCCAGTTCCATAAACAGCCTGTTGCACACAAGAAGAGGTACTTTAAAGCACTTAAAATACAGAAGACGGTCACCAAAAAGTTATCCAACTGTGCCATTATCCATCTCGTAGCTTAGTGAAAATCATTTTTGAAATCCTATTATGTCTGAACAGGAAGTAAATTATAAAGCTTTCCTTAAACTTTACAATGTAGGAAGTAGTAGTGACTCACAAGAGAAAAACTTTTTTTTTTTTTTACAAGTAAATCTAAATGATCTCTGTTCAAATCAATGGATATGTCATATGCACTTAAAACGATATCCATATTACATGAGATAAAACCGATAAGGGGAGTACTAAGACATACATTTGTCAATTATGTTTCAACGGCTCACTGCAAACTTGTATCGAAGATAAAACTACATCTACCATAAAATCTGTACAAACTCAATCTACATTTATATGGCAAGTTGTAAAAGCAGTAGCTTACAAGTGAAACAAATGACTTCCAACAGAAAAATAGATCACATTAAAACATTGTACAGATATTTCTTTCAATTCTCACCGTCGGTTAATACAAACCGGAACGTAGTGAAATCATAAAAATTCTCTTATCATCATCTTAGGTTTCTGAAAAATTAAGAAATGCCACAATAAATTACAGCTAGGACTCGAAGGAAAAGAAATCCTAATTTTAAAAAAAGACTATAAGTGTAATAAAAAAAGAGAAAAAGATCATCTGTCCTTTCAGAAATCTGAATATTTCTCAAACAGCTAGCTGGCTAATCGCTACACTACTGAAGACAAGCACAGAGAGGAGGTGGGGGGTAAATGCAGGGGGCGGGGCCAGGAGCCAGTGTAGGGCAAGTGGTCTTGGATGTGACCGGGTGGGTGAGGCCCAGCCCAGGACCAGTAAGGGGTGTAGATGATAGTCATCTGCAGCAGCCCAGGAAGCTGCGGTGGCTGTAGCAGCAGCCCAGCGGGCCAGCGGCTGTAGCAGCAGCAGCGGCGGCGACGGCAGCGGCGGCGCTGTCCGTCTCCAGGCTGCTGGCGGTGGCGGTCAGGGTCGGGTCAGTGGACATGTGGAGGAGACGTCGTTGGCGGAGGTGGAGGAGGACGTGGAGGTGTGGTGCTGGTGGTGCTGCTGCTCACTGTTGCACCTGTGCTGTAAGACACAAGAAGGCCTGTGGTCAGCCATGGAAGGGGAACGCAGCACCTTCATACCGCTGCAGTTATGTTAGTGAAGTCCGGGTAATGTTGGTGAGATGGAGCTCCTCCTTCGCTGCTTCTTAACTTATATTTAGGGCAAGTTTAGGGTCTCCGCATACATGTATTAGAACTATGAAAACTAGAGGAATGCAGGAGAAGTTATATTAAAAGGACCAGTGTGTAGGATTTAAGGGGATCTCTGGAATATAATATTCATAATTATGTTTTCATTGGGGCATCTGGTAAGGATGCCTCCTGGGCGCCTCCCTAGGGAAGTGTTCTAGGCACAACCAGCTGTGAAGAGGCCCCGGGGAAGACCCAGGACTAGGTGGAGAGATTATATCTCCACGCTGGCCTGGGAACGCCTCGGGATCCCCCAGTCAGAGCTGGTTAATGTGGCCCAGGAAAGGGAAGTTTGGGGTCCCCTGCTGGAGCTGTTGCCCCCACGAGCCAACCCCAGATAAGTGATTGAAGATGAAGATGAAGAAGAATGAGTCCTTCATATCCGGAAGCAAGTCCTGTTCCACGGAGTCCGCCATGTTTACCCAGTCCATTACATTATAGAGCATTTAGCGAACTAAATGAAATGTAAAATCATTTTATTATATTTGGTAAATGATTAGTAATTGCTGGGATGGTGGAGTGAGTGAAACATACATTTCAGCCTTCCGAAGTGTGTAATCCTTTTGTAAATGTAGCCCATATTATCATATTAGATAGCTCAATGTAGTCCGATATATAATAAATGGGTACTGTGGACAGACGAGAAAGGTTCATGTTGATGAATAGATACTGTAAATCTGTATGCTTGCGTATATTACAGCTCAATACGTACAACATAGTTAACATTTTATAAAGCTATAAAAACGCTGCATGTAGTATATTTACACTGTATCCTGAAAACATGTATTATTCTGTGACATTTTATGTTTTTGCACCCGTTCATGATGTCGCTATCGTCTCCTCTCTCTGTAATCCTCCAGAGGTGGAACCCACAGCACAGCAGTTTAAACAGATTTTGAACTATTAATGAGGGGAAATACCCGTGCTGATGTGCATGTGTGTTACCATGGTTACCCAGCTATTTCATAAAGGGTTGTACATGGCCTTAGATCAATTA
Organism: Pterois miles; assembly: GCA_947000775.1. Lineage (NCBI taxonomy): Eukaryota > Metazoa > Chordata > Actinopteri > Perciformes > Scorpaenidae > Pterois > Pterois miles. The sequence goes on along the minus strand of CAMQGK010000246.1, from coordinate 348,042 downwards.
GGAGATCACTTCCTGGACAGATTTCACTATCTGCAGATGGATTTATTAGTGGTTTAGCTTTTGGTTTGTTTGTGCTTTCGCGCCACAAATGAACCGCACCAGAGTCCGCTTGGAAGTGGGCGGAGACCCTCCCCCTCGAGCGGCCTCAGTTCAGATGTTTGGTCTGGACCAGGGTTAGATTGACAGCTTTCAGACCAGCCTAAACAAACCACACTAACCGGACAAACAGACCATTTTAACTGAACCAACAACTTTGTTGGAAAAAAAAAAAAAAGCACCCTAACATTCAAGAAGAGCAGCATCTTTTAAACAGGAAATCCCTTGAAGCTAGAATCTGTTTTCTGAGGAAGGCCAGTACAGCAGACCAGTTACAGTTTAAACCGAAATAAAACACAACAGACTGAGAATACAATCAAATACACAAAGAACAGACGAAAACCAGCTCAAATGAAGCAGTCTGCATTTCTCAGTCACATGGACTTTCAGCATGGCTTTAAATTTTTGTTGGTCCCTGCACTTCCTACAGTTCTTAATCTGCTTAATAATCCTGTCACTTGTAAATGTATGCCAAACCTAAGCATGGTCATAGCAGAACACGTATTAAGTGCAACTAATACGTGTTCTGTCTAATCTAACTAGAGGAATCGGTGCGCTAATCCCGTCACTTTCAAGCCCACGTACAGTAGGATACCACTAGAGGAAGTACCTTAATTACATATGTACAAAGATGAGCTCGAGAGTGGAAAAAAGCTTTTCCTCAACAGAAAAAAATCTTACCACACGCTATGCAGAACTGTACCAGAGTGCTGCTGCTTTTATAACAGTTCAGGCTTTTCACACAGTTTATGACAGGTACACTAGTGCTGGGCGATATGACGAAAATCACATTATCGCAATATTTTTGACCAAACACCTCGACAGATATTGAGACTATATCGTAGGGTTGACTATTGGTGGTTTCACCGAATATTTACTAGGGCTGTGAAAGTTAATACAATAATAACGAGTTATTGCAAATAAGTGTGCCACTAATTTCTTTAATGCATCAACACAACTGGTGATTTTTAGGTTACAGAGGGCTCAGTTTTGAAGCTAAATATATTTTGCAAAAAGCAAACATATTTGCTTATAAGAGTATTAAATACTTGACAAATCTCCCTTAAAGGTAACTTTTGAACAAAAAAAGTGATTAAATTGCGATTAATGACGATTAACTATGAAGAATTGTGCGATTAAATATTTTCATCGATTGACAGCCCTAATATTTACACAATGAGAGTTTTGGTAAATAAATAATCATGATAATATGGATATAATGACTAAATGCGTAAAGGCATATAATAGAACAGTTAGTAATAGCCAGGTGAGTTCATAAAATTAAATTACTTTACTGTAATGTAGGTTTGAAAACCAGTAAAAGAGGACAATAGCTGTAGATAAGTCAGCGGGTCACCTGACATCCTTTGGTCCACATGTGGTAAACTGAGTATCACTGGTTTTGTTTTGCCTGTGTGAGGTTAAGCTCCACTTACCTATGGATGCCGACTGTCCCCTGATGACACCGTTCTTTGTCCTCTCTTCCCAGTCCAACACTTCTTTGTATATCAACTCTGCAACAAACAAGACACGATCATTTCCTACAGCCAGGAGGACAGAAGGAGAGGGAGGCTGTATGCACTTCATTCATATCACCTTTTCTGAATTTTTAAATGCAATTCTGTACTAAGTATCACCATTTTGTACTTCGATCATTTTACAAAACTGTGTGATCTGGTGAAACACATAAATGGCCTATTTTACACAATAATCTGTTTCTAAGGAGAGAAAGATGTGATGAAACATCCTGCAGCAGTGTGTGTGATGAGAGATGAGGAAACGGCAAGGCGTCACGCTCCAGGTGTGAATCTCCTGTCGGCGATACCGTTTAAATCCTCTGCCCCCTCACTGTCCTGTTGTTTTACCCACCGGTCAATCACAGGCCTGCTGTCATTTTTCTGTTTACATGTTGCTATTCAGTGACATAATTTGTCACTTAATTTTATTTGACCAGTCATATAAAATCAAGGCATGGCCCCTGCCCATGTATGCCACCTATATACCGTATTTTTCGCCCTATAAGGCGCACTTAAAATCGCCCAACTGTTGGTGGAAGAGGAATGAACTGCAAAGTGGGTGTATTGTTTTGCATCTGAAAAATGTTGAGAGTTATTGAAGTTATTGAGTTATTAAATCAACTGAATAAAGTTTGACTTATCTGACTGTTTTGTTTCACTAAATGCGCCTTATAATCCGGTGCTCCTTATAGTGCGAAAAATACGGTAATCTACAATTTCGACCTTTACTTTGATCAATTTATGTTGTATAATCTTTTCTTCAGTTTCCCTTGTTTTCGTCTATTTAATCATAGCATAGCTAGCTGTGAAAGCACAATGGATTGATGCTTGATAGTGTACATTTGGATAACAATATGCAGATAATCTGAAACCCAATCTAGTTTTATTTCAGGTGGTGAAAAGAGGAAACCAGGACAACAGTTATGCACTATGTTCCTTCCGGTGTAAAATTAGGATTTAGAAATTCAGACTATGCAGAGGAAAACATAAATATTTGTTGGAGAATGAAGATTAACAGGCTGCAAAAGCGTGAACACATATACCGAACTTATGCAACACCCTGCAAAAAAAGCTAAGTACTTGTGACAGCTTATCAAAGAGGAGGAGAGAGGATGTTTCCTACCTTTCCACTCCTCCACTGTGTGCTCTCTCTCATCCAGCTGCTTGTCTGTGATCGCAGGTGGCGGCTGGAAAAAGACACACGGTCTTCTGGTCAGATTTTCAGTCTAAACAGAGCGACAACTCCACACACATCACGCTAAGTGATTTTCACACTCACCCCTTGACCCTTTAACCCTTTAATGTCTGGCTTGAGCACATTTTGAGTCGCTTTATCTTATTGTAAAATGTGCTGGACTTACCTCAACCTGACCGTCTCTACTGCTCGGTTTAGATACGTTATGCTACAATAATCCACTAGATGTCGCTGTGTCTTTAACTAGCATGCCTTTTCAGTCCGCCTCCTTACAGGAAGTTAGCAACATAAAGGTCACGCCAGACACGGGGACTCAGGTTGAGCTCATTTTCAAAAGGTAGGCATATTTTATTCAACATATCGTAGTTTCAGAGGCCTTACTGAACACAATTATGTAACTTCATACTAAAATAAAAAGCCTAATAAGGCGTTAACAATTTTCTAAAAGCATGCTTTACGGGTCAGTTGTTCTTTTATGGTAGTAAAGCAAATAGTGACATTAAACTTTACTATTTTCTACTAAATAACAAACCCTTTTTGATTATTAATTGTTGTTGATGTGATACATTTCATGTTATTACATGTCGGAATAATTTAATATGTATAGAGATATTTTTTTACCGTCTAAAAACACGCTCGACCAACGTCAAAGCAGATCTCTGTGAATTGAGGCGATTGAATTGTCCTGTTTAGGTTAAATTAGTGACGCTAACATAAATTTCCAATTTTTATTAAATAAATTCATAATTTAATTATTCCATTGTTTATTTGATTTTTTAAAAAGTGACATCATTGTGATTTTTCACCATTTCTGAGATGTTTTCAAATGATCTAACTGTAAATATGGTAAATATCTAGAATAAATACATGGAAATAATACTAGTACTGGTAATACTACTAATTCCATTGTAACAAACTAACATCTTTTCGGGGCAGGAGCTCAAACAGAGCCGGTATGAAGCCGATAAAATAAAGTACTTTTTGTTCTAGTAGAAACCCAAAATACAAGCCTGAACCTGAAAATGAGCGTAATAGCTCCTCTTTAATGCACGTTTTCATTCCACCGAAACACTACAGCAGGTGACTGAGGGGAAACTCTGCTGCAGTAGCTCCAGGCTCAAACTAAAAACCTACAGACTCAGCTAATTGATGGAACAAGATTATAAAACATTACATTAAACTCACTTAATGCTGACTTTTCTGCTTTGGTGTGCACAAACCTTGTCCAGGAAAATACCACAAGTTCATAGCACGCACAGAGCTGGAATAAACTACATGGAAGCCAGCCGTGGGACGGAGTTATCCGGAGTCCAATGGAGATTTGACGCATTTACGCAGTGTCAGAGCAAAGATCTGTGTTCAAATCTGCACTTTTCGAGGCCGCGCTGTCAGTTCTGAAGAGTCGTTTCGTGCCAAAGAGGCAGAGAGCAACAATTCACCTCATCTCCAAATCCGACTGATCACAGGAAAACTCAATTTGCGCTGGCTGAGTCATTGTGTTTCCACGGAGAGTGTGGTGAAGAAGAGCGTGGTGGATTGTCACCAAATGCATGCAGAGAGCACTTTTTACATACAGAGCACTTACATTTTCAGAGAGAACAGGAAGTGGAGATTAACAGTTTGTTGTCCCGAGATGGGACATGCAGCCATTGATTTATTCTACTTATTTGTATATGTTGGCATGTGGTTAAGAAATATTTACAAAATAAATATTAAATATGGATGTCTGTTTAACCCTTTGAACTGTTTTATTTTAGATCAGTTTAAAGGATCCTCGTTCTAAATGGGTTAATCAAACCTTTTTGTTGTTTATTTCATCACAGTTATTTAGTTTAAAAACCTTGAAAGAGAGCATATTCAGGGACTTTAAAAAACACTATGAATAAACTGTCAGTGAGTGCTTACCGCCTCCACTTCAGTCGGGTCGTACCACACGTTGATATAAGGGTGCTGGAGAGCCTCGTCCACCGAGATCCGCTTTGACGCGTCTATTACCAGCATCTTGGATAGTAGGTCTCGGGCTTGGCTCGCTGAAAACAAGTTGTGAAAAAAAAAAAAAGGAAAATGGTAAATGTTAAGCTTTAAACCAACCAGATTTCATTTCTGAAATGTACTCCATTTGAGAGTCTTGCTAATGTGAGGCATATTAATTTAGGGAGGGACCATTCACAAGTGTTAAAGAACCCCTCCACTTAAAAACGTGCCGTGATTAAGGCTGTCACACGTAATTAATCACACATTTTTATTATCTTAAATGGTGATTTATCACATATTTAATACTGTTTTATACGTGAGTAGTCAAATATGCTGCTTTATGCGCATGTATGTGCATATTTATTATTGGAAATCAATTAACAACACAAAACAATGACAAATATTGTGCAGAAACCCTCACAGGTTCTGCATTTAGCATAAAAAATATGCTCAAATCATAACATGACAAACTGCAGCCCAACAGGCAACAACAGCTGTCAGTGTGTCAGAGTGCTGACTTGACTATGACTTGATCCAAACTGACTGTGATTATCATAAAGTGGGCATGTCTGTAAAGAGGAGACTGGTGGGAACCCAGAGAACCCATTTACATTCACATATCTTGAGGTCAGAGGTCAAGGGATCCCTTTAAACATGCCCATGACAGTTATTACTCACCAAAATTTATTGCAAGTTTGAAACATTATTTAGCCTCCCGGTGACGAGCTAGTATGACATGTTTTCAGGTTTCATATGATAACAGTGTTTTCACTCTGGCTTTAAAAGTAAGCCACTACAACCTAAGATGCGCAAGTTGTGTTAACACATTATTATAACTTAACTTAACTTTGACAGCTCTAGTTGTGATTATTGTGACTCTCTACTGTGCTATTTGAGCATCACTGTGCAGAATGACGTCGGTTCACTAGAGGGATGTTGTAATATTCATCTATTGAAAGAAGAAAGTGTTTTTCTCTGCGCTCATCTTCAATCTGAATTCACCTATGAGCAGCATTTTGTGACATCACACCTTGTTTGGAGGCCAATCGTGGTCCAGAACGCAACTTTTCCTCTGTAACATGGTGATGTCACCAAACAACGCATTTGCATAATACCTGCCTAGCAGCTAGTTTATCAACCCCCTCAACAAAGCTAATTAGAGCGGAGCTGTGGAGTCTGAAGAGTTTGGTTCAGTTGACCAATCACAACAGAGTGGGTCAGCTGACCAATCAGAGCAGACTGGGTTTTTTTCATACAAGTGTGCACCTAAAAATGCACAATGGGTCTTCTTTAAGGGCTGTGACTAATTGGACTAAAATGTTTTTTATTCTACGAGCTAGCGCAGGATGATGTGGTTTATTTTTTTTATGATTTTAGTATTGATTATCATATGTGGAGGCCTTGCCAGCGTTTGCTATCAAAGCATTCAGAGCCAAATGTGAACATCCAATACATGCGGTTTAACATGAGTACTTCAGGGGAATACACTGCTGTCACATATTCCTGCCTCTGTGAATTAATGAGGACTGAAAAATATTTTTTTTTTTTTTTTGCAACAGCTCTACGGCTCTTGCTGACTGTTCCTGTCATTTCCTCTGAATTTACACATGAAGACACTCGTGAGGTGAATTCCTCCTCACAGTAAACAACCTGCTCCTGAAATACACGCTTAAAAGAGGACATCATGCCCATTTCCAGGTTTATACTTGTATTTGGGGTTTCCACTAAAACATGTTTACATGCTTTAATGTCCAAAAAAATACCACAATTGCTGAATATACCTGTATCTACAGTCTGTCTAAAATGCTCCATTTAAATCCCCTACTGAAAAAGTCCAATCTGCTGCTATTGGCTTACAAGAAAAATATGGTGCACCTTTGCAAAGGTAGTTATCTTGTAGATATCAACAACATTTGATCAGCCACAGCTGGAGTAATCACTATTGCTGCTTTGTACATTTTTGTAGTTCCAGATATGTTGGAAAACCAAACCCTGTCATGTCTAGGTTCATCAAACAGAGGTATTAACTGTATCTAGCAAGCCACACGTTGGCTAAATTAATCTGGTTTACTGCAGTGGGATGGAAAAAAACAGATTTTGCTGTTATTTATTTGCAATAAATGGATTAAAAGGATGCTGAACTAACTACATAATGATGCCGAATTGTAAAAAGTCTCAACTCATGCTTTGTCAGGTCTGTCTGCAAGACGGCAAGCAAACAACTTCTAAAAAGCTTGTTTTCTGAATGGAGTTTGGATCGTGCTAAACTATGCTAACAGTGTAGCTGCTCCATCGGTACTCAACACACAGCAGCGACGTTGCTTATACCATAGACAGTCTGTGGTTTATACATGCTTCTATACACAGAGCTTCATCTCATCGGCGATAATATTTTTTTCCTCCGTTTCTGATTCAGTGACGACAGGAGTATCTGAATGTTGATAAGCTTTTGCAACACAGCATCTCAACAATTTCTCCCTCAAGTTGAAATATCTTAACTCGCATGACACAAAAGTTTGTGTCTCGTTTGGTGTGAATGCCCCATAATTCTGATCTAGGCAGTGCACAAAAAATGGACTGGGCGTCTTATGTCACAGTTTTTGCGGTTGGCAGGTACTCCTTAAATACATGTGCACAAGCACTGAAAAAGTGAGTGGTTTATATAAATTTTTATATATTTCATGTCCCCTTTAATCTACAGCAGAAAATTGATTTGTCAGAAAAAAACAAACTCACCAGATGTCGGGTTGGGAAAAAATAATAATCTGACCTTGGCTTGTTTGTTGCTCAACACTTCTGGTCCTCAGACTGGTTTCCCTGCTGCCTTGGTTGGGTGAGGTATCATAAAATCACCATTAAAAGGAGCTAAATGGTTCACCAATCCCTCCAGCATCAATCCCCTCCCCAAACAATTCCCTCACGGCTAAACTGTGCAGGACTGACGTGGGAGAGGGGTCAATTTAAAGCAGGGGTGACAGGGACTCACATGTTTAACCCTGTAAAGCTTTCACCATTAAACCCTCTGTAGTTAATGCACCCATAGTAGTTCCCCTCACATTTCTACTGTTACAAGTGCAACTAAAACTGACGCTACACAGAGGAAAAGTTCCTCGTTCTGCTTTGCAAGTGATTGGACACATACCATGGGACGATTATATTAATCCTTCAATTACAAAAAATAGCCATTTAAAAAGTCACCCATGATAAATTCTACATTAGCGAAAAAAAAACGCTTCAAAAAATGTTTTCTCAAATTTCAAGCCATAAAACTAAGCACATTGTGCAGAAAACTGTCTGCCTCATTATTCCTCACACCTTCCAGGATGAGATAAAACAGCAATTTACATTTTACAAATGTTCCCCTTCAGGCTGGACAATTGCTGCACCTGTTATAGAGGAACTATGCAGCAAAATGGTGTTAATCGTTAACAGGCACCAAATTTACAAACTCAGTCTGTTTCAATTTTTGAATGAATATATGTGTGTGTGTGTGTGTGTGTGTGTGTGTGTGTGTGTGTGTGTGTGTGTGTGTGTGTGTGTGTGTGTGTGTGTGTGTGGGCAACATATAAAACTAGAAAGCTTAACGAATCCATTGGTACCGACCATGTCTTACTAGCTTGTCACAAAGGAGGTTAAATGCTCCAAATTGGCGAGGAAAAACTGGCATGGCCATTTCAGGGCCTGAAAATGGGCTCTCTGGGTACCCAGGAATCTCCCCTTTACAGACATGACCACTTCATGATAATCACATGCAGTTTGGATCAAGTCATAGTCAAGTCAGCACACTGACACACACTGACAGCTGTTGTTGCCTGTTGGGCTGCAGTTTGTCATGTTCTGATCTGAGCACATTTTTATGCTAAACAGAACCTGTGAGGGTTTCTGGACAATATTTGTTATTGTTTTGTGTTGTTAATTCATTTCCAATACTATATACATACATTTGTATAAAGCAGCATATTTGTCAACTTCCATGTTAATAAGAGCATTAAATGCTTAACAAATATCCCTTTAAGGTACATTTGGAACAGGTTAACTATGAACAATCAGGTGATTAATCACAAGTCAACATTTTAATCAACTGACCTGACTGACACTTATCGTGATGCACTATAGATTGTTCAAAACACGTACATTTTTAATTAACTTCTTCAAAATCTGACTACTCTACTAATGTTGGCTACTATTGGATATTTCAGAGGTTATAACGGGCTAATTTCTATGGCTAGAGTGAAGATACTGGCATCATACCGCTTGTTATGCTAGCTGGTCGCGAAGGAGGCTAAATGACGCTCCAAATTTACACTAAATTTTTTAAAAGACAAACTGGCATGGCCATATTCAAAGGGGACCCTTGACCTCTGACCTCAAGATATGTGAATGAAAATGGGTTCTGTGGGTACCCACGAATCTCCCCTTTACAGACATGTCCACTTTACAATAATCACCATGCCGTATAAATGTATGATTTTGGCAATATATTTCGACACCGTAAGGCTTTACAAGAGGAATTCATGGGAATGCAGAGAAAGTTTTACCTTTCAGCTTGTTGTGTTCAGAGTCTGCGGGGAACAGGACGTCAGGGAAGAGCTTCTCGAAGCTGTAGCCGGCATACCGGGGCCTGTTCTCCACGTAGGTCCTCACCGACTGGTTGAGCTTCATCAGGAACTCCTGAGACGGTGTCCCCAGCTGCTCGATCACCTTGTTCCACTGGTCGATATCTTAAGGTTGCAGTATTAAGAAAAGCATTGGGCGGAGATTGGACAAAAGGAGCAGCCTTTCCATGGCTGGGGTGAGTAACATTTTGAACTGATGAATAATAAAAGACAGCCATCTGTTGCTACGTCTCATACTGCGTTGTTCCAGCTTGGATTTCTTCCTAAAATACTTGCGTAACTGCAACCGTATGTATTCAGAAGATTTCGTGAAAGGCTTGTTTATAATAGTATAATAATATAATAACAGATTTAAATCCCATTCAAACCTGTGGAAACCAGTCAGGATGGATGAACTATGTTAGGCGAGACAGATGATGCTCACTTCAAGTGATCCAAGTGCTGGAAATATGTATGGAGCTCTTATTTCCTTGAGGACAAAAACACACATACATACAGATGTAACATGTACAGATCTACCTGAGGACATGTACTGACGTGTCTTGTTCATATCTGCTTAACACACAAGGAGGAAAAGCCTGGTTTCAGAGCTCGTGTTTACTGTCCATAACAGATTTTTTAAGCCGTTTCTAAAAGTGATGAGTTTGTGTATATCGGTCGGGAATAGACAAGTTTGACTACATAAATTACAAAGTGCATTCAATCCTGGCTAAGAATAAAAAAGGCTCTGCCGCTACAAAAATGTAGTTTAAGTGTACAATATATTTACAATATTTTCCGCTGGGGAACTGAACTAAAGTGAAACTTATCTATACTGTTTTTGTGAATGGAGTCTAGTGGCTTTGTAGTATCACTTTAACTTCAGTTCCCCGTCGTAAAGGGCTGTCTGACGCCAAGATACACTGGTGAAAATATCCTAAATATGGCGTACACTTAAACTGATATGGATTTCTTTAGCTGAGCCTTTTTTTTTTAGGTGATTATAATACATTTTGCTGCTGGCCCCCGCCCACAGCAGTACTCTGCTTTGCTCCCTTGGGATTAACAGGTGGAGAGGTTTCATCTTAAAACAACTGTAAACACTGACTTAAAGGGATAGTACAGGAGTTTTGAAGTGGGGTTGTATGAGGTGCGATGATCTGCCCCAGTTTAGAAAAACAGACATGTTTTGTTACTGCACCGAAGCAAAGTAATGTTCTGCTGTGGACGAGACCATCAGCAAAACATAGTTTAGCCACCTAAAAGAAAGGCCCACATAAAAAAAAATCAATATCAGTTGAAGTGTACGCTATATTTAGAATATTTTTGCTGGTTTACCTTGCCGTTATCTATGCTCTCACCAAAGCCACCAGACCCCACTGTCATTTTACCTCGCAGAACACAGGAGTTGATGGTCTACCACTGCCCTAATTGGTTTGTTTGTTTGTGCTATTGTGTGACAAACAAGCTAACCAATTTAAGCAACGGTGGACCAGAAACCCCTCTTCTGAGAAGTAAAATTACAATTTTTTTCAATGAAGTCTGGTAGCTTTGGCGAGTAACTCGTTTGCTTCTCCAAACTGTAGACCGACCATCATACTGTCGGTAATATACTGTCTATGGATAAATACCTCATACAGCCCAAAGTCAACCGGTATATTACAATGTTAAGTCATTTTAGCTTCGTAATGCAAAGTCAAAATCAGTGATATTCCTATATATACACACTACAAGGTTTCAAAGCTAAACGCTCTGAATATGTTAACAAGGTCTGAATATGTTAAGAAGCCGCTGACGCAGACGAAGGCTTATTGCTGAAACGTGTTTGTTTGTTTGCCCAAAATAATAAAGACGACACTTTATCTGTGAGTGCCGGAGATTTTGTTCCTTCTGGTCTTGCTGCTACCTGGCACCCAGCACTTTTCAACATTTAGAGACGTGCTCGCTGTTACTTTCTATTTCATGCTAAGAGACCGCAAAACAGCATCCAATGCAGCGTACTGTACACTAAGTAACCCATTCACAAGAGTAAAAACAGTCACATTAGGATCAGGAAAACAAGCAAACCAGCTATAACTGCGAATAAATCACCCACATAATGTTAAATACTTACACTGTGTTCCTTCATGTACAAAGAAAAGAAAAAAATGCAGAATAGACTGTTTTCATAATTATTTTTTACATGTTTTAGCAGGGAAACCACAGGCTTGTTCATTAATGTTACTGACGACACCTGTGCTTTACCTGCTACAACTGTCTGCCACGAAAAAAGATCTTTTCCTCTTCAACTCAGTCACTCAATGACATGTACGTCGACACTGAATACTGACTCACTACATCGCTCGCTGATCTTGGCAGGTTTTCTCCATTGTGTGAAAAGATATGAACAAGATGTCAGACAAAAAAGATGAGACGAGATGGCATTTTGGGGGTTTGGATGGAGGTCCAACTCAAGGATACGATCAGTGCCTGGAAACAACACACTACCCCGGACCATTTCAGCCATGATGCAGCCAACAGACCAGACATCAACTGAAAAATGAAATGACAACCACCGAATTAGCATGCAGGACTGGAAAACAAAGAGAGAAAAAAAATCAACCCTAATAACATAAAAAAAAAACTAAAAAAAAAAACAAAAGGGGAAAAAACATGATGTGGTGCCAGGTGATGTGTGTGTGATGCATGACAGAAATGAATTGCATGCAGTTGAGTGCACTCTCGAACCCCGGTCAGCGTCCCACAGGGCTTAGGGAAATTACTAGCATTATGGCTTGCATAAACTACATACTGCAAGTCATCAAATAATGCATGTTCAAGATCATTTCTGCTTCAGGTACACTGAATAGTGAATCATAAGCTTTTAAAAGTGAGACACTGACTGTCAAGGTCTTCTGGAAATGTATTAACACCCTCTGTATCCTCACTGCATTTCATGTAATATGTTTTTATCTGGATATTCTAACACCAGAAATAATGATTTTTTAGCTTTTTTGTCACACACATGTGCAACATACAAAATTTCTATAAGAAAACACTGAATTCATTCAGTATTATGTTGTGGAGCAAAGCCAAATTAAATTCATCTTGTGTGACTGCCGCTACGGCATCAACAAAGACACATGGAAAGCAGTTTGAGGATAGACGAGGGCATTTTATGCAGTTTAGTTCTCCGCTATGGTAGAGAAAACCATTTGATTCTATTTCGGGTTTTTCGTGCGACCGTCATGGCGCTCGAAGCAACAGTGCTGCTGCTGAAAGGTGAGTGAGGAGAAAGTCGTGTGTGGATCTGTAGGAAGAGCAGGTGGGTGGCTGCGAGTCGAGGCAAAATCAGAGAAATAGAACCTCTATAGTTGCTCACTGGATATGAGCTCCGTGCGATCCGTTTCATGAAAACGAAACGGTTGGAAGGAGACCAAAGACGTTTTGTTTCATAAGAAATGCCAGACACTGCTGCAAGCAGCTCAAGGATACAATCCCTTCCTGGAAAAAGGATTTTGTGGCGAACCATTTCTGCCATAATGCAGCCCACAGCCCAAATATCCACTACATATGCGCAGCATAAAAAGGAGGGAGAAGAGAATAAGCAAAACAAGAATGCAACAAGTCAGCAGGAAAAATTAGGGTCCATATTTTTGGTCAAAGAGGACTAAGGATGAAAGAGTATTAACAAGACTGTCCTGAGTTTTGCTTTAACGGGAGCATTAGGTCTGTACAAAAGGGAACATTATATTGTCAGAGTTCTTTTAAAATCCAAAAGTCAAGATAGTCTGACTATGTGCTGGTCTGCTGGAGTCCCAGTCACATCTCCATGGAAGAAATATTTAACATTTTGGGAAAAAATCCTGTTAGCTTTGTAGCCAAGAATCATATGAGAAGGCTGATACCACTCTTGTGTCTCAGGGTGTCTGGAGAAGTTAATGCCCAAACTCCACAGTAATTTCTACAGTACCGCAGCTACTAGCTTCTAGGGAAGACCGGCCGAGCAGGTTCTCCTGTACAGACATATCTACAACTGTGTGACAACATTGTACCGTCATTAGAGAGAAATAGGCAACACACTGAGGAGAGAAGAGGCTTTTTGCTGCTGTGTGTGTGTGTGTAAGAAAAACTGATTTCAACACAGCATACATTATGATGCATTCAGGCTCTGTTCAGTAAAAATGACTACTCAGTTAAGGTAAATTCTGACGTTATCATAACGTGTTCAAATGTAATCTTGCACATTTTAGTTTTTGGTGAGAAACTTGTATAAATACAGTTGTTGTACTACAAATAATATATAATAACTACTAACAAAAAACAGTGTGCAAATGGTAATAAAGGAGTGTGTGTTGAGGTACATGGGATATAATGTTTTACTTTAGTTTTTACTGTGGTAATGAAGTGGTATCAAGAATTATAGTATTTCACTGATATTGTTATCGACATCTAAATTTCTGATAACGTGACAAGAACCAGGAGCTTAGGGATAAACATGGCTCAGTCCAAAGGTAGAATAGTCTGCCCATTAGCGCCACTAGAGTTCACTAATTCACATGTTCTGTGTCCTGGAGTCCTCCACCAAGACATAGTCCAGCACATAATACCATAAAACAACAACTGTTGATCAGTGAGCTTTAGGGGTGTTGGAAGGTGGAGTGTGTTAGCTTTGGTCTGAGCCAGGTGAGTTCTTTCCCCCTGCCCAGTCTTTATGCTAAGCTAAGCTAACTGTGTCCTGACTCAGATATCGGAGTGGTATCAATCTTCCGAATTAACACATGGCAAATAAGCATATTTCTCAAAATGCTTAACTATTCCTTTAAGACCGTCTTGCATAAACTGCGATACGTTCCAAGCAGGAGCACCAAGTGAAACTGAAGAAGCATGCACAAGAGCCTGTACTCTACGGCTTCTGAGCCAGGCTGTGTGGAGCTCAGGACAGGCAACCTCTTAATAAAACATCAAACGCATGCTAAAGCACTGCTGGGACCTGGAGTCCTCAGACAGGAAGTTTCCCACAAAGCATCGATGCCCAACATGCCAACTCCCCCCTGCACCCACCCACCCCGCCCCAGTGTGACCTTTACAGGAACAGGGAGTGTGTGTGTGTGTGTGTGTGTGTGTGTGTGTGTGTGTGTGTGTGTGTGTGTGTGTGTGGGAGTGTGTGTGTGGGAGTGTGTGTGTGGGAGTGTGTGTGTGGGAGTGTTTGGGAGGTGCTGAAAAGCATCCCAGGGGAGGGAGGGCCATGCAGCAGGCCAGGCAGCAGCTTAGGAGCTCCTCATTGGCCAGTCGCTGTCAAGAAGCTGCTTTCCTCCACTCACCGTTGGCCTGGTAGCCCATACCCAGGATGACCTCAGGGGCACGGTAGTAGCGGGTGACCACGTAGGGCGTCATGAGGAGGCCAGTGGCGGCCGTCCTGGCCAGGCCAAAGTCCAGGATCTTCAGTGTGCAGTCAGACTTCACCACGATGTTGCTGGGCTTCAGGTCCTGTACAGGAAATACAATACAAAGAGTTAGAAAGCTGATTGAGACCGAGCTGGTACAGCTGTGGTTTGATATGGTGGTGAAAGGAAGAAGTTTGACATTTTAGTACTGCAATTCTGAAAGTACTGCGATTCAATATTACAAATTATTACGATTTTTGTTGACTGTTTTAATACTGGACCTTGGGGGAAAAGTTGAATCATACACTTATAGGGACATTTATTTTGAAAAATCTCTAAATTCAAACAGTAAAAATGTTTGATTTTCAGTGTGTATGTACTCAGAGATGTCCGGAAGTCAAATATATCGGTCATTGTCAGGAATTATGGAGCAAAAAGATTTTATAGCACCGCAAGCATTCAGAAATATAGCTACTTCAAGGTACAAATACAGGACTTTTACTTGGAAATCTCTCTAAATTGACACAGTAAAATGGTTATATATATCATATGTCAGTCCAGCAACCCAAAAAAAAATCAAAGAATAAAGACATTCCCCTCACAAATTAGTGAAATTTTCTGTTTAATTTATAAGAGACATGTAATGTTTTATACTTCTGGTGACGATAATCCAATCAATCTTATTTTCATACATGTATTTTGAACATACAGTTCCCTTTGTTAACACCTTATTTTGAAAACGTCATACAGTCATACTAACTTCACCAAATGTGTCACTAGCTCTCCTGTCAGCTCCGTTCTCTTTATACATCCATGCTCAGCTCCACTGATACATTCAAATGCATTGATTTCATTTAATAATTGTTTTGTTTCGCTAGTTTGATGGGACCATTATTTAACAGTCCTGTGTTCAGTGTTTTCATATCAGTGCTGCATTCTGCTTTATGTTGACCACCCGACACCTACAGAAGAAAAAAAAAAGACTTGTATTGAGTTATGAGTAACTGCCTTTGTTAGTCTCCTTTCAAGTGTCTTAACTCTCCTACTGAACTTAAAGAGCTTTTGAAATTATTTGACTTGCGGAGGAAGTTTTTTTTTAAGGTAATCCCGTCAAACTACTCTGACACTGTTGTCGTCATAAACAAGCCTGTGGCTGTGATCTACTGACAGCCATCTGCTACTTGATTTATTACAACAACTCATTTACCAGCCATGACAGTTTCAGGTTGACTGACTGGTATTCAGCGAGATTTACAAAGCAACAGATTGAACACTTCATCTGTAGTTTCAACACTGTTGTCTTCATCGTGATCACTTCCTGGTTTGGAGAATTACGCACACTAACTACTACAACACCTGCTGCCAAAGCGCCCAATAAATGCCCAGGGGCCAGCTAGTAAACAACACAACACTAACTTCAGGAAATCTTAAATGCATTACAGGTAAACAAGACATAAAGCTTCAGGACTAAAGCATGGTCGATTGTGCTAGACTGCCTTGATAAGTAGGAACATGAAATCTAGAGGGAGTGCTTAGCAGCTCTCAGCATCTTAAAAAGGACGAGAGGAGCTCTCACCACCGAGACAAAGCCCAGGAGAACAAGAGAGCTGAATCTTTAGCGATCCATGACTCATATTGCATCTGTTCACCTTCTGAAAGCTCTGCGTGCTGATGCGAGTGGAGCCAGGTAGCTCCGCCTGTGGCTCAATTAGTTCTGGCTGGCAGAGCAAGAGGAGCTCTGCTAATCTACTGCTGCGTCTTCACTGAGGGTGATTGACAGAGCGCCGCCAGCGACAATGTGTGTTACTGACTGTGTGTGTGCACACAAGAGGGATGCTTTGTATATTGCTGCTGGTGCTTCAGAGGCCCCGTTCAGACCTGTTATTAACATGCGTACTGAGTGATCGGATCACAAGTGGACAGCAAGTGCAGGTGTGAATGCGCTCAAGATGCATTGAGATTAGGGCTGGGACGATTCGCCTATCTCCCAGTTCGATACTGTCAATATACTTGGGTACCGATTCAATATGTATTGACAATTTTTAAGTATTGCAATTCTGCAAGTAGGGACTTGTATTTACAAAGATATCTAAATAAATCCAGAAAAAAAAATATTTTCAGCATGTATGTAGTCAGATATGTCCTGAGGTCAAATATCACTCATTCAGTTCGGTTCGGTTTAGTTCGGTTCGTGTATGTATCGTTCGGTTCATTTGAACTAGATTATGAGGCTGATTGTGTATTTTTTTTTTGTCGCGTTAATTAAGGCCGATGGAAAGAGGCTGGGACACGGCGGACAGGGGTATGAGGTATAACACATGCACAGTGTAACTGAAGCTGAGGTTGTGTGTTGTGATTGGCTCAGTTTTGGCGAGAGCAGACCAGAATTTACCGCGCATGTCTCTCAACACCGCCGCTATGTTCAATCTACCACAGCTATTAACTTGCCATCGCATGTTAGCTCACCGGCTAACAGCAAATGGTAAACGTGTAAGTAAATGACTTTAGTTCCTTCTAGTCAGCAGTGTTCAGTGTTTGTGTTCAGGGAGTTTATTGTGAAGGGAGGAACAGTAGCAGTGAAGCAGTGATGAGCTGTTATTGGCAAGGGTCCAAACTATGAAGCCTCCCTGTTATTAATATATTATCCTCATAAAGTTTAGGAGCAACGTAACCCTCAGCTACACCAGCTGAAACTAAATCAGGCAGTAGACTCTGTAGGCTGAGACAAAGCAGCTCCTCCTCTCTATCAGCAGGATCTGTAGTGGTTCACAGAGGGAGGAGGACAGGAGGATAGAGGACAGGAGGATAGAGGACAGGAGGATAGAGGACAGAGGACAGGAGGACAGAGGACAGGAGGACAGGAGGACAGAGGACAGGAGGAAGAGGACAGAGGACAGGAGGATAGAGGACAGAGGACAGGAGCATAGAGGACAGAGGACAGGAGCATAGAGGACAGAGGAAAAAGGAGAGAGGACAGAGGACAGGAGCATAGAGGACAGAGGACAGGAGGATAGAGGACAGAGGACAGGAGGATAGAGGACAGAGGACAGGAGGATAGAGGACAGGAGGATAGAGGACAGAGGACAGGAGGATAGAGGACAGAGGACAGGAGGATAGAGGGACAGGAGGATAGAGGGACAGGAGGACAGGAGGATAGAGGACAGGAGGATAGAGGACAGAGGACAGGAGGATAGAGGACAGAGGACAGGAGGATAGAGGACAGAGGACAGGAGGATAGAGGGACAGGAGGATAGAGGGAAAGGAGGATAGAGGGACAGGAGGACAGGAGGATAGGAGGAAGGACTGATACTGTCTGATGTTTGTGTTCTTCAGTCTTTATAAACTTCACTCAGGAATCTGATTTATTTTATTAACATGTCAGTGAGATATTAAGGAGTTTCTATGGTGTCTTTGTTGTTGTAAACATTACTGTTGCTGCTCTTGAAACAACATGTGTCCTAGTTGGATTTTAAATATTCAATTATAATCTGGTTCTGACTTTAAAAACAACTAGGCTGACATGAGTATAGCTAATATGCACACTTCAATATTTGTTTATTTATCACAAGTCATCATTGCAATACTGAGCAGTGTAATTGCACATGGCAGATTTTCCTCATTTGTACTAATGTACTTCTTGTGAATATAATCCAATCGATCTTCTTACCATTTATGTATTTATGTACAGTTCCCTTTGTTAACACCTTATTTTGAAAACTGGATGTAGTGACACGTGTCTACTTCCGCTAGCTTTGCCAAGTCTGCTGCTAGCTCTTATCGTTAGCTCCGGGCTGTGTGAATGTATTTAACATAAATGTCAGTTTATGGTGTCGTACAGCTGTAGCGTCGGCAGATTTGACCAAAGAGGTGAGAGTAACACAATATGATAACGTTTCCTGTTCATGACAGAGTTAGCATGCAGCTTTAGCCATAATGTCTCCTAACGTTACTGTATGTGTAGACCCTCCAATGTTTTGAACTTTATCGTGTCTGCTTGTTGCACTCAGATATGACATCTGTACTCAGACTACAACAATAAAAGCAGTTACTTCCTTCTACCTCCGTACAGACTCAAATGGAGCAAATATATCGATTCTGTACAGTAAATGTAAAGCTACCACCAGCAGCCACTTAGCTGAGTTTAGTAGAAAGACTGTTGGCTGTTTAAAGACCCACAGTACTGACGGCAGATTTTAGGTGCTGTGTGTTCACACCATGATGCGCTGCATCTTCCAGACAACAATATGACTTCCTGGAGAAGCTGACCTTCATCTGCTGAGCTGGTGTCGTCAAGACGCCCACACAGTCAGTGCGCCCAAGTCTTACACTTGCACTCACTTTGCATTTCTGCAATTACAACAGGGCCCTAAATCTCCTTCGCTTAATCCGAACTAAAACTGAAGTGTAAAAAATATCAACTTAAGGTGTTAGAGGGGTGTCAGGGTCTGACTATTTTTTGGCCGATGGCAGCGTCTTCCCTATATAACATTGGGAATAACATAACCTACTATCTGGAGCTGATGCATGCAGCGTTTTGTGTGTGTGCATATATATATATATATATATATATATATATATATATATATATATATATATATATATATATATATATATATATATATATATATATATATATATATATATATATATATATATATATATATTAGCGTGCCTCACCCTGTGTATAATGCCGGCAGCGTGCAGGTGTTTGATTCCACACAGCATCTGGTAGAGCAGGTAGGACAGCCTCTCGTGGTCCAGCTCCATCTGAATCACCTGGCAGAGGTTGGCATCCATCAACTCCATCACTAAATACCTGCAGGGAAACCACAGAAAGTAAAGGAATCCTGCAGAGATACACAACGACAGGCAGATGGACATACATGCAGGTATTTAGGTATTTTACATGAACCAGTAATTACTTCACATGTATGTATCTTACTGTTATGACTACTGTGACTTCTGTGTACTGTTACATTAAAACTAATTGGATCAGTCGTTGGTGATTTATCTAAAAACCAAGATGACTTTATTTCCCAGTTTTAGACATTATACTAATATTTTTTGGGCACTTTACTAATAGTTTTCCTACATTTTACACTGGGTTTGATTTAGTTTGGTTTCTTTTTTTTTTTTTTTTTTTTTTGAAAGAATTTCAAACAAAAAATAATATTTTTGGACACAACTAATATTTTTCTGACATTTTACATTGTTTTTTTTTCCCTGAAAAAAATTTGGACATTTTACTAATATTTTGGAACATTTTACTTTGGGTTTATTTGTTTTGGTTTTTCGGAAACAATTTCAGACATTTTACTATGACGTTTTAGACATAATATACATAATTTTTCTGACATTTTGCATTGGGTTTGTTTCTGTTTCGTTTTTTTCAAAGAATTTCAGATATTTTATTAATATTTATGGACACCATACTAAAATTTTAGACACTTGTATTATAGTGTAATATTTTTTGGGTACTTTACAAATATTGTTGGACATTTTAATAACATTTTTGCAACATTTTACACTGTTTTTTTTTCCTGAATGAATTTTGGACATTTTGCTAATATTTTGGGACATTTTACATTGGGTTGATTTTTTTTTTTTTTTTTGAAAGAATGTCAGACATTTTACTACTATGTCTTAGATATAACACTACTATTTTTCTGACATTTTGCATTGGGTTTGTTTCTGTTTTGTTTTTTGAAAGAATTTCAGACATTTTACTAATATTTTTTTTTGACATTGATTGCCTGACATATGATTTTCTTTCGGACAATTTTATGGGTCTCCAGATATCCGTGAACTATAATAATTACATTAACTAGTAGAAAAAATAAAGGTAAAGCTGCAGTTTGAGCTCTTTTGTCCCCGTCCATGCAGCACTTGTTTTCCATGGCATTTAGGAAGTGACAGTAATGGTTATCCTTATCAAAACAGTGATGATGTTATGATATCTGGCTGCTGTTACATCATCAGTCCCTACAATCCTCCTACATGGTGTACAGACCTTCTGACTGATTTTTATATATAAAGAAACATCTCTGTGACAAAAACTAGGACTTCTGTTTGGATAATATCAGTAAACTTAAATGGGTATAAAGCACTGTCAAAGAGTGCAAGGATGAGTGTAAGTACACACGCACATATGCTGAAATATATATTGCAAAGTCATGTAATACAAGCATACATTTCAGTATCCAGACACAGCTGAACGGAGTGCTGTCCTCCATCCTCTATAACTGTGTTTGCCCTGCAGCCCTGTGGCTATGATTTGTCCAGTTTCCTTTTTAGCTCCAATCAGGCAGACATGGCACTGTCGACACACACAAGGTCTCAGATACACACAAACACACACAAACACACACAGCTTCCAGAGGACAGCATTAATCATGTTTGTTCCCGTCATACTCTACAAAACCATCACTTCCCCCACATCTCAGTTTAGTATTCCCCTCTCTGGGATTCAACAGCCAGTTTCCACTCACATGGACGTCTTGTCAGCTTCCAAACACATCAGGGATGCTGCTAAAAATACCCCACCGTTCATCTTATTAAAGGCAGTGTCCCCTCAAAGGCAGAATTTATAGAAGTCAGAGTTTACAAAGGAATAAAACTGCTGCACTGCACTGTTATGATACCAAAGTTTTGTCTTAACGGACCCCTGATATCGTTTCCATTTCATTGTGACTTTAGTGAGTGTTGACAGTTATTTTAAAGGGATAGTTCAGGCGTTTTGAAGTGGAGTTTATTGAGGTACATCCATAGTCAGTGTGTTACCTCCAGTAGATGACGGTGTGTACGCCTCCAGCTTGGAGAAGCAGACAGGAGTTACCACACAGAAGCAAATCAATGTACCACTGTGGACGGGGCCAGCAGCAAAACCTATTTTAACCACCTAAAGATAAGCCCACCTAAAAAAGAGTCTACATGAGTTTAAGTGTACGCTATACTTGAGACATTTTCACCGGTTTACCCTGAAACAGCTACACAGTGTATGTTTCTGACGGGGAACTGAAGCTGTTATCTATTATCTCGCCAAAGCAACCAGACTCCATTGAAAAAAACAGTAATTTTACCTTGCAGAACACTGGAGTAGCTGGTCAACCGCTGCCTTGATCTGTTAGATTGTGTTTTTGAGGGACTTTGATTAGTTTGAATTCACCAAAGTCACACAATAACACAAACAGCACAAACAAACTATAGACCAGCAACCAGTTTTTTTTAACAGAGTCTGGTGGTTTTGGCAAGAGAGTAGATAACGGCTTCATTCCTCTCAGGAAAATTAAACCAGCATAAATATTCTAAATACAGCCTACGCTTATAGTAATATTATTTTTTTAGGTGGCTAAAATATGTTTTGCCGCCGGCCCCGTCCACAGCAGTACATTGCGTTGCTTCCGTGCGGTAACTCATGACTGTTTCTCAAAACTGGAAGCTCACCAACTATCATCTGCTGTGGGTAATACAACGACTATGGATAAGTGCCTCATACAACCCCACCTCAAAACAACAGAACTATTCCTTTAAAATGAATTATTTCCTCCTGTTCATCCACTGATTGACTCTAGCTTGAAGAAAGTGTCTTAAATATTAAACATGTCCATTTACAGTAATTACAATTACATGTATTCCTCAAAAAACATCTGCCTTTGCTTGTAGTGCAGGATAACACACCAACCAGACAAGGTAATCCAAGCCTCCAGAATGCCACATCCTGTATTGATTTGACAAACATGCAGTGAGCGGATGATATTTGGGCTCAGTAATACTCACACGTCTTGGAATTCTTCCAGTGTCTTCTGTGGAGTGAAAACATTTAATAGGCCGATTATCTGTTGAAATAAAAAGCACAGTTATTACTCTGGTGAGCCTGGAGGGCACATGGAGGGCTGTAACGAATGACAACACCATCGAACCAGCAAGGAATAACTGAAAGGCTGTGAGTGCGGCAGCCTGAGCATCAATAATGAATAACAGGATATTTCCCAATTTAACACGCAACATAAAAAGCAGCAGGAGGTAGGAGCGGTGGGGTGAAGATTTCCACAAGAAGAAAAACTGACATGGCCATTTTCAGAGGGGTCCCTTATATTAATGCCTAAAACTTTAATCGATTGACAGCACTAACAGAAACATAAAACACATGAATAAGAACAGAAAATGTCAGAGGACTTGAGCTCTTACGTTCTTGTGGTTGACACATTTCATGAGCACCAGTTCCCGGTAGGCCCGTTTTGCGTGAGTTTGATTCTGGAACGGCCGGCTCAGCTTCTTGATGGCGACGTTCCTCTCCAAGTTGTGGTCATACGCTGAACTACGGTGAAGGAGGAAAGCAAAAACTCGGTCAAGAATGGCTCATGTTCTCAGAGTCGCACGGAAATATCTTTCACACCGTTACTTTAATACTTTGATTTATCTGGTAGCTGGTTGAACAAGAGGCGAAAGGTGCAGGACAAGACATGCGTCCATGTATAAAAAGGAGACATTAGCGAGAAAGCTAATGTGTCTTGCTGTTTAATGTCTGTGTTTCTTTGTGTTTGGTCTCAGGCTGCTGTCTGACAGCGTTTGTCACCGTCAACCTGTGGTGATGGCTGCTGCTTTATAAGCCGTTGTTGTTTTTCTGGCCACTTTGGGACAGAACTGCCCATCCTTATGGGCATATTATATATATATATCTTAATTATTGTTATTAGTATTTTAAGGTTTTTATATCATTCTGGAGCTTCCCAGTGGTGTTCCTTGTGTCAAATTTTGGTCAAAGTATGTATGTTTTAGCGTCAAAATGCTATCTTCTCAAGCCCCTATAAAACTTTTTTTTCCACGTGGCGACGCTGCTACATTTACAGCACATATACAGTACATCATTCTGATCCATGTATTAACGTTACATACAATAAATTAAGATGGCGTTTAGCATACTCCAGGTTGGATTACCATCACGGAAGCTAAGCAATGCACTGCCGTGTCAACGTTACATCGTTCTCTCCAAAGCCACCAGACTCCATTCACAAAAGCAGCAATTTTACCTGGCAGAATGTGGGAGTACACGTACAACCTGGTGGTAAGTCTTTCAGTTCTTTCCTACGTTAGCACAACTAACTTTGACTCAGCTTGTGCTAGCATCCTTTAAATGCATTTATGTGACAATGTAGACTGAAGTGTTTAATTCAAAAGATTAAGGGATGCACCTATACATCTTTTTCAGTCCAGATACAGATCGCGATACCTGTGCTTTGGGTATCGGTACTGATCCAATACCAGTATTTAATTAAGACTCTGTATGCCTCACTGTGGAAACGAATGGGATTATTCTTTTATGTGTATCACAACATCAGGCTTGACTTAAATATTGCTTTCTTAACAAGTAATTACATAAACATACTGAATTATTTATAATTAAAATGAGTCGTGCACCAGCAAAAAAAAAAATCTTCAACATTAACAGGGATTACAATTGAAATGTAAACCTTTTTAACGCCAGGTTTTTGTGATGTAAGAAAATGACACCATGATAAGTCATTTCTGAACTTTTTCCACCTTTATTGTAACCTATAATCTGTACAATTCAATCGAAAAACAAACAATTTTGGGGGAAAAAAAAACCTGGTAGCATGAATATATAAATCCTTAAACTAATACTTAGCTGAAGCACCTTTTGATTCGATTATAGCACTTCTTTTTGGGTAGGAGTCTATCAGCATGGCACATCCTGACTTGGCAATATTTGCCCTCTCTTCCTTGCAGAAATGCTCCAACTCTGTCAGATTGTGAGGGCGCCTTAAGGTTTTGCGCCAAAATTGACTGGTATTTAGACGTGTTCATAATTCCCTCCACAACATGATGCTCCATGTTGCTGTAGGCCTCTTTGCAGCCTCGCTGACCAGTTTTCTTCTCGTCTTTTCATCAGTTTTGGAGGGACGTCCAGGTCTTGGTAACGTCTCTGTTGTGCCATATTTTCTCCACTTGTTGGTGACCATCTTCACCATGCTCTATGGTATATCTAATGCCTTGGAAAGTCTTTTGTGCTCTTCGCCTGACTGATATCTTTCAACAATGAGATCCATTTGATGCTTTGTGAGCTCTTTGCAGCCCACGGCTTTTGCTGCAAGAAGTAAATGTCAGAAAAATCCGACTAGAACAGCTGAACTTTAGTTGGGGTTTATCAGTCACTTTAATTGATGGCAGATGTGAACTGACTATTTAACATCAGTCTGAACACAACCACATCTCCAGTTATAAGAGGGAGTACACACTTATGCAACCACATTATTTTAATTAATTTTATTTCTATCCACTGTACTGTATATCCAATGTGATCCACATCCTAGTAGGAGCAGGAGTATTAGAAACACCTTATAATATCAGTGCTGTTGGATTAGATTGTATTTCGCTATATGTATATATATATGTATATATATTTTTCTGGCCACTCAGCACATGCTCCTGTTTAGTAACTGTTATAAGTGACGGTTTCCTGATGTGATGAATCTGTGACAAATTGGGGATTCCAGCAAAAAAGGTAATTTTACAAAAATCTTGCCAGCGTAAGGGAAGCGTGGCATATGTTGATATTTGATGACCAGCAATTTCTCACAAGCCTTGGCAGATGCTCATGTGCATCCATTTCTTGGTGTTCCTACCTGGTATGACGACCAGGTTGATATGATATCATATCATTACATACGGAAACTAATCCTAACATTGACCCCAGTGATACTGGTGTTCAGATTCAAATTTATCTTTCACTTAATCCCCTCAGGTCTACAGAAAACCACAGGAAACACAACACCATACTGCACTGTCAACAAATACTACATTATACATCAATTTCTGTTGTGTGCAGCTTATGCTGATATCATGACATCCGACCTCTTCACATTTCAGAGGTGACAGCTGGTAACAGCAATGCCCCCTCACCTTCCTATGTGCAACATGGCTGACGAGACACAGCCCTACATAAGGATGCACAATTACCTGATAACTCATTTATTTATTTCTAATCATGACTTTAGAGGTATGGTTGGGGTGTGCCGATACACTCAGCTCACGATACGATACACAACACACACAAAATGACTGAACAAGTAGCGTTTTATTAAAAAGACTCAAAATGCAAAACAATGCTGTTTTTTACCTTATAGGTCCATTTTCCATGAGACTGTAATGTTAGAAGTAGTAACATGGTTTAACCTAATCATCTTGTCATAGAACGTGTTACTATTCAAGTCTTTAAAAACCGTATTTAACTGTGAGTCAGAGCTGCTTCAGGACAGACTCAGTAATGTTAGTTAGTAGTCCTGGTTCAGACTGAGAGGACAGACTCAGTAACGTTAGTTAGTAGTCCTGGTTCAGACTGAGAGGACAGACTCAGTAACGTTAGTTAGTAGTCCTGGTTCAGACTGAGAGGACAGACTCAGTAACGTTAGTCAGTAGTCCTGGTTCAGACTGAGAGGACAGACTCAGTAACGTTAGTTAGTAGTCCTGGTTCAGACTGAGAGGACAGACTCAGTAACGTTAGTTAGTAGTCCTGGTTCAGACTGAGAGGACAGACTCAGTAACGTTAGTTAGTAGTCCTGGTTCAGACTGAGAGGACAGACTCAGTAATATTAGTTAGTAGTCCTGGTTCAGACTGAGAGGACAGACTCAGTAACGTTAGTTAGTACTCCTGGTTCAGACTGAGAGGACACACTCAGTAACGTTAGTTAGTAGTCCTGGTTCAGACTGAGAGGACAGACTGTAACGTTAGTTAGTAGTCCTGGTTCAGACTGAGAGGACAGACTCAGTAATGTTAGTTAGTAGTCCTGGTTCAGACTGAGAGGACAGACTCAGTAATGTTAGTTAGTAGTCCTGGTTCAGACTGAGAGGACAGACTCAGTAACGTTAGTTAGTAGTCCTGGTTCAGACTGAGAGGACAGACTCAGTAACGTTAGCTAGTAGTCCTGGTTCAGACTGAGAGGACATACTCAGTAACGTTAGCTAGTAGTCCTGGTTCAGACTGAGAGGACAGACTCAGTAACGTTAGTTAGTAGTCCTGGTTCAGACTGAGAGGACAGACTCAGTAACGTTAGTTAGTAGTCCTGGTTCAGACTGAGAGGACAGACTCGGTAACGTTAGTCAGTAGTCCTGGTTCAGACTGAGAGGACAGACTCAGTAACATTAGTTAGTAGTCCTGGTTTAGACTGAGAGGACAGACTCATTAACATTAGTTAGTAGTCCTGGTTCAGACTGAGAGGACAGACTCAGTAACGTTAGTTAGTAGTCCTGGTTCAGACTGAGAGGACAGACTAGTAACGTTAGTTAGTAGTCCTGGTTCAGACTGAGAGGACAGACTCAGTAACGTTAGTCAGTAGTCCTGGTTCAGACTGAAAGGACAGACTCAGTAACGTTAGTTAGTAGTCCTGGTTCAGACTGAGAGGACAGACTCAGTAACATTAGTTAGTAGTCCTGGTTCAGACAGAGAGGACAGACTCAGTAACGTTAGTCAGTAGTCCTGGTTCAGACTGAGAGGACAGACTCAGTAACGTTAGTTAGTAGTCCTGGTTCAGACTGAGAGGACAGACTCAGTAACGTTAGTTAGTAGTCCTGGTTTAGACTGAGAGGACAGACTCAGTAACGTTAGTTAGTAGTCCTGGTTCAGACAGAGAGGACAGACTCAGTAACATTAGTCAGTAGTCCTGGTTCAGACTGAGAGGACAGACTCAGTAATGTTAGTTAGTAGTCCTGGTTCAGACAGAGAGGACAGACTCAGTAACGTTAGTTAGTAGTCCTGGTTCAGACTGAGAGGACAGACTCAGTAACGTTAGTTAGTAGTCCTGGTTCAGACTGAGAGGACAGACTCAGTAACGCTAGTTAGTAGTCCTGGTTCAGACTGAGAGGACAGACTCAGTAACGTTAGTTAGTAGTCCTGGTTCAGACTGAGATGACAGACTCAGTAACGTTAGTTAGTAGTCCTGGTTCAGACTGAGAGGACAGACTCAGTAATGTTAGTTAGTAGTCCTGGTTCAGACAGAGAGGACAGACTCAGTAACGTTAGTTAGTAGTCCTGGTTCAGACTGAGAGAACAGACTCAGTAACGTTAGTTAGTAGTCCTGGTTCAGACTGAGAGGACAGACTCAGTAACGCTAGTCAGTAGTCCTGGTTCAGACTGAGAGGACAGACTCAGTAACGTTAGTTAGTAGTCCTGGTTTAGACTGAGAGGACAGACTCAGTAACGTTAGTTAGTAGTCCTGGTTCAGACTGAGAGGACAGACTCAGTAACGTTAGTTAGTAGTCCTGGTTCAGACTGAGAGGACAGACTCAGTAACGTTAGTTAGTAGTCCTGGTTCAGACAGAGAGGACAGACTCAGTAACGTTAGTTAGTAGTCCTGGTTCAGACTGAGAGGACAGACTCAGTAACGTTAGTTAGTAGTCCTGGTTCAGACAGAGGACAGACTCAGTAACGTTAGTTAGTAGTCCTGGTTCAGACTGAGAGGACAGACTCAGTAACGTTAGTTAGTAGTCCTGGTTCAGACTGAGAGGACAGACTCAGTAACGTTAGTTAGTAGTCCTGGTTCAGACTGAGAGGACAGACTCAGTAACGTTAGTTAGTAGTCCTGGTTCAGACTGAGAGGACAGACTCAGTAACGTTAGTTAGTTAGTAGTCCTGGTTCAGACTGAGAGGACAGACTCAGTAACGTTAGTTAGTAGTCCTGGTTCAGACCGAGAGGACAGACTCAGTAATGCTAGTTAGTAGTCCTGGTTCAGACCGAGAGGACAGACTCAGTAACGTTAGTTAGTAGTCCTGGTTCAGACCGAGAGGACAGACTCAGTAACGTTAGTTAGTAGTCCTGGTTCAGACTGAGAGGACAGACTCAGTAACGTTAGTTAGTAGTCCTGGTTCAGACAGAGAGGACAGACTCAGTAACGTTAGTTAGTAGTCCTGGTTCAGACAGAGAGGACAGACTCAGTAACGTTAGTCAGTAGTCCTGGTTCAGACTGAGAGGACAGAATCAGTAACGTTAGTTAGTAGTCCTGGTTCAGACTGAGAGGACAGACTCAGTAACGTTAGTCAGTAGTCCTGGTTCAGACTGAGAGGACAGAATCAGTAACGTTAGTTAGTAGTCCTGGTTCAGACTGAGAGGACAGACTCAGTAACGTTAGTCAGTAGTCCTGGTTCAGACAGAGAGGACAGACTCAGTAACGTTAGTTAGTAGTCCTGGTTGAGAATTTTTAAATTAATGCTTAAAATTATGTTTATCATTAAAACTATATATATATATTTATTATTAAATTCAATAGATTTAATTACCTTTAAAATCATGCTTATTATTATTATTAGTAGTAGTAGTAGTAGTAGTATTTAAATTATGCCATAATTAAATAAATTTACTCCATATTTTTTAATTATTTCTTTTAACCGACAGCCCTTATACACTGCCGGACAACTAAGTAAACAGTAGCCACTGATGAAGACCATGAAATTCAGATGAAAACGCTGATTAAATGAATAAGTGGACCTTGAGTTTAAAATTTATATCAAGACATTTTTTTAAATATTAAGATTTTATCCCCATGTGACTCACCAGACTATTCCCTGTGCTCCGGATCCGATGGGTCTAAGGTTCTGGTAGCGCTTTAAAACCATAAAAGTTGAATCGCCCACATCTATACTGTAGTACTCCTTTTCACGCTTGTTCCGGTTCATGGTGAAGCCTTGGACAAACGCTATGGCTGGGCATCCAAGTGGAGCTCTCCTCTCAAGACCTGCAGTGTGTAAAGACAAAGAGACATTGTCATTTTTTTTTTAACCACTTTTCAACCTTCACTTTCCTTTCTAGCGGCCGAAACATCCACACTGAACTAAAATGCATATTATGTGCATGCGCATTATGTAATTAATGTTGAACACCCTTATTTCAACGATTTCTTTAAATAATGTCAACTCTATAGCAGTGATCAACCCCACTGATGCAGATATGCATCACATGTGCAGTGGTTCAGTATAAATGTCACGTTACTGTCGCTTCATTAGTTATAATGACCACTATACACTGTATAACCCAAAGGCTCTGGGTAGCGGAGTGATGATGGAGGCAGAGAGCGACAGAGGAAGCAGGAAGCTGGGTTTCATGCTGCGTCTGAAGACGACCAATCATTAGAGGAATTTGGAGCATTGTGCTGAGGAGGTCAGCGTTGTGATGATAGCTGTACGTTCCACGGACCGTGACCCACGACCTCTGGATTTCTCTGACTGCTGCTAACCCACCCCTCCGTCCTTTCAGTACTCGTTAGCCTATGAGCTTTTCCTTCTCTTCATCTTCCTACTCTTGGGTACATGGTTCTTCCTCTTTTCCTCCATTTAAGCTTTCTCTTCTCTACACCAGAAAAGTGATCTTTCTGTTGAACTCAAATCCAGCTGGGTGCCTCCTCCTCTACTTGTGTTTATCCTTTCTGCTTCTCCTTCTCATCTTAAATCCTCTCCACTCCTCCTTTCTTCTTGACTCAGACATAACATCATCTTCTGTCTTCATCCAGCAACCTTGTCAACAGTCTGCAGCTGAGCCAAGCTGTGCAAGACGTAGAGGAGCAAATAAAAGGTTCACAAAAGAGCCTGAACTCAGTTATTTTATCTTACAGCAAGAGACATACTGACGAATGTTCAGGAAAAATGGCATACTCGAGCAAACGTTCATATTCTTGCAGGTACAGAAACATAAATAATGAATGTGACACTTCCACAGAATCCAAACTTTACTAAATAAACTCAATCAAACAAAAATACCCTAACCCCCCCCCCCCCGCCTCTTCCCCCCCCCACCTCCCCCCCCCCCCCTCTTTTCCCATTCCTCTTTTTTTTTTCATTTCTCCCAAAAAAATTTATAATTTTTTTTTTTTTTTTATAATTTTTTTTTCCCTTTATATTATTATATTATAATATTATTATAAAATACCCTTTAAAAAAAATTTTTTTTTTTTTTTTTTTTTTTTTTTTTTTTTTTTTTTTTTTTTTTTTTGTTAGTGGAATTTAAAAAAATATTTTATAATTCCTAAATAAAAAAAAAATAAAAAAAAAAAAACCCCCCAAAAAAAAAAAATAATAAAATTTTTTCAAAAAATTTTTCCCTCCTTATAATAATTAGGAAACCCCTCCTTTTTTTTTTTGTTCCAATTTATCTGAGATGGTGTCATTCTTATGTGAACAAACATAAACACAACGGGTGACATCAGGTCAACAAAAATGACTGAGATCAGGTCGAAATATCGTACAATAAGTCAATAATCGGGATGTTCATGATTAACGTTTAACTGATAACCTATTTAATGCTATCAGTTAGGCAAGACATATTAATAATTAAATAAAAAGCAGAGAAAAAAAACGCAGAGTAGCGGCTCGTCACTTTAAGGAGAAAAGCTGGTCCACCTTAAGAGTTCACCTTAAGAGGGAGCCCGCACAGATACAGGAAGTTGGCTGTGGACTTCCAGCAGAGGAGTTGTAGTTTGTAGCCTCGTAGCATTTATTCACCGACAAATAAACTGCACACACAGTCTAATACAGCTACGTTCACAGCTATAACGCCACCAACAAACCTACACTCATCGCCACCACACACACACAGTCTGCCGGAAACTTGCTGAAGTTACGCTACAGCGGGCACAAAGCTCCCAGCAAACACATGCTGTTTATCAGACGGTCGCTATCGTTAATCCGGGCAGACACACAGCTGACAACCTGCTAAACTAAACTAAAAGTGTGGTCGAGACTTTTACCAGGAAAGTGGCTGCATGTCTGCGACACAACACGCAGCACCGTGGCTGCTACAGTAACTCTCCTGACGGTGAAATGGAGACAGTGAACGCAGCACCGTGGCTGCAACAGTACCTCTCCTGAAGGTGAACTGCAGACAGTGAACGCAGCACTGTGGCTGCTACAGTAACTCTCCTGAATGTGAACTGGAGACAGTGAACGCAGCACCGTGGCTGCTACAGTAACTCTCCTTAAGGTGAACTGGAGACAGTGAACGCAGCACCGTGGCTGCTACAGTAACTCTCCGACAGTGAACTGGAGACAGTGAAAGCAGCACCGTGGCTGCTACAGTAACTCTCCTGACGGTGAACTCAGTTGTCTGTTGTGCTCATATAAACATAAAGATGGACGACATGACAGCTGCCCAAAACTGAAATCCAAACATCTGGATCACCCTCTGGTGGCTGGCTGTGTGAGTGTGAGTCATAAATCCCGCCCCCTTCATGTTAGCAAATGGGAAAAAAAAAACTAAAAAGTCAAAGTATATGTCAAATAAATTTAGGTACTTCTTATGTGATCATTTTTCTGATAAGTTTGGTTTTAATTATTTGACTTGAATCTCATCGTCTATCTATATATACAGTCTATTAATGAAACAATGGCTTTTTTGGCATAACTTAGATCAAACAAAGCAAAACCTCTTTGTGTATATTTCCCAACTGTAGCAAGGCTGCAAGAATTTATTTGCAGGATCATGACCGCTATAATAACCTTGATATAAAGTGTTCTCATGTCCCTATATTTCCACATTATTCAGCCTGATGTTGCATAACATCAAATCTTTAGACTGATCCACCCAGCAGCAAAAATGTCAACACCATTTGCCAGAAGTATCTGGCAGCAAAGGGACCAGAAATAATATGTAAGCAACTTCTATAAGGCTTTACAGAAAATAAATGTCAGTGGGTAAATCAAATATAAGCTGCATCGGTGAGAGAGAGAGAGAGAGAGAGAGAGAGAGAGAGAGAGAGAGAGAGAGAGAGAGAGAGAGAGAGAGAGAGAGAGAGAGAGAGAGAGAGAGAGAGAGAGAGTATACTTGTGTTGCGTCCTACCAGGTCTATTTAAACACTGCAGAATATGTCTGAGCAAATGTTGGGCTTCAGCGAGCACTGTGACATGATTTTCTCCTATTTGGAGACAGAACATCACATATCGGGGTGACTGTGAGACCGGAGGATCTGCGGCTGTTTGTCGAAACAGGGATGACAGCGTGTGTCAGGCTGTCAGCCCAATTCAACTGTTAGGAGGCGTGTTGTACAGCCAGGGCTGCACGCAAATACACAATGAATGAGCGAAAGCAAGTCATGGAGTGTGTTCTGCATGTTTAGATAGAACAAAACACTACACAGGCCCACGTCTACATTTAATCTATCTATCTGACACCTTCAGGGGTCATTCAGAGCTATTGATAATCCTTATCAGTATAATATTGACATCAAAGTTGCAGCTTTATCACAGATTTCCCATCATTCACAGCCGACGTAGTTGTTGCCCTCCTTTGTAAATAATGTTTCCGACAACCACGCAGAAAAAACTGTGTCAAGTAGCGTCAGATATGGCTTTTGGAGAGGCGAACACACATTCCTCTTGGCAATCCTGTCCAGATTTACACTGGTATCTCCCTCAAAGCTGTCCATCACGCTGTCTCTCCTGGGAGTCCATCTGTCCCTCATCGGCTATCAGAGGTCTGCCCTTGTTCCCTCTGAATACAGTAACTGTCCAGCTTCTTGCATGTATCAACAGGGTTTGAGTTATCTGCACGGCCAAGATTGAGTCCAGGCCACCAGCAAACTGGAGGAGTTAGATTTTATCTTAAAACTGCTGCATTCAGCCAAAGTAATGGCTGATGATAAGAGCCCATTCTGTGCCAAACATTGGTACCAGTAAAGACACTGTACCACATTTTTCTTCCAATTTTCTGGAGGGACAATTTCAGGGAAAGGCAGGTTCATCTGCGTTCTGTTTCGGCGGGGTTTCAAATAAAAATGCCCACTCAGCCATTGCAAAAAGCAGTGACGTAGGTTACAAAAAATAAGCTAACCAAAGCTTATCATTAACTGCTTTTGTGAATGTCATCTGGTGGCTTTGAAGAAAGAGGTACAACAGTCAGCCCATCTGAAACAGCTTTTCACCACTTTACCTCAGAGTCAGGCAGCCCTTTCCGACAAGGAAGTGAAGCCATTATCACTATCACTGTCTTCAAAGCCACCAGACCACATTCACATTTCACCCTTTTACATCGCAGAACATGGGAGTTGCTGTTCCACGTCTCCATCGGTTAGTTCGTTTGTTAATGTGCGACTTTCGGATCTGAACTAGCATGATGTCCACAGCAGTACAGCACTTAGTCTCTGTGCCAGTGCTCCTGTCTGTTTCTCCAGCCGTCGTCTAAGTTACTGTAGGTAATGTTAATACACTGAATATAAGGATGTTTACATACTGTACATGTAGCAGCGTCATCATGCAGAAACCTAAATCAGGTCACGTAGCATTTTGATGCAGAAACATACATACTTTGTCCAAAATCTGAATGTTTGGATGTCCCTGTCTGGATTCATTTCACAACAATGACCTGCTAGCTGTACATTACCCCTTACATATCTTTACATTGTAAATTGTTTGCTGCTATATTAACGTTCTGAGTATCCTATAGAGCACCTTTAAGGCCCCATTTGACCATATAGTGGATGAGACAGCCCAAACAAAGTTTCATCAAATAAAGCAAAGCAGAGTACAAGTGCACGCCCTAAAACACCAGCATATAGACCCGTCCACTGGAGCGTGCAGAGAAACACCCCCATAACAAACAGTAACGTTACTATGTGCCTTCCACCCCCTTAATAAACACCTCACACATGCTGTTGCCTTTTTGATGGCAAAAGACATGGTGCCGCTACATAACATATGTGCTGTATGTATATATTTATTATTTTCATATTTATGCTGACATGATTGTAAGGATGTCATGATACCAGAGATGTAGTAGTCGATACCAATACCAGTGTATTTCCAAGACACATCACAAGAACGTTATAATTCACCTTCGCCCAGTTGTCATTTTGCTGAGCAGACCGTGAACGTCTCATAATATAACTCAATGACACCTCCGTTAACGCTTTGTTTTTTCTCTCTGCCGTGTCTCCCTTCCCAGTCAAACTGAAACATGATACAGCGTGCATATAGCGTCTATTGTGCATGTGTAACTGTCAGAAAGCATCAATACAGAGGAATGAATAACCACGGCGGCAGGACAGCCAAGAAAGCAGATAACTGTGGTTCTCTATTCCCATCAGGGTACTGCAGAAAAAGAGTAGCGTCACGTTGGTGCCGAAGTATCGTTCTCATGACATCCCTACATGATTGGAGATTTTTTTTTATTTTTGTATGATTTATTAATCCAAATAGATTTTCAGTTTGCAGCTCAGATAATTCTTGGTGATATTTGGGGATTTGAATCTGAATTTTAAGCTCAAGGGGATCTTGAACAGCAGGAATAGTGAGTGAAGTAAATGTGATGTAAAGTACATCAATATGGACTGCTACGAAAACAAAAAAGTGCCATTTGCCATATTACCCAGCCACACAGATGTCATCATGCATAACGTACATAATCAATTGAAACAAACAAGCAAGCCTTAGCGTATTTGAACAGCTACGTGAGGTGCGAGCTCAAAACATATTTGCACAAGGATAAAAAATGACTAATGAAACATCACATCTTGCAAAAAAGGATTTGAACATGATCCAAAGGTGGGAAAGACATGAGCGAGTGGTGATCCATGACTTATCTGTGGCAGCATGCAGCCGTTTTATTTTGTCAGGGCCGGTCCCTGCAAACAGGTTAGATCGGGACAACCTGCACATGACACAGCGTGGCTTGTCTTTTTATCAAATACTGACTACACCTTGCAAATTATGGCGAGTACTAGAAGCTGACCTGTTAACAGAGTTGCTCACACAGTACATTCAGCTTTAACATGGAGGAACAAAGGAATGAATGGCCAACCCTGATATGTTTAACACTGTGAAGAAAAAATTTCACAATAGACCCAAAATGAAGGATGCGCCGATCCGATACTCACTATCAGTATCGGTCCGATACTGGCTAAAATCACTGAATGAGATCTTAGAGGGAGTAAAAAGTATAATCCCATCCATTCCCATCATATACGCTCTTATATATTTATGTCTGTAACGGGACTCAGTCCATCACATACACTCTTATAAGTCAGCATTTCCAGGTAATTTTTCCGGGGCTAAAGTGCAGCCCTGACAGAACATGTAATATGTGTGAACGCGTGACAGTGTTCGTTAAAGAACAGACTGACAATATTGAGTGACTTACAGTGGGGAGAGGAGATATGGCAGAGCGTTTTGTCTTCTTCATGATTTTAGCTGCTGTTTTATTCTATTTTACAAACCTCACGTTGCATTACGTTACGGCATCGCTCCAAAAGGAACTAAAATAGTAAACGACTATTTTACTGGAGGTGAAAACTCATAAACGCACTTTGGGGAGAGAAAGACAGACTGACAGAAGTAGATGATGGAGAGCGCACACAATAAACTGCATTAACTATCTGAAAATTGTGTGCACGTGAGCGAAAAGAAACCCTTTTAATATCTCATTAAACTAATATCAACACACAGAGATGGAAGAAAAACGCAGATCTCTACTTGCGTTAAAGTAGTAATACGATAAAATACTAACTACAAGTAAAGGTCGTGCATTCAAAATATTAGGCCACTCAAGTAAAAGTACATAAGTATTAGCATCAACATATACGTTAAGTACTCATTATGCAGAATACTATATATTGTATTATAATTATTGATGTATTAAAGTGTTCACTTTAATGTTGCAGCTGATAAATGTGGAGCTCATTTTAATGACTTTATATACTGCTGGACTGTTTAATCTATGATAACACATCACCATTTATTAGTTCATTCAATTTTGTATTGATAACCTGAAACTTTAAGTAACTAAAGTTATTTAATTTACTTTGTTGATTGAAAGAGGGGAAAAAGACAGTACTGGATTGGTATCCCTATCAGCAGATACTCAAGGTTGTGGTACCGGTAAAAGTGGTATCGAGCCATCAACGGGGCCTCCAGATATGAACGTGTCCTCGTCATGTGTTAGCCAGGACCTTTCCTGCTACCTCTCCCTTTTGGTGCAGGAATCAGATTTCTTGGTGCTTTTTGGCTGACCGCTGCTCTTCCCTTGGCAGGTTGTTTAGAAAACCTCCCTAGCAATGTGCAGTGCAGTCTGGGAGCTGCATCACCCAAATGTGACTACAGGAACACGCTCGGTAGATAGTATAACTGAGATGCACACACCAGACACGCTAGCTGCAACCTGTGACTATCTCAACCAAACCTACCTTTGACCAGACAATCCTAATAACCCAGATCAACTCTATAATATCACTGATAATCTCCACATTTGATCCCTTGGCTTGATAAGCTATCTTACTTCACTGTTAGGACAGATGATGATGCTTGTTTACTATTTGATCGCTTTAACAAAGATAAACCAAACTGTTCCACTGTGCAATTGCAAAAAATAAATATTACTTACCTTTCAATTTGCAGGTCAGTGTGTCTATTAACATCACATAAAAACCACATAAACAGACGGACTGCAGCCTTGCATGTAGCCAGACACTAATATCCCATCTGCACAGTGTTGTTATTGAATTAAAACAGATACTGCTTCAGTATACTAACTAGTGTAAACCCACCTATGCTGAGTTTACAGTGCAGATATCGAGTTTGTCCACCTTCCACGCGACTATAAACATGTATGAGAGCATGTAAGAGCAGTAAATATTAGCCAACTGTCGTTAGCTTAAAACAGGGTGTATTCAAAGGCGTCGATAAGTGATTTCTGTTTACACGAAGGATGTTTTCGTCTTTAGGTGACCACAGACTGGAGGTCACGGCGTTTTAGTTGAACCTTTCACTAGTTACACGTCTTGTAACACCGCCCGGTTCACAGTTTACAGCGTGTTAGCTGTGCTAATGTGTGTGTGTAGCAGTGCCACTGGTAGGTTAGCGTTACACTGGTGTGTTTCCCAGCGTAGCCGCTCAGTCTGGTTGCCTTTTACCAGTTAGCTAGGCCAGACCTGTCCTGCCTGCTGTGGTGGCCACCGTGTGTAATGTAGAAACACCTATTTACAGTAACGTGTGTGAGCCGTCTGCTCTCGCCCCTCAACTGTTGACAATAACAATTCAAACATATCTCATATGAAGAAATAATATGTCGAGCTCACCCCTCTCCGGTTAATTCCAACGGTGTCGACCCGCAGTCGCCGTTTCGCTGCCTTGCCGGAGACACAACTCGGACGTTTTTTTTTCTGGAGGAAAAAACAGCTCTTTAATCCCCCTTTTTCCTCCGGATACGCTCCCGTTTCCCTTCACACTAGCAGATCGGGGTCATCGCAAAATACATGTGTCGCTTCTACGTAACCTAATCGCTGTGCTTCCGTGACACAAGCAGTTTCTGCCATTTCATAGCAGCGTCGTCGAAGCCTTGCGATGTTTCCTCGGCTGCACAATGAGCACCGGGGGGACGTTCAAGAACGCCTGCGCGTTCCCGGCAGCCGCTCCTGGAAAGCGGAAGCGACGATTTCGCAACGTTTTGAAATGACACCGCATGCAGCGTGAATATGCTATTTCACACATATTTAGTGGCGTATTTTAAAAAAATATTTTAAAATGCATACATACATTATACAGAAATATACGTATGCAAATGCTGAGATTGTATTTAAAGGGCCAGTGTGTATAATTTTGGGGATCTACTAGCAGAAATGGTTTTCTTTAGTGTATAACCTGAAAATAAGAATTGATGTGGTTTTGTTACCTTAGAATGAGCCTTTTCTTTCTTTCAGAGCAGGTCAAGCCCCCAGGGAAGTGCGCTAGTCATTGATCCCAACATGGTTGTAGTGGCCAGCGTTGGTACTGCAACTTCTGTGTCCATCCCATTGGGCCCAGAAAGACTTTTTCTCATTAGCTGCATTCACATGGATACAAATAATCAGAATAAAGGCCCAGTCAGATTAAAAATGCTTCATGTAAACACGTCAATCGTAAAAAAAAAAAAATATCCGCTAACGTCTCTTTCTCAATGTAAATCTATGGGAAAAAAGTCTTTTTGGGCCCAATGGCGTCACATGATGGACGCAGAAGTAGTTAGTGATGGCTGACACGCGAAGCTCCGGTGCATGCGCCGTAGCTCATAAAGCAGAAGTATCGAAGAACAGTGCCGAGGCGTGGCTTGGTCACGTGACTTATGATATTCGACACACTTGAGTGACGTATGAAGCAGCTGAATGCTTCGAATCACCTCATTGGTTTGGTTTGTCATGTGAGTCACTTGCCGGGATCGAACGTGCTCTGGGATTGGAGTCCCTATTTCGCAGAGTAGGTTGGTTTTAAATGTCCCATACCACAACAAGTGAAGATCTATTTAGGGTTACATACAGATATTCCAAATTAGGATCATGGTTTTCAATAATTATTGTCATTATTACTAGTAATATTATTATTGTGTCCACTACAAACATACAGTCATCTAGTGTAGTCAAATAGGAATGTGCATGGACAATCAAATCCAAAACATGAACCACTGGGATGTGTTGTGCATTAAATAGGTATGCTGCAGAATGGAAAATAGTTTGACTCTTCGACAGGTCTCGGTTGCACATCATTTTTAATGACCACTAGATGTCCTCCTCGAGCACTGTGTCATTGGAGCCTCGAGCAATGAAACAGGTTTCGTAAAAAGCGTCAAAGCTTCAACAAAGCCTCATTCGGCATCACTAGTTGTAGTACCTCTGTTTGGCCACTACATACCATCCATCCATCCATCGTCAACCGCTTATCCCGTTAGGGGTCGCGGGGAGGCTGGAGCCGATCCCAGCTGGCATTGGGCGAAGGCAGGGTACACCCTGGACAGGTCGCCAGTCCATCGCAGGGCACATAGAAACAGACAACATATAGACAGACAACCATTCACGCTCACATTCACACCTACGGGCAATTTAGAGTAATCAATTAACCTAAACAGCATGTCTTTGGATGGTGGGAGGAAGCCGGAGTACCCGGAGAAAACCCACGCTTACACGGGGAGAACATGCAAACTCCACACAGAAGA
The DNA here is from genome assembly GCA_947000775.1 of Pterois miles. Classification (NCBI taxonomy): domain Eukaryota; kingdom Metazoa; phylum Chordata; class Actinopteri; order Perciformes; family Scorpaenidae; genus Pterois; species Pterois miles. Next base: position 308,349 of record CAMQGK010000246.1, on the reverse strand, counting down.
GCCGCAAGCTGGAATCGAACCTGCGACCCTCTTGCTGTGAGGCGACAGCGCTAACCACTACACCACCGTGCAGCCCCCATTACATACCTGCTTGGCATATACTCTCTGAGAAAGTTTGTGATCCGGCAGCCACGTTGCAGTAAGTTAAGGAAATCCCAAGCACCGCCCACCAGCCAAAGAAAACTTCCTCATTTTACAGCTAAACAGCCACCACAAGATGTTTCTGAAAAATCTGAAAAGAGAAATGGGCATTACAGTAACAGAATATTAATTCATATTTAATCAGCGCTGCCTGGTTTGACCGTTTGATCAAAGATCTCCTGTGATTGACAGCTACTTCTCTTGAATGAACAGCCAATAGGAACGCTCTCTCTCTCTGAAGTGACCCATGATTGGCCAAAGTCTCCCGTTACGGGCTTGATGTTTTAAAGCCTGAAAACAGAGCCACGAGGAGGTGCAGAAGTCTAGTTTTCTCTCACAACACTTGAATTACAACATGCTGAAAGGTTATTATGGAAGTTTTGCCGCCGAAATATTCTGCCTACTGAAGGTTTAATATGGTACTTTTAATTTACATCATCATCATTTACATTTTTTGAATACAGTGTCTCTACATTGTTTTTTTACCTTGGCGTTTTGAAATACCTTATCAGCCTTGACATCTGGTTATTCACCAAGCCATGGGTATTGGCCAATCAGGTATTGATGGAAAGTAGGACAATTAATGTGTCAGTTGTGGTCGAAACATCAGATTAACACAGTCCTTTGCTGCCCCATCTGCCGTCAGCTTGCCCTGCAAATCCAATTATGTTCTTATGTCCCCTAGTCTAAAAATAGTTGAAAATGAAGCAAAACACAGAAACAACACGTCATTAGATGAGCGAGCGGAGCGAGCAATGTTACGGAGCTGATGTGTCCATTGTGTGGAGACGATGGAGATGGTGTGAAAAGCTGCCATGACGGACAGTCACACTCGGCCTAGGGAGAGGAGGGTGGAATGGCAGCAGGGGGATGCATAAGAGGAAGAAGGATTAGGTTCAGAGTGGCGGATGTCTGAAGGAACTTAAAGAGGAATCTTTTCAGATACCGGATGAAATAAGGTACGCAAAACAAGTTCTGTCTTTGTCTGTTACTCATCAAACCCCCTGTAGGCCTTTAAATGTGTGTTTTCAGACACAGCGCTGGCTGGAGCTAAAAGTACAGGGCTCTTTATATGTGCTGCTGCTGCTGCTGCTACTGGTGGTGGTGGTGCTACTGTCGCAACACACAACTGGCCACCAATCTTTAAGTTGTTCTAGCGGGCTCATGATCATCATATGAAAGTAGGAAACCTAAGGAATTTACTGGTACCCACCATGTCATACTACCTCGTTGCAAAGGAGGTTAAATGACACTCCAAATTTTGGCGAGGAAACACTGGCATTCAAAGGGGTCCCTTGACCTCTGACCTCAATAAATGTGAATGTAAATGGGATCTCTGGGTCCCCACCAGTCTTCCCTTTACAGACATGCCCACTTTATGATGATCACATGCAGTTTGGATCAAGTCATAGTCAAGTCAGCACATTGACACACTGACAGCTGTTGTTGCCTGTTGGGCTGCAGTTTGCCATGTTGTGATTTGAGCAGATTCTTATACTAAACGTAGTACCTGTGAGGGTTTCTGGACAATATTTGTAATTATTTTGTGATTTCCAATAATAAATATATGCATACATCTGCATAGAGCAATCAGATTTGCCCACTCCCATTAATTCCTGTTAATAAGATATTAAATATTTGACAAACCTCCCTTTAAGGTATATTTTGAAAAGTTAAAAAATGTGCAATTGTGTTGCCATTAATGGCAATTAACTATGAACTATCGTGCAATTAACTGCAATGAAATATTTATTCCATTGACAGCCCTAATAAATAAATAAATACACATTCACATAATGGTCATTTTGACATGTCACAGTAGCAAAAGCACAGATGTAAATACTCGAATGCTGGTTGAATCCCATTTAGCTGAGTCATTTTCAGGGTAATTTTATAGTTCATGACTTACTGGGACACTTGAACAGAACAGAGCCATCTTTAATGTTACTGCCGTAGTAAAACGTGTGTTTCCGGCTATAACAATTCATTACATCTACTGTGAAAAAGTCCTCCACTGATTGTTGCCGAAACCTGACCCCAGGTTGTCTAAGGTGAATCTACCTGATTAACAGAGCTGAGTTAAAGTAGTACACTACATTAAAATAACTGAAAGTAAATTAAAGAAACAAAGTCATCAGGGTGGAAAGCAATAAACTGTTTCCCTCCTCTTATCCTTTAATATATATAATAGAAAGAATAACACGATTATAATAAGATGCGTTCTAGATGCAACATCCAGACATTAATCTGATTATCGGACAAATTAATGAAAACACCGGTTACGGAGTTACAGGGATCCATGCTAATGCTTGGGAGTGTTATATTAATCTGTTTGCTCTTCTTCCTGTTTTGTGGCATAAAGCAATCCTACTGTACAGACTGAATTGGTACAAGTTGATACAGCATGGATTCTCAAAAAGATAATTTGATTTAACAATCAACAAAAATGTACAAATATATTGTGTTTTCTTCAAGCCAATAAAAACGGCAGCTTCCCGGAATCATTAATCTGGTAAAACAAAAAGGAACCCGTGTTGAAGCATTCGGCATGTTTGCTCGGTTTTTATGTGGTCAGTAGAGATTGCTTTATACTGATGGGAAAAGAATGAAAGCCATGAAGTGTTGGATTTGTTCCCTATTAGATCTAATTCCACTTAACCCTAAGCTTGTCGGTCTCAAACTCCGACCTCTGACCTCTAAACGTTCACTGTGTCAGGCGTACTTAGTAGTGGGATTCTAGCCCATAAGGACATTCAGCCTGTTCGTTAAAGAGGACCTACAGTATTATGCTTATTTTCAGGTTCATACTTGTATTTGACGTTTCTACTAGAAGAAGTTTACATACTTAAATGTTCATAAATCACTTTATTTTTCCTCATACCAGCTGTGCTGCAGCACCTCTTTTCACTCTCTGTCTGATCTCTTTCCCCGCCCTCTTGAAAAGCCCAGTCTGCTCCGATTGGTCAAAAGGCTGATTGGTCAACCAAATCAAACTCTTCAAACACCACTCCAGCTCTGCTCGAACTAGCGTTGTCTGAGGGCGGGCCGAACTTGCCGCTAGGCAGGTATTACGTAACTGTGTTACTTGGTGACGTCACCACATTACGGAAGAAAAGGCGGGACATTGGGCAGCACGTTTCAAGCAGTTCGGGATCAGTGTTTCTGTGGGGAGAGTACTGTATTTTTCGCCCTATAAGGCGCACTTAAAATTACCCAACTCAGACACTGATGATGAAGGACTTGATGGATTTGTGGAAGAGGAATGACCTGAAAAGTGGGTGTATTGTTTTGTATTTCTTGTGTTACAACTGAAAAATGTTGAGAGTTATTGAAGTTATTCATCCATCGTCAACCGCTTATCCCGTTAGGGGTCGCGGGGGGGCTGGAGCCGATCCCAGCTGGCATTGGGCGAAGGCGGGGTTCACCCTGGACAGGTCGCCAGTCCATCGCAGGGCACATAGAGACAGACAACATAGAGACAGACAACCATTCACGCTCACATTCACACCTACGGGCAATTTAGAGTCATCAATTAACCTAAACAGCATGTCTTTGGACGGTGGGAGGAAGCCGGAGTACCTGGAGAAAACCAACGCTTACACGGGGAGAACATGTTATTGAGTTATTAATTGAACTGAATAAAGTTTGACTTATCTGACCGTTTTGTTTCGCTTAATGCACCTTATAATCCGGTGCGCCTTATAGTGCGACAAATATGGTAACTCCCTTTAGCATAGATTTTGGGGTTTGTAATTTTGCAGACCTTTTACATGCACAAAAAATACTTAACACACTAAAGGAAAGGAGAAAAGCGCAAAAGCATTGTAGATTCCCTTTAAAAAATGGCACAACTCCTCCTGTAATGTACTATGTTGTAGTATGCAAGAGTGTTATCACATATTATTGATTTACAAAACTCATTTTTAATGTAGATAAATAATGCAACTAAAGTGAAGTACTGGAGCACATACCTCCCCCCCCCCCCCCCCCACACGACACAGCAGTTCAGTCAATCGACCTGCAGCTTTGAGTGTGTGTCTCCCAGCAGGATGGGTACATTTGTGACCCTGGCGGAAGTGTTGGAGGCCCGGGGTTCAAAACTGGACGAGGATGAGGTCTGGTGTCTGCTGCTCGCCACCACTGAGGCCTTACTGGACATTTCCAAAAAAGGTAACCACTCATCAGTTCCCATTGCATCTGTTTCAGCACACAGGGCTCTTTTCTCAGGCAGCATTCAAGAGCATCCAAACACACTAAGTTTGCACTCAACCAAATGGCGCAAGAGAAAGAAAGATAAACCAGTTTTGTGCTCTGCTCTTGGTTTAGGTTCAGGCAACATGTGCAGCGTGCTGAGTCCAGGCTCGGTGCTGCTGTCAGCCAACGGGAGTCTGGCCTTCAAGAGCTGTGCCCGATACGAAGACGTGGCCTCCTTCACAGCTCCGGAGATCCAGCAGGGTCACGCTGCCTCCACCAGGGCTGCAGCCGAAAAGGTTGGAAAACTTGGCGTCAAGACATGACGTATACGAGTGGTTTTAAACCTTGGGTTCGGGTGTCCCAAAAGGGGTCGCAAGATAAATCTGAGGGGTCATAAGATGAACAAAAACATCTTTTCAATACGTTATTGCAATTTTTAAATTAACATTTATGAAACACTAACAGGGTGATACACAATCTTCAAAGGGGTCACAATATCAGGGTGTGTACGTATTCGAGTTAACCAGAAGTCCATTCATTCCTATGGGAACCTCTGTGATCTTCAAGACTTCGTAGACACACGGTCTACACCAGTCTACATGGTTGCAAGAGAAAGAAGTGGTAAACCAGAAAAAGAAAGATAGACCAGTTTTGTGTTCTGCTCCCAGTTTAGGTTCAGGAATTAGTGAATTAATACCTAACAGCTGCATGAATTACAGCTGTTTATACATCTTTTTCCAAGAGAAAAGTTCATGGCATATTTAGCAGTTTTGTGAAATATTTTGTCAAAAGACGTGTGAACCACAATGCATGTACCCTATATGTTACATAGCTAGCATGCTACCAATCTTAGCTACATATGCTGTCGAACTTTTCACTTAGAAAAACTGTATAAATGTGACTCATCTAGACTGGACAGTGAAAAACAGTTTGCGCAACATAAGAAATTGACTTCTCTCCTGATGTCATCCATAAAAAGATGAATTTCCTCACATTGAACACTAGGGCCGTAATCCGTATACTATACAGATTTATGGATATGAAAAAAAACGGTGAGGAAACAAGGCGTCACCCTTCAATCAGACAATCCGTTAATATGAGCTTCGCACATACAGTTGCACTAGTCCCAAAAAACGGATGTCAGAGAAAGGGTTGTGATATCAGTTGAAATGAATGTCTGAATCATTTCCTTGTCCTGCTGTCCTCAGATGGTTGTGTACTCACTGGGGATGACTCTTTATTGGTGCGTTGATTATCATCTACCTCAAAACCAGGTATTTTCCTCTCTTCCTCTCTCTTCAAACTCATTCTTGCATTTTCTGTTTACGTTATCATCCATTTTGCTGTCACCTTCTTCTTCCCAGCCGGTCCAGCTGAGTGCAGAGCTGGAGGGTGTGCTGTTGAGCATGTGCGAGGACATGGTGGTCAGACGAACCGACCTGCTGACGGTGCTAGAGACCTGCGAGCTTCACCACAGGGCCTCGATGCTGCCTCCTGCTGACCGGCTCATCAGGCAGCTGGTAGACGACGTCTACAGAAACTCGGTGGGTGGGTGGGTAGATGAGTGGATGGTGTTGCTGTGGATGTTTGGTTTAGAGACGTTTTAGTTTTTCGTTGAGTTCACTGATAGCACCAGCTCTCTGCTTGCTTCCTTGACCTGGACGGTGGTGTCTTTGCAGGTTGATCATGTGTCCATGGCTGAAAACGGATCCCGGCTCACAGACCGCAGTCAAATGATCAGGGACAGATTACACAGTAAGAAACTGATCCCACCTGTCAAAGGTCCAGCTGAAATTAAATTGCATTTTTAATAGCTCTAGATTTGAGGAAATATGCTTATCAACTTCTATTGTAGAAAGTTAGATGACAAAATTGATACCACTCTCATGTCTGCGTGCTAAATATGAAGCTACTGCCAGCAGCTAGTTAGCATAGCTTAGCATAAAGACAGGATGCAGGGGAAAACTTTGGCTCTGTCCAAAGGTAAATAAATTAACTCATTAACAGACCCATTTTATCTCTCTCGCCTTAGCTTAGCTAAAAGACAGGAAAGAAGGCAAAACAGCTAACTTGGCTCCGACCAAAGGTAATTAAATCTGGCTTCAAAGCAGACTAATTAACATGGTTTATCTTTACTGTTTAATCAGTACACAAACATACTGCTCCCAGCCAGGAAACAGTCACACACACATAATCCACTATAAAACTATTTGTACAGAAAAATGTAATCTAAAGACAGTGAGCTAATTTCAGTAATTAATGAGCTAATAGTGCTAATAGTAGGCAGGTTTTAACCATTGGTCAGACTAAGGCTAGTTGTTTCCTTGTTTCTAGTCTTTGTGCTAAGCTAAGCTAACCGGCTGCTGGCTTTAACTTCATATACCGCTCTTATTTCTGCATGGTGAATATGAAGTAACTGTCAGCAGCCAGTTAGCTTTGCATATGACTGAAAGCAGAGCGAAACAGTTAGCCAACCACCTGCACCTCTAAAGGTTGCTAACGAATATATTTATTAGCTAATCATGCTATTTATAAGCTAACCATGCTATTTATTAGCTAACCATGCTATTTATTAGCTAATCATGCTATTTATTAGCTAATCATGCTAATTTCTTCACATTTGGACAGAGCCAGGCTAGCCGTTCGCCCCCTTGTTCCAGTCATAGGCCACGCTAAGCTAACGAATTGTTGTTTTTAGACATTTACAATGCCAGAGCTATAACACTGGCATGTGGACATAATCTAAGTACTGCGTGCATGTCAATTTGTTTTTAGGTGGCTCTTTTAGCAACTCAACATGGGCGCTGAAGAAGAAGATTTCTAGAACATTCTCCGGAGCATCTAATCCATGCGAGCCCGCAGGGTATGAAGCATTACATGCATTATAACAGAGAAGACAAAGTATAAGCATGTGTAGTTTACTTCAAAATGAACCTAATTCAAGTACAGTTTGATATGATATGATATGTAAAAATGTCAAAAGACAAAACCCCTCAGAGGAGAATGAAATGAAATGTGTGATGTTTGAGACATCGTGTCACGAGTGACACATCTCGCCTTCCATCAGACTGAGAATGGAAAACTTACTTTCCCCAGGACTCCCTCGGGAGGTCGACGCAGGGAGAGTTATGGCAGCTGGCAGCAGCTGAACCGCAGCCCCTGTAGTCCGTACATGGACAGCAATCGAAATGCTAACTCAAGGTCCCTCACACAGTTCGATTCAACGATGAGTCTGAATGACAAGAAAGTGAAGGTGGGCGAGAGTATTACATCACGTTATATATGAAATACTATAATTTCTCTTCACGTTTCATTAAAACCATGTTTTTTGATTATTTGACCTCCATTGCAGGACATGGGTCCTGAGTTTATTAGAATGTTAGATGAGCCGCTGGTTGTCTTGGAGCTGCCTGGATCCATTGTGGTGAGTTCTGGAAAATAGAAATTAAATTGTGAGAGTTTGACAGTCGTTTGAAGGGCATATAGAATAAAGCGTTACTCTGCAGCATGCATAATAATTTCTCATCCTGTTTAATTCAATCCTTTTGTTCCTCTCACAGTCAAAGAAAGGGAAATCTCCGACCACTCAGCGAGAGCTGAGCGTAGTGATGCCAAACGGTCAAAGCATCCTGGTCAAGTGTGAGGTGAAATCCAGAGGAGGGGACGTCTTTGACATGATTGTGGCTCACTCCAACCTGGTGGAACACTTCTACTTTGGCCTTGCTTATATTGATGGTAAAGATGTTTTTAAAAATAATGAGTGAACAAGTCTTTCTGAGCTCATTTATACAGGTATCCCAAATCCCGTTGTATGGGAATTAGCGGTATTGGAAGATCAAACGTCATACATTATTTGTGTGAACTCACAATTCTCTCTGTATTCTCTGGTCAGATAATGAGTTTTTCTTTGTGGACAACGATACCAAGATGTCCAAAGTTGCTCCAGATAGCTGGAAGAAAGTGCCTACAACCACATTTGTCCTTTTCTTCAGGGTCAAATTCTTTGTCAATGACATTTCTCTTCTTTTGTAAGTATTTACCTTCCTTGTCTCATTACCAAAAAATACAAAAATAATTATTACAAAATGTTAAGAAAGGTTGAATCCTCAGTAGTGTGTGGTCTTCTCTATCAGGCACAAGCAAACCCGCCACCAGTATTACCTCCAGCTCAGGAGAGACCTTTTGGAGGACAGGTTGTCCTGCCATGAGGAGACAGCTCTGTATCTGGGAGCTCTGGCCCTGCAGACGGAGTGTGGAGACTGCATGCCTGAGGTTGTGCACCACACATTTGAACAATTGTGTCCTCTGTAAAATAACTTTAATCAGCATCTAAGGTCAAATCAATCTGACTAAAAAAGAGATTTAAAGAGGACCTGAACTGCCTGAAACTCCTTGATTGAAGTCCCGCCTTTTCTTCCATAACGTAGTGATGTCACCAAGTAACACATTTGCATATTACCAGCGGAGCTGGAGCGGAGTTCAAAGAGTTTGGATCGGTTGACCAATCATAACAGACTGGACTTTCTATCATAACAATAGTATAATTACTGAAAAGCAATGATCACTATTAAGTTTCTAGTGCATACCTTTCTCTGTATAAAAGGTTTTGATCTGTTGTGTTTAGGTGTACGGTAGGAACTATTACCGCCCTGACCAGTATGTCTCCAAGAGCATGATGGAGAAACGTGCCTTGCCTTACATTCAGGGGGAGCTGCTTCGACTTCACACCAACAACGCTCAGATGCTCACCGACGAGTCCGAGCTCGAGTTCCTCAAGGTAGCAATACAGTGAAATTTAACAATGGAAATTCACAACTATAGCCATGTTTCCAATCACATGTTTTTATTCGCATTTTGTAGTATTGCATTTGAAAAGCTGGGCTGCTTGGTGGTGTAGTGGTTAGCACTGTCGCCTCGCAGTTGGTTTGAATCCGGCTGGTTCGAATGCGGCTTGGTTCTCCCCATGTTAGCGGGTTTCCTCATGCTAATTAACCTAACCCTCTCAGGTTAGGTTAATTAGCTGACTCTAAATTGCCCATAGGTGTGAATGGCAACCTGTCCTGTCGACCTGTCCAGGGTGTACTCCGCCTTTGCTCCTCCACCCTAACGGGATAAGCGGTTGCAGATGGATGGCATTGCTATATGGAAACGAAACAAAAATGTTTTTACGATCACTTGAGGTGTTTTTTATGCCTTTATTGTGAAAGAGTCGATGCACCAAATAGGTTATGGAAACGTCTTCACCAAATAAATTTTGAAGTACTGAACATTTAGCTGACCTGACTGATCAGCTGCTGGCATCTTCATTATTCCCATAACGTGCAAATACTTTTCTTCATCTTTGGACATGAAACATGTCAGTACCAGCTGACATGAGCCACTTTTCTCTCATACATGGTTAGATAGCCAAGGTGACTTGTTTCGCTTCCAAATCGCAACCTCTACTTCTTCTTTGTTAATGGCAGATTGCAGCCATGCGTAGTTTATAGCGCAATCAAACTATGCTGTAGCCGAGTCTATTCGCTCCAGACCAGTTGATGGAAACATGCCTGATTTGCATGTCTTTTTTTTTGTGTCATTTCAAAAGTTTGTTTAAAATCCTCTTGACAATTAAATGGAAACACAGTCTATAGTTATTAACATCATATGAAACCCATACCACTCTCTATTTGTCCCTTAAGGTGTGCCAGCAGTTGCCTGAATATGGCGTGTTGTTCCATCGTGTGATGCGTGAGAAAAAGCCCTTGGAAGGAGAGATCGTCCTCGGAGTTTGTGCCAAAGGAGTTATCGTCTATGAGGTTAAAGATGGCAGCAGATCCACCAGTCAGACTTTCTACTGGAGGGAGACGGCAACAATCTCTTCCAATGTGAGTGAAGTGATGATGTTTTAATTCCTCTTATGGTGTGACATTGAAATAAATCTGCTGCCAAAATAAAAATGTGCTTGGTAGTCGGGATGTCACAAGAACCGATGCTTCAGTACCAAGTTGATGGCAAAAATCTGAAAATGTGACGGTACTCGTTTTGCTACAGTACTCCAGGTACCGTCAGGGCTCGAGACCAGCGGTGTCCCGGGAACGATAGAAAATGTGTTTTGGACACGCCCTCTTTTTTCCCTAATAATGCTACATTTCGAACAACAAATCTGTATTTAAATTGGCAGCACGATAGCTAGTCAATGTTAGCTGTTAGCGAGCAGAAATGTTGCTTACCGGCTGCTAACAGCTAACGTTAGCTATCCCTCATCCTGCCAATTTCAACACAGGAAGTGCCATTATGATGTGTTCAGGTGCTATACAGTAAAAATTAGGTAAAATAGGGTCAATTCTAACATAACCATGATGTGTTTAAATGTAATCTTGGTGAGAAACTGGAAAGATGGAATTATGACCTGTTAAACTTTCTGACAAAAAACAGTATGCAAATGGTAATAAAGGAGTAGATGTTCAAGTACATTGGATTTACTGTTTTACTTTAGTTTTTTATCGTAGTATCAAACTGGTATCAACACTGATTCTGGTATCGACTACTGAATTTCTGGTATCGTGACATCGCTAGTTTATTTTTCCGTGTATTACTCCCTAAAAACCTGTTCCTTCGTGTTCTTGCAGAGGCGTAAATTTGTAGTAGAGAGCCGGGGCAGCAAGAAGAAGTACACCTTCATCACAGAGCGATCAAAGATAGCCAAATATCTGTGTAACCTCTGTTCAGCTCAACACAAGTTCAACAACGAGATGAACTCTCGCCAACTGAGCCACAGCCTGGTCTCAGGTCAGTCGCTGCACCATGTTGAAGACATTAACGAAAAGACAAAACCGCTGACTTCTCTTGCGGATTCTTTCCACTCTCTGAAGATAACTCCTCCATGTTTCTTTACCTCCAGAGGAGAATATCATGCAGTACGCGGCAGTGTGTCGCGCTCAGAGCAGCCGGCTCAAGTCGTACTCCTGTTCGGAGACACCACAGGATGACAGCGGTCTGACCACGCCTCAGGACGAGTCTCTGAACAAGCTGTGCGATGACGTCACAGCCAGGATCGAGGCGCGCATTAAACAGCAGCGCCTCAATGAGCAGAGGTATCTTAGTATTCTAGCAGCTCATGCTAATTTCAGCTCTGCTTGTTTCACACAGCAAACTACTGCAGCAGAGGACAGAATCGTGTACCCACTGTATCGTTATCGCCTTAGTTTTTCTGCGTTTCCTCTGCAGCACCTGCTCCAGCAGTCGGCGCAGCAGCACTGGTTTGCGTTCCCCGGCCTGCTCTCAGAGGAGCGGATCTGAAGCACGCTCTGGCTCATCAGCAGCCAGAGGTAAGACCAAGTATGCTGCTCACTGTTTCTACCTGACGGCCTACAAACAAGCAACAGCATCAATAAAGTCTCTGCAACTTCTTCCATTGCCTGTAGAGCTAAGAAACAAGGAATGAGGGATGTGCTTTGGGTTAAGAATTCAGGGAAGGGTTGTGAAATGTTGAACTTTGTGTGGCCATCAATAATTCAATGCTTACGGTAGCTGTGTAATGATGCACTTTGTTTCTTACAGATACTCCAACAAAACTAGGGTCATCGGCAGAGAGAGAAGTCATATGTGTTTCTTTAAAGAAAGACCCAAAGCTTGGCCTGGGTAAGCTGATCACACTGTAATATACCATACAGCATTAATAGAAACTAAGACTAATTTGACCCCAAGAAGAACTGTCAAGATTTTGATTTCATTGTAAAGACAAGACAGTAAGCGAGTTGTTAATTTTTAACAGGGGGGATGGACCCAGTTTGTTTCGTTCACCCACGACTAGCAAACCACCCCATGGACGACTCTTTTAGCTCTGCATTTTTTAAATACAGAACCTACCTACATAGTTTAGAGAATATTATACCGGTAGATCTAACACGAACCCGACAGAAGAAAAACTCGCAACTACAAATGTGTCCGCTGCTTTAGCACCACAAACAGCGCCATGGATTTATCAGTACACACAGGCTATTCTGTTCAAAGCTATACCTACAAAAAGTAATGCAATGTAATTTGTGTATATCCCACAAAATCACTTTATATTTAATCCACGCTCAAACCAGGAAGTTTCAAGAGCGAGAAACGCTGCATAGAGAGGAGGTCAGGGTGGATGGGTAGGTCAAAAAACACCAGACTTTCACCCAGGAGACTGGTGTACCAGTGTGAAACCGTAAGTCAATGTTGATTTATTTGTCACGTAACTTCCATACTTAAGTTACGCCACTTACAGAGTTATTTTAACTGAAAGTAGTTCTGTGGCTGTCACGTAACTTTGGTACTTAAGTTATGCCACTTCCAGAGTTACTTTAACCCAAACCACAATCTTTTCCTAAATCTATGTATTTTTGTTGCCTGAAACGAACCAAGTTCATCTTTAACTAAATGTAAGTATTTTTGTTGGCTGATTCTAACAAATTTAATCTTTTACTTAACCAAACCAAGTTGATCTTTTCCTAAACCTAAGTATTTTTGTTGCCTAAACCTCACCAAGTTCATTTTTAATTAAACTTAACTTAGTATTTTTGTTGCCTAAATGTAGAAGAAGAAGAAGAAGAAGAGTCAACCTTTATTAGTCCCACAATGGGGAAATTCAATTTACACTCTGTTAAACTCATACATGGTACATGCAGACCTGAAACACACATACATGCATTAATGGAGAGATGTCAGAGTGATGGGGCTGCTCCTGACAAGCGCCCCGAGCAGTTGGGGGTTTGGTGCCTTGCTCAGGTGCATCTCGGCAGTGCCCAAGAGGTAAACTGGCACCTCTCCAGCTACCAGTTCACACTCAGTTTTTGGTCCATGTCGGGACTTGAACCGGTGACCCTCCGGTTCCCAAGCCAACTCCCTACAGACTGAGCCACTGCCGCCCCCAACCAAAGTTTCCTGTGAAGACAGAAGTTTAGTTTGAAATGACTGGGGCGGAAACTGACGTGTGTCACATGTTGCTGGACATTTGTAGGAAAACACACAAAAAATGAGGAATAACCTATCATACGAAACGTTGTATGAGGACATGTTGATACACAGAAGGCTACTGGTATTTCAGAGCCATGGTCGGGACCATAGATTCTAACTTACAGAAACCTTAGTCAGGTAAAGGATCAATGAATTAGGCTGACTAGACTAACATATTCAACCAAACAAGCCCCTCGGCCCCTGCACTCTCTCTAGGGGACGGAGAGGGGGGTGGCAGGTTAACAAGGGGCATGCATTTTGGTCATTTTGGTAAGAACTACCGACTACAACCAGCTCGGGATGCCTTGTACCAACAGCTGTTACTAATGTCATCCCTTTACTTTTATGTTCAGTACGTTCTAGTGCACTTTCACGTTTGTTTTCTTGGACTTTCACAGCACTCACAGCAAAATACACGAACAAAGCAGAAAGGAATAAATGTTTTAGATCATGTAAGCACTCTGGCAGTAGTTATGTAAAGCGATGAATAAGTCATAATCTTACAGAAAAGCCCTTAGATTGCTCTCTCTCTCTCCTTTTTAAAATAAGTCTTTTCTTGACACATCTATGGTTTGTGTTCATACAGGTATAGTGATAGTGGGAGAGGACACTGTGGGCCATTATGACTTGGGCATCTTTGTTGCATCCATTGTGCCTGGTGGACCCGCTGATAAGGATGGACGCATCCGACAAGGTAGAGAATCATGACGACATTTTTACTTCCCAATGTATTGCTGAAGTTCCACCATTGATTGTTTGCAGAAGTTTGCTTTCCAATTTAGAAATCAGACTTTGCCCTTATCACTTCTTCAATCAGTCATTGTTTTCCCTAAAAATGCGAATAAGTCAAATGATGGGTACCTCATTTTGATGCAGACTCCTCAAGTATGTCCAATTATCTGGTTGATAGTAGGGGTAGGAAAAAATGGATTCACCGATGTATCACAATTTTTTTTAATTTTGAATTCTGAAATCAATTTTTAATGTCAGAATCTATATGTTTGCTTCATTTTCCTCGATGAGGAGGTAGTAGGAAGTTACCACTTCAATTGTAGTTGTAGAGTAAGGTCATATCTATTCTGTATCCGTCAACCAAAACAAAGCCAAAAAGATAAAGTAGAAAGCGGCAGAGGGTCAGCGTGGCTATGACCTGCACACTCACATATTAAATCCAGAGTGGTAAACACTACACATACAGTTAAGTATGGAAACATTTTCTGTTTCACACAATGCCAGGAAAAGCAGAGCTAGACATCATGGCTAAAGCTGCATGCTAACATGCTAAGGAAATGTTATCGTATCATGACGTGCAGCCAAGCCAGCCGTCATCCTCATTTCCATGGTCAAATCTGCAGACGCTTCAACTGTAGAGCACGCACACACTGACATTCATGTTAAATGCATTAAAACTGCCTCGATGGAGCTGATCATGGATGTATAAAGAGAACGAAGCTGACGGGAGAGCTAGCGATGGACTTGGTGAAGTTAGCGAAGAAAACAGATGTGACTACGTCTGTTTTTCAAAATAAGGTGTTAGAGGCAATTATCTAGAAAATACATATACGGTAATAAGATTGATGGATTATATTCACCAGAAGTACAAACATTACATGTCCCTTATAAATTAAAAATAAAATACCACTAATTTGTGAGGGAAAAGTCTTTAATCTTTGATTTTTAGGTTGCTGGGAAAAATAAATAAATAATGTCTGACAATGAGGGATATATTTGACTTCGGGACATCTTGGGTGTACATACATGCTGAAAACAATGTTGCTGTATTAATTTAGATATTTTCTGAAGTAAAAGTCCTAGAAATGTATGATTCAACTTTTTCTCATGGTACAGTATTAAAAAAAAAACCTCAATAAATCATAAATTGAAATGCAATACTTGTGGAATCGCAATACTTAAAAATCACAATACGTAATAAGTATCATGGCAGTATTGAATTGGGAAATAGGTTTATTGTCCCAACCCTAACATTTTCCCCTAAAAAATGCCACTAATTCAAATGATGGATACCTCATTTTGGTGCCTCAAATATGTCCAATTATCTGGTTGATAGGCGTTTGTCTCTTGAATTCATCCAGTATCTTTTAAGAAAATGGATGAAGAGAATGTGTAATTAAGTGCAAAAGAAAACAGAGAGGGTATGGGAGGTGGCTGAGGGATTCGGTCGCAGTCCTTTGGGGTCACACATGGGTTCAGAGGTGCTGGGGAGGTCTTGAAACCGGACACCGGCACCATTTCACCGTGACCTTTGCCTGCAGGTGGTCGTCTGATCTCTCTGAACCACATCAGCCTGGAGGGCGTCACCTTCAGCGAGGCAGCAGAGGTCATGCAGAGCAGCCCTGAGGAGGTGCAGCTCATTATCTCACAGCCAAAAGGTGCTCTGTGTGTGTGTGTGTGTGTGTGTGTGTGTGTGTGTGCGGTTACTGTATGTGTGTAATGATACTGTGGCAGTGACCCTGCTCTCCTTTGTTTGTGTGCAATGTTGGTGACTGAGTAGCCTATTCTGCTGATCCACCTGTTCTGAATTACCAACAAGTAAAAATGAGTTTTCCTCCTCCTTCTTTGTGCTGTCTAGTGCCCTTTCTGTGGTTTTATTTAATAGTGTGTCGAACATTTTAGTGTACTTTTATATAATCACCTCACTTGTTTTTCTTCGTACAAAATGTCCGTTTTTGTTGACTCATCTTGCTCTCAAGGGTGTAAACAAATTCCCTCCTCCGCCTCTCACAATACACAATAAAGCTTCAGACCCTTCTGATATTAAACACATTATAGTCAACACCACAGGAAAGTGTTCTCTCCACCCACCTTTACATCTTAAATACTAAAACAGCATACTGTACATCACAATGATTGTGCTTGTATCACAGCCAATACGCTGTGACGCTATCTGGACAACAATAAATTCAGATAAATTTAAATCCACTTATTTGCATTCTTGCCCAGAGTTAGATGAAAAGATTGATCACTCTTCTGTGTCTGTATGTTCAGTGTAAAACTACAGCCAGCAGCCATTAGCTTAGCCTGATAAGACTGGACCAGGCTAGCTGTTTCCCATCGGGTCATGCTTACACCTTCCAGCACCTCCAAATGTTGATAATTAACATGTTATATGTCGTTTTTGTTTATTATATCTGCACAAAAACTTAGTTGCAACAACTAACTGTTTCCCCTTGTGTTAGGTCTGGTGCTAAGCGAAGCTACGCTAACCGGCTACTGGTCTCTAGCTTCTTAAGGGGCCAGTATACTCTGTCAGAAGTGCTTGTCGGATTGTCAAATACATTTGGAAACATCATAGACTATGGATAAGTGGACGTAGTCATCGTGACATCACTCATTGGTTGGTGGACTATGGTTTCAAAGCCTTGAATTTGGCATTTTAGTCGTCGCTATATTGGTTTTTGGCCGTCACCATCTTGGTTTTATGCAAACAGAAGTGACACGAGAGGATGGAGCACAACTGAATGCTGAATAAGACATTTTTAGGCTACCAAAATGTTACAATAAACTTTTATGAACTGAAAAAACACTGTGAAAAGGATAAAACTGTAAGGTGAAAACACGGACAACACCATGGTAGCGACCTTTCAATCACAAGGTAGCCATGCCCTAAATCATACCCTTCTTTATGGTCTATTTGACTCTAAATGGGACCATAACTTACAAAATGAACATCTTGCTGTAATGAAAAAGACTTGAAACTAGTGATTTAGACCATAATCTCATAAGATAGTAAGTAAGAGTAAGATAGTCCTTTATTAGTCCCACGAGGGGAAATTCAATTTTTTTTCACTCTGTTGTTAACTTATACACGGTACATGCAGACCCGAACACACACATGCACAAACATGCAACAATGGAGAGATGTCAGAGTGAGGGGGCTGCTCCTGACAAGCGCCCCGAGCAGTTGGGGGTTTGGTGCCTTGCTCAGGGGCACCTCGGCAGTGCCCAAGAGGTAAACTGGCACCTCTACCAGTTCACACTCAGTTCTTGGTCCATGGCGGGACTTGAACCGGTGACCCTCCGGTTCCCAAGCCAACTCCCTACAGACTGAGCTACTGCCGCCCCCAAAGTCGCCCCCTGCTGGCTATTAGAAAGAATGCAGTGAATAAGTGTATTTTAAATGTCTGTTCGTTTAACACTTCAGACAATAAAAAATTTGAAGAATAGTTTGCTACTCTTAAAAAATATTCTACTTTAGTATTTTGAGGTATAACATTAACTGACATTGTTCTTTTTATCACAGTGGGCCTCAGTCCCAACAGTGTGCGCTCTCCTGTGTTGAGGAATTACGAGTCCCAGACCACGCTGATGACGGACGGCCGATCAGTAGACGACAGCTTGGATGAGATTGTTTCGGCCATGATGACGCAGAAGACCGGCAACAGGCTTCGCGTACCCCGGGAAGTACGAGTCCTGGGCGCACAGGTAGAACGATGATGAACACGATGAACACGATGATGGTTTAGGTGTTTTCATTGTCAGTATCTTTATTTATAATACTTAAAATGGTAATCTATAACCTTTAAGTTGTATAGGCAGAATCAATGTCAGAAATTCAAACAACGTACTGCACTTCCTACATAAGTCTTTTTCTGTTGATGGTAGGGATGCTAAGTTTGATTGTAAATTTCTCCACTGTGGGACAAATAAAGGAATATCTTATCTTATCTTATCTTATCTTGAATTTCAATTTCTGTGTCTAACTGGCGTAATCTGTCAGGATGTCTGCCAATGTATTGCAAGCCAGGCATAACATTAGCGTGTGTCCAACAGACTGTGAGACAATGAGTATGAAGTTATCAGTAGTGTTATAGCTTTGAATGTAGCAATGCAGTGTGTGTACACTTTATTCACATCAGCAACATAACTACAGTTTCAATGTAGAAAATGTCACTGACATGAAAAAAGTAAAGATTTATTTTTAAATCAACACTTCCTGTTTTTATTTTTTTAAAAAAAGCTCTCAGGTGTTTTTTCCCCTGTGGACAGAATTCTGAACTTTTGTTAACATGAGGCTTTTATTCTGAAATATATGCAGGACAGTGTTGTAGAACATGCAGTGACTTGCAGAGCTCCATGAATGACTATAGTAGGGATTTTAATTGTGGATTATTACTATTATTTACTGATTACCACATATTTCTTGCCCTTTCTCTGTCTAAAATAAATATAAACGACACTTATAATGAAATGAAACGGCCATTATGAAAGTCAAACTCGATGCAGAAAGCGCAGCAGCAGAAACACAGCTGACATGCAGCTGGTGTGAACAACGGACGCATGAATCACGTAGCCGTGAGGTAACGCAGCCGCCATGCGCTGTTTGTGCGGCCAGTCTGGCCCCGGCGTTAGGACCCAAGCCAAGTTGCTGTGTCTCGCCTGCTGATTTAAAGTGAAGATGGTTAGCCTCAAAGCTACCAACATCAACGGCTCAGGCTCACTTAAGGTGGGCTGTTAAGGTGGACCAGCTATCCTCCTTTAAGCGACAAGCCACTCCTCAGAGTTTTGCTCAGCTTTTTATTTAATTTTTAACACTTCTTTTAACCGTGTAACTCACAGAGTTAATCGGGCAAAATTCTCGGCAGTTAACGGTTAAATGGATGAATAAATTATTAACATCCCTAATTGACGGTGATTTTGTACTTGTGCGTCAGACATGCGGACAGACAGGACTGAAGTGAGTGTAATTTCTGCTGTGTTCAGGACGGCTGCTCTTTGTCTCCACCTCTGAACTGCGTGAAGCCGGAGGAGATCACCGTGGAGCTCAGAAAGATGTCAGGAAGTCTGGGCATCAGCATCTCTGTGAGTTTACCAAACACATGAACTTACACCGGGTTGACATGTTATAACAAAGAAGGCAGAAGGTGTGAAAAAAGGACAACTTTCTGTTTTCTGTTAACGCATTGAACAGTCGAGTAGGGTAATTAGTACAGCAGCACTGGGTCACAAAGTCTGCTCTGCTCAATCTGATTAACATCTGACAAGATTACAGAGCAAAAGAGAGGTTGGTCCATGTCACCGCACTCAAACTGATCACCGTGACTGTACTATACTGTTTTCCCTCCTGCACCAGTGTATCCCAGACATGTTCACTATTAATCACTCAGGGTGGTGTCAACACTAACCTTCCTAATGGAGGAATCTACATAAGAAGCCTTGTTCCAGGAGGGGCTGCTGAGAGAGACGGGCGTCTACATTCAGGTATTACAGCTAAATAACAAACCCGACAACGCCTCAAGCACGTTTGGAGAACAATTATCAAACTGGTTTAATGATTTTATGTTAGTGAGACAACTCTGAGCATACTGGGATTATTGTTGACTGCAGGTTTTAGGTCCATCAGTCTAAAATTAAAATGGGTTGTTTGTATAAAGCCTCAGTTATTCTTCCAATGAACCAGGGAAAACAATGACAACTGCAGTATCAATGAGTAGAGTATTAAACAGGAAGAAAAACAATGTAGGGTACAAATTATGTTGTTATCTTAATTGCTTTTGGGTTTTTTTAGCTATAAAAAATAAGAGCATACCGTAAATAATTAAATGTAACACCTCAGCGTTATTTTTGAGCATCTTCCCCAGAGCCATAACAGCTTCCAGAGTGGACAAACAACACTCTGTTTAACACTGTGTCACTGAAATTCAACACTCATTAAGATTGGGAAATTCGGTGTGTACATTTTGGCATTTAGCTGATGCTTTTTTCAAGAGAGAAAGAGCCATATTACAAGCTAGAAATAAAAACCGACACAAACTGTCTCAAACTTTCTCTGTTACAGGCAACAGACTGTTGGAGGTGGATGGGATTAGCTTCCACGGCTTCACCTACCAGCAAGCTGTGGAGCGTCTCAGTAAAACTGGGGAGGTAAAGGATGTAACTAATGTGTGTGAGAAGACCACTACAGACTAATGATATACACTAATGATCATCATCGTCATCTACAAGATGAACTGGCATGAAAGTTAGTGCAGACATTTATGTTTCCCAGAGGATGAATCCTCATGTCTTCCTCTTGCGCAACTTGTTGATAGGTTGATATTTGCGTGAAACGACTCAACAATTACTACAACAAAGTTTGGTACACACATTCATGGTCTGAATCATTTTGGCAATCCCCTAGCAGGCCGGGAGACTCTTAGGCTTGTTATGTTTTCCTTTACTGCTCAAACTAGAGATGTTAATAATTAACCGTTTAACCGATAACCGACAATAAGTTAAACGATTAGCGCGATCGGTTAAAAGAAATATTAACAGTTAATTAAAAAGCTGAGAAAAACGCAGAGGAGCAGCTCGTCACTTTAAGAAGAAAAAAACAGTCCACCTTAAGAGAGAGCCGGCACAGATACAAGAAGTTGGCTCTGGATTTCCAGCTGAGTTGTAGCTTGTAGCCTCGTAGCATTTATTCACCGACAAATAAACTGTACGCACACTGTCTGCTACAGCTACGTTCACAGCTATAACTCTATCAACAAACCCACACTCATCACCCACAGGACAGTAAACGTAGCACCATGGCTGCTAAGGACGGTGAGCTGGAGACAGTGACCGCAGCACCGTGGCTACTACAGTAACTCTCCTGATGGTGAACTGGAGACAGTGAATGCAGCACCGTGGCTGCTACAGTAACTCTCCTGATGGTGAACTGGAGAGAGTGAACGCCCCTCCCCGGGGTGAATCGCCCGTGGCTGCTCAGTAACTCTCCTATGGTGAACTAGAGAGTGAACGCAGCACCGTGGCTGCTACAGTAACTCTCCTGACGGTGAACTGGAGAGAGTAAACGCAGCACCGTGGCTGCTACAGTAACTCTCCTGACGGTGAACTGGAGACAGTGAACGCAGCACCGTGGCTGCTACAGTAACTCTCCTGACGGTGAACTGGAGACAGTGAATGCAGCACCGTGGCTGCTACAGTAGCTCTCCTTTGACGGTGAACTGGAGACAGTGAATGCAGCACCGTGGCTGCTACAGTAGCTCTCCTGGCAGTGAACTGTTGACTCATACACTGCAGCTGGCGCACCGCTGGATGCGAGACAAATCTTGTCAGTTAACGGTTAATTTCAAAATTAGCGTACCTAGCTCAAACATATCTCTTCTGCTATTCTGGCGAAATCATCTATTTACATTAAAGCTGGGTATCTGTACTTGATATATCTAAAGTATCGATAGCTTTAAGGTATCAACCGAAATAACACAGTACAGAGCAGTATCAAAACTTCTCACACTTCTCGCAAATTAGTAGTATTTCAAGTATTTGATACTCACATCATCATGGAAGTGGGCAAATATGCTTGGTTTAGAAATCAATTATCAACACAAAACAATTACAAATATTGTCCAGAAACCCTCACAGATACTGCATTTAGCATAAAAAATATGCTCATATCATAACATAACTAACTCAAGACTAACAGGAAACAACAGCTGTCAGTGTGTCAGTGTGCTGACTTGACTATGACTTGATCCAAACTGCATGTGATTATCATAAAGTGGGCATGTCTGTAAAGAGAAGACTGGTGGGGACCCAGAGATCCCATTTACATTCACATATCTGGAGGCCTAAGGTCAAAGGACTGCTTTGAAAATGGCCATGACAGTTTTCCTCGCCAAAATTTAGCACAATTTTGTGACAAGCTATTATGATATGATTGGTACCAATGGATTCCTTTGGTTTTCTAGTTTTATAGGATACCTGTAGCTTTAAAACTAGCCTGCTTCAACCTCCGAAAGATCAACTGTGTAAATGCCTTAAAGAAATTAGTGGCATTAAAACAAATTTGCATCAAGGACTTTTACAGCCCTACAACAGACATTCAAAGCTTCATCTGAAAACCTCAACAGAAGTTTTCGCCTGCAGCCCGAGCAGCTCAATGATTCATTGGGACACACAAAGCTTCCCTTCACATGATTGGTACTGAATGAAGTACTCTACTGTATTGGTATCAGTATCAGTTTAATGGTATTGGTCCTGGCACTGCCATTTATAAAAATGATGCCCAGCCCTAATGTCAGTTCGTCCTGACAACACCCTCCTCTTGTCCTCTCCTTCCTGAAACTGTCCTGAAACTATCGCTTGTTTGTCTTCCACCCGATCATGTTCTTGTCTTTCCCTCTCCTCTTTACTAGGTGGTAACCTTAGTTGTGGAGAGGGCATTGATGAATGTACCCCGAGTTTCCACCGTCAGCAGTGGATCCAATCAGAGCATCAGTCCAACGACCAGCCCGCTAAGGATCAATAGCTGCTCGTCCATCAGCACATCTCCAAACACGATCTCCGATCGGCCCAGGGACTACAGCTTTGTCACTGATGGTAGGAAACCTACGGATAGGTTTGGTCTTTTAGTACACAAAATATATACAAGTGCCTCAACAAACTAAATGAAAGGAAAGTCCAGGATCTCTTTCTGGGAACTGCTCAGACATATTTGCAGGGAGCATTTGTGCTCCTGCAGACTTCCCGTAAGGAAAACAATTTTGCCAAAAGGTCGATCAGCGGTTCACACAGAGAGACAGTATGTTACGTCACAAAACCTTACACTACTGAGGAAGAACCTGCGTGAGAGAGCCTGTCGACTCTAAGCTGTTTTACGCTTTAATAGCGAACCAGGTTAGTCTGGCTGCTTCAAGGTGAACCTTCACACACTTCCTCCTCTTCATCCTGATCTTCCTTACTGACCCTGACCTTCCCCTTCTTATCCCTCTGGCCTCCTTTATCCTTCAGCCTGTCCTTCTATATCTGTCGTTCTCCTTTTTCCTCTCACACAGGCGGGCAGATCACATGCTTTAACATAATACAGAGTTATCATCGTGGCAACCATGAGGCCAAAATAGCCACCTCAACCATCAAAATGCCCGTCCTTCCCATCTCTGTACAGGCTTGTGTTGTTGCTCATTTGATGTAATTTCATGTATGCATCTGTCTCTGAAAAATACATCTGAGTTGAAATTTTATTTATCAAAATGGTGTTATAATTGATTTTACTGCTGCCTTTCATCATGTCTACAGAAGGCTGACGAAGACATGCAAGTAATGATTTCTTTATCTTGACTGTGAATTCTTTCTATTTATTATTTTCTCTGTACATAACAAGCCTCGATTTACTGTGATGACAAAACAATTATCCTGTGATGAAGACAATCTGTTTTCACCACATTTTGAGATGACCAATTTTTGTCTGACTAAACTTTTTTAAACCGTCTATTTAGTGATAAAAAAAAAAAAAAAACTCAAAAACAAATGAGGCCAGTTTGCTTAAAGGAACAGTTAGATATTTTAGATATTTTATTTAGATTTGTTTTCCTGTATTACATAAAAATTAGGGAGGGCAGAACCTGCCAAAACAAAACAAAAAAATCAATGAATAAATTAACGAATTAATTATTTAATTAATTCCTGAATTAATTACTCTATAAATAAATAAATAACATTAAGTGTATGAAAAATAATATTAAAAAATAAATGTAGGCATTAATTAATTAATCAGAGGCTGACGGTCTTGTGGAGCTTCTCAACTCCTAAAACGTTTTTCATAAAACTGCCAGTATTCTAACTTTTTCTCAGAAGTGAATTTAATTATGAAACAGCAAACAAAATTTAAATAAAAAAATGTACCGCTGTTAGTCTGAGTAGCCTGCAAATATATTAATACAATTTAATAATGCATGAATAAATTAAAAAAAATACTTAAAAAAATAAATTCAAAAGTTAAACAATATAACAATATAAATGAACAAATAAATACATAAATAGGAAAATTAAATAAATATATATATACATATATATATATATATATATATATATATATATATATATATATATATATATATATATATATATATATATATATATATATATTATATATATATATATATATATATATATATATATATATATAGGGTATATGGAAAAATATATAAATATAAAAATGAAATATTAATTTGTGTCACAGTTTATCAATTAATTAATTCCTAAATTTATTTTAATATTATGTTGGTACATTAATGTCATATTTATTTATTTATTTATTTATTTATGATCTTGGCAGGTCTCCAAAGAAAAGATGGACACCACTCATATTTCTCTGCTAAACATGTGGCTACAACCAGCAGTCAATTAGCTTAGCTTAGCAAAGATACTGGAAACGGGGGAAACGACTGGCCTGACAAGTTTACAAAATCTTCATATCAACACTTTCTAAAGTTCACTTATTAACATATTATATTTTATTTGTTTAATCCTTACAAAAAAATGGTAAAAAATGATAACTTACAGTTGCAGTTTTATGGGTTTAACTCATGTCACTTCTGGTTGCAAAAAACCAAGATGGCGACAACCAAAATGCCAAACTTGAGGCTTCAAAGCCGCAGTCAAACCAATGGGTGACGCCACACTTCTTATATACAGTCTGTGATGTTTCTAAAGCTATTTGACCTCCTGACTGACTATACTGGCCCCGTAAGAAGCTAGAGACTAGTAGCCAGTTAGCTTAGCTTAGCTTCACACCAAAACTTAACACAGAGTCAAACAGACCATAAGGCAGGGTATGCCTCTAGCTCCAAGAAAACAAGCTGGCGACGGCCAAAATGATGAACTCAGTAGTCCACAAACCAATGGGGGATGTCACGGTGACTACGTCCTCTTCTTTAATAGTCTATGGTTTTACTGGTTGGCTAATTTTCTTTTCCTTTGGACAGAGCCAGGCTGGCTATTTCCCCCTGTTTCCAGTCTTTATGCTAACCAGCTGCTGGCTATAAAAGTGGTATTAATTCTCAGCAAGAAAGCAAATAATCATATTTCCCAAAATGTAAAAACTATTGCATTTACAGTACTGGAAGTCAAATGTATCTGAAAAAAAAATGGCACAAATAGAAAATGTTTAGTGTCTACCTGCGAGCTAGTTCACGCAGACAACTTGATTATTTCTGATTATTTTATCATTTTTAATGTTTAATTTGCAACAAAACGTATTAAAATAAACAGCATCTAATCAGCTTTATCTTCTCTCCTTCCTTCCCTCCTCTTCTGTCCTACTCCCTTTGTCATTTTGACATCTACATTGTGTTTTCTCCTCATTATCCCGTTACTGCCCCCGTCCTCCCACCTCCTCACCCTCAGACAACACCCAGGAAGTGACTCTGACTAAGAATGCCAACGGCCTGGGCTTCAGCTTCCTCATGTGTGAGCTGGATCCGCCCACTCGGGACTTTGGCAGCCTGGTCCGGATAAAGCAGCTTTTCCCCGGCCAGCCGGCCCAGCAGAGCGGCAGGATCCGGGAGGGAGACGTGCTGCTGGCCATCAACGGCCAGTCAATCAAGGAGCTGTCCTATCCAGTATGTGCAGATTTCAGATCAAATCTATTCATTTGTGCCCGTTAATCTCATTAATAAACACTGATTTGCTTATATGTAATGGACCTACTTCTCTTTAACATACTGCTCATCAATTGCACGATGTTTGGACACGGCTGTAACTGTTGTATTAAAATCAGATATTGTCATCCATCTCTAATGTGGATGACAATGGTATGTCAATGGCCTTTAGCCTGACCATACTGCACATATATATGCATAGAAATACATCATTTCTACTTTTATTTGAATTTTTGCGGATGTTTTTTCTCTCGTGATAAATGTCTAAATCTTTTGAAGTGAATCTGAATATTGAGGAACTTTTTTTGTCATTACTTGGTGTGGAAATGGGACGTTTTAAGTGTTAAAGATATGCTACAAAAAAAAACTAAATACATTACTCAAGTACTATACGACTATACATACGTATATTTAGCATGACCACGCTTATTGACATTAATCCAATTCATTTTCACTGAAACAAACATTGTCTCACAGCTAATTTTCAGATTACAATTTTTCATATGAATTTCTTCTATAGCAAAAGAGTTTCTTTTGGCTAGCATTCTCCTTCTTCTTAACTAACATCATATTTAATAAACCTCGTGGATCAGCTGGAAAAACATCGCCACATAGCTTAAACTTTCAAGCTCCATGACACACTCTGTAGATTAAACACCCAACAGAATAAAGTTTAAACATCTACAAGCAGAAAATCAACATACAGAAACATCCCACATAATAGTAAAACACTGACGAGGAACATTTTACTGCACAATTACGAGTTTTACTTTTCATACTTTACTTTTATAAGTACATTTTGTGATAATAGTTACGTAATTTTTATTAATCGCAAATTAATTGCACATTTTTTATCTGTTCAAAATGCACATAAAAACAAATGTGCTGCTTTATACAAATATATGTATTATATTTATTATAGGAAATCAATTATCAGCACAAAACAATGACAAATATTGTCCAGAAACCCTCTCAGGTACTCTATTTAGCATAAAAATATGCTCAAATCATAACATGGCAAACTGCAGCCCAACAGGCAACAACAGTTGTCAGTGTGTCAGAGTGCTGACTTGACTATGACTTGATCCAAACTGCATGTGATCATCATAAAGTGGGCATGTCTGTAAATGGGAGACTGGTGGGCACCCAGAGAAACCATTTACATTCACATATCTAGAGGTCAAAGGTCAAGGGACCCCTTTGAAACTGAAAATTTAGCGCAAGTTCGGAGTGTTATTTAACCTCCTTACCGACAAGCTAGTATGACATGGTTGGTACCAATGGATTCCTTACATTTTCTAATTTCATATAATACCAGCATCTCCGCTCTACTTTTAAAACTGTTTGTTAAAAACAACCACAGAAATATCGATCGTGTTAATGCCTTACAGAAATTAGTGTTATTATTGCATTAAATTAGCAGTAAGATTTTGAATGCAGGACTTTTACCTGTAGGGGAGTATTTATAAGCTCTCTCTTCTGTCTGTAGAGGGTGCTAAAGCTCTTCAAGAGTTCCCCTCCTGAGGTTCGACTGACTCTCAGTCGGCCTGCACCAGGTACACAAACACACACACGTTCCAACATGCACACGTCCACGCTAGCACCCACCTAATTTCCTCACCTATTTCTGTTTTCTGTAGGGATCCTTCCCTCCATTGATCAGTTTACTGGCACATGAGTGATGTCAGTGTCACACAGCACCGGGATTAAGGGATATTCAGGAGCAATGCCGTGCTCCCTGACCAATGAGGAGGTGGAGACGGAGGCCGAGGAAAGACTGAGCGTTAGAGGTGTTTCGATCAGTGAGCTGATCTGATCTGATCGACGGACTCCGACACTGCTGAGAGGTCAATGATGTTCCACGAGGGCTGTCATATCAGATTATATTTTCACCTCTGGCACCGGTTAGTCTGGTCAGTGGATGGACGTTAGTCCAGAGGGTTAAACTGAAGTTTCCAATCACATCAAACAGTGCAGCCAGGCGCTACTATCACATAAAGAAATCACATAACAATGCAGCACACTCACTGTAAGACCTTACCCAGCACACGCCGACATGACATGTTGTAAGTCAGTGTGACCTGACACAAGTTTTGTCTTTGTTTTCCAGGCAAACTGAAGAAACAGAGGCGGAGCCGGAGAGAGGTTGGAGGCTGAAAGTAGATGGATTTGTGGAGGCAAAAGTTAAATAAAAATGTGAGTAACTGATAATGAGGGTGCATAATGCGTTTAATTATAGTTAATTTCACAGAAATTATGATTCATAGAGAAAATTTTGCTCTGATCTACTTTCATCTAAACCTAAATCTGACCATTTTCTAATTTAAACGTGAAATATATCCCAACATAAGCTTTTTTTTATCTTATAAATATGCAGCATTTTTGGTCAATGAACCTCTAACTGTGGTTTGATCCATAATTTCATAATGATAAAAGCAGCCTTCAGTTCATGTCTTGGCCACAAGGTGGAGCACAGTGCTACAGGAAACAACCCTTGTCCTCTTTGTACTGCACACAATAATCAGCAGTGCTTACAACATTTAATTCATGGTAAACTAACTGATTATATATAGTACACACATACATGCAAAATAAGAATATTTACCCCCAATTTCAAATGATTTTTTTTTGTGAATATGGTGAACTCTTTAGAGAAGAATAATGTGTTTTAGAGAAAAAAGAAAATATTCTTCTTTCCTTCCCCCATTATGGGAATTTAATTTTTCCCCTTTTTTTTTTTTTTTTTTTTACACACACACAAACACACACACCCTTTATTAATGAGAAATATTTGAGAGAGGGGGGCCCCCCACACAAACCCCCCCAACACTTTGGGGTTTTGTGCCCTTCCCAGGGGCCCCCCCCCCACCCCCCAAGAGGGAAAGAGCCCCCCCCCCCCCCACCAATTCCCCCTCATTTTTTTTTCTTTCTCCGGTTTTTCACCCGTCACCCCCCTCCCCCCAACCCAACCCCCTCCAAACTGAGCTACTGCCATATCATTATTATCATTATTATTATTATTATTATTATTTTGTATTCTTTAAGTTTATTCATCACAATTATATTTATTATTATTATGGCTGTTAATCAATTAAAATATTCAATCATGATTAATCACAGATTCATCGCATTTTTTAATCAGTTCAAAATGTACCTTAGAGGAAGATCTGTCAGGTATCTAATACTCTTTTTAACACAGGAGTGGGCAAATGTGCTGCTTAATGCAAATGTATGTATATATTTATTATAGGAAATCAATTAACAACACAAAACAATGACAAATATTGTCCAGAAACCCTCACAGGTTCTGCATTTAGCATAAAAAAATATGCTCAAATCATAACAAGGCAAACTGCAGCCCAACAGGCAACAACAGCTGTCAGTGTGTCAGTGTGCTGACTTGACTATGACTTGATTCAAACTGCATGTGATTATCATAAAGTGGGCACGTCTGTAAAGGGGAGACTGGTGGGAACCCAGAGAACCCATTTACATTCACATATCTAGAGGTCAAAGGTCAAGGGACCCCTTTGAAAATGACCATGACAGTTTTTCATGCCAGTATCTTCACCGAGTTGCTTTAATACGTTAAAGAAATTAATGGCATTAACATTAATCTGCATTTAACACATTATCAGGTTAACTTTGACAGCTCTAATTATTATTATTATTTGTACTATGTGCGCCGCCCGGGAATCGAACCCGGGTCACAAGAATGGGAATCTTGCATGATACCACTACACCAGCGGCACAATTTGATTTATTTATAATTAATATTTTTACTATTATCTTGAGTACATATCTGCAATGTTTGTATAATTGAATGCTTTTTCAAAAAAGTTAGCAGTGCCACAAAAACAAAAAGCCTCTTATCAAAAAAAAGTCTCACTTCTCAGTTATCAGCATTTCATAAAAACTAAGCTAATAGTGTCAGTTTTTTCACCTCCACAGGAAATACAAAAAAGGCACTTTTTTGTCACCAAAGAAGAAGACGACTGAAATGTTGGTATAGATGTTGTTGAGGACACAAAAAGTCCACACATATGGAGAATATGTTGAAATTGTCATTTCTTTGTCATTAAAAGGAATATAAATGTTTCTGTGTGTTGGCAACTTCTGCTTTTGATCTAATTTAAGCTCACATTATTATATGTTCAAAAACACAATGAACACAACCCCTCACAAAAGCAGAAGCCATTAAACTGAGTCTGACCTGAATATGGATGATACACCAACAAACACTCAGTCAGTATCTGGACGAACCGGGCAGCACACACACACACACACACACACACACACACACACACACACACACACACACACACACACACACACACACACACACACTCCCTGGGTGAGGAGCCAGTAATGGCCCCTCGTAAATAAGGGTTCCTGTATTTCGGTGAAACCCAGTAGTGCATCTGGATCCCATCAGAGCTCGTGTTCCCTTTGCAAATGATCCCAAATGTTTCTAATTATGCCAGTGGAGTCGGCACGAGGCTGTGTGATGGCTTGTGTGTGTGTGTGTGTGTGTGTGTGTTTGGTGTGCGCGTAATCGCCCTGACGGACACGCACACCCATACACTGGCCTGTTTATTCATGAACGGGGTAACGGAGACGGACAGCGCGGTCTTGACCTCTGCGGCCTTCGCTTCGGTCACCGCTCGTGGTGAAGACTGATGAGTGAAAGATGGGGCGGAGATGGATTTTCTCCACCGGTTTTGTCTGCTGACATCGCTGCCTACCTCTGCTGTGCTCCAACCAAATGGTGGCTGAGGTTGTTGGATGAGTTGTGCAAAAAAAAAAAAAAGATCATGGAACCATATGTCAGGTATCTTTGCTTGGATTCATGCTTGTGAGCCAAGCATTCAGTATGCAAGACCTGCACCGTGTTTAACACATGTAAATTGTTTGGATCTCAGGGTGTGGATGACCCATCTCACAGCACATTTAGCATTCGTTACAACCTCGTAGGTACGTGACTGCACACACCGGGGAACATTTCATTAAGTGCTAACAGAATATTATGGCCTTTTTTTTCTTACCATAGATGAATATGCTGGAACTGAGCCACTGTTATTGCGATGCCAAGTGTTGTGTGAGACTATAAGAAAAGGCATGATTTTTTTTTAAAAAGTGGGAAGAAGTCCAACCATTTGCTGTTTGAATTTTGTTGTTACATTAGCGAAAAATTTAGTAGGGCTGCTGTTTCTGGTGGACGGTGTTCCCAGCCAAACCAGGGGCTGCTTTCAGAAGAATCACTGGGACAATTTCTCTGTATTTCCATGAATATAATAAACCAGAGCTCCAGCTACCTTTGATTATTTAGCTACTGCAGACACTATGACATCATTCGCTGTTTAAACTGTATTTATTGTACCTATTCAGTTAATTCCCTAGCATTCAGATATTTCTATAGATTATTCAGGGAATCAAACCGAGGAATCACTATTATCACTAATAACTATAATGTGATGCGTTTTAGCATCTTTCTACTCACTGTTTCGGTTTTACGGCCCACAACTTTACTGTTTTGGTTCAGTCTCACTGCTCTCGTCGACTGGTTTCCTAGGGCTAAGCTGTGGCGCTGGTCTGGCTCCTGTCAGATTCTACAGTATGGTAAGAGAAAGTGGCTCATTAGCAGCTGAAGAAGTTGGTGGAGACCAAAACAGAGCAACAAGTGAATAATTAATTTAA
This sequence comes from Pterois miles, assembly GCA_947000775.1. Classification (NCBI taxonomy): domain Eukaryota; kingdom Metazoa; phylum Chordata; class Actinopteri; order Perciformes; family Scorpaenidae; genus Pterois; species Pterois miles. Next base: position 276,964 of record CAMQGK010000246.1, on the reverse strand, counting down.
ATCCATTGTATGGCCACCAACATGACTCCGCATCAACTTTGTAAGGTGATAATCTGCTAGATGTGGCCCAAAAAAATCAGTTAATAGTGCTTAAACCTTAACAATCTCTTATTCAAGACTAACTCTGATTTCAGAGCAATGTAACAAGCTTCGACTTCAGTCGGCACTTAACTTTAAGTGCAAACGTAGGGTGTGACAATTTCCCACCCGCATACTGTGCTACACGGTACTGTGCATTGTACGCATTTACAAAGAACAGCATTATACAGTACCTGGAACTGAAACGAGTGGTCTGGTCTGACCTCGTCCTTACCTTGATGTAAAGCAAGGAGAATGTGACATATGAGAATCTGGCTCCTAAAACCATAAACGCTGCCGATTGTTTCATACCACGTCTCCAGTGCAGGGATATGGATAAACATCTCTGCCTCTTGAGTCACACGCTGGAGCTCCATGACCCACAAAGTAACATGAAAAAACACCACCCAGACAAATGGGCACGGTGATGCAGTTTGGCAGGCCTCAAATGCCTCTCTCTGCATTACAAGGCTATTGTGGACGATTCACATTTTCCACCGCCGCCGCCGTGACGCTCGGCACCGTCCAGAGGCAACAACCGATGCTGGGCGACTGCACGCCGTTCGTCTTTTGATGTCACCTCTCGTTCGGCAATTTCCCCAATTAAATTGATTGTTCTAAAGTGTAAAGTGGACTGCCGTGATTACAGGTGAGCCGTGTTGTTTTTTTGAGGAGGGCTTGAAATCCATCACCATGACAGCAACGCCAAGCATCCAGCGGCAAAAACTCTGGGCTTGAAGAAGCCCTCCGTGAAGGAGAAATCATCAAATGTGACTTATTACTGGCGAGTGGAAAAGGATATCCTAATTATAATTATATCCTGACCAAGATGGCCGGTATTTAAAAATGAAAACAACGGTAATTGCACATTTTAAAGGGAGAAGCCAGCCAAAGAATTCCACTTCTCTGAGTTTGAAAGAGATTGAAAAGATAATTGAGGGGACGTCAATGAAAAGCAGCCTAAAGAGAGCTCAATACATGGATGAATAGAGGGTGAAGGAGAAAGTCTATGAGAGAATCAAAGGAAATAGGAGAGTTATCCATCTAGCTCATAACGTGTCAACAGTGTTCGGTGTGGGAGGTTGCCCCGGGAGAAAGCTGCAACACACCAGGGGGAAATTCAACAGCTCTTTCAACGGAAATCCTCATCATACATCTCCGCTGTTTTAGGAAAGCAAAACAACGTGGTGAGAGGGCCGTGGAGCCCCGAGCTGGAGTCCCGGGCTGCGGTTGTCTCAGTTCATGAGGTGGAAAAGGATCATGAAAGATTTACTCGCTTTGACGACAGGAATCCGATACTTCATGTGTCAAAACTCAGCAGACAGAGATACAGTATTTAAACATTATTAAATGGTTAATTTGGCATGAGTTTACTTCCCCGTAGCACACAATCACCATGATATGTCTGCCTGGGGCTGATAAGGACTTCGTTAGATGAGATTTACAGCTTTCCTGGTCTCTTTGAAATAAATACTCGGTTCCACCCAGAGGAACTTTAAGTCATGGTGACGTTGTCCACCTATCCTGGGAAAGGTGACTGAAATATGTCTCCAATGACTGCACTCTTTCTCAGCAACACCCTTTTTCACACTTGGTTACACCCATTAACATCTGGGCAGAACAGTCTTATCGTCCAATTGAAGCTCTCTGGCAATGAAGACGTTTATCACATTAAAAAACTCTCATCTCTTGCAAATATTTTTAAAAAGCGTTATGTTGAATGCACTTGTCATACATGTATTCATCACCATGTATTCCGGGATTCCATATCTACTTGACTTAACCTCTAATTCTTTCACCATCCACCTACAGGAAAAAACAAAAAATTTACCCTCTGTATTTAAACTCTCCTAAACACTGTAGGAGCAGTGAGCTGCTGTCAAACCCCCGGTATTTAATTCATTTCGCTGACCTCTGTTTCTAATGTTTTTAGCTAGCAGGCTATCTAATTGTTAGGAAACAAATTTGATGAATTTTACAGTGGAGATAAAGAAGGGTCAGTCTAAAAGCTAGATGTGTCTGAGACAATGAAGAGTGTGCAGGCATGGAGCCATGTCATCCATTGTGTTTGTGGACTGATGTTTTGAAACCTTGAGTTCGGCATCTTGGCCGTCGTCATCTTGTTTTATTTGGCCGTCACCATCTTGGGTTTTTTGCAACCAAAGGTGACTAACTAAGGGAGCTAACTGAACTCTGAACAAGACCTTATCAAGCAACCAAAAGGTTAAAATTAACTTTAATGAACTGAACACACACTGTAAAACCTACCTGTAGCCACGCCCTGAAGCATACCCTGCTTTATGGTCTATTTGACTCTAAACGGGACCATATTTACCTAAATGAACATCATGCTGTATTAAAGAAGACCTAAAATCAGTGATTGAGACCATAAACTCATGTTGATGATGTTTACTGAGGTATTAAATCAAGTGAAAAGTAGGCTCATTTTCTCATAGACTTCTATACAATCAGACTTCTTTTGGCAACCAGAGGAGTCGCCCCCTGCTGGATATTAGACAGAATGCAAGTTTCAGGCACCTCTGCATTGGCTTCACTTTCAGACACAGAGGTTACCCACTGGTCCGAAATCACTACCTATTTACAGCACACTATGTCTACCGCCCACCCATTTTATTTCAGTGTTCAGATTCGAAGCAAGATGGTTCTGAGCCTCTGCTACAGTGACTTACTCAAGTCTTTACTAGCTAAGACATCCATTATGTTTCATCAGTTGTTTGAAACATATTTATTTGAAACTCAGAAAAGACATACACACTTGGTGACGAAAATACGAATAGTTTGTGCAGCCAAACCCTGATCTCCTCTGGAAACATGTTAGGCTCAAGAACTCTTTTCGTGGACTTCTGATACTTGATACTCTAAGCAAAGATTAGACTTGAGAGATTTCATTACAGCACATGATTTTACCATAGCCTGGAGGCAGACAGGTGCTTCTCTGCTCTTGTCTTGATATGCTAGCATCAACGTCTTATGCAAGACTCTGCACTGTGGAGAGAATGCATCAACGGCCAAGAGTGCTGGCAGGATGAGGACCGCACAGGCTGCCGCTTTCTTAGTTACATTACCGTCAGCTACGACTAAACTACAATTTTGCCTCCACTTTTGCCATCCCTGCAAGTAGCATTCGGACAAGTTCAAGCTTGTGAATTGTACAAAAATCATTTTATGGCTCAGGTCTCTCAGTGGAAACAACTACTATCCTTACTTTCAGTCAGAGCCTTTTGGTTTGCTCATTCCCCTGCTGGCCCGAGCTATTCTTGGCAGGACAGTGTGAGCGGTCAGTATTCTAAGGGTCTTTTGATACCATAAACCTGGTTTTTCAGCTCTCACTCAGCACCTTTTCCTGAAGAAAACCATCTGTGCAAAGGATCAAACAGCCAAAAGGAAAGAGGCTCAGTCTCCGTGCAGCAGAGGTTAGACCAGGGCCCGATGTTCTGCAGAGTTCAAGGCCAAGAATTTTGGTTCTGGACTTACAATGAGGGAGGAATGGTACTAGTAACAGACAGAGGACTGATGGAACTTTAATTTCCCAGAATCCCTTTACAGTGATGATAAGACCAGAAGGATGAGGTATTGTGCAACCAATTAAGTCATTTTTCCAAAAACCTTAATAAGGCTTACGTAAGGGGAAGGAGCTCAAAAATGCCAAAAGCTCAGGACTAGTATTACCAGGGGACCTCATGTGATTTCAAAATTATCCCCCCTACATCTGTGTTTAGTGTGCCGTATTTGCATGGGATAAGCGAGAAGGTATTTTACTTGCATTTACTGACACGATTCCGTGCGAATGCGTCTACATGCCTTGTAGCAATGAGCCCAATAAATTGAATCGAAAATGCTGTCAAAACTTTCATTTGTAATTGCCGACGCAGTAGCGCTGCCCTTGCTTAGTCAACTTATCGGCCGTTTTTGTCTTGGTCGACGAAGATTTCTTTAGTCAATTAGACATTTTTTATGCTTTTCTTTCATGCTGAATGGCTCATTTCTAAGAAACGAGCTGAGAAACTCAGTTTTACAGATCTGTTGATTAATTCAACTAATCAATTAGTCAATAAAATCAGATGAGGGAAATCGTACAACTAAGAGTTTCTTTGGTCAAGGACAGCACAACACGGCGGAGAAAACAAAAAAACGTTTGACCTCGGCTAGGTGACTTTTCTGTCCCTGATAATACTACATTGCGAACAATGACGAGAGCTAGCTAACAGCTGTTAGCTCCATGCAGGACTGTGCTTACCAGCGGCTAACAGCTAACGTTAACTAGCTCTCTTCCTGCCGATTACAATGTGGAAGGCACTGCTGGGTTACACTATGATGCTTACAGGCTCTATTCAGTGAAATGAGTCAAATTAGTATTGGTGAGGGTAAATGCTATCGTTATCAAGATGTGTTTAAATGTAGTTTCTGGCGAGAAACAAAAGAAATCCAGCTGTTTGAAGGAGATGTTTTCACACCAGTATAAAATAGATAGGGAATTATGACCTCTGTAACTTCCTAACAGTGTGGAGTGGACATTGAAGTACATGGAATTTATTGTTTTACTTTTGTTTTTACTATGGTATCAAATTGGTGTGGAAAATCTGGAAATTTCACTGGTATTGGTATTGACTACTACATTTCTGGTATTGGGACATCCCTTGATGAAATAAGTAAAAAAAAAAAAAAAAAAAAATCCCTGAATTTTCATACAATCAAATGCCAGATATTTTCAACTGCTGTCATACAATAGTGGTCCATTTGAAGGGTTTCATACCAAAACACTATATTCACTTTGGTAATGTTTTGCTAGTTGAGCTGGCTCTGGCAAAAAAGGCAACAAATGGATTGGTCGATATCTTTTAACATTACGTAGATCTAGTGTGTTCAGGTAGGACAAAGCTGCATATAAGAGCGTCAGTCAACTCTTCTTGGACAATTAATAAAACACACACAATCACACATCTCTCAGCCTCTAATGGCTAACTTGGTCAAACCTTTCAAGTGAAGTGTGAGAAAAGAGAGCTGATTCTCCACAGGAAATCAGGCATCTCCACACGGGCCCATCCCGTATGGGGACGGTGAACCGGGTCTGTTAATGGACCAAATGTCCTGTGCTGTTCAATGAAAGACGCTCCATTGCAACTTTATGGCTTGAGTCCTGATGTAGTGCACCGCCCAGATATGCAGGGGAAAAACACGAGCGAGGGAAATAAATCAAGTCGAGGGTTGTTGTTTTACAGTAGGAGGAGGTAACTGTCCTACACAGCGTAAGAATTCATACAGAGATGCTGTCTACAGCAAAAACTGAGCTGGTGTGCATCCAGCTGAGATGGATGTAGAAAATGTGTTTCTGCCATTGTAAATGATGGATTTCACAGTGCAGGAGTGGGGTTACATCCTATATTAAAGTCCCTTATGGATGTGTGAGTACATCGTGAAGGCACTTGGGTGGCATGAGCATCCGCCACATGAACACATGCAGTCTGCACAGCCCTCACATGTACTGTAAAGCCGACCCATCTGCAGTCAGAGCCTGGATCATCCAGACTCATCGCTCTCTCTTTGCACCCAGCTACCTTCCTGTCCAGGATAAACAGACTGGTCTTGGACCCTCCACCTTGCTGCAGCAGTTAACATCAGCCTCCATGAAACACAGCGAGACCATCAGCCCCAGACTAGTTTTACAAGCCCTCTGTCCTGCCCTCCATCAGCCCGCCTCTTTTCCCCCAAAGGCCCTGTTCCCTAATCCCATACCACTCCCCCAGGCCCCATTAACACTCTCAGGTTGAGGTTTTTACTTTAAGAAAATGATCCTTTACGCACAGCTGCTCCAGAGTCAGAAATCCTTTCAATGGATGTGAGCTAAAGATCAGCAATAGTTTGAAGTTAGCAAACATGAAATCTTAGACAGGACCTATTATGCTTTTGTCCTTTCCTTTAGTGTTATATAGTTTTTTATATACATGTAAAATCTGCAGTTACAAAGCCCATAGTCCACACCAAAGTGAGTTACTCTTCCCCACAGAAACCTGAACTGCCTGAAATACCTCGCCTGAAGTCCCGCCTTTTCCTCCATGCTTGGTGATGTCACCAAGTAACACATTTGTATAATACCACCTTCATGAATAGTTTGGCATGCACTCAAACAAAACTAGTTAGCGCAGAGGTGGAGCGGAGCCCCAAGTGTTTGGATTGGTTAACCAATCATAACAGTGGGCCAGCTGACCAATCAGAGCAGTTGTTGGGGGGGGGGGGTCTTTAAACAGTAAAGTAGGAACTCAGGTCAGGTGGTGAAAAGTTTTTCATTTCAGGCTCTATTTAACTGTTTGGTGTGTGGGGGAAGAGACCCATTTCTGCAGCCATAGTATCAGAAAGTTGACCAGAATGCAGTGCAGCTTTTCAACATTACGGTGACGGGAGAAATCAGCGTGTTTTTGTGTTCAGAAAAAGAAAAACAGCTTCTCTTTCTTCAAAGATATCCACTTCTTACAGTGCATACAGTCTGTGATTTGGACCTATGGTCATGAATTTTGGGTAGTGACCAAAAGAATGAGATCGTTGATACAAGCGGCCGAAATGAGTTTCCTTCGTAGGGATAGCGAGATAGAGATAGGGTGAGGAGCTCAGACATCCGGAGGGTGCTCGGAGTAGAGATGCTGCTCCTTCACGTCGAAAGGGGCCAGCTGAGGTGTTTCGGGCATCTGACCAGGATGCCTCCTGGACGTTTTCCTGTGGAGGCTTTCTGGGTAAGTCCAACTGGTAAGAGCCCCGGGGTAGACCCAGAGCATGCTGCAGAGAGTATATACAGTATCTCCTCTGCTGGAAAATGTTGCTGGGTACTGGATGGATGGAATCTTGAAGTCACTAGTCGCTGAATGAGGTAACATAATGATGATTGAGCCTATAGACCACTGATGAAAGCCCTTGCGTTTGCAGAATTAGGCCTACCTTCAAACTGGGTGTCTGTGGTGACATTCCTCATCTCTGCCCTCAGAGCAGCTCTGCTCAAGTTATAAGTCAAACTGTAAAAACCCAGCGTGCTTCCCACTTCCTCTTAAAACGCATAGACATCATCATTCCTTTGCCAGGGTCCAATAATTTCAAACTGCAGAATGTGGAAATGTAATATGTGTTTCAAAGTTTGAATAGTGGCGTCAGTGTTCAAGGGCAAATTAAAGATGAGACTCAAAACTCAGTCTGCAAAGGAATGAGGACTGACCTGAAGATAACGGCAGTGGATGAAAATAATTCACATATCCCCACAGCAGTCTTTTTCTCTTTTGTCTCGCCTCCATGTCCCCTCTTCCTCCCCTTCACCCCCTACTCTTCCTCCTCATCTCCCATCTTTTCCTTAACGCATCCCTTCAGACGAGCCGGAGCCATAAATCTCAGCTCCACATCTGTCCATCACATCTCATAAAAGTCTTATTCGTCCCAGTAAAAACTCAAGCCTCCTCTCCTTGTGAATGTTTTTTTGGGTGGCAAGCATCCCTGTAAATAATTTGTTGCAATGTATTTTACAAATCATCCATCCGGCGCTACATCCATCTTGTTTCAATCACCGACTGGAACTGATGATTTGATGCACACAGCGTGCACAGATTGTTACAAGGTGGACTGGAGCTCGAATCAAGGATGGATGCACGCATGTAAGCATAGAAGACGACTGTGTGCATAATGCATGTTGACCTACAGGTCAAATTGTCTCCACCTGTTATTCTGTGGTTGCTTTTCCTTTTTGGCAAATGTAATGCTACAAAGAATCTTTTCAGCATGTTGTGAATCATTTACGAATCTTGACCTCAGGCCCCAAACATACGAGCACGGATGGGAACCTGGATGAAATGTGCTGTATAAAAACCTGCTGAAAGATAAGTGAAGCGGTGCATCTGTAATAAACAGTATGTTGGCTGAAATGTGGATCGATTTGCGGAGTCCCTTAGGTGACACAGTGAACAACCACCTATTTCCACAAGGTATCTGAAAAATTGCCAAATAAGAAATGTAACTGCAGCCTGGATTATGTTTAGTGCACATAAGTCATAGAGAAGTGGAAAATGAGAAATGATGTAATAAGGGATCACTTGTTGTGATGAAGCTGCAAAAAATTATCATCTGAATCTGCAGTTCCCATCTGCTCAGCTCATTTTTTTGCTGTCTGGCTGCAACTTTACTTTCTTGGTTCACTCTCACTTCTTCTAACGTTGCATTCGGCCACAGCAGACAGCTGTTTTCAGAGAATAAGCTACAAAAACCCACCGTACACTACCTGCTCAGTACTACACAGCAAATGGACACAGTTAGAAACTAGCTGCTGAACCATAGATATTATATACATACAAAGTGGAAGTAGTTACCGTGACATCACCCATTGGTTTGTGGACTACCGTTTTGAAGCTTCGTGTTTGGCATTTTGGCTGCCACCATCTTGGTTTTTGACCGTCACCATCTTGTATATATGTGATCGGGTCGGGCGGGTTCGGGTGAGCTTATGAGGAAATATTTTGGTTTCAGGCAGGCAGGTCAAAGAGTGACAAAGCAGTGTGCTCAAACTTCAATGCAACAGTCCACCTTCTTTTCCCATTTCACATATTTCTGTGAGATCACACACACATAAACCAAGAGACGCGGCCTCTGTTGTCTCTGTCCTTGTCTTAGATTTCAGTCCTGATCTAATGTGCGGTTTTAATACGTAAAGTTGGCTTTTTCCAGGTCGGGTCAGGTTCAGGTGGTTGAGTGAGGCATAATGTTGCGTTTGAGTGGCTCTCATAACCAGTCGGGGGTGTGGATTATAAAATCCTGACTTGCGCATCACTACCGTCATTGTTTTTTTGGAACCAGAAGCGACACATGAGGGTCGTAGTATAACCGAATTGACATTTTTAGGCAACCAAAATGTAACTTCTCATGAACTGAAAACACACTGCGAAAGTGTTAAAGTTGTAAAACAAAAACACAGACAACTTCCAGACAGTGGTAGAGACCTGTCAATCACATGGGAACCACACCTTACAACATACCCTGCTTAATGGTCTATGACATCATGCTGTATAGGGCAGCACAATTATCATAATTACAATTATTTTGATCAATAGTGAGATCACAACTATTTATCATGATTATTTGTTGATTTTAGGGACTTTTTTTTCACTTTCACATAAGCACTAATTTCACTTCCATGTTGTGCTATATCCCTGCTAATGTTCAAATCTTTGTATCAAAATAAAATTGGCTCTTATAGAAAGTGTGTCTCCTAGAAGCAAAATAAAACATTACCAATAAAATTTTACCCCACTGCTTTCACTTTCAGGTTGTGTGTACAATCCTGCTAATTAACAAATCTTTGCATCAAAATACGACTTAAAATAAGGTTCTTCCTCACCTAAATTCAGTGCATGCTTTTTCACTGCCCATCTGCTCCACAGTAGCCTATATCACTATTAAACTCTTGACTGCAGCTGCAACATTCAGGATAGTTTTTCACCGGCTGTCCCTGTAGGGTGCATACTAGTGATGCCACGGGTCGGGCGGGTTCGACTTGCTCACTTTTGGGGGGCAAAAAGTGACAAAGCAGCATTCCCAGTAAGTTATTAATAACTTACAGAAACATTGCCGGCAATAGTCCACCTTCTCGTCCCCTCTTTCTGAAACACACACACCAGCAATGCGAGGTCAGGAGGTCGCAGTTATTTCACGTATTTGTGTGAGATCACGTTGTTTAGGAAGATTATTTGATTTAATATGCAGAGTTTTCTATGAGCAGAGCAAACATTTTAAACATCAGTATAGAGTTCATTTAATTGTGCACATTTATAATGCTTTTAAATATTTCCCCTCAGAGTACACAAGAATGTCTACACCTTGTATACTCTGCATGAAAATACACTAAAGGATGGAGATTGATGGTGCATGATATTTGTATATTTCTCTGAATCCCAGCACCCCCTGCCTCAGTGAATCATCCTGAATCGTGTAATGCCAGTGAGGACATTAGCCAAAAGCATCCTGTGATCTCAATGCAATTTCTTATCACATCATGTGCAAAGCCAGAAGATGGCAGTGCAGAGCTTCAGTTGCTGTCAATACTACAGCCTGTAACTGTGCTACGTCCCACAGCTTCAATCGAGGCTCAGTGCATCTCAGCCTGTAGGGCTCGGAGCCAACAGTAAGTCATAAGATACACTGAGACCGATACTGTTGCCTTTCTGCTAACTGCACTTGATCACTTGACAGTGGCTTAACCTCTACATTACACAAACTCTCTTTAAGTTCAGCACATGTTATGCATCTTATTGTGCGTGTCTGTGCGTCCATCATTAAAGATGGATCACTCTAGTTCTGGCTGTGTTTGCTTGGCTATTACCGGAGCAGACAGACCATCAGATCGCTAAAATGTGCCCTAATAGTGTGTGTTCCTACATGTAAGTCTACATGTGGATGTATGGACGCTGTACTGTAATGTTCGCCATTATAAGAATTCTGTCCGCCGCTGTAATTGTGTCCACAGACTGAACCGCTGTTGACTGTGGTTCACTGACTGGGGCCAATATGACATCTCCTCACAGGAAAATATAGGCTATATGCTGTGATAAAACGCCTCCTAATGAAATTCTTTCAGATGAAAAGTGATTATATATGTGGAATCGATCCATCCATCCATATTCGGGTTGTCACAATACCAGAAATGCAGTGAGAATACTAGTACCAGTCAAATTTCACGATTTTCATAACCAATTCTATACCACAGTAAAACAATAAATATATCTATTTTATATTGCTGCGAAAATATCTCATTCAAGCAGCTGTATTTATTCAAGTTTATCACCAAAAAATACATTTAAACACATCATGACAATGTTAGACTTCACCCAATACATTTTTTACTGACTAGAATAGAATAATGCAAATCAGCAGCAGCACAAGAGTTAGTTAATGTTAGCCATTAGCAGCCGGTAAGCAGCACAGTCCTGCTAACAGCTAACGTTAGCTTGCTCTAATCCTACCGATTTCAACTCTGATATCAATAGCCTGAACGCACAATGGTGTAAATCAATGACACCTCCCGTTAACTTATATCTCAATGCAGGACTGTGCTGCTTAGCGGCTGCTAACAACTAATGTTTGCAAGCTTTCATTTCAAGACGGGTTTGTTGTTCACAGTGTAGCATTACCAGGTAAAACACAGGGTGCGTCCCCTGGGCTAGGGATGCTAATTTTGAAAAATTCTCTTAACCGATAACTGACCCCGTTAAGTGATTATTAACCGACAACATTAGTGTTTTGCATGTAGCAGTGCATCAGCTGCAGTGTATGAGCACAACAGACAACTGAGTAAACGGTTCACCATCAGGAGAGTTACTGTAGCAGCCACGATGCTACGTGTAATGACACGGACATGCAGCCACTTTCCCAGCGAAAGTCCACCACTAACGTACATTTAAAGTTGAACAGGTTGTCAGCTGTGTGTCTGCCCAGCGTAACGACACTCTGTCACCCAGATTAACGATAGTGCTTATGTTTGTGCTATGTTAGCAGCTGCTAGCAGCTAGCACTGCCAGCTGCCGGCTTCGTGCCTGTTGTAGCGTAACTTCAGTGAGTTTCCGACAGACCGTGTGTGTGTGTGGCGGTACTGCGCGTGTGTTTGTCAGTGGCGCTGTAGCTGTAGCAGACAGTGTGTGTACAGTTTATTTGGCGGTGAATAAATGCTCTTGAGATGGATCAGCTTTTCTCCTTAAAGTCATGAGCCACTCCTCTGCGTTCTTCTCAGTTAAAATGCTTAATGTCAGTAATCGGTTACACGATTGATTATTAACATCCCTACCGTGGGCACATCAATAATGAGATTACTGCGTCTCAAACACATTTTATGTCGTCCCAGGATGACGGGACGCCATTACTCTCAAGCCCCGTGGTACTAATAGTACCTGCGGTACTGTAGAAAAACAAGTAACCTCACATCTTTAGAACTTTGGCATCGATTCGGTACCACAGTATCGGTTCTTGTGACATCCAGTCGTCCATACCATCACTTTTGTTTGGTCCGGAGTAGATTTTTCTGTTTTCAGTTTCAAGTTTTATATAAACGTGCGTCAGGCAAAATGCTGCACTTATTGTCTTGTCCTCCTTAAGTTTGGCCATCAGCTGATAAAGATTTGCTTTAAATCCTACCTGCCACTCCAATGAATCAGTTTCCCACACCCACACCAGTTACCACACGGCCAACTGGAGAGCAGGCGGTGCTTCCACGGCTCCACCCGCTGAGGTACAGCCCCACCAGTGTGATTATCTGCGGCTGCGGGGCAACTTTTACGCTTCAAACCCAATAACGTCGAGAGTAATGACAAGAGTGGTGAGAGGAACTCAGCATGCGTCGCATTCACACTTAATTCTGCTTCCTGCGTGGGGAGCGCAGCGCCTTTCCAAACCGCCTCACGCTGAAGATCGGCAATGTGCGGTTGTCAGCGCGCTCAGTTGCTGTAGATTAAAACTGTAATAAATGGTAGTAAAAAGTTAGATTTCCATTACAGCCTCTGTGTGTTCGGGTGTGTGTGTGTGTCTATGTGAACAGGTGTACTGTGGCTTAGAGTGTGTGTGACATTGGCTCCTCCATCTGCCATTACCTCACTGTAATAATAACACCATTATTCTCACTAACTAAGATTCCATCCTCAACTTTTGATGACAGTTGAAGCTCCTCCAGCTTCAGTGTGTTTCACTGCCAAAGACGAATGCCCCCGGACACACCGCTGAGCCGGCTGGTTGGGGTTTAACATTTCACTGAAAACGTGTCATCTTTTCTCGCTGTGATGGATATTATATCCATGCCTCCTCCAGGTGCCCGGGCTCTGTTTGACCGAGTGTGTGCGTATGTAAGGGAGAGTATGCATGCTTCCTGACTTAGTGTACCCTCGCCATACTTTCATTAATCACAACCCTCAGACACTCTTTTTCCTGTCAGAAGAGAAAAGACGAGAGACAGATGATCTTTGTTTCCACAAAGACACTTCTTTGATTTCCGCCAGTGTCTTTCCTCTCCCAAACCGCTAAGTGGGATACAAAACATGATCTCTTTTGACTGCCGTTCAAAAGCCCTATTGGTGCTCCGGTCGGTCGGAAGGCTAGCCCGTATTGTCTTTAGATATGGACTAGATTGTATAGACTGTGCATGTGGTTTTCCTGACTTGGTAAAAAAAAAAATGCAGGAGGGAGAGGAAGAGAAATGTTGAATAGACATTACTGGAGTCATTTATTTTACATTGCTGAAGGATATCGGTGTCAAGGAGGGATACAGCCCATTTACTTGAACCTCTGCTTTTCTAAAGTTATTTTGCAATGCATACAGATTTTTGTTCATGTACTTACTTTTCATCATTTTTGACACGGGAATATGATGCTGTCCTGGCTAAAGAAAGAAACGCAATAAAAAAAGAAAATAAAAAAGTGGAATGAAAAAACATGTGGATAAAACTTCAGTTAGAAATTACTCGTAATGGCTTAGTTAATGGTCAGTGTATGCTTTATTAAGACTTTACTTTTCTGTAATAATACATTATAATAGAATAAATATATACTTTAAGTTGTGAGGTGTTATCCAATATTATATACATGATGAGGCTCTGTCAACTTAAAGGGGCTAAATAGGGGATTTGTATTGCCTCTCAACAGCTCTCAACATAGCGAGAGTCGGCAACTCGCAGCTAACAGTGCTAACAATGCTAACAGCGCATACAACGTAAAAGAGCTGACAAAGATAACAGTGTTAACCTGACAGGGAACCGGAGGGTGGGTGCTACGTTTCCATGACGATGCCGTCTCAGGTAGACGTTCCTCCACTATATCTTTACTTATCACACGGCATTATTGGATAGTCAATTCTGATTGGTCTGTTATTTCATTATAGCAGACCGTTGCTATGTGTAACAGACTGACAGCTCAGAGTTTACGAGCTGGGACGTGTTTGTGGACGTCAGAAATGGCGGAGGCCATGGAGGTATATTTTTGGTGCATAATAAGTCAATATACTGTAATTTCACCTGTATGTTGTTTTGCTTCGTAAGGTTATTAAAGAAATATATATATATATATATATATATATATATATATATATATATATATATATATATATATATATTTTATATGGTGTTTTGTCATTTTTGCTGAGTTTGAATAATGTTATCCTCTGTCATTTTTAATATTGATGGCTTTGCATTTACTGGATTATGTTACCAGCTTGCTAACTTGTTAAATTGTTAGCCGGAAGTCTGTGGCTTCTATTGACTGTAGTCTGATTGACAGTAACATTAATATTGTAAATCTTCAACCAAAATAAACCTAGTTGTTGTCCGCAAACCAACAGGTGATGCGACGGTAACTATGTCCACTTCTTATATGGTGAAATCACAACCTTTGCTGCCGACGCCGGGACTTGCGTCAAGTATAAAACCAGCTTTCTGTCCAGTCATCAGGAAGAACCTCTCCCATGGACTATTTCACCTCCACAGCATCCAGGCCTGTACCCACGTTGGTAACGACTTGATAACATTTGCAGGCTTTGCTTTAAAGAAGAAAAAAATCACACTTTTGAATCTTCGATGTGCCAAAATCCATAAAGTTACACGTTTTTTGAGGGATCATTTCCTGCAGAGCTCCTATTTCTTCCTGTGGGCATGGAGCGACTGGCAGGAAGCAGAACTTGAACGTCACGCAGCGCTGATATGAAAACACCACTCAGCACAGTGAGGTGAGGATACACGAGCTCTCTTTATGCTTATTGTGATGGATTATGTCCAGTTAGTTTTCATGGTGGACAAGACGGAATCTCAACAAATGGCTTCTTCTGATGGAGGAAAACAAACTAATACATCCAACTATGGGGAATGAAAATACAGCAATGATATATATATTCAAAACGCTACACAGGGACGCCCACAAACACGGGGCATTCCAAGTGTTTTGGGGTGTGTCTTCCTCTCAATATTTATGGTCAGCATTGTTGAGAATCTGGCTGAACTCTGGTGGTTTTTGCGGCTTGGAGCAAGGTTGACCTTGGGTCGTGGGTTTGGACACATCCAATAATCACACAAACACATAAATATGCACAAACACACACACGTACAGTAAATACACAGGCAGAAGTCATTCAGGTCCAGTGGGAAGTGGCAAACAGCATTCCTGTAAAAGGTTTTAACTTATTGACTGAGATAGGAGGTTATTTATTTGTGGTGGTTAGTGAGAGCGCTGGGCCAGCTTCCCAGACAAAGACTGACTAACCCGGATCATTTTCAGCGAAGACGTTCGAGTCAAAGTCATTTCTCAGCCAGAGTCGGGCCTTATCGGGGTGTAGAAATACATCAATGTACAGCTCGTGGTTTGGACGCCAACCCCAGTGGACAGAGCCAGACATTATCAGCGTCTTCTTCTGGTTTAGTGTATCTAATCATGTTAAATACTGTTTGTATGTTCAGCGTGGAACTGATTTAAATGCATATTTTCTCTAAGTCTCTGGCTGCAACAGTGGTAGCTGTTGTTGAAATGCTCGTTCGAATTTTATTTATTTCTACAGTCTGTCATCACAACCGTGCCTCAAATCACACTAATCAACAATCAGTTACAGAACAAAATGCAGCTATACTGTATGAAAAAGACAGGCCACTATAGGAGACATAACAAGCCCTCCTGATCTACAGAAGCCAGCCCAGGCTACCTGGCACCACCACCCTCAGACCCTTAAATGTATTTAAGGAAAAACTGACATAAAAAAATAGCCCTCATGCATTTATTTATCCTACATCTTTCATAAGCGCTGGAACAAAAAAATACAGTCTCCTACAAATCGCTCTGCCAAAGTCCCTGCTCTTATGTCGTAATTGCAGCGGTCGGGTATGATTTTAATCCAGTGCAAATCTGCCTTATTTATTATTTGTGCAGCAAAAAAACTGAGCGCAAATGGCCTTCCACATTTTGTTAAAGACAGATGTCCCTTGTTAGAAGTAATCCTGCACAAATCAAAAACATGATTTCCTTTTTTAGCTCTCTTCAAGGCAGCGAGTTTCTATTTGTCCTTAGAGACAGGTTTAGAACGCATACTGCACAGTTTCTAATGAGTGATATCCATCAATTTAATTATCCATCTCACAAAATGCAAAATACCACGTTTTTGGGCCCTACTAAAATACAGTAGAAGTTAGAGTATATTAGCTTTTGTGAGGCTTTTCCATGATGGTGTTTTGTCATTTTTGCTGCAGTTTGAGTTAAGTTATACTCAGCCATCCTTTAGGGTGCAGTATGTGGTGTTGTATTGAGTTGCAATGTATTTTCTGCAGGGTTGTCAATAGGAAAATTGATTCCCGATTTCTTTTACGGTTTTCAAATTGATTTTTTTAATGCCAGAATCCATATATTTGCTCAATTTGCGGAGGCAGAAGGAAGTTATTGCTTTTATTGCTGTAGTCTGATTGACGTGACGTCATATTCGTTCCAAATCTGTCAACCAAAATAAACCAGCCGGCTGCCACAAATCGAAACTTAAAAGTGTAAAACAGCGGAGGGTCCGCATGGATACGACCTGCTCTCTAATATGTTAAATACAAAGTGGTAAACACGACACAAACAGTAAAGTATGGAAACACTTTGGGTTTCACACATTGTCAGGAAAAGCAGAGCTGGACATCACGGCTAAAGCTGCATGCTAACTCTGTTATGGACAGGAAACATTATCGTATTGTGGTAGAAAGCTACAACTGTAGAGCACGCATATGCTAATATTTATGATAAATATATTCAGACAGCCCAAATGGAGCTGACCGTGGATGTATACCGAGAACAGAGCTAATGGTAAGAACTAATGAACAGAACTGGCGAAGATAGAGGAAGTATGCATGTGTGACAACGTCTAGCTTTCAAAATAAGGTGTTAACGCAGGGAATGGATATACAAAACGCATAATGTATATGGAAAAAAGATTGATTGGATTATATTCACAAGAAGTATAAAACATTACATGTCCATCATAAAAAGAAAATACCACTAATTTGTAAGGGAATTACTTTATTCTTTATATTTTGAGTTGCTGGAAAAAACGTAATAAGTGACGCCTGACAATGACAGACATATCTGACTTCAGGACATCTCTGACTACAAGCATGCTGAAAATAAAACATTCTTACTGTATCAATTTCAATATCTCCCTAGAAGTGTATGATTCAACTTTTTCCCATGGTCTCCTGTTAAGAAAGTTAACAAAAATCGCAATATTGAATCGCAATACTTAAAAATCACATTACTTTTTCTGCAGTACCACACGCACCACCAGGGCTCGAGACTAACGGTGTCCCATCGTCCCAGGTATAGAAAACGTGTTTAGGACACAGTAAACTCACTACTGAAATGTCAACAAATCAGTGTCAAAATTGCCAGGATGAGAGTTGGCTAATGTTAGCTGTTTTACATTACGATGCAAAAATAAGCATTAGGCGAAGGTCAATTCTGACGTTATGATGTGTTCAGATGCAATCTTGTAAAATGTAGTTTTTCGTGGGAAACAAATAAAAACAGTTGTTTAAAAATATCTTCACGGCACTATAAAATGGATATTAGAGAGGGAATTATGACCTGTTTAACAAAAACAAGTATGCAAATGGTAATAAAGTAACGTATGTTGAAGTACATGGGATTTAGTGTTTTACCAAACCATTTACTCCTTCATGAGAGAAGTGACAAAAGCAGGATAGATGCGAGGCAGAAACAATGGTTGCTACTGTGTGCTGAACCGTGCGTTTGTGTACTGTTTGTGTTTTCAGGACAGAACCATTAACTGGCTTCGTACAGAGGAACTCAGCGGGGCTCAGATGTGTTTTGTCTTGCTGTTGATTCAAGCTGTGTTACTGCGAGGCGCCACAACCGTCATGGGTGGCCACGTCGCACATAAATACAAACTCACCCTGTAGTACACAGTACGACCTCTATCTGACTTACACACACTAACAAGAAAAAAAGTGTGTGCACTTATAATCACTCCTTCGCATGTACATACACACACACTGCAAGTCTCTCACATCTTCAAGTACACCTACGTACTACGGAGGTACTTTTGTGCCTTTATTATCCAATCAAACAGAATATCTTTGAGACCCAAACTGTCCACACTGTAGTCAAAAAATTGATTAAAGAGCAAAACACTGTAAGTAAAATACAATTCTGATTATAAATGTATTCATGTAAATCCAGTCAAGTTTCAGTCCACAATCCAGAAGTTTTGTTTACAAATCTAAAGGTTTTCATTACAAATCCAAAAGTTTTGTTTGTAAATTCAAAAGTTTCATTTCCAAATCTAAACATTTCTTTGCAAATATAAAGGTTTTGTTTGCAAATCCAAAAGTTTTGTTTCCAAATCTAAATGTTTTATTTGCAAATCCAAAAGTTTTGATTGCAAATCCAAAAGTTTTGTTCGGAAATTCAAAGTTTCATTTCCAAATTTAAACGTTTTGTTTGTATATCCAAAAGTTTTGTTTGTAAATTCAAAAGGTTCATTACCGAATCGGAACATTTTGTTTGCAAATCCAAAAAGTTTTGTTTCCAAATCTATAAGTTTTGTTTGTAAATTCAAGAGTTTCATTTCCAAATCCACACATTTTGCTTGCAAATCTAAAAGTTTTGACTGCAAATCAAAAGTTTTGTTTCCAAATGTAAAGGTTGTGTTTGCAAATCCAACCTAAAAGTTTTGTTTCCAAATTTCGTTTACAAATCTACGTTTTGTTTTGTTCAAGTTTTGCTTGCTGTTGAGCTGAATCTCTCTGGATTGACAGCTTGGCAGCTGTTATTCAATGCACAGCATCACAAATATATGATGTAAACTAACATTAGATCGTTGAACACAAATAGTCCTGTTAATAGTAGCTACATACAGAATGTCATTCTGGCTAAGAGGCAGCCTGGGCGTAACATACCTAAGACACATGAATGAATAGCTAATTGACCCAAGCTAGCAGCTACAGGCTGACAAAATCATATGCAATATCATATTTCTAACTCATTACATTATCACAGATCCTTTAACAAAAGCAATCTGCAAGCTCCAGTTCAAACTAATGCTTGCCATTACTAAGATGGAAGTTATGAGCAATGAATTGATTAAGCAGATTTATTTTCTATCTTCTCCATGGAATTTAAAACTCCCTCTCTTGTTTACTAACAGTAAATGCACAGAAACACAAGAATAATGTACTTCTGCTCAATGCGTGTTTATATAACCTCAGTTCAAATTCAAAGAGACACACACACACACACACACACACACACACACACACACACACACACACACCCCCCACTGCGCCGTAAAAACAAACTGTTCAAAATATGGCATTTGTCTTCTGATTAAACACTCGCATTCCAGCAAACGGTGTTTGGCCTGCCGGGCAACAGCCGTCATATTGACAGTCAGACGTGCAGTTTGTCCGGGTGATCGCTCATGAAGGGAAGCTTTATGGCTCGGCCAGCTCCATATAATCAGCTTTAAATGGCCCAAATGCTAACGAGAAGGACGGCACCCTCCCTCCCTTCATACCAGCCAGCCGGCCCCAGGGAGTCAGGAAGGACAGGGACAACAGCTATGGGGGCCACGGAGTGATGAGGAATGTTAGGGGGTCAAAGATCTCTAAAAGTCTAATTTACTGACATATAATTGCGATAAGGTTTTTAGTAAGATCCATAACCAACTATCTGGAAATTGTTAAACTGGAATGATAATTGGCTCTTGCATGCTAAGTTGCTGCAGCTATGCATATGTGATGGAATAATAAAAAATGGCAAAATATTTGAGGTTATTTCAAGTTAGCTTTGCTCCAAAAAATTAACCATCTGAATTTATAGGCTGACAGTGATGGGTCATTTATTTCAGGAAATGTTTAAACTGCTGTAATAAATCTCTGCTGTCTTGCTCTGCTCTCCCTTATTTCCATAAAAATACAACTAGGAACAAAGAATGTGTGACCCAAAAGATTTTGGAGCTTAAAGTTTAGATTTTGCTGTCAAAAATACCACATTTATACGACATGGTTTTTGCCCCAAACTGCATGTGATTATCATAAAGCGGGCATGTCTTGTCTGTAAAGGGGTGACTTGTGAGTACCCATACAACCCATTTACATTCATATATCTTGGGGTCAAGGGATCCCTTTAAATACGGTCATGCCAGTTTTTCCTCTCCAAAATTTTGCGTAAATTTGGAGTTATTTAGCCTCTTTGAAACACGCTAGCATGACATGGTTGATGGTAACACTTGACGACTCAGATTTTCTAGTTTAATATGATAAAAATGAGCCAGATTCAACCTCTGAAAGATCGAATAGACGCTTGCCCGACGGCGGGCTGTCAGATTTTAAGAGGTTAATTGCAGTGTTTTGGAGAATCGATACAACATCACAACACCGCGAAATATTCATGTGTATTGATATTTTCTTACACCCCTACTTCTTAGATGTGAATATTGTCTGGTTTCTTTACTCCTCTATGACATTAAACTGAATATTGTTGAGTTTTAGTTGGACAAAACAACAGATTTGATGACGTCATCTTGAGCTTTTGGAAACACTGATCTACACTTTTTCACCATTTTCTGACATTTTATACACTAAAAAACTAATCATTTAATTGGAAAAATAATCAACAGATTAATCAACAATAAATAAGTTGTGGTCCTACTCATTAGCATTACTCAGCTCAGCACCACCAAAGGTGCCTTTAAGTGACTCAAAAGCCTCCATATCCAACAGCTACCATCAGGTTCAGGTTTCCTTAATGAAGGTTTACTAGTGACTAACCAAGCTTGGCTTGCTAAGACTAATTTAGCAAGCCAGCTAAGAGAACACAATTTACTCATCTTTTGCCACCTGGGATTAATAACTGTAATCCCGTACTTGTTACTGATGAATATGACTTTACTGTAACACGTCACTCAGTAACACATTTCTGCCCAACACTATAATGAAGTGCAGGAGGAGTTACTGTAAGCCAATATCTAAGTCAGTAAAATGACAAAGGCATTTACAAGCATGACACATCTTCAAAGAGTGATGAAGAGCTGAACAATGAAGAGACAATGAGGTCATCTGAGCTCTGACCAGAGATTAAAATAATATTAAATGTGATCCTTTACATATGTTCAGTATTGTGTCATAGTCGTCTATATGAAATGTATGCAATAGGGTGTTGTTAAATATTGTATCATATTTTATTGTGTCATTAATCTCTAAAATATCTTTGGCTGTTTCAAGAGAAAAGAAGAGTCATAAGAAACCTACAAATCAACTTACAGCGCACCAATAACTGGACATACAGTCCCATATGGAAACGTCATACAGTATATGTACACATGCTGGAATCACACAGTATATGACAAGAGTTGTGTCCTCGCTAACATGCTAGTTAGTTTGTTAAAACAGTTTGTGAGATATTCTAGTGTGTCCAAAACCTTAGTATGCGACCAATAGTATGCAAATTGCATGCTATTTCTGGTGAAATACTACAGTATGCAATACTGGATGCTACCGCATAAATATTCCACAATGCAATGCAGTAGCGGCGACAACATTCATAACGGATATTGGCAGACAGCTCTGTGAATCAATAAAACTTCAATTTACTAATTATCAGATTTCACTTTGCAATTCTGTAATACATATTTTAAATCAATTCCGACTTTGATTCTCACAAACCGGCGTTTTGGTCACAAAGTTGGCATGTGTTACCATGGTTACACGCATCCATATTGAGCATGTATAGTGCACGGTATGCGATTTTTTCAGACGAAGATTTTGTTACGTTGCAGCTATAGAAATACGGGTAGAACGGACACTAAACAGTTTTCCACGGTCATTTGACTAATGCAAAAGAAAACGGTGCTTATTGTTAGCTATTACGTTAACAAACATTGATTGTATAAAATGTGGACGTCGTCTCCCTGACATCGCCAATGATTTTTTCCTAAACCTGACCAAGTAGTCAGAGATGGATTTGGGTAAAAATCTGAACTGTTCAGTTCACTTGTCACAGTTCGGGTCGCGTATGTATCATTCAGTTCATTTCAAACGGGTTATGAGGCTGATTGTGTATTTTTTTTCATCGCAATCATTGTCACACTAGAAATCAAGGCTTACGGAAAGAGGCTGGGACACAGGCGGACAGGAGTATGGGGTGACGTGCAGTGTAACTACAGCTGCGGTCGTGCGTTGTGATTGGCTCAGTTTCGGCGAAGGCGGACCAGACTTTACTGTGCATGTCTGTAAACCACCGCCGCTATGTTTACATTGTCACAGTTGTTAATTTGCCACAGCGCGTAAGCTCGCTGGCTAACAGCGAACGGTAAACACGCATATTTAGTTGAGTTGTGAATGACTTTAGTTCCGTCCAGTAAGCAGCGATCAGTGTTTGTGTCCAGGAAGTTAATTGTGAAGGGTGGATGGGTAGCAGTGAAGCTGTGATGCTCTGTTATTGCGAAGGGTCCAGAATACTGAAGAAGTGTTTTGTTCCTTTTGTTGCCAAATAAATGAAAATCATGTTCAAATTGAAATTGGAAAATGGCCTCCTTGCTGTTCCATAAATGTCCCGAACCAAATTGAAAAATTTAACCCCAAACCATGACAGGAACCGAACCATGAATTTCATGAACCGTCCTGCAAATACTACAATTTCACAATGTTAAATAAAGCTGTCATATACAGCATGTTGTTTTGGGACTGGCAACCAATGAAGTGTGTACACAAGTACACAAGTCAAAACAATCAAGAAGGATATTCATAATGATTTCTTACCAAAAATACATTTTAATTTAGAGAGCCACGTAGTGCAAGGGTAGCTCAGTTGCCCAGGCTTCATTCTGAAATGTGGAAAAGTAATTTTGATAAAACCGGACAGGAAAATTTTCCATCCATACAGAAGAGGAAGTCACGGGTGTAAGGAGCTGCGGTGGGTAAAACCGTCTCCAGTGAATTGAAATTGCCACACATAGTTGCGGGTAGCTTCTTGAATTGTTGACTTCATGTTCAGCCATGCAAATCTTATTAAATGAGCTGAGCTACAATGGGACAAATGGGGTGCAGTTAACAAGGCAGAGAGCATCTGGTAAAAGTAAATCTTTACGAGCCCCAGACACACATACACAGAGCTGCATGGTGAAAAAGACACATTATATAGAGATAGGAAGAGGATGGCTTTATGAGACAGCTGTGTAACCCAAGAGAGCAGGAGGAAGTGTTAAAGGATGGTACTGAGGCATGTTGACCAAGGCCAAGGAGGAGCGCCGGTCGTTGATCCAAATTTTTGTAGTGGCCAAACGGCAGTACTACAACTTTTGTGTCCGTCACATGACGCCACTGGTCCCAAAAAGACCTTTTCCTATAGACTTATATTGGGAAAGAGGTGAGGTGAATCAACTTCCAAGTATGAACACTTGAAGCCAGAGTTATTTCCCGTCCTCAGTTCATGTGAATGAGACTAAGACTATGGCTAAAGCGCGACCCCGTCGCCGGAAGATCCGGGTACTTTTCAAACCAGATGTCAAGCCACTTTGGCGTCAAGCACCACTGAGCAACTTTCATAGGAATGAATGGGGCACCGCATGCAATGCTGTATCCACTTCTCTTTACACATCCATGATGTTGACGTAGACCTTGCTCTGTGTCTTTACATCACATTTTGTAGTGATTCAGACTATCAGATATTTGAATCTCTAGACTTTTCTGTATTTCTGCAGTAGATAATGTACAGAATTAGAGTTAAAACAATATTATTAATTTAATTATTAGGTCAAATTAGAGATAATTCAATCAAGCAGTGTTGCTGTTTGCAGGAAACTGTTCATCTTTATTCTCTGATAATGTGTCTACAGTTTTTTCACTATGAACATTCACAAATAACTCATGAGTCATTTTGTTGAAGGAAAAATGGTCACTGGTAAAATGCCCAGATACAACAATCCATCGATCTGGATTGATGTATTGATTCAATGATCAACAATCCAATATCATTGATGCAAAGTGAAAACATCGATACATATCTTTAAGATACACCTTCCAAGCGTGCCTCATTCCAAAAGGTGTTATTGATAACACTAGATGTGGCATTCTCCCTCCCTGTTCCATTACATTTACTGCACAACAAGTCGTTGCCAGGCACTCACCACTGATGACACAGAAATACCATGTGATTCCAGCGTTGTTATACTATCGGCTCACAAGCCTTGTTAGAAGGCTTGTCAGATAACTTCCACAGAAATAAACAAAACATTCATTTTGGACCAAAATTTTTCTATCCATCTTCATCTGCGTATCCCGTTAGGGGTCAGGGGGGCTGGAGCCAATCCCAGCTGGCATTGGGCGAAGGAGGGGTACACCTGCCGCAACCAAGATTTCTATAATAAATAATTCACAATCATATTTGTTTCAGGAAAAGTCATATTTTTATGTAGCACCTTTCTCAAGACTCTGTGGATGGGTTAGAGTGAAGAAAGAGAACATTATCGCTGTATATAACGTTATATAGCGTCTATAATGTTATAGCAGTGAACCTCAACCTAGCAGTGCAGTGTGTGAGTTGCAGTTTATTGGTTGGTGAATAAATGCTGCAACTCCTCAAGACCCTGGAAGAGACCAAACCAAGCTCCCGTGCTTCCCGTCCCTTGTACGCCACCTGCTGGTTAAAGTGGTGGCGCTAAGCCCCGAAGTTAGCAGTCACCAGCATTGAACCAGCAACCAGACCTCCAACAAGAGATCGACTTTTATTATTTTCCAGTAATAATATTGTCAAATCATATTTTAGTTGCTTAAATTAAATGGGTATATGATATTGTCTCATCGATCGCAGGCCCTTGAAATTAATCTAAGCAAAATCAGATAGTGGCAGACTTTGTGATATTGATAAATATCATATCGCTGTCTAAAGAATCAGTATAATATTGTATCATAATGATACCGGTGATTTACACCCCGAGCTCAGATTGACCTAATACACATCCAAACCAATAGCAATAGTTCTCAATCAAACTATTTTCATAGATGTGCTATTTGTCATCATTGCTCAAGACAAGTAAATGATCTAAAGCGAGAATTTCTCCTCGTGTGTGCAGCTTGTAAAAATATCACAGCTGCTTTGCGACTGTAGAGATAAACGGCTGTAAAATGTGTGTGTCTGTCTCGGTGTGTGTGTTAAAGCCAGCATGGGTTGCTGCCTGCCCGCACGAGCATTTAACCTCAACATACCACACATTAACTGGATACCTATTTGCATAGCAGACATAATTGAAACCATAAAAAATGTTTGTCATCCTCAAGGAGGGAAAGTCACTAATTTGAAGTATTCTAATTACTGTAATTATCCATGAGATTTTTGATTTGATGGGAACATAAAAATTTAGTGAGTCAGTTTAAACTGCCCCACATTGTTTGAAAAATAAGGACATATTTCACATTTCTGTACATTTATTTTTCAGCCCAAGCAGTCTTACTTGTATTTGAGTTGTATTTAGAGGACCAAACCACTGTTTTGCATGTTTTAAATCACTTGTACGTTAACGGTAACCAAACAGTATGAATGAATATCAAGAGGCTTTGACATTATTGTAGCCTTTGTAGACTGTAGTCAGACTTTCAAATCAAACCAATCTTCACTATACCTGATTTACCGTATAAAAATAACGTAACTTTGACAGTCACAAAATACATGTTGTTCATTGTTACTCTAAATCCACAGTCAAAGGCACACAAGAAACATAAGACACATTTACGCTGCTGGCTTTGCGCTATTCCACTGATTACAACTGGTGAGTAACAAGCAACATGCTAGCTAGGGGTGTCAACAGTATATATGGCAACTGTAATATTCAAAAATGAAATATTGATACCATGTTAATAATAAACATATAATATTGTGTAAACAATCCAGAACTTGTACTTTGAGTGTAACAAATTTGCCAAAAAAAAAAGACGAGACGCGCAATAAACAAAGTTAAAGATGAATTTAACCAAACTTTATATAAATATTGCGATAATATCGTTACTATGAATTCTTTTGGCTATGATAAATGTGTAAAATGTGGTATTGTGACAGCCCTAGTGCCAGCACGGTTAGGAGGAAGACGACTGCTAGCTTGTAACATAGCTTACATACAAAACAACATACTTTAAAGCACGCTTGGAAAAAAATATTTTTTTTAATAAAAATCTATTCAAAAATTTGCTTTGCAAATGTTTAACATTTACATGATTGGTTTAAGACAAAGCTGTGTTTGATTACTAGAAAACTTTATAGGGCACCTTTAAGTTGTGGGTGAATGGGGAGTTGTGGGTGGAATTTGACACTTTAATTTATAAAATCCTGGCTATGGTCCTGGCCTCAGTAATGTAAATTGTGTATAACTTGTCAGATAAAAAACTCCAGTACATGAAGCCAGGCAGATGTTTTAAACCAGATTAAGCCTAATTTTAGCCATTTGGTCGCCCCAACAAATTTTACAATCGGGACGGATTTCTGTCAGATCAGTTATTGTTTGACGTAGCAGAAAATTGAAGAATGCCCAGATTATCAGCAAAGGCCTAGCTAAATAAGATAACCAACAGCTAATGTCAACAGAGGTTGCATTGAGTTACATTATGATGTGTCTCTATTCTGTAAAAATGAGTATGGGGCGAAGGTAAATAATGCTATCATGATGTATTCAAATGTAATCTTGTACAATTTTGTTTTTGGCGTGACACTTTGGAGGAGCAGCACTATAGAGTAGCTAATAGAGAGAGATTTATGACCTGTTTAACTTACTAACACTAGCTCTAAGCATCTTAGAATACATTATTAACACTAATGCCAAGATTTTTTTTTAAATTGAAGCAAAAATTAAAGTAAATATACAGTCATTTATTTCCTAATCATTTGAATTGTGTTTTATGCAAATATCTGCGGTAGATGACAGTAACAAAGTAAAAGCAAAGTAAAAGTAAGCACACATTTTGAATTTGGATGCTAAATTACAGATCTTGCCCTGGCGAAGGCAAGACTCAACCTCTTGATTTGCTTGTACTCGTGGCCTTTGTGGGCTGGTTGGTTTTTAGGCATGGTTTGTGTTCGGGTAAGAGTGTCAGGGTAAGCCAATCAGATGCAGAGCAGAGTGGGTCATGCCTTCACTTTAGTAGGATTCGTAATATCGCTTCCAAGGCGATACAAATAATTAAAACTGCGTATTGGCCGATATGGCATATCAAAGATCAGAAATCTGAATCGGTGGGGAAAAAAAGCGATCAGTGCATCTCGAGCAAAAGTCGCAGGTAAGGCAAATAAAGGCACAGTGAGTTTACGAAACATACAAGATTAATAAAAACGCACAGCCTCGCTTTAGTCAGTTTGGTGTCGAGAGATACTCTTTTTGCTCACTGTACTATTTCCATTTGTGGTCACACTGCTGAACCTTTATTTTGAGTTTACCTGGACACTACACTGTCCAGGCATAGCTGTACTGATGTCTCTGAACCAGCACGATACTTTACGTCGACGCTTTGCGACTATCTGGCGACTTCTGGTGACTGTTTCTGAGGAGCCTATAGGTCTTCGGCGCGGTTCTAACTAAAATTTTAACCTGTCCAATGTTCCCTTGTGTTCAGTTTGGCGCTATGGAAAAGTTTGCGGGTTTCAGCAGCTGTAGTTGGAAGAAAACCTCCAGGGCCGAACAGCGCTGGCTCACAGGGAACACTGGGTGCAGCTCACCTCTGCAAGTGTTTTCTCAACTGGACTCCAGTACGAGAGGCTCAGCACCGAAAGCACTATCCCAGATGTACGCTATGCATCAAGCTTTTTGATTGCCGTCCATAGGACACAGCGCCCAAATGGACGTGGATCCGATGGCTTTCCAGTGGCTTTATGACTTGAGATCTTAATAAAGTGTCTGAATGACTTTCCAGTGCTCTCATTCGTTTTTTATTCCCTTTACTGAGGGAAAGCAAGCCTTCTCTGAGTGCTGTGAGGATATGCCTTGAAGAGCTTTGCAGGGTTTTTTTGCCTTTGAAGGATCCGTACAGCCGGGATTTTCCCACTACAATTCATCACTGTCTGTCTTCTCTGTGTCTGTGTGAGTGAGCGTTTAGGGCTGCCACAGGCCTTAACCACTATTAGGGGGGATTTTGCCCTCCCTTTGAGGTGGTGATCTGTTTCCTTTAAATAGGTGAGAACTTGGATTAGTTCTGAATCTCCTCCACACACTATAGGATTCACTTCCCCACAGGGTCCTGCAGATCATCACGCAGCGGACCACCGTTTCCTTGAATGTGTAGTTGGTCTGCATGCTTTCTTTAAAAACAAAAACAGAGATGAGATCACACTGTAGACAGCACGGTGACCTAGAAGTTACACTTGAATGTCATGTTAATAAAAACGTCACAGTGGGGTTTACACTAGACTTTTTGCTGTTTTATGATTTCAGAATACCAGCAATATAGAACAACTATTGGGCATACCGTGTCTTTTAAATTGTGATATAATAGCCTATATTTTACATAACTAAATGAAGAAGTGCTGTAAAAAATAAATAATAAGCTGGTGGCTCCAAATTACACATTTGCCAAATTCAAATTAGAGTTGTGTGGCTCGTACGGCTGTAGCTTACTGAATAGTTTAAAGCTTCATTCGTAACATTAACATTCACTTGTCCACTTTGTTTGTTACGCATTTATGGAGCCAGGGCTGTGTATGACAGAACAAAACAGCAAGCGGAGGAGATATTCGCTGAATTATGAATAGTATTGGCAACATACCTGTAGGTCACACAACATTAGGCTATTTAATATGCTATTAATCAATTGATTACTTGTTTATTTGTCAAATTTCCCGACGAACATTTTGACTGTTGATAATTTAATATGCCAAACAACTACACATAATATCGGCAAACGTAAATCCTTCGTCAGAGTTTGATTATCTGGTGAATGTTGTGGAAGATTTAGCAGCTAAAGAGGTAAATATTTCGTTCAGGATTTGGTGGAGACCAAAACAGAACTAAAAGAAGACTGCGCACAGACAGTTGTTGGGTTACGATAAACATAACGCCAAACGATCAATCAATTAATACTATAGATGTAAGAAAAAATTTTAAAAAAGGAATATTGCAATGTTATGTTTTGCGATACCGCATTGATTCTCAAAAACACTATCGATTTGTAATTAATCGGGAAATATTTCATTTGCAAAGAGATGTGCGCCCCTGTGACTGTGATTCATGCAAATGCAGTCACCACTGTTAGACTGCATAAAAAACTGAACTTTTTCAGATTTAATGCATACGGTGGTGTGTTCTTTATACTATGACAGTTTTCCCAAAGTTACATTAAAAACTGCAATATATCACCTTACAGTATCGCGATATATTCAAACATTAGTACTGTATCATGATACGTATTGTATCGGCAGATTCTTGCAAATACATTGCCTTAATCAATACGGCTTTAAAGTGTAGAAGAAATAGCATATCCTTCCTCTTATACATATATGAGATGTTTCATTGATAAGCGATAAAACATCCTTGCTCAGTCCAGTAAACTCATGCATGTTAACATATTTAGATATTGCAGTTATATTTACCAAGTCACGTTGCTATCATTGCTGTTATCCCATAATTGCTTCACATCTTACAAAAACGCTTGCTGCTGCTGAAAGTGAAAGCCATTTCTGCATCAAGCTGAACAAAGATCTGTTGTTTTCGGCAGCAGCAACACGATTATAACCAGTTGGTTTGATAGCTCTGGTTCTAAAATGCATTGCCCCTGATTGGTTTGTGGTAACATGGACAGTACAGAGATAAAAATGAATGAACACTTCTGTGTATCTGCCAAGCAGAGTTTTAAAGCGCATTCCACGAATACTGAGTCTCGTGTCTTTATTTCAAAGGGAGGCTTTTTTCCAGACACCGTTGACAATTTACAACCTTGGGGCTTGCTTCAGGTCCTGTGTGTCCTATCTTTCACACATTCACGCACACATACCTTTTTGGAGTACCTCTGATGCTTTCATGTGCATACAGTAAGTCACGTCTATCACATTAACCTTAATTGGCGTGCGCAAGCAGTAGAAACAACAAACACATCCTGAGTGCTGCAGAGACAGCTCGGGCCCAAGGGGAAGCTAATACGCATCAAAATAAGTGTGACAGGGGAAGAAGGGAGCGGACGCTTCGGGACAAAAGAAACCTGTCACTCTTCTTCAGGATAATGTGTTGTGAAGAGCTGACCACAAAGCTCTGCAGAGCTGCTACTGGGTGGAGGGTGATGGTCATGCAGGCGGCGGCGGTGAAGCTTAAGCTTAACAATATATGCACCTGCGATGTTTAGGTTGTAGTGGGTTCAGTTTTAAAGCTAAGGTGAAGATACCGGTATCATGTGAAAAACAAACCACTGCGGTAGGTGGTATCAACCACGTCATACTAGCTAAGATTATAACAGTTCAAATTTAATTTTAGAGAGGAACCGGCATGGCCATTTTCAAAGGGGTCCCTTGACCTCTGACCTCCAGATATGTGAATGAAAATGGTTCTCTGGGTACCCACGAGTCTCCCCTTTACATGCCCACTTTATGGTAATCACATGCAGTTTGGGGTAGGTCATAGATTTGAGCATATATTTTTATGCAAAATGCAGTACCTGTGAGGGTTTCTGGACAAAATTTGTCACTGTTTTGTGTTAATTGATTTCCAGTTATAAATATATACATACATTTGCATAAAGCAGCATATTTGTCCACTCACATGTTGATAAGAGTATTAAATACTAAAAAAAATCTCCCTTTAAGGTACATTTTGAACAGATAAAAAAAATGTCTGATTAATTTGCGATTAATAGTGATTAACTACTTTAATCGCCCTAGTGTTTACACATGCTCTTATGCAAAAAATTTTTTGGGACTTCTTGGGCCACGTACTGTCCACCATTTGCTGTCAACCTCTCAAAGCTTTTGTTTCATTGCTCTAGAGGAACAGCATCCTCTTCCTGTGTCATGATTATCATAGAAATATGACCACAATGGACTAGAGGATCGTAGACGATGACCAGCTTCAATCTAAATTCGTTACAGTATTTAGAGTCCAATCAGCGTTTAATTATGTGCTGATGTTCGACCTTTGAAATAATAACGTCACAAGTCACCACAGTGTATACCAAACGGGCAAACACTCAAGACACAATCAAGACCAGCGAGGGTGTTAAAAGGTTGCAAGCAAACAAAAAGAAAAATGATGAAAATGTCCACCTCCACATTTTTTTCCTCCATAGTTTTTTTCTTTTCTCCTCTTGTGACAAAAACAAGTCTTTGGGCCCTAGAAAAGAAACAGCAGCGTTTACCAGTAGTGTTTTTCATTTGCTGAGAAACTGAACTGTTTGAGGCTGCAAAGTGGTGTAGTGGTTAGCAGGAGGGTCACAGCAGGAGGGTCGCAGGTTCGAATCCGGCTTGGGACTCTTCTGTGTGGAGTTTGCATGTTCTCCCCGTGTGACCGTGGGTTTATTTCCGGGTTCTGCCGGCCTCCCACAGTCCAAAGACATGCAGGTTAATTGATGACTCTAAATTGTCCGTAGGTGTAAATGTGAGCGTGAATGGTTGTCTGTCTCTATGTTATCTGTCTCTATGTGCCCTGCGATGGACTGGCGACCTGTCCAGGGTGAACCCGCCTTCACCCGTATGCCCGCGACACCAAATGGGATAAGCGGTTGCAGATGGATGGATGAACTGTTTGAAAATATGTTGCATCATAAGTTGATCTTGTAATAAGTTGGTGATCTGTTGACTTTATCTCTGGCATTGTCATCAGGTAAAATTTTTAATTCCACTACTATTTTAATTTTACTAAATATTTTCAAAAGGATTCCCATGAGCCTCAGCTGTACATTGTATTTACCGCTAATAAGCGAATATTAGCGTGCTAACATGTTAACCTAAGCTGGGTGAACACAGGAGCATACACTCTGAACATCAGCATGCACATATACCGTCACCACAGTGTCAATGGGGCTCAAATGTGGTCTTGCTTCCCGTGTTTACGAGATGGGAAGTCATGTACATGATATGCGTTCTGTTCAAGTGGTTAAGTTGTGAAGAACACCGCTGCTAAGCAATGGCAATATTAATGTTATTGTTGGAGTCTCGAGGCTGCAGAGGCTAACAGTTTAGCAAGCTAGCAAGTCGGTAACATAATGAAGGAAATGCAAAGACATAATGACAGAGGAGAAAGATGAGGTCAACACTTTGCTCAAACATATAAAATCACCAAGAAAAACAATATACACTTAAAATTACAATATATTACGCACTGATAAATAAACTTCCATGGGCTCCACCATTTCACACAATGTCAACAATCACGTCACAAGTCGTGAATTTTCAGAAACGTTCCACTTGCGAGTTCGTGAATACGACATGAGGGGGGCGTTCATATGGGCCCAACTCGTAAACACGACCCTATTTGAACGCACCATAAGTACAGCTTCACAGAGCTGCAAGCATGACTGTAGACTCGTGTCAAAGTTATACTTTCCGCGTCCACTAGTGTCCATGTGATGTAAATTTCATTATCAGCGTGGACTCTGAGCATACGTCTACGTACCTCCAATTTATTGGGAGTAGTAATCCACTATTGTGTGGAAAGCATCCTCCAAACGGAGAGTATAAAAAGACCTACTACACATCCGTGGTGTCCTCAGCTGTCCGTATATGCGTCTATTTGGGAGTATAAGCAAGGTTTTACAGCCCTTTCTACACCAGTGCGATGCAAAAATGTGGTACAGGAATATCGTTAGCCTCATAGCATAATTGCCTCAGTCTTATTTTAAGGTAAATGACTTCAGCAATTATGCTTTGAGGCTAACGATATGGAAAATCCATTATGCATTCTTCAGGTACAAATTATCCACGTTGCCGTCTTCCATTTTTAAAGCCAAATGAGTTTCCTCCTGAATAGTGTCCCTGTCCACTCCACACAACATCTGATGCTAATGCTAACGCTAGCTGTGTGGCAAGCCCCGTTGCGTGACTAACAATAGCAATCAGTATATCAGCTACATTACCATCTTCATAGTATCTCATCTGCTGGGTGATCTCACGTCTTTATTTGGTTGTTAAGGTAGTAGTGTTTGTTGTACATTATTGGGTGTCCAATTGTTATTCCAACACACCAATATCCCAATGGCCCAAAAAGAGGCCATTTGTCCGACAGTCCGTTACCCGAAAACAAACTCCCATTGCCCCAAAGGCCCATTGCTCTGAAAATATAAACTCTCCATGCAACAAACAGCAGCATATGGCTAATTACTATACAGAATAGTTATGATATCAGTTGGAACAAAGGATTTCATACACATGGTTTTCCCCCCACACGAATGCAATGCAAGCGTTCATAAAAACCCACAAAATCAATTTCTGGGGAAAATCTTTTCGGATGAAAATCTATGCTTAGTGTCAAACGGCTTTTAGTCTACTAGCTTAGTTTAGAAATCTTAAAAAACAAGAGCTACCTTTCAAAAAAAGCTGTATCTGTGTAGACATGGCCCTGACATGAAGCCAGAGTGGAAGTCCCACTTTTTACTTGCTAAACCTTCTGCTACATCAAGACATAAAGTGAAGGTTCAAATGTAGATATTTCAGTCTACCACAGATTACATTACATGGCCTGGAAACAACTTTTTTTTTTTTTTTTTTTTTTTTACAGGAATCTAGTTTAGTTTGTGCATCTATTGCCGCAAGCAGTCAGCATAGGTGCAGAAATATGACAGGCAGCTTAATGTGTTTGTATAAGTCCTGGGAAAGCACGAGTGGAGCAGCTTAGTTAAGTGTTTGATTCACACCTTCAAACACCCCCACCACGCTGTGCACACACACCTTTCCCTCTCCCTCTTCCTGGCGTCAGCTGAAGCACTACATGTGAGACACTCCTCATTAAGTTTGTGTGTGTGAATTTGGACTGGCCCCGCTGCTCGCTTATTAAACATTCATAGGAGGGCGACTACTCTGATGTATACGTTCCCTCAGCGTGTGTGTGTGTGTGTGTGTGTGTGTGTGTGTGTGTGTGTGTGTGTGTGTGTGTGTGTGGTCGTGTTTTCTATGAGGCCGGCATCCTGCGGGGATCGCACAGGGAGAGTCTGCTTACAAAGAACCACTGTTCAACACGTTACCGGACCAAACTGTGGAGAAAGGCAGTTGTCTCTGCATCCTGCTGCATTTCCTCACATATTTATTCAGCCATGTACAGTATACAGAATATCTGTTAAATATAATATCTAAAAAAAATGATTATGTCTCAGATGACTAAAACTAAATGTTACCATCTTCTATGTGATGTGTTTAGAGTGAATACAAGTTTTTTAGCTCAGTATAGTCACTAGGTTAGCTCAGTATAGTCACATCAGAAGTCGCGTTAAATAAATATTTTCTGTCACTGACTTACCGTATTTTTCGCACTATAGGGCGCACTATCAATCATTCATTCATTCATCGTCAACCGCTTATCCCGTTAGGGGTCGAGGGGGGCTGGAGCCGATTCCAGCTGGCATAGGGTGAAGGCGGGGTTCACCCTGGACAGGTCGCCAGTCCATCGCAGGGCACATAGAGACAGACAACATATAGACAGACAACCATTCACGCTCACATCCACACCTACGGGCAATTTAGAGTAATCAATTAACCTAAACAGCATGTCTTTGGACGGTGGGAGGAAGCCGGAGTACCCGGAGAAAACCCACACTTACATGGGGAGAACATGCAAACTCCACACAGAAGAGCCGCAAGCTGGAATCGAACCTGCGACCCTCTTGCTGTGAGGCTCGTCGCTGTTACTTAGCTGTGTCGGACGACACTTGATGGTGATACCTTGGCCCAGGCATCCACGAACCACTGGCAGATAGTGGAGTAACTCGCCCGGCGTTGCCTCCCTGTCTTGGTGAATGTGTGTTCGCCTTCTGTCATCCAACGCTCCCACGCAGCTCGCAGTTTAACTTTGAACGACCCATTGACACCAATATCTAACGGTTGGAGTTCTTTAGTTAATCCACCCAGAATGATGAAGCTCCGAATTAGTTTTCTTCACCTTTGTTTTGACAGTGTCGCCTGTACCACATAAAATTGGTTCGAGACATAAGACGTAAGGCGCGCCAGGTTATAAGGCGCACGGCCAATTTTTGAGAAAATTAAAAGATTTTAAGTGCACCTTGTAGTGTGAAAAATACAGTAATTTATTTAACTATGAAGGCAAAATTTGACAGCTGTTCGTCGATTTGACAGACTGGAGGAGGCCTTGGAGCACATCTGTGAGCATTCAGATCACAGAGCGGTGGCAACGAGCCGCTGATGCAGAAGGAGAGCAAATGCTCGCAGGATTGGGAAGAGTTCGGAGAATCTGGTAATTCCAGTCTCCAGCGTGGCAGCAGAGCGCGGGTTCAGCTTTCAGCCGTGAGAAGCCGCCTGTCCGAGGAAAAAAACTACAGGAAAAAAAAAAAAATCATTCACCTGCTTCTGTGTGTTGTCATGGAAAGACACCGTGGTGTCATGTGTCTGTGCATCTTTTCTCTCCATGCCTTTCTAAATGCATAATCTACAATATAAGCTTGTTCTGTATATTAATTAATACACACACATCGAGGCACAACACGAGCACTGCAGCCATATGTGCCACTGATTTTCAGTCCAATGCTCTAAATTTATTGTAAAGTGTATGAACGGACAGACAGCGGAAAAGTGTAGTGGATTAGTGTCATAGACTTTAAATAGATCTATGTATTATTGTCATTAAAAATCAATACTTAAAATGACGGATAATAATGGATTGACAGAATTTTTACAACCTTCGTAGTCAATTTGACGGATGAGAAATGAGAAAGTCTGACGCAAACCACTGAGTCACAGTGCACTTCCCGTCCAACCAAACGGCCCGACACTTAGCTCATAAAAGAAATATGATGTCATGGCTCCAATGTGATTAACGCATAAACATTGAGCAAAGTGGTTATATAGAGCAAATAACGACTTCTCCATTTGTAAATACGATGCATCAGTGCTCCTAGTGCCCGACAATGCTCATCCATCGTGACCTCTACATCCCCAGTCCATCTCCAAGTACTGAACACATGACCTGAGTACAAGGCCAAAATTTTGAACCCAATCCAAAGCGGACCATTTCATGACATACCTAACAGCAAAGATCATAAATTAAATGTCAATCAGAAAAGGGACAGACCTGACGTGAATAGACCTGGATCTTTAGACCTAATCCAAAATCCAGTGGCCCAGAACAAACAGAACCAATGGCAGCAGCACCAACAAGCAGCCGCTGTCAAACAGCATTGTTTCCAGCGATGATTTTGACACATGCCGGCTTCATTTGGATATTAGACATATACCAGACACAGACCCGAGACCTGCGGCAATACTACCCAGTTATACTCAATATAACACAGTGCTACAAGAATGATTCCTTAAACATGAAGGTCAATGTTGCCTAAAATAAGGTCTGTGGTTAACACAAGTTAAAGAATTTTTCATGTTTTGTTTGTTTCTACGATAGACTGTAAAATACATCAATAAATTCTCTTCTCTTGGATTTTGAAGCCTTTACATGTCTTTAAAAAAAGAGGTAAAGCGGTCGCTAACAAGTGGCTAAATGAAACTGGTAAATATCACGTTGACTGATGCTCATGCGACCGTGTTGTAGTCTATTTATAGACTAACGTTACCTTTTTACTTCTGCCGATTACATTCAACGGCGTTCATTTGAGAAGTTTACCTTGGTGAAAAAAATGTGTAAGTATCATGAACGTTTGTTTGCCAGAGAGCTTATTTTCTGCAATAATCTAAAACCCAGTGGAGAAATCCCATTGGGTTTTTGTCAGGGGAGCCAGGGTGATGCTAACTTCCTGGTTGGCCTACAAAAATAAGCCATTCCTTGTTTTCTGAAATTTGCACCAAAATATCTTTCATTTCATATAATCCCAACTGGAGAAATCTGACCTTTGCCTCCTCTCCTCTTTGCCCAAGAGCAACTAAAGACCTAAAAAGCAACTTAAAGAGGTGGGAAACTCTCGAAACTGCTGACGTACATACCTGCCGCTTGTTTACCCCTTCCCTTTGATTTATTAAATCTAGAGAAAGAGCCTTTTCTTACATCTCATCAGCCTCAGCAGTCGTCCTCCAAGCCAGCAGGGTTAGGGAGGTTGGATCTTTTAAATCCCCCCTCTGGGGAGCTAATCTTCCATTCCATGCTTAAAGCCAAAAAAACATTTTAGGCGATGTAATTATTCAGCTTTCACAATGCCTGCAGCCTCGCCTGCCTGCCTGCGTACCTGGCCGGCTCCCCGTACAGGGTTATTTGCTCGGCTACCAATTGCTTGTAAAAATAAAAAGTTAAAAAAAAAACAGCTTCTGAAACAGAACAACTCATTACTTCTCATAATCAACTTCAGATTTGGTCTATTCATCCACTGCAGTTTTTCGTAGCGTTTTGAAAACTAGGCTATTTAATTTTCCTCTGATTTAGATGCTGATGGTGCTGAAATACTACAGTGTGAATAACAGGGACAGAGAAATGTTGTTTTAATACCAGAGAATAAAATATAGCTACATGCCGTAGCTACACATTCAAAAATCTTAGCATAACATATACACCTTGTGCATAAATTGTTAATAACTACACAAATATAGTTTAATTGCCAATACACACAAAGATCTACACCTGTATACAATTGTTGCTGGGTGAATTTGCAGGCATACATTGACAGCCTCGCTTTCCAGTCTTCCATCCCTGTCAAAGCCTGAGCGACACAGCCAATTATTTCATTACCATGTCTACAAAATAGTTGCACAGAGTCTCTATGAAATTATAAAACACATCTGAGACTCCAAACTTGGATGCTGACCGGAGTGGACAGCTTTCATTTCAAAACAAAACAGTGTTTTAATAGAATAATAATGTAGTTTCCTCTACAAAAAACAAGGTTGAAGGCAGAAAAAAAACTGTGTTGAAGGTGGTCAGTTTGAGTTTGACTTCCACTTTATGGTGAAAATATCTTACTAATATCTAATTATTTTATTTGGAAAATTTTAACTATTTTGGACTGTACAGTAGCTGCCATTACTATAATCTTTAAGTTAAATCTGCATTCATTGATTATCTTACAGAGTTGATATGACCAACAAAAGAGCGCTACAGGAATGAGCCCTAAAACCTGGAAATGAGTTGGCATTTTAGCACGTCTGAGTCCCTCAGGTCAAAGTCAAGTTTGTAGTTAGATGCCTGAAATAAGGTCTGTAGTTAAAGCAAGATGAAGAGATTTTAATGTTTTGTTCACATGCTGTAATAAATCAATAAATACATTGTGGTTTTGGTTTAAAATAACTCCAGAAGTGATCTAACTATGGAAGTTACCTTATACCATATAAATCAATGTGGACTTCTGGTTTCACACGGGGCACGAACAGCAGTCTCCTGGGCGAAAGTCCCTGTTTTCTGGCTCATCCATCCACCCTGACCTCCTCCCATTTGTTGCTCTTTATACTTAACAGTTTACAATTACATACAAATTGATTTTGTGAGATATAAATGAATTTCAGTGCAGTACTATTCACATAGCTATGTATGAAAACAGCCTGCTATGAGCAGCCCTTTTCACATAAACCTACATGTTGTCACTTGTTTCACTGGTATTATACTAAATAAAAATACTACTAAGGGCAAACTTGACTTTCTTTGCTTCATAAGGACAAAGTTTCACAGCAGTGCATCACTGTGACAAAATGCCTGGTAATCTACCCTGCAGGGCTCTTTTGAGATCTCTCATACAGGTCTATTAAGTCTGGATGGCGATCATGGTATCAACACAAATCTTTCTGGATACCGAAATCTTCAAATGAAATCAATACATGAAGGTCCAGAAGAGGTGGATTTTTTAACCCGATAACGTTGCTTTATTTTCCCAGCATCCCCTGTTCCCCATCGCTATCATTTTCCTGTACCCTGCTCACACAGTCGCAACACATACAGTTCTGTTATCACTTCAAAGCACAAAGAGAGGTCGGCGAGGGAGCACGTCAGTCAGCCATGTTGTCACCCAAATGATGACAAATAGGCCGCCTCTCCGCTCGCCTCCCAATCAAGTCCAGACCTGGCTTTCATGCGCACACAGTTCCTGTAAATGGAGATCGATGGCACTGAGGTGAAGCTCGCAGTCGCACACAGTCAACGCTCCTTTGTCACAGCGTCTAAGAGCTGCTTAGAGTCATATAACTAATTTATCTGGCTTTCAAGGGAGACTTTCAGTGTCTTATGATGGCCTAAATGATATTGTGAGTGCTTTTTTTCACCCTGAACACACATTTGACCATTTTGAACACAGTTGCTGTTGGCATCATGCAGTTTAAGAGAACGTATGACCGAGTGAGAGCCTTCACCTGTTTCTGATCTCGACAACAAACCCTGCCGCCTCCCAAATGGGCTTGTTTCCAAGGAGACAAACATCATGTAACCCAACACTGTGAGTCTTGCAATAACACTGCCTTTATCGTTGGCGATGGATGGACTTTTCTCATTTCACGTCTCGAAGCTGAGAGAATATGCAGGAATGCTTTTCCTCCCGGTGAATGCAGAGCAGAACATGGGGCAAAATATTTGCTTTCTGTCATACTATGTTCTCTCACTTTTCTGGACCTTTATTGTCTCTTCATCTGCTTTTCTATCTGTGGTCAGTTCATTCCTACATGCTATTTTGTTTGATTTGCAACTTGACATGGAGCTGGAGCTGCTTATGTCTCTTATTCAGAAATATTAATGTGCATTTCAGAGTTTACCATGAGTCACTTCAAGATGGCTACAGCCAAAACACCAAAGGGTTCAGAACTGTAGTCCACAAACTAATGGGTAACATCATGAAGAGATGTCCACTTCTTAAGCTATACGTTTATGCAGTTTATGCTTCAGTGCTAATTCCTAAAAGTTAGCATGTTGAAATGCAAAACTAAGATGGTAAATATGGCGTTATACCAGCTTTGTATGTTAGCACTGTCCTTGCAAGGTGGTTAGCATTTAGCTTAAAGCACCGATGTGCCTACAAAGTACAGACTCACAGAGCTGCGAGCTGTAAACTCTTAGTCAGTCAGCTTTAAACATGTTTTGGAAGCCACGTCTAACCTGCTGGGATTTCTGATGGATGCAACATGTTATGCTGCCACGGACTATGAAAATGAATCAAAGCATTTCCCGAAAAGACTGAAAGCACTAACTGCCAAAGAAATCAGTCCAACTGCTTCCACGAGTCTGACAGAAGAGTGTGGTATTATGTGACTGACAAACAAGATGAAGACCGAGCTGCGCTTGAAAAGTTTGACAAGCTACACAATTGTGGGATTTATGTCATGGTTTCATCGAGTACCTCATAATTCACTTTCACATGAGAAAAGAGGCCTCCAGGATGAGGACTTCTCTTATCTTTGGACTAACAGTATCTCAGGGGAAGTTTTCCCAACACAGAAAAAGTATTGTGTATCTTCAAAAAGTATTAAAACAGGAGGTGGAGAAGAGGGGCTTGTCTTATAATCTGGGTCATCTCATATTGCCGCTAACGTGTTAGCTTCATTCTTGATACCAAAAAATACATTAACTTAACTTTAACTTTTATCAAAGCTTTCAGCTACAGTTCACGGTGCTCATCTGTACTGTAGATCGTCTGGTAAAAACTTGTTAGAAGAGACTGAGGCTACTTAATCTTCTTTGAATCTATGTACCAATCACAACAGGGAAGATAGAGATGAAGAGAAGCGTGGAAAATATCGGGGAAATGTTATGTATTTTCATAAGTTGAGTTTTCCTGCTGCCTCTTCAGCTTCTCTTTGTTATTGTTGCTTCTGCAAAACCCACAAGGATCCATAAAGTTTAACGTTCTGTCACTGTATAAATCCTACCTTTTACTTTGCATTCGCTCTTTTCCGGTGACCTCTTTGATCGGCGGGATGAGCTCAGTATTAAAACACACTGACTTTATTCCATTTGTAGCGTTACAGATGAAATTATTTAGAGGACAAATGCAGGACAAAGGCTTCTACAAGAGTTGCTGCTGTGATGTGGACAAATCCCAGGGTGATGCTTTCGCTCAGATTCATTTCCATCACTACTTTCATTTGTTTGGCCAAAAAGTAATTTGGGTTGGGAGGGGTGTAGGTGGGGGCAGAGGTGAAATCTAAACTTTAAGGCGAAACCACAAGGTTTGCATAAAAAACAACTCTGATGGCAAATGTGAAGAAAATAACCTGACTCGTTTTCTTTTCTTTACCGCAAGCTTCCTCCAAGCGGGGGTCCGCCAAGTCGCAAATTAACGTTGATTTAGAAACAACAGAAGCCTTTTGTCTCCGAGGGCTTGTGTTTTGTTTTTTTCTTTCTGTCTGTCGACCGTCGAGGCGCTTGGCTCCGCGTCTTGTTATTTTTCCACACATAAAACTTTCATGATGAAATAAAGCAGAGGGCGTACGGCGGCGGGGACGGGGGCCGCTCGCTAGGCCTTTTGGCTGCTATCGCTCATGAACCTGTCTGATTGATGAGACGAGGCCGAGCCGGCTGTCCAGATTTTTTCGTTCTAATATCTTGTGTCTTTTTCACTCTTTTTTTCTGCGTCTCTCTTTGTCTCTTTCAATCTTTAGTTTTCTTAACTGTCTCCTTTTTCTTCCTGTCTCTTCACCTTTCTGCTTATCTTATCTTAACTTACCTTAACTTAGTTTGTCCCCATCTTTTCCCCCCTTTTTCTCTGTCTCTTTCTCATTTCATTTAAACTCAATTACCAAACCTTTTTATTGGCTCGCGAGCCTGAAAATCAATCTTGTTGACTATTCGGAAACACTCCTGTTATCTGTATCATTCTTTTCCTCATCTTTTCCCACACACACACACACACACACACACACACACACACACACACACACACACACAAGGCTCAGGTTCCCTCAGATGTTGGGTTTTGGGATTCGTTCTGGACGTCAGATGAAGAAGTATGTCTGGGTCATTTCCACACGGATGTTGGTTTTGCCCACAGAGCGTCGCTTCAACATCGATATCTGATACTCATATTCTGTCATGTCTGATGTTTTTCTAAGCCCCTTCTACCTGTCCTCATAAATAAGGATAAGCTACGGATTTAACGGGGCAGCAGCAGACACTGATGGATGAGACCACATTTATTTCACATGTCTTTAGTTTTGTGACTCAGTTTCACGTTTTACGGCGGGATAAGTGAACCTGTGTCCTGGATGCAGCTTTTGTAAACCAGCGAGCGTTGGCTGACCTAAAAGCATGATATTTTGAAGAGCCTGTCAACTCGGGTAAGATCTGACACACCTATCGAGTAAACTTGAAGTATCCCCTGGTTCATCACATCCACTTCAATACAGTCAGGGTTTTCATTAGGGGTGGGGGGGGAATCAATTAATTCAATTGTATCATGATTTTTAGATGCCTTAATAAATATAAGTGCTTCAGTTGAATCTGGTCTGATTAATATAATGTCATATGTGTTACAACAAACACAAAGCAGAAGTGAGCCGAAGAGAGAAAGCAGAAAACAGCTGAAGGTCAGAGTTCGGCGTGGAAACGACCTGCACCCCCACATTTTAAACTTAAAGAGCTAAACACTACACATACAGTAAAGTATGGAAACGCTTTGGGTTTCACACAGTGAAAAAGCAGAGCTCGACATGACGGCTAAAGCTGCATGCTAACTCTGCCATGGACAGGAAACGTTATCGTATTGCGGTAACGTGCGGTCAATTAGGCCGTCACTCGCATCGCCGTGGTTGAATCGACCGAAGCCACAACTGTAGAGCACCCACATATTGACATTTATGTTAAATATGCTCAACCGGCCGCGATAGAGCTGAACATGAACGTATAAAGAGGACGGAGCTAACAGAAGTATATATGTGAGACTACGTTTTCAAAATAAGGTGTTAACAAAATGTAGGCTGTATTAAAAAAATATACATGTAAATAAGATTAATTGGATTATATTAACTTGAAGTATAAAATGTCTTTAAAATGTAATAAAATGTCTTTATTCTTTGATTTTTGGGTTGCTGAAAAAAGTGAAATAATAATTCATGGCAACGGCTGATATACTTGACTTCTCTGACTACATACATCTACAAATCAAATATTTACACTGTACCAATTTAGAAATTTTCCAAAGTAAAAGTCACTTGAAGTGTATGATTCAACTTTTTCCCTTGTCTAGTGATAAAAAAGTTAACAAAAATCACAAAAAAAAACCAATCTCAAATCGCAACATTTAGAAATCGCAACACATATCGAATCCCAAGTATGGTGACGGTACTGAACTGGGAGATAAGCATGTCGTCTCAGCTCTAGTTTTCATTAAGCAAGAGAAGTGCACTAGTCACACACTTCAGTCTATAATTCCTCCGACACAGCTGACACAGCTGACTTCCCTCCGAGCGTGGAGCGTGTGACAGGACAGACATTAAGGTTAATTGTGAAATGACACATGAAGTCCCTGGTGCCTCCCGCCGAACTATGAAGTAGCCGTATCAAATATCTTACTGAGAGGTGTTTGGCAGAAAGTAGCGGTCTGACTTCACTTCTAAACACATGCCCGACGTGCAGAAAAACAGACTGACTGACAGGAAGCGTGAAAGAAAAGAAAGTGGGCTGGGAGTTCCTCGACGCTATACGATGAGGGAGGGAAACAGAAAGGAAACAGACGGAGAGAGAGAGAGAGTTCACTGTGGTTCGATAAACGAAAGCGCAGTCAAACTTTTACAATCACGTCGCAGTAAATGTGGAGTATTTGATGTCAAAGGTTCAGGACTGGGTCGCACGATCATTAACGGCAACCTGAGAGAGCCTGTAGCGGCGTGGTGTGTGGCGGAAGAGCGCCATTACTGAAACAATTCGCTCGGAACCACAAATTAACTCAATTCAAGTCAGAGCTGGCTTCCTGACAAGATTATGTGTGTGCAGTGCGAGTGTGCACGTCATTTAGTCTGTTACAGGAGAAGTACGGGTTAATTAGTGTCAGTGAAAGTGGAAGCTGCACAATTATAACTAAACAATCAAAAGATACTGCAGAGGCTGACACAACAATTTTATAGCAATAA
This sequence comes from Pterois miles, assembly GCA_947000775.1. Classification (NCBI taxonomy): domain Eukaryota; kingdom Metazoa; phylum Chordata; class Actinopteri; order Perciformes; family Scorpaenidae; genus Pterois; species Pterois miles. The sequence goes on along the minus strand of CAMQGK010000246.1, from coordinate 232,738 downwards.
TACCTCGGAGGCTGAATCTGTCTGGGCTTTGTCAGATATGATTGTGGTGCAGTTGATATGAGGCACAGCTGCACACCTTAATGACGCTCAAATTATCACCAAGAGAAGGTCCCATATTACAGAAAGTGAGATTTCTATGTCTTTTTTGAGTATAAAACAGGTCTAGGTGCTATATAAATAACGTCAAAATGCTCAATCCACAGAGAAATGCTCACAGCTTGTATTCGGGAACTGCGCCTTTAAGAGCCATCAGGACTTCCGTAACATTGTGATGTCACAACTATACAGTCAATGGTAGAAGTGATGCTAAACTCCGACTGTATCCCAAACTGCCTACTACACACTACTGAGGAACGTAGTATACAGTACATGCTGTATACTGCGTCCCTCAGAAGTATGCAGTATGAAACAGTTAAAGCGATGTATTTTGCAGTAGGCTACACCAAGCTTTAGCCTTTAAACCAGCTCTTAAAGCACTGGACAAAAAAACAAACTCATACCACTATTGCAATATAATCAAAAAATACAACTTATATAGTCTACTGACTAACTTATACTATGAAATACTGCATGATTTAGCTCCACCACCCCTTAAACAATTTATTATAACAGCTCATGGTGAACTAAGACAAACAGGATCGTCAACAGGAGGAGATGGTAAATATAAAAAACACAACAAAATCTCTTTCAGTTACAGCAAAGAAACAGTGGACTAATATCCCTACAAATCAGAGCAACTCTTTCCCTCGCCTCTTCCCTCGCCACTCTGTAGGCGCTCTGTGAACGAGACTGGACGACGGGCGATTGCGGAGCTTTTCAGCCCCAAAAAGGCAGATGATCCCAGGTTCCCATTGATTTCATAATGGACATTTGTGTCGTAATAGTTAAATAAACCCCCCGTCAACAAGGAATAAAAAGGCCCTCGTGTACAGACCAGTCTCTAGAGAGCTCCAGCTAGCTCGTAGCGGTCTATGAGAGTGACTGCCTGGCTGGCTGGTAGCGACCCCAGCAGGCGCTAGCTAGCTGTAACGCCAGTGTGTGGAGCTTCTAAACTCCAAAAATGTTGAAGCAAATCTTCGATTCACCATCTAATATCGTAAAACTGACAATATTAAAAATGATTTCTCGCCTCAAGAATATTCAGAAATGAATGCAGCGATGAAATAGCTGTGAAAATATAAAAAGTGTGCCTTTTTTGCTGTTGTAACCATAGCCTGTACAGTTCCAGCGCTTTGCATTGTGGGATACAGTAGGCGAGGTAGACTGGTCCAATGTATAATGGAGATTTGTTTTCCAAAACAGTACAACATCCAGGTATTTGTGGCATACATTAGATTTTGCTTGTGGTCTAGAGTTTGCATACTGCATGCTACATTTTGACCGAATCAGTACGTACTACTAGTATAGCAGCGCAGCTGTGGAAAACCTGAAAATGCTGACCAATCAGAGCGGACTGTGCCTTTTAAAGTAGGGGGTCTTAAAGAGACAGACGTTAAACGGAGCGTTTCAGACAGAGGGTGAATACAGGTATATTCACACAGAAAAATAATGTGTTTTTTGAACACTTAAAGAATGTAAATGTGCTCAGGTAGAAACCAAGAGTACAAGTATGAACATGAAAATGAGCATAGTATGTCTCCTTTAAAGTAAGTGTGCTGCTAAATTGTTACATTAAACCAAAACCAAAGACTTCAGCATTTGCACAACCTTTTTACTGCACAGAAACTGAATCAAATCCAAGTCAAGATTGAGACCAGAAGGCTGTGATTTTTTATTGCGCTTGCCTGCTGAGGCTGGAAGTAATTGGTTGATGAGCAGTAAGGGTGAACCAAAACATTAACGTTGCAGGCTGGAAAACCAAAACAATGAGCTTAAAGACGCTAAAAAGCCCTGTAGCGCAGAAAGGAACTGCAGAGTCAGGTGATAATAATAATCTGCGGATTCATCGCTACAAGTGACCCCTTTCACATTACAAATAGTCATTAGATCCATTGTTAATGTACAAATATGGATTAGCGCAATTTTAACGTTACATGTAATCGGTTGAACCAACTGTCGGTTTAGCTTAAGTGCCGCCATTATGGTTATTAGAGCATTGATTAAACAGTTTCCTTTCCAAAGTTTCAAACAAAATACTTGAAATGTTTCTAAATTTAATAAAGGGTAAATCAATACAATCCATATTACTAGATGAAAGGCAGCTGTAAAACTGTGTACTGCCTAAGTCTGACATCTACATTTACAGCTGTTAAATTATGAATAAGACCTACTATTTACGACATGTAAATAATACATCACTGCTGTAGACTTTAAATACAAGAAATCATTTACCTGAAATGTAAATGGAAAGTACTTCCATACATTTTTAAATAATTAATAATGAAAAACATACTTGTTTCCATTAACAATACCTTCAATTCACTTCAAGGCCTTAAGTGGTGCAGATGATCACCAATTGTAACATAAACTCCCTAAATAACTACAACAATAAACAGTAAATAAACCAAAGACAATAGCAGGAAGAAAATATAATTTTGCACATTTCTAGTGCAGGAATAATGTGAGCCGCTGTGAATCGAGGATGAAGACAGAAAGGTTGAGTAACGTAATATCACCTCAGACTTTTTTGCTCTCGGAGAGTAAGAAACCCCCAAAACCTCAAAAACCACCCAAACTCAAAACCTGGTCAACTTACCATTAAATAACCTGAATATACCATAACTGTAGGTTGAGGTTAGTATTGAGAGCTTCAGTTCCATGAGAACGACATTTTCGGTTTGAGCTCTCCCAGCAGTATCAGACCATTTTAAGTATTATTATTAGTTTTTCCCAGGAGAAAGTCTGCAGCCAGCAGTAGAAAACTGAGCTTGGAGTCAGTGTTCTGGACAAACTAATGTTCAACTGTTAAGATATGAAAGAGGATATATATATACAATATTACACATTATACACCCCTTTACTATAGGTAAACATGATGGCATATTTCTGTGGGCGGAGTGTAGGTGGAGACGGAGTATTGACGCCTTGAAATGGGGTCGTGTGGGTCAAGTCGTGACATGTTTGTTGACGCTGTCAGAAATGGCGGAGGCCATGGAAGTTAAAATTTCTGTGCATAATCAGTCATTATATTATAATTTTAGTCATACATTGTTTTTCTTCATAATTTTATAATAGTGCCTCATATTTTTTCTCTGTCATTATGCCTTTGTATTTACTGTATGTTACCCTCTCCATCTCTCTAATAGTTTAGCCTATTAGCAACATCTCTCCATCTCTCTAATAGTTTAGCCTATTAAGATAAGATAAGATGAACCTTTATTAATCCCCGGAGGGAAATTCAGGAAAGTCGTCACAAACAGGATTCGAACCTGTGCGGGGAAACCCCGTTGGATTTCGAGTCCAACGCCTTAACCTCTCGGCCATAGTGACTACGCAACATCTCTCCGTCTCTCTAACAGTTTAGCCTATTGGCAACATCTCTCCATCTCTCTAATAGTTTAGCCTATTAGCAACATCTCTCCATCTCTCTAATAGTTTAGCCTATTAGCAACATCTCTCCATCTCTCTAATAGTTTAGCCTATTAGCAACATCTCTCCATCTCTCTAATAGTTTAGCCTATTGGCAACATCTCTCCATCTCTCTAACAGTTTAGCCTATTAGCAACATCTCTCCATCTCTCTAATAGTTACCTATAAAACCTTTATTAATCCCCAAATTCAGGTCGTCACACATTCAACCTTCAGAAACCCCATTGATTTCAAGTCCAACGCCTTAACCTCTCGGCCACCGTACTACCACTACAACATCTCTCCAGCTCTCATAGTTTACCTATTAGAACATTTCTCTCCATCTCTCATATTTACCTATTACACATCTCTCCATCTCTCTAAATTTACCATTACACACCCCATCTCTCAATAGTTTACCATTACAACATCTCTCCATCTCTCTAATTTCCTATTACACTCTCTCCATCTCTCAAAGTTACCTATACAACATCTCTCCATCTCTCGTTTACCATTACAACATCTCTCCATCTCCAATTACCTTAAATAATGACCTTTATTAATCCCAAGATCGCGCACAACAGGATTCAACCTTGTGGGAAACCCCATTATTTCATCCAACCCTTAACCTCTCCCACCGTGACCACGCAACATCTCTCCATCATCTAATTTTTACCATTACAACACCTCCATCTCTCGAATAGTTTAGCCTATTAGCAACATCTCTCCATCTCTCTAACAGTTTAGCCTATTAGCAACATCTCTCCATCTCTCTAACAGTTTAGCCTATTAGCAACATCTCTCCATCTCTCTAATAGTTTAGCCTATTAGCAACATCTCTCCATCTCTCTAATAGTTTAGCCTATTAAGATAAGATGAACCTTTATTAATCCCCGGAGGGAAATTCAGGAAAGTCGTCATGAACAGGATTCGAACCTGTGCAGGGAAACCCCATTGGATTTCAAGTCCAACGCCTTAACCTCTCGGCCACCGTGACTACGCTACTAGCAACATCTCTCCAGCTCTCGAATAGTTTAGCCTATTAGTAACATTTTCTCTCCATCTCTCTAATAGTTTAGCCTATCAGTACATCCTCTCCACCTCAATAGTTTAGCCTATTAGCAACATCTCTCCATCTCTCTAATAGTTTAGCCTATTATCAACATCTCTCCATCTCTCGAATATTTTACTATCTAACATCTCTCTCATCTCTCATATTTTACTATTAAACATCTCTCCATCTCTCTAATAGTTTAGCCTATTATCAACATCTCTCCATCTCTCGAATAGTTTAGCCTATTAGCAACATCTCTCAAAATTTAGCCTATTAGCAACATCTCTCGAAAAGTTTAGCCTATTAGCAACATCTCTCCATCTCTCGAATAGTTTAACCAATTAAAATAAAATGAACCTTTATTAATCCCCAGAGGGAAATTTGGGAAAGTCGTCACGAACAGGATTCGAACCTGTGTGGGGAAACCCCATTGGATTTCGAGTCCAACGCCTTAACCTCTCGGCCACCGTGACCACGCAACATCTCTCCATCTATCTAATTGTTTAGCCTATTAGCAACATCTCTCCATCTCTCGAATAGTTTAGCCTATTAGCAACTTTTCTCTCCATCTCTCAAGATAGCCATACTTTTCTCTCCATCTCTCCAGAACTCTTTCTATAGCAACACCCCATCTCTCTAAGTCCAGCCATAGCAACACCCCACCTCTAATAGTTAGCCATTACACATCTCCCACCCTATCCCCCCGAGCCATAGCACCCCCACCAACCAAACCATAACCCCGAACGCGCCCCACCACCCATTGTTTCAGTCCAACCCTTAACCTCTCGCCACCGTACCACGCACCCCCACACAACCATAGCAACACCCCACCTATTACCTTACCTTTCTCTCCATCTCTTCCCCTTCCCCACCCCCACATCTCAAAGTTACCAACAACATCTCTCCATCTCTCTAATAGTTTAGCCTATTAGCAACATCTCTCCATCTCTTTAAAATAGTTTAGCCTATTAGCAACATCTCTCCATCTCTCTAATAGTTTAGCCTATTACAACACTCTCCACTCTCAATAGTTACCTATCATAACATCTCTCTCCATCTCTCAATAGTTTACCATTACAACATCTCTCCATCTCTCAATATTTACCTATCAACATCTCTCCATCTCTCATATACCATACACCTCTCAACCACACACCCAAAAGTTTACCTATTAGCAACATCTCTCCATCTCTCGAATAGTTTAGCCAATTAAAATAAGATGAACCTTTATTAATCCCCAGAGGGAAATTCAGGAAAGTCGTCATGAACAGGATTCGAACCTGTGTGGGGAAACCCCATTGGATTTCGAGTCCAACGCCTTAACCTCTCGGCCACCGTGACCACGCAACATCTCTCCATCTATCTAATTTTTAGCCTATTAGCAACATCTCTCCAGCTCTCGAATAGTTTAGCCTATTAGCTACATTTTCTCTCCATCTCTCTAAGATTTTAGCCTATTAGCAACATTTTCTCTCCATCTCTCTAACAGTTTAGTCTATTAGCAACATCTTCTCTTCATCTCTCAATAGTTTAGCCTATTAGCAACATCTCTCCATCTCTCTAATAGTTTAGCCTATTATCAACATCTCTCCATCTCTCGAATAGTTTAGCCTATTAGCAACATCTCTCCATCTCTCTAATAGTTTAGCCTATTATCAACATCTCTCCATCTCTCGAATAGTTTAGCCTATTAGCAACATCTCTCGAAAAGTTTAGCCTATTAGCAACATCTCTCCATCTCTCGAATAGTTTAGCCAATTAAAATAAGATGAACCTTTATTAATCCCCAGAGGGAAATTCGGGAAAGTCGTCACGAACAGGATTCGAACCTGTGTGGGGAAACCCCATTGGATTTCGAGTCCAACGCCTTAACCTCTCGGCCACCGTGACCACGCAACAGCTCTCCATCTATCTAATTGTTTAGCCTATTAGCAACATCTCTCCATCTCTCGAATAGTTTAGCCTATTAGCTACATTTTCTCTCCATCTCTCTAAGATTTTAGCCTATTAGCAACATTTTCTCTCCATCTCTCTAACAGTTTAGTCTATTAGCAACATCTTCTCTTCATCTCTCGAATAGTTTAGCCTATTAGCAACATCTCTCCATCTCTCTAATAGAGCCGCCCCACTTACCTATTACAACTTTTCTCTCCCCTCAAACAACCCCCCATCTCTCAATAGTTTAGCCTATTAGCAACATCTCTCCATCTCTCTAATAGTTTAGCCTATTAGCAACATCTCTCCATCTCTTTAAAATAGTTTAGCCTATAAGCAACATCTCTCCATCTCTCGAATAGTTTAGCCTATTAGCAACATTTTCTCTCCATCTCTCTAATAGTTTAGCCTATTAGCAACATCTCTCCATCTCTCTAATAGTTTAGCCTGTTAGCAACATCTTCTCTCCCTCTCTCTAAAGTTTAGATGTAACAGCCATGGCAGCTAATTACAGTTAGCAGAAGGCTAAGCTTAACTATCAGCAACATTTTCTCCTGATACTGTAGCTTGCTAGAGCTTTGAATCACAGTTTGTCATCTCAAATGTATGTAAAATTGATTCTGGCAACCCACAACACAGCAAGATCACATTTCAGCCCACCACTCTGAGATTAGTGTTAGCGCCTCCAGTCTTTCCTTTGTTTTGCTTCCAGCTAACACTGGGACGTAATCATGACGTTGGCCATTAAAAGGTCTATACATATTGTTAATTGTTAACCTGTAAACCTGAAGCGGCCGGTTAGGGATCCTGGAAACATTTTGCAATGTAACTGCATATTGTTTGCTGCAATTGTACTCAGAGACAAGCTGGACAGTGACTATCAACACTGATTTTTTTATGGTATTTATTGCATCTGCAGATGCCATTTCAATATACTGAAGTGCCGAATGATGTCTTTTTACTGTAAAACCTTAAGCCTCTCTGGTTTCTCCCCATCAGTCCACTGGTTTCATTCGTTTCCCTGCTATCTGCACTCCGAACGCCTGCTGCCTCCTTCTCTGTCTCACTCATCAGCTCTCGGAGACAGGAAGCAATTCACTAACCCCTCTCATCACCACTCCAGTTGTTCCCGTCTCCAGCATTTTGGCGAGCCATTTTGATATATACCATGACAATTCATACGCTGGGAGCCCAGCCATACCATATTAGCCTCAATATGATGGAGTGTGTGAACATGGAGCAGAAATCTAGGGCCCCTGACTGAGTATAGCGCAGTATCCTCTTAAATCCCTTCAAAAAGCAAGCATTCCCTCATGGATTCATGAAAAGAGCCCATTTATAGACATTAAAAAAAGGCCCGTTTCAACAGACTTTAAGCGCGGCGGCCAAGGAAAACAATGTGTCTGGCCAGAAAAACTGAAGTCTGTAATGCACCGACTTAATTCCATTCTCTCGCATGAAAAGAGAATAAAAAGTTCAGGTCTGGCTGGAAAGCTCGCTGTGTCCGAACAGTGTGAGACTGACGGAGGCACTGACATACAAAGTATCGCTCTACACGAGGCTAAATCACACCGCAGGCTGCCTCAGCAGGGCCAGAGGACGTCACAGCGATATGACAAGTGATTTATGGACAGCCAGGCCAAACGCTGAAAACTGGAGAAAACGTGAGAGAAGTGAAGAGAGAGAGAGGGAGAAAGTATACAAAGACGGAGTAATAAAGTGAGGGGGAGACGGCGAGCACTTGGTGCCAGTCGTCAGTCCATTTGGTCCATTAATGCGGAGAGTAACGGCCTCACTGACTGAGGGATGATGGGAAAATGGCCCTTCCTGCAGGGCAGCTCTTGAAGTGATGTATAGTTGTGAGGACGGAGCGCGTCGCTCGATGGCCGATTCCTCCTTCCTTGGATCATCACAGGCATAAACAACAGGAGGCCTTCCTGTGAGGAGAGGGCACTTTCACAATACAGAGTCCAAACCAAACTACAGTACGTGAACTGCACTGTTTTGCTCTGATACCTTTAAATCTGCTCAGCTCCCATTTTAAATACTGCTGCTGCAACTCAGAAAATACTACTGCAATAATACACAAGTTTAAAACTGTTAAATGCAACAACAAAAAAAAAAAAAGTAATTAATAAATAAATAAATATTTACTGAATTGAACATGGTGGATATTATGCTACAAACACCTCAAAAATGTAGTTTCAGTCACCTGTTTAATCAATTTAATCAATAACCAATATAGCAGTGGTATTTATGCCTAATTGAGCTTTTGAGATGCTAACCCTGACAACTGGTTGAACTATTCCTTTAACCTCATCCACTCCTTGAGGGCGCTGGCACCCTCGGCCGACTTTACCTTCTCTTCAGAGGCTGTAGGAGGCTCAGTTATAGAGCTACAGTGAGGACACTGGTATCATAGGAAACTAGAAATCCTAATGAATCCATTGGTCATGGTAGCTTGTCAGTCATGGCCATTTTCAAAGGGGTAACTTGACCTCTGACATTAAATTATGAGAATGATGAAAATGGGTTCTGTGGGTACCCACAAGTCTCCCTCTCAAACATGCCCACTTTATGATAATCACATGCAGTCGGGGACAAAACCAGGTAGTTTTTTGAATGCAGAATAAAAATGTTATTTTTGCCTATTTTAAAATTATGTATTTCTGCATACTGGGGTCCCTAAACAGTATTAGAAGTGCATAAATTGGGTATGCTAAGACTCTTGTGGATTCAATGAGCTCAACTGTATTAATGTGTGATGATGTTTGCCCCCCATAGCAGCCATTTTACTGTAGTGAGTCCATTGTTTTGAAACACTGTATAAAACGACCTGTGGTGACCTCTAGGTTAATCACAGCCTCATGAAACTTTACAGCCACATACTAGAGAGCCAGAAAACACAATCCTTGCAGAAATCTCCAAATGTCAAAAGTTTTTGTTCCCACATCACAACATGGTTTTTTCTACGGTGTTCCTCAAGGTCTTGGTGTCTCAATGTGGTATTTTGCAGGGATTATTGATCATTTTAATCAACTCTTGTGTGGTAAAAAAAATGTCATATTTATCACTAAATCTGTGTAACAAATGGTATCAACCCATTGTGTATGAAGAAGAAGAAGAGAAGAAGATCTACCTTTATTAGAAATTCAATTTACACTCTGTTTAACTCATACATGGTACATGCAGACCTGAAACACACATACATGCATCAATGGAGAGATGTCAGAGTGAGGGGGCTGCTCCAGACAAGCGCCCCGAGCAGTTGGGGGTTTGGTGCCTTGCTCAGGTGCACCTCGGCAGTGCCCAAGAGGTAAACTGGCACCTCTCCAGCTACCAGTTCACACTCAGTTTTTGGTCCATGTCGGGACTTGAACCGGTGACCCTCCGGTTCCCAAGCCAACTCCCTACAGACTGAGCTACTGCCGCCCCCAATGAATATGCACAATGAACACATCACTAAAGGCTGTCTGAAATGCACTGAATAAGGAAAATCATTATATTTAGGGATGGTTACTGAAACCTGTTATTATTGTAAATATTGTTCTCATGAAACAACAGCAATTGCATCTGGTATTGTACAACTGAACTACAGCCATAGCTTATGTGCTTTATTTGATAGCTTTAAGCTCGCCTGCTCGGCCATTCTGACAAAACCCCAGCACAGTCTGGAGGTAGTTAACAAGGGGAGAGCTGACAAGGTGAAGCCAAGAACGAGCGCAGGTCTGCTCCTGGAGTGTGAAATCGACTGTGCGAACCGTTCCTACTGGCAAAGAAAGATATGCAATCACGCTCATGGTTTTTAAAGCGCAGCTGTTCCAGAAGCCTGAGATGTGATTAATAGGTGCAATTTGAGATCATTGTCAATTTTTCAAATAACTGACAAACACGTCGTGGATGATTGTTCTCAGACGGGGGGATGGGGCTCTGAGGAGGAATTGCCAAAACAACTCGCTTAGAGAAAATTGCAGTCTTGAAAACACTGGAGGAGAGTGATTGCCATTTACTGATGAAAGCTCTTCTCATAGGAGACATTCAGACTCGTCCGTCACACAGCCACAGACCGACGTGGAGAGGTTTGACTCGGCTACAAAGGCTCCCTATGACATGTTTTCTAAAGATTAGTGAGAGTATGAGCTAAGTGGGAGTCCCTCAAACTGGAAATCTGCTGTTGGATGGCACAGCAAAATCATTTTTCAAAAGTGCTTGTTGGTCTGTCTGCAAGTTTTCAAGCCTTTTTGCGCCTGTCTGTCTTTGGTTTTTGAGTTCAGCACCTAGCTTAAGGTCTGGTTTCTCACTCTCCTCTTGTGCAAAGGGATTTCCCCAACCCTTATTCCTAACCGTAATTAAACTAAATTTCCTCTTTAAAGTCAATCCATCTTCTGGCCAACAGTTCGGCACACCAACCACTGGATCGGACGGTAAGACACAATGAGAGCTTAGCTTTGTTAAAGAAAGAAAGAAACAACTTGCAAAAAGTATTTTTCCTAATTGGACCGCTTGAGGAAAAGCGTGTCAGGGCTGAAATCCATCACACTGATTGCTGGCCTTGTCTGCGTTGGAGCCACATGGGGGTGGTGGTGGTGGTGGTGCTCTGTGGGGTTTTGTTGGGGTTCTTGTGGTTTTGGATTCTGCACATGCTAGTTGGATCTCCAGAGGGAAGCCCTCGCGCAGCCCGAGAGCAACTCATTACCTCGGTTAGTCATCAGCTCCACTGTCTACGGCGGGATGATAAATGAGCAGGTCCTCATGTGTGGTTCTGACAGCCCCGTGGCACGGGGTCAAGCTGACATCCGCCGAGCAAGAAGCAACCACACTTCAGAGAATCTGCGAGGGCTTTCTGGGAATATAAACACTCCCTCCGGTGGCTACACTGGAGGTCTTTTCTGGCAGCATAAGTTGTGTGAAAAGCTGATTTTCTGAAAGAACAACTTCCCATCCATCTCAACACTGATCACTCTGACACTGATAGTCTGCTGTATGTCAGAGGAGTGGGGAGGGGGGGGCGTTGATTCATATACGAATTGCACCAAAACACAAGTGCTAACTGTCGAGGCTGACCAACATACACTGCAACGCTTAACCCTCTGAGACCCACAATAGACCCGTTTTTGTCTTTTTTAGGGGGTACAGGGGGCCTTTAGGGGAAGACAGCACGTCAACAGTAGATGTCACATAGAAGTGGTGTACATCATCTGAAACCTGGGAACCTGAAGATTAATTTGAGATGCTGTCCAGCACTGTGTGTCAAGTTGTTCTAGTCATAAATCAGAAAAAAAACACGACTGAAGGCATTAATTAGTCAATAATCCCTCCAAAATATCACATTAAGACACCAAGATGTTGAGGAACACAATAAAAAAGCCAAGCTGTGATCTGGTATCAAAAACTTTTGACATTTGGTGATTTCTGAAAGAATTGCATTTTTCGGCAATTGGATGGTGAGCACTTCTAGAAACTGCTCAAAAACCACTTTGTTGTCAATCTAGCAAGAAAACTCATCCATCCTCTGAATGCTCCAGGCCTCCAGTTTGTGGCTGTAATGTTTCATGAAGCTGTGATTATCCTAGAGGTCACCACAGGTCATTTTATACAGTGAGATAAAGTTTCTGCTATGGGGAATAACTTCATCACAAATTAATACTATTGGGCTCACTGGATCCACAAGAGTCTCAGCTTTACAGTCATATCCAATTTATGTAATTAAAGACTGTTTAGGGACCCAGTATGCAGAAATATTCAAACATTATTTTTAGAATAGGTGAAAATAACACATTTATACTGCATGCCAGTTATTTGCCAAACTTTAGCCAAACTTTTGAGTGTTATTTATATGACATGGTTGGTACCAGTGGATCCCTTAGGTTTTCTAGTTTTATATAATATTAGTACCTTCAGTCTAGCTCTAAAGTTGAACCTGCTACAACCTCTGAAAGACAGTAAAGTTAGTGCTTTTGCTACATTCTGATGCTGATTAATAAATATATTTGATTTTGAAAGCGTAGCCTTATTTATCCTTTCTGAGATTACAAGGTTAAATCAGTGAATTTTATTTTATGAAAAAAAAATGCCCCCATGCAATTTTTAACAGCCCCTCAGTCATTTCATCCTGGCGCCTGGCCTGGGTGTCAGACTTAAAAAGTGCTCTGTAACCACTCCATAGTAATATAGGACTACGTTTGTGGCCATTTGGACTGGATGTTACAACCTTACCTGGAATATTTGTGAAATCTGCAATAGGAAATACTTTCAATTTCTGTCATTCATCACCAGACACGTACGCGCTCCCTGTCACACACATGACGGCGATGTCAGCGAGTCGTCCAGGTGCTGCGTGAATGAATAAATGTGGTGTAATTCTCCTCAGATGTCAGTTGTTTTTTCACCGTAAAGTCTGGCAAATTGCGGTGATTTGCAGTCATAAATTTGCCATGCGCAAGTTTCCCCTCTGACGGCGGCAGACACTCCCCCTTTCAGCTGGCAATGCTGCGGCTACTTGCAACGCTAATGCATGACAAGCGGATGTCTCCAGGACAGAGCGGGAGGGCTGCATGTGTGTGTGGAGCTGTCACTCTCGGTTGAGTGATGTCGATGTGAGCTCAAGTGGCATGACTCTCTATGAGGGAGGTATGGCACACGGTCCAGACTGGAGTTGGGTATGGTGAGAGTATGTGAGTGTGGACGGCTTGGCAGACATCGGATGAGGGGGATGTCATGCCTCTCAGACTTTCTCTCACACAAACATCCATACTCAACAGCGGCCAGCATGAATGGTCATTCAGCTCCAGCCAGCAGTATGAAAACAAGTCAAAGGGAGGAAGACGAGGAGAAGGGGGGAGGATGAAGGATGGGGTCTCGGGCCAAAAGAAACACGGTGGGCTCGTCTGTCCTCCTCCCTGTCCTGATGAGCACCCCAGGCAAATATTCTGTGAATGAGAGCATATTTTGGGGGGCTGCACTCCCCATTTTACACTGCGAAGGAGAAGAAGGAGGAGGAGGAGGTGGAGAGGTGACTCATCCATGATGTCATACGAGACGAAAAATTTTAAATGAGTCTCAATGTGTAATCGAGAACGTGAATTTTGGCCTGCTTCTCGGTCTGGTACTTCTATTATTGTACAACAGCACTGGCTTTCAACCTTTTTGGCTTCAGTGATCCCTAAAATAAAGTAGTGCTGTTTTAAATCGCTCGGCCAACATTTCCTTCTTGTTTGTGTGGTCCAGAAAGCCCTTTAACAATGCACAAAACATCTGCGGTGGGGCATGAATGGATGATGGTTAATGGGATGGTTTAAGAAATGTGCTTATTCGCGTTTGTGCTGGGATGTAGACGAAAAAACTGATACCATTCATGACTAAATATGAAGCTGCAGCCAGCAGCTGATTAGCTTAGCTTAGCATAACGACTGGAAAGATGAGGAAACAGCTAGCATATCTGAAAAAAAATCCATCTACCAGCGCATTTGAAGATCACTAATCAACACGTTAAATCTTCTTTAGTCTTTGTAACCTCAGCCTAGCTAAGACATAGTCCGGCACGTAATTCCATATAACTGTGCATGCAACTTGTCATTTTTACGTGTTTTGTCCGGATTAGCGGCACTTGTAAGTGGATTTTTTTTTTTTTTAAGACAGAGCTAGGCTAGTTGTTTCCCTGTGTCCAGTCTTTTTGCTAAGCTAAGCAAAGCTAAGTAGCTGCTGGCTGTAGCTGCATACTTATTAATGTACAGACATGGTGAGTGGTATCAAGCTCAACAAATCCATGTTGATATCAGCAGGACAAGAGATAGTTAACGTTAGCGGTTAGCGCCCTGCAGGACTGTGTTGATTACTGGCTGCTAACAGCTAACATTAGCTAGCTCTCGTCCCCTGATTTCAACATGGGAGGAGCATTGATTGACATTATGAGATGTTCAAGTTCTATTCAGTAAAAACTAATATTGGGCAAAAGTAAATGCTAACGTTATCACAGGGTGATCAAACGTAATTTTGTAAAATGTAGTTTTTGTTGTTTGATTTTAGCGCAGCAACATAAATAGATAACAGAGAGGGAATTATGACCTTTTGATAAAAGAGTATATGTTAAAGTAAATGGGATTTATTGTTTGTTTTTATACCGTGGTATCGAAGTGGTATCAAGATTCAAGGAATTTCACTGGTATTGGTATCGACAACTACATTTCTGGTATTGTGACATCTTTACGAGAGTCGTATCATGCTCTCATCTAACTCTCCGCAAAAAAAGCAAAAAAACGTATTTCCCAAATGTGTGAAACTTTTCCTTTAACTGCCTCAACACAGAACATGACGCTGAGATATTTCCAGCACAGCTGAAGAAAAGAGGTTAAAAGCCTCTACAGTATTTATTAAGTAAAAAAAAAAAAACTCATAAAGCCTCAAGTTGGTTTTAATATCTGAACTTCAACACTTAATAATGACTATATTTCTACTCCCTACTTTGTTTAGCAGCTCTATTGGTAACCAGGCTGACGTGTGTGGGACGCTGAGCCTGGACATGCTCTTTTGATCTCTGGCTGCAAACCCACGATAATGAGGTGACTTTATGATCGTTGAGAATTTTATACTCATTGGACATAACAGTTTTCAGTTCGACAAATTATGAACCTTGTCTGTATGACATTTTCTCCACTTCTCCCATAGCAGGACGCCATTAAGTGAGAGGTCTAATGGAGTTTGCCGAGGGTGTGACAAGTGCTCGTAACTGTTTAAATTACCTTTGAAGTGACAGCTAATCGCTGTGGTGAAGCAGCTTTGGCTCAGTGGCTACGGCTGCTAAACAAGCCGAGTCCAACCTGGGGCCTTTTGGCTGACGTATTTCCACAACTCTGGGTGGCATAACATTATTGGTCTTCAAATATTAATATTGAAATCAGATCTTATCCACAGGTGCAGTTTAAGTTGGTTCAGGGGGCTCACTGAAGTGCATCTATACTTTTTATAACAATGAATGATGAATAATGTCGACCTTGTTGTGTCTTCTTATTGACAGAATAAGAAACCAACAAGATAATAAAATAGATTTGTGGTATTTTATCTAATAGGCAAATAACATTGGACACTCTAGACTAGAGACGTAACCACTTAAAAGATGGGTGACTTGCTATCTTCCGACGTTTGTGTTTTTTTAAACAGAAAACAGATTACACTGCGATATTTACTGAAAATAAGTAAACAGTAGCCTAAATTTTCAGGCAATCTCTTCTCGAACCTGCTGCCACCTTCTTCAGGTGTTTGTAGTAAAATGACAAAGTAGTATAGATTTCAACTTCACGAATCATCCGTTGCTCGTCCGTTGCGGCGCTTTCAAAACAAGCAACAGAAATAATCAGAATAAGTAGAAACAGAGCGTCCACGAAACGTTCAACTCACAATGACAAGCTGCACTTCGTCACTCGTGGCCAGTTGGTTCATTCCAATAGAAAACAATGCAATCAAACTCATTATGACACTTGCGTCACATTCTGTTGTAAGGTGTAGTATGTAGGCTACACGCATCCCAATATATTAGACCTCTCTAAATTTATTTTTCTCTGTCCCTAACACAAAGCGTAAGGGTTCAGCAATCAACAATAAGGGGAATATGATGATAATATTATGCACAAAGTTCATCAATAGTTCCATCTGGAGTGATTCAATTCAAAGCAAAAGACGTGAGGATGAAACTCATTTCTCCGTCCGAATTTAAATGCCAGATGCTGAGTGGAGCTTTCTCAAAGTTATTTTACAGGTTGAATTTTTCAGAGAATATAAGAGGGGACAAAAATGGAAATTTCTATCAGAGACGTCATGAATTAATCATTTATTGCAAATTTTACAACTAAATTTGGAAGGAAAACTTATCTTATCTCAAAGAATTGGAGCAAAGAGAGCTAATTACCCTCCCAATAAGCACATGAATATTAAAACTTAGTTAAACACCAAAAGCTTAGCACATACAGGAGGAGGATGCATGGTGGAGGGAGCTTTGGCAGGAAACACTGAGTAATAGTGAGAAGTATCAGGGTATTATAGCCGTACTGTATATCTGCATAAACATGATTGGATGTTACTAGTCTGCTGGTAACCGCCATACACTGTAAACAAGAAGTGAAATAGTTATCGTTCTCCATTGGTTTGTAGACGGCAGTTTTGAAGCCTAAAGTTTTACATTTTGGCCAACGCCATCTTGGTATCTGGCTGTCACCATATTGTTTTGTTTTTTTTTTGCAGCTAGAAGTCACACAAGAGAGTGGAGCTAAATAAATGTTACAATTAACTTTCATGAAATGAAAACACACTGGAGAAAAGAGTTATAACCCTAAAGGATACTCTACTTTATAGTCTATTTGACTCTAATTTACTATAAGATTTAGACCATAAACTCATGTTTACAATGTTTTACTGAGGTAATTAATCAAGTGAGAAGTAGGCTCATTTTCTCATAGACTTCTATACAATCAGACTTCATTTTGCAACCAAAGGAGCCTGCTGGATATAAGAAACAATGCATGTTTAAAACACTTCTGCATTGGCTTCACTTCTCAGACCTGGAAGTAGCCCACTAGAATGGACACTACGCTCACTTTTCTCAAGCTGCAAATGATATAGACTTTAAATCTCTATATGATGCCTACATCCAGTATACTGCGTAAGATTGAGGAAAATGATTCAATTACATTTTAATGACAATTTCAGTGGAGTCTGGTTGCATTGGGGAGAGCAAAGATAACGGCTCAGATCGCTGTTGGAAACACAGACTGAATGGCTGTCTTGTGCCAAGGCAAACTGGCAAAACTATTCTAAATATAGTGTACACTTGACTGTTTTTCGTTCTATTAGTTGTCTAAAATATGTTTTGCTGCTGCCCCCGTCCACGGCAGTACATTACTTTGCTCCCGTGCTGATACTCCTGTCTGTTTCTCCAAACTGGGGGTGTGCTGACGTCATCTACTGCAGGCAATACACTGACTACATCTCCACTTCAAAACACCCAAACTATCCCTTTAACTTTAGGCAGCTAAAACTACTAGGCTATGGTTAGGAAAAGATCGTGGTTAAAAGAAACCAAAATTTAGCCGTTGGCGGACTGGATGTGAACGGTGGTCTCCAACATCAAAGTCATGAACCTTGTGCCCCCAACCATCTTCCCTGACCTCCTTCTTAAGAGGTTTTGTGGCACTATAACAACGTCAAACTACTTTCAGGGCCCCACATCCCAAGGGGCCCTGTGGAAATCAAGCCTCGGTTACTGTCGCCTTTGCTTCTGAGAGAGAGGAGTCATTATTCGCATAACCACAAGACGCTGCCTGTCAGGAAAACATGAGCATTGGTTGTTTTAAGTGTTTGATCAAATGATTAATGCTGTTGTTTTTACTGGTGAGGACAGCCCGAAATACCATCAAAAGAAGACTCACAAGAGCAACATTAGTTTTTCCAACCCCATTAGAACCAATTAGACAAGCCCACGCTGAGTGATAACAGAGTTTGCTAGCTCCCTGGGTGGAGACAGATGCTATCTGGCTCTTTCGTTGGAGCAGCATGAACTTTAAACACACCAGTGTTTTACTGAAGGGGATCCCAGTCCCAGCAGAGTCCTTTATATCCGATGTAAGACACGGTGGTGTCAAAGAGCCCCTTGTGATCCCCCTCAGCACCAGTAGGAGGTATTTTAATAGCTGTCTGACCCGTGGTGGCTCTAGCCTGCTGCCATCCCTCTCACAGGGAAACTATTGTGCTCCTGAAAGCAGAGGAGAGCCTAAAAAGACGTCCGGCAGTTCTTTTTCTGCTGTCGGCTGCTTGTCACTCATCTTGGCGAGTTATCAGCTTGTCCTGAGGCTTAGATAAGCATCTTCAGTAAAGTCCCTACACACAGCAAAATTTACTATAGTTTTACACTTTTTTTACCGCTCAAAGCTGACATGACTTCGCAAAACTACATACAGTTGACTTGTACTATCTTGGGTGACCTTCAACATTCAACATTCATGAATTTGTGCCACTGACCTAGCCATTTTGACAGCTGTTGACTTTGAAGGAGCATAGAGAGGAACAAAAATCTAAAAAAAAAAAAAAAAAATAGTTCTTGGCCTACCATTAACTTTATTTAACCCTCTGCCAGATATAAACTGCTCAACAAAAGAGGAATGGTTTGCTCACAGTTAGGAGACAGAAATTGGTGAAACGAATCTTTGCAATTGTCCTGTTAGCAACCGAGCTAACAAGCTCCCTAACTGACACAAGCTAATAAATGAAATGCTGTGCAATCATGGAAAGAAAATGTGAGTGGGAAATATACACCACAGTACTATTGTAACTGGCTAGGTCTAGCAGTCTTGCTAGCCTTTGCTTGCTCCTTATGTCATTGCAAGATTTCACAGGCCGGAGGAAAACAACCAATCAGAGCTGATCTGCAGCCAATCACTCACAAACTCTGATCAAACAGTCAAACTAGGCAGCGCTGATCAAATATGAATCAATATTCTGTTACTGTAATGACTATTTCTCTCCTTTAATGTTTCCAGAAACATCTTGTTGTTACTGTTTAGCTGTAAAATGAGAAAGTTTGTGACCTGGCAGCCATGTTAAGATTGGTTGAGGAAATACCAAGCACCGCCCACCAGCTGGAGCACAGCCAGTAGGAATGCTCAATAGGAACACTCTCTCTCTGAAATGATCTGTGATTGGCCAAAGTCTCCCATCACCGGCTACATTTTTTACAGCCTGAAAACAGAGCCACGAGGAGGTGCAGAAGTCTAGTTTTCACTCAGAACACTTTAATTACAATACGCTGAAAGTTTACTATGGTTTTTTTGCACAGTGATGTCAAAAATATTCTACCTACTGCAGGTTTAAGGGGGACACTTTCTAGTAAAGGACGAAGACCAAATTAAACTCCATTCGCCTCTTTTATTTCATCACTGGGGCACAATTATCGGAGGCAAACTCTAGAGCCCAACTTGAGAAAATAATTATCATTATACATATTATTTTTAAAAACATGTAACGTGTAAAGAACTGTGACCCTTAAATCTTGGCCCTCTGATCCCCCTTTACCTTGGCGGAAAAAATGGAAATCAGCCTAGCTTATGGTGTCCTCTCTTATAGTTACACAAAAGTTACTTATGACAGTTCCAGCTCTGATACCTAAAAACACAGCTTAAACAAAATGTAAATCCTCCTCACAAATAATCACACTGTCATACATGGCTGTGTGCCACTTCAGTGGAGTATGGTGTCAATGGGCTGGGGTGCAAAAACACATGACAGCCATGAACCAGCTACCACACAAAAACAACAGTCTGTAAGACTATATACAGTAATACATCCAGGAAGCCTCCACTTCATGACAGCATGTACAGCCAAGCAACCATTAGCGACACACACTTCAGAACCATGGACAGTGACAACAATCATGGCATTTTGAATCCAACACCACAATTAATACCGGTATTTATTATGTTGGTACAGCAGCCTATTAAATAGCTTATCAGAATAAACCTTACCATACAAAACAGTGACAGCAGCAGCAGCCAGAATACAACCTGGTGGCGCAGCAATGTATAAAAATGTTAAATCACTTACCCTTTATTGATCACACACTTGAAATGAAAACTTGGATAAACCTCCTTCATCAGAACATCCATCAGAAACCTCTCTCCGCACTAAACAGCAAGCAATTACATGTCCTGTCTCCCAAAAGCCCTGCTTTTCTGACTCAAATTAAGCTCCGGTGTAGCTTTGCCGTTGCCGAAAATGCCAAATGCGAAAATGTCGCAACACGACGTCGTCCTCACCAGCTGCTTCCACGTTGAACCAAGCTAACGCTAGCTAGCTAACTTAGCGCTGCGTTTTCCGTGTTTTCTTCTGCCAGCTTGTGATTTGCGTCCCCACCAGCGGGCGGAAATTTGTGGTAAACTTAGCGATAACGAAGCCCACATATTCAGAGTGAATATATGACAGGTTAATTTTACTGTCATTTGAAATTAGTCTCTCAATCTGCTGTGTCTGGAAACTAACGCACAAGTTGGGAAACTCTCGCGAGATGGTTGAGATTAGAGTAAAGCAACGTCGTCCGGCAGCAAGTCTCGCGAGAGTTGTTCGAGCTGGACCACCAATCACAGAATACCAACACAAATTAAACAGACAGGTTGAAGGGTTCATTTTATCAATTTTATTTTAGAATTAGAACTGATTTATTGATTTATTTTAAAACGTTTAATGTTAAATATTTAATGGTAAATTTTGCAGTTTTATACAGTAACCTCTTATAGGAGGCTTTTTGTGTCTGACCTCAAATAGCCACAATACTTGAGTGGATGACTGAAAACTTATTTATTTATTAATTTATTTGAAAATGTTAAATGTTAAATTTTGCATGTTAAAATGTGCAGCTTTATACAGCAACCTCTTGAGTGGATGACTGAAAACCTCTTTCTTTCTTTCTTTTTTATTTATTTATTTATCTATTTATCTGTTTATTTATTTGAAACAGACAAATTGTTTTTATGTTAATATTTGCAGCTCTAGAACTTCTTACAGGACGCCTTTTGTGTCTGACTTTAAATAGTCACAATACTTGAGTGGATGACTGAAAATGTATTTATTTATTTATTTGAAAATATTAAATTATTTTTTTGTTAAATTTTGCAGCTTTATACAGTAAACTCTTATAGGAGGCTCTTTGTATCTGACCTTAAATAGCCACAATACTTGAGTGGATGTTGCATATTTACAGAGGTTTAATATCCTCTTGGGATGCTGCTCTGTTTTTAAAGTTGCTCCTCATCAAAACTCGTAAGCACTTCTTCTAAAATGCTGCATGTCTCTCGTTGGCTGTGCGGTCCGAGGCGTCACCAGCTGTGTCATCCAGCAGCAGAGCCTCAAGCATGCGTCCTCCCCCGGTCTCCTCCCACTGTAGGAACAGCTGTAGACCGTGAACCGTGGAGTGCGGGTCTGACGCGGATTACCTGGATACCGGCTTTGAGTCTGGGTGGGCGTCGAGTAGCGAGACACACAAAGACAGCGCTCTCTTTTTACTGAATTTAAGTTTTAATGGAAACATTTCCCAGGACATCAAGCATGGCGAGCCGGCTTCTTCCCACTCTGCATTTATTACTGATTCTGCGATCGAGCTGGGGTAAAATCCTATCTGAGGATCTTGGTAAAGCCGTGCGTCAAGGCACCGACGTCCCATCGCCTGTGGAGCGGCGCGTCTTTGTGCACGAAAGCGCGAACCGGGACATGGTCTCCATCAACATGTTCAAAGTGTACGAGAAGTACAGCAAAGAGCCGCAGAGCCAGAGGGACGGAAACACCGTGAGGAGTTTTAAAGCTGTCCCAAGTGAGTGATCTTATTAAATCCATGGACAATGTTACTTAGCGAGAGAGAACCGGACATAATAAAATATAATAATTAGTTCCCAGAGAGGTCTTAGATCCCTAATGTGTGGAACTAGATACATTTACACCGTTTAAACCTCTCAGGTATTTAACATTACTGGTATTATTATGAACCGATGAATATTGATTTGGCATATTTTGTTAAAAAATCTTTTTTTTATTTCTAAAGAATGCCTTTGTGTCACGCAAGTGTTAGTGATAATAATAATAACAATAATAATAATAATAATAATAATAATGATAATAATAATAGTAATAATAATAATAATAAAAATAATAATGGACCTGACACCCAGTTGGTGGTCTCTATAATACATCACAGCCTCTGAAGCAATTTTTAAAGAAAAGTTAAAAGTGAGTATTTACAAAATCATTTTTAAAATAAATGAAGTTTCATGCTACATACTCCTTCAGCATTTAAACGATGCCTAATCTCATTTTTGTTCCCCCACTTTTATTTCACTTATTTTAGTTGCACTTTTCATCACAGGTTAGCTTTTGCAGAAATACAGAAAATTTCACCTTAAACTTGAAAAGTCCAATGTTGTGCACCAAATAATACCTTGAAAAAGCATGTGACCTTAATTATTTCATCAGTGCAGCATCCTAAACATCCTAAATGCAGGTGTTTTCTCAGTCACACAGCAGCTCCCCTTTGGACTAAACATCTTCACCTCTCTGCTGTTATGATTTTGTGATCTGGGGGACTTAAAGTCTTGAGCACTGTTAGTTTCTCCAGTAGCTGCAGCAGCCATAGGTGTTAGACAAGAGCCTATTATCACACTCAGACACCGGCTGCACAGGGAAAGAGCCTCAGAGGAACTCTTCTGCTGTAAGCATTTCCATATGCCTGCGACGGACAGACCTACTGGATCGATCCAATGTTTGTCTTTCAGGCTGTGGTGGAAGTGTGGGAGACAAGGTTGAACTTCAAGAGTGTAGCCATCTAGGATGAGGCTTTTGTTCATGCGTGAGGAGGGCACTTAAGCGTGCTGCGCTTAATATTTTCCATGCAGCTGTCAGTCAGATGTGTTGAGCAACATTTTGCAGAAGACATGTCAGGATGAGATAATAAAGGAGGTGGAAAAGGTTCAAGGCAGCAGCTCTATTGTTCATTTCAGAGAGAGATCCTCCTTCAGGTATTTAGCATCTGTTTGACAAAACATCTGTATGGCTGAACCATGGTTGAAGCCAAAAGATAGATTAGAAAAATCTTGGAGATCTTTTTCTCAACCTTCTTTCTAATTTATTTCCAAATTCTCCAGGAGTCTTGCACGGAAAAGACGTGTTCCACTTCAACTTGTCCTCCATCCAAGAATCAGAGCTCATCCTCCTCGCCTCTTTCCATTTCCTCCACAAGCGGCCCCGCCACCACCAGCGACCGTGGCGTTTCCGAAGGCCTCGCCACCCGTCCGGAGGCCTCCAGCATCCCCATCCTCCCGCCCCACAGCTGCTCTTCCACGGATTGTCTTCAAGCTCAGCTTTAGGAAACATAACTCTGGCTCCCTTCAAGAAAGGCTCTTGGCAAACAAGGGATGTAACGGCGGTGGTGAAACATGCCAGGGATGTTAAAGAGCTTGTGTTCACGGTGGAGTTTGATATGGGGCTCGGGGTGGCTCAGGGGCAGCACAGGAGCCCTCACAGCGGTCAAGAGCGCCTCTCTCCGGCCAATCTGCCGTACATCCTGGTATACGCCGATGATCGAGCTATAGATGAGCCAAACAGTGTGGCCATGTCGCTCCAGAGGTATGGGCCCTTCCCTGTAGCAGAGGACACCTCAGCTTCAGCTTCAAGGATCCGCAGGGAGCTTCATCTCCAGATCCAAACCAACGACATCCCAGAGGTCCAGTACAATACCTTGAAGAATCATGAACTATGGCAGAACACGTATTTCCCAGCGAAAGCCAAAGCAGCAGTGAAACCAGGAAGAAAGCAGGGTCAGGAGAGCAGCGAGGGCATGGGGAAGCCGCAAGTGCTGAGCTTTGACGAGAGGACGATGAAAAAGGCCAGGAGGAGACAGTGGAGTGAGCCCAGGGTGTGCTCCAGGCGGTACCTCAGGGTGGACTTCGCCGACATCGGCTGGAGCGAGTGGGTTTTGGCGCCAAAGTCGTTTGATGCCTACTACTGCGCCGGGGCCTGTGGATTCCCCATCCCTAAAGTGAGCCAGAGAAACTTTTAAAGGGGACCTGTTATGCTTTTTCTGTTTCCTTTGGTGTGTTGTATAGTTTTTGTTCATGTAAAAGGTCTGCAAAGTGAGTTACTCTCCCCCACAGAAACACTGCTCATGAACTGCCTGAAACACTTCGTTTGAAGTCCAGCCTAATCTTCTGTAGCATGGTGATGTCACCCAGTAACACATTCACATAATACCTGCTTAGTGGCTACTTTGGCGTTAGGGCATTTGTACATCAAGTATTTTTTGTATGTGCTTTATTGTGTTCGTTACGAAAATTTGCAATACAAGACAAAACAGGGTGCAACAGACAGCACTAGTACCTAATGGGGCTCATGAATGAATGACATTAGCAAGAAGCTATTGCATAGCTGCTAACAGCACAATCAGTACTGTTTCCAAGCTCTTTTACAATCACCTGCCACAATCTATCTTTAAATTCAGCACCTCTGTATTCTTTACTTTGTTTGTCGTGAAGTGCTTTGTGCTGGGAGACGTGAATCAGTTTATCAGATGCTATTTTGGATGATGACTTTTGAAGGACAGTGGCGCTGAGTGGTCAAACAGCCCTCTTTTTGCTTTTGATGGATGCAAAAAAAAAAGCAGAAAATCAAACCTTTTCTGAAAACATTTTAAAAGGGCGTCAATTTCAGACAAAAAAAATACAGACTTAGTGTGCAAAGGCCTTTAGAGCGGAGCTTCTGGGTCTGAAGAGTTTGGTTCGGTTGACCAATCGCAGGAGCTCAAACAGAGCGTTTCAGACAGAAGGTGAAAAGAGGTGCTACAGCAGCAGCAAAATAAAACAATATTTGAACATTAAAGCATGTAAAAATGTTCTAGTAGAAACCCAAACTACAAGTATGAACCTGAAAATGAGCATAACAGGTCCTCTTTAATTTTTGTTACTGGGTCCATTTTCATTTTGAATTCAGATTATAGAAACACACAGAACACATGTAAATATAGAGGAATAATTTTCAGGCATCAGTTGGCATATTTATGGATTTTTGCACTTACTTGTACAGTTTTATTGGCAGTAATCCCTTTTTATTGTCACCGGCTTCCTTAGGTGGTGCGTCCCTCCAACCACGCCACCATCCAGAGCATCGTCAGAGCGGTGGGAATCGTCCCTGGCGTCCCCGAGCCGTGCTGCGTTCCAGAGAAGATGAGTCCTCTCAGCGTTCTTTTCCTGGATACAAACAGGAACATGGTGCTGAAGGTTTACCCCGGCATGTCTGTGGATACCTGTGCCTGTCGGTAGGGCCGGAGGAGATCAGTGTAGACTCAGCATCTACCACATGGAAGGGGATAAACTGATACGCCTTGCAGGGCTCTCGTTCTTGAGTCTCAGTCTGAGAACTCTTTTTGTGAATCCTGGACTTGTCTCTGTCATGATCGGACGTTGACTCAGCTTTTTAACAGTTTCCATAGATGTGTTTTTCTCCTCCCAGGCCACCTTCATTTCTTTACTCTCCCGTCATCCAAAAGCAGCTTAAAGAAGTGCACTTAATACAAACCTGTGTAATGTAATGTAGACCAGCTGGATGTTGAAGTTAAGTACAGATTTTCAGGTAGATTTTCATCTCTGTTGATGCTTCAGAAACTTTTTTAGTCTTTTCAGCACACTTTCACTTTTATAAAGTGCCTGTTTTGATATTACACAAGATGACACTTGATTTTCTCTGGACCTCAGCCTGGACCTGGTTTTTGGAAATGTGTCCAACTCAGCTCAACATCTGGGTTTCTGAAACCAGCATCCCCTGCTGCTTGTCTTTAGGATTCAACTGGACACACTGATGGACTGACAGACTCAGGAGGGTCTGCATGGCAGCACATTCACATCCTACCAAATTATTCATCCCTCGTTATGTAAATACCGTGGTTACTAGTGCAAACTAAATGGTACTTATTCATAAAGCGATGTGTCACATTGTTGCCATTGAACGCCGCCCATATATTATGCATGGGAGGTAATATCTTCTCTGAAATATATTTCAATAGCCACTTGTTTATATATTGTATATAATGAGTGTGTTTTGACACTTATTGAGATTTAATGTACTACAAGCCTTGTGTTGCTTGCCTCTGCTGCAGTACGTGTAACAGCAGA
This sequence comes from Pterois miles, assembly GCA_947000775.1. Classification (NCBI taxonomy): domain Eukaryota; kingdom Metazoa; phylum Chordata; class Actinopteri; order Perciformes; family Scorpaenidae; genus Pterois; species Pterois miles. Next base: position 206,557 of record CAMQGK010000246.1, on the reverse strand, counting down.
GAGCGAACAAAACGGGGCGTTGCTGCCACCTGCTGGGAATTTAGGGGAAGTTGAAGAGACTAAAACATTTTAAAGGAAAACTACTTCCTGTGGCTATTCAGTATTTCCCTTTAACACATACTGTTTATCAGTGATGACATGTAATAATACTAGATTTCCATAGTAAATAAAAAGGGATAAATGTATTCGACCTTATAACTGTATGGCTAAAAGTGTGTTTGAATAGTTATATGATGTGTGTTTTATCAAATCATAGACATAATGTATGCGTGGTAAGGAAATAAACTGAATTGTACATACGGTCAAAGACATGTTGACTTTCTTAGGATTTATTTAAGTATATAAATCATGGACTTTGTGTACTACAGCTTATTATATGGTAATACTATACATATACATTAGATAACATATATTTTATTTAAAGTTAGGCTGATATCTTGGTTTATTGTTGTATCATGTTAATATTGTTAAAAAGTATAATAAAGTATAATTTAGCTTTGAAAATCCCAAACTGAGCTGAAAGGACAGTGAATATTAGCTTCTATTCGTCAGAAACAGTTACTCCATGTCTGCTGGATGTTTAAATAAGTAACTATTTGCTACCAGTTTGGCAAATCACCTTAATACTGATGATAAAAATCAGTGTTGTGTTAACAGTTTGTTTCTCTGGCCCCAAGAAGCCAAAAAAAGAAAGCTGCTTTAAAGAGAGCCGTTCAAAATAAAACACGTGATGGTCTAAATGTTGTTTCAAAGCCTTTTGCAACCTGATAAGAAAGAAATTCTGGAGGACTCGTTTGGATAAGACCGAGTTTCTTGACCTGGAAACCAAAAACCTGTGTTGAATGTTGGAACCAAACCTTGGCCATTGCAAGTCTTAGTATAATATTAATATCAGGCATTAAAGACCACAGTCTATTGGCCAAACTTTTAACAGGCTCTTACTGCATATTTTTCAACCCAGTAATTTGGCCTGAAGTAAAATGACCACTGTTTCACAACACATCTTTCTCGGTCCAGTTTCCAGTCCTGCTGTGGTTGTTTTCCTCCGGCGTGCCTGCATTATTTGCTGCGTCCGTGCCAGTAGATTTTGTCATCGTCTTTCATCACTGATTGACTCCATAGAGAGGGACTCTTAAAAGCTTGAAAGGGCCACAATGAAAGCATTTTTATGAAACCCGGCATGAACCGAGTACTGAGTGACTGCATGGGTGAAAGAGAGAAATTCCCAGATAGGCCGGACTCAGGCCAACGTCCCCAGACACACTGGCTTGTGGTCCGGGCTCAGACCCCCCCACAAGAACAGGGAGCAGATCCCGTCGTCCAGCCGGGTCGTACAGCACAGGATGCAGCGGTGCAGGCAACCACCATCATGTCTTTGTGAAATAATCTCTGCTCTCGTGCCAAGATCAGATTTTCGTCTTGTCTGGTGGTTCTTCTTGAAGCGCAAAGTCCAAGAAAGTTTGTGACCCAGATGCCATATTGAAAACTATCTATCTACTGTAGAGACTCCTCAGCTCTGATTGGTTGTTTTCCTCCAGGTATGTTGAAATGTTGTAACTGCCATGAGGAGCACTAGGAGGAGTCACAGGAACGTGATTTGCCAATGGGATTGGTTTTGGATTATTGCAGGAAATAAGCTCTGTGGCAAACAAACGTTTATGATACTTACATGTTTTGTTCCATAAGGTAATCTTGAACATCACTTTTATGATTTTGATGAAGTGTGAATGCAAAAGCTAACGTTAGGCTATAAACCAATTACACCACGGTCACGAGAGTATACGCAACGAGGCTGTAAAGGCAGATGACTCGTTATGATGATGTTTAATATTTAGCCACTTGTTAGCAACCGCCTTTTTAAAGACATATAACAGCTTCAGAAATCATAAGTGGGATATTTACAGAAATATTTTGTAACATAGAACTAAACATTAAAATCTCTTTAACGTGTGTTAACCTCAGACCTTATTTCAGGCATCCATCTAAAAAGCCATTCAAAAATCCCATTAACTTCCACACGAAGTAAGTCAAAATAACTTTTTATCAGGTTTGTTGAAAGTTACTGACTGCAGCTTTAAAGCGTATTCGCATTACAGTGGAAAAACTAGCAACCAGCAGCGATGCTAATGTTGACTGTAGACTGTTATGTTTCAGACACTTCGCTGCATCTGCATGCTGATATTTCACCTAGCAAATGTCTTTTTTGTCTGATCTTTGTCGTTATTGTACAGTTGGACTCAAGTGTCCATAGTGTGTGAAATTAGATATATCATTTTGAATTTACAACATACTTGTTGTGACTACTCTTTGTCACTGACTGGTTTACAAGATCATGTCTGTCAAATATATCTTTAACATCCTGAGACTCGTAGGCGATGCCGACCAATCCAAAGAGTGAAGACAGTGGTATCACATTAAACTGGAAAACCTAAGAAATTCATGTCATGCTAACTTGTCAGGAAAGAGGTAACAGTCTGAAGTTAGACTGAATTTTTGTGAGGAAAAAAAAAACTGCCATGGCCATTTTCAAAGGGGTCCCTTGACCTCTGACCTCAAGACATGTGAATGGAAATGGGTTCTCTCTGTACCCACCAGTCTCCCCTTTACAGACATGCCCACTTTATGATAATCACATGCAGTTTAGGAAAAAAAAAAAAACATGCAGTTGTTTTAATCCAGTATATTGTAAATGTGTTATTTTCGTCTATTCTAAAAATGATGTTGTTAAATATTTCTGCATACTGGGGTCCATAAACAGTCTCTGAATTACATAAATTGGGTATCGCTGTAAAGTTGAGACTGTTGTGGATCCAGTGAGCTTAATTGTATTCATGTGTGATGATGTTAGTCCCCATAGTAGCCATTTCATTGTAGTGAGACCATTTTTTAATAACTTGACTTCACTGTATAAACGACCTGTGGTGACCTCTAAGATAATCACAGCCTCATGAATCTTTACAGCCACAAACTAGAGACCTGGAGCATTCAGACGATGGATGGTAGATTGAAAATGGAGGGTTCTGGTCAGTTTACACAACAGTATTCACAGAAAAATGCAATTCTTGCAGAAATCTCCAAATAAATAGAAAAAGTTTTTGGAAACAAATCACAGCACTGCTTTTTCTCTGGTGTTTCCCAATGACTGTGGTATTTTAGAGGGATTATTATTATTTATTATTTTTCACTCGTATTACTTTACAAGTGGTATTTTTTTTTTTTATTTTGAACCAAATCTGTGTAACAAATAGTATCAACCCAAAAACTGCTGCAGCAACTTGACAATCAGACATAATAGAGCATGGGGATGACCATCATCTATTTCTGTTAGAATGTTTTAAGCCCGAATACACCAATTTATTTTAATTAATTAATTACTATTTCTTATTAATGACCAGTGCTGAGCTGCATTTCAAATTAATCTTAATCTATTGTGGGTTTCAGAGGGTTAAAGGGATCTAAGTCATCAGTGATCACATTTTGGTACCTGGAACATGTGCGTGGCCTTCAATGGCCAGTGGTTTATTTAGCTATGTCAACAACGTCAACCCTTGAGCTGGGAAAAGGCATTTTATGGAAATGTCTGCTTGTCAGTAACCTCACAGTTTCCAGTGCCTCCCTCATTATCGCTGTCAAGTGTTTACATTGTCTTCATTAGCAGCCAGCCCTCTAATGATAACAAAGCTTAAAAGAAGGCATCAATGGCAGTGATAAGCTTGGCCAAGCTACTATTTTGGTTGACACAAGTCCCCCTGTTTACTCTGGGAGCATGGGAGCGGACATCAGGACTGTGATCCTTGCATTGGAGATCTCCATTTTCAAACCTTGTCGTCGCAAAGTCTGTTTTCAGGCCGGGAAGAAGGTAAAGTTAGTGCCAGCTTGGTGGCTTAGAAAGGATCTAATTTCAAAATGCAGAGCTCCAGATCGATCCTGTTCCAGGTGTGTTTGTGTCTGGTGGTTTCTATTGGCTCCTGCACCTGTAAACCTCTCGATAATGACATCCAGAGTGAGGACCAAGAGGAGCTCTACTCTCAGCTGTCAGAGGAGGACCTTCTGGAGGAGGAAGACGCCGACTCCAGGATGGAGAACCTCCTGGGAACCATAAAGGAGGGCTTTCTGAGGAAACTCAACCTGTCGGATGTTCCTCAGGAGAACAGCAAGATCTGCCCTCCTCAGTTCATGATGGAGCTCTACAACAAGTATGCCTCGGACAGCTCGGCAAACCCTCAGTCTGATGTCATTCGAAGCTTCACTGTCCAAGGTACGAGTTTAACTCATCATGCAAGATACTTATAGGAGGGACCTGTTAATATAGATAACGCTTATTCTGGGGCCTCATTCTTCATAGCCACAAAATATACAAATATTTGGAAAGCCATCCATCCATCATCAACCGCTTATCCCGTTAGGGGTCGACAGGGGGCTGGAGCCGATCCCAGCTGGCACTGGGCGAAGGCGGGGTACACGCTGGACAGGTTGCCAGTCCATCGCAGGGCTATTTGGAAAGCCCTACCTACCAAATGTACAATTTACACTATCTCTTTTATAAAGCTGTTTCTTGGCACATTTTTTATTTGTAAAATTGTTCAGTTACGCTTTGTTTTTCTGTGAATTGTACAGTAAAGCTCTAAACCAGTGGTCCCAGACATTTTTGCCTGTGATCGCCGGGGGATCACAGGCAAAAATGTCCCCGTTGACTGTGATCAGAAATGATCTATAAGCAATGCTGTGCAGCAGAATTCAGTCTTTTTTTGAGATTCCTCAGGTTCCCAATTAGGCCTATCTTACAGGCCTGATGTATGATGTATGATGTGTGACCCCTTGTGGGGGCCTCAAACCCTAGGTTGGGAACCACCTCTCTAAAGTATCCCAGAGTATTTTTTTTCATTGAATAGTTAGGCCTACAACACAGTAATTTATTGTCCCATGATGGTCTAATTTCTGCCTCCAAAGACTAAAATACTTGTATTTTTTTCCCAAAAGACCAAATAGAAACTAAAAATATTTTCTTCTTTTTCTAAAGCTAACTAAATAGTTTTTGTAACTTCCTTAGTGAAGTTGCATCACGTCCAGTGTAAGTTCAACCCAAACCACAATTTTTTCCAAGACCTAACAAAGTAGTTTTGTTGCCTAAAGACTAAACAATTGATCTTTTCCTAAGTCTAACTAAGTAGTTTGTGGCCCAAGCCTAACCATGTCGATCTATTCCTAAACCTAAATGAACATTCGTAAGAAAATGCACATAAAATACGTTGTTGAAAGTCGCACTGAGCGTCACGGAAAAAAAAGGGAAATTTGTGTCAAATAGTTTAAATTTTGTGACGATTTCGCAAACTGCTGTGAGACTGTGTTGACACATCACACCCCTGTAGCCTACGAACGTAGATAAAACACATTTGGTTATTGCCCATTAGTAAATTCACATACTGTATCAGTCTCTTTGCAACATTAAACATTTGAGTGGACCCACTGTACACTTAAGTTTGTATTTCACTCAGAAAGTAGAAGCTAGCAAGCTAGGCTAACTAGCACCCATGCAGAAAGTGAAAGCTAGTTAGCTTAGCTTGCTAATGGTTGCACAAATTCATGTTATTTCCACACCTGTTGAGTCTTTGGCAGGTCCTGGACTTTCAACCAGACTGGTGTTTATGACTGGTTACGTTAGGGATCCGTTTTTTAGTGACGTTTGTGACATTTTTTCGTACTTACATAACGTTGTTTCCGTGCATATTTTACTTAGTTTACATGCTTATTTGAAGCCCAACCATAATGTTTCCCTAAACCAAGTGGTTTTGTTGCCTAAACTTAACTGTGGTAGTTATCGTAATTTTGTTGTGTGGTGTACAAATGACAAATGCTAAGCGGTTTACAAATGACATGCAAAAAGCCTAAAATTTGTTTCCATGACACACAGAACGTCCTTGTAGTATTGTGGTATTTATACGTCTTAATATGAGATCGGGTTGAATATGCAGAGTCCGGCACAAAGCAACAGTTAACCACTGTAACTACATTTATTATAATTTCAGTCTGACCCCATATCAGACAGCACACATCTCAGCAGCTGTTTCAAATAAACCCCTCTGACCTCTTTTTATCTCTCCAACAGATATCCCTCTCTCTGTGACAAATGGCACAAAGTCAAAGCTCAGGCTGCAGTTTAACGTCAGCATCCCCAGCCACGAAAAGATCACTACTGCTGAACTACAGCTCTTCTTCTTCTTCCCAGATCCAAGGTCAAGGGTCACCTCCCACAGTTTCAAGGCCACCATCAAAGTCTACGAGGTGGATTACAACAATTTCACATCCATCACCCAATTGCTGGTTGGCAAAGAGGTGTCAGGTTTGGAAAGCACATGGGAGACATTTGATGTGACCACAGCTATTCAGAGCTGGATCAAGTCGGGCCGTGGAGCAACTGTTTTTGATGTGGTGGTGGACAGGAAGGACTGTGGGGCCTCTAAAGATGGAGCAGAAGGAGCAGGGTGTTTGAATATGAGCGCGTCTGTGGGAGATAACACTTCAGCGGCTTTAATAGTCTTCTCAGATGACCTGGGTAGCAGGAGGCGGGAAAAAAAGAAGGAATTAAGGGAGATGATCCTTCACGAAGAAGAAACCATCTTGCACTCAGGCGTCGACTGGAACAGAGGAGATCAGCTTCCGAACGGGATCCCGGAGGCTCCACGGAGGAAGAAAAGAAAGGCAGAGAGGGAATACTGCCAGCGGACCTCTCTCAAGGTCAACTTTAGAGACATCGGCTGGGACAGCTGGATCGTGGCGCCTCCAGAATATGACGCCTTTGAATGTCGAGGCCTGTGTTACCACCCACTGACGGACGAATCGACCCCGTCAAAGCACGCCCTCATCCAGACGCTCATCAACATCAGGAACCCCACAAAGGCCAACATGGCGTGCTGCGTCCCGATCAAACTGGACCCCATCACAGTCATGTATCGGGAGAATGGACGCCTTACTATTAGATACCTTTATGAGGAGATGAAGGTGGCAGAGTGTGGCTGCAGGTAGTCAGAGAGGTTTGGTTTGATCCGGTGGTAGCACACCACATGGTTCACACATGGTTCAAATGCTGCATTTCATTCAAATCAGTCTGATGTTTATGCCCAGGACAAGAAGAAGATAAGATAAGATAAGATAAGATAGAACTTTATTTATCTTGAGGGAAATTGTTGTTATGCAGTTGCAGTACAAAGTAGGAAAGAGTGCAAGAAACATGCATACCTCCTACTACTTATCTATTTTCTTGAAATAGGTGGTAGTACATAAAAAAAAAAAAAATCAAAATATTTCTCCCATGCAACAGCATATGAAGGACAATGATATTTCATAACAAGGCTAAGAATCTACATAAATGTTAGACTCTTAGATTTGTACTCAGGCACAGCTGCCTCGGTACAATCTGGAACTACCTTTGGGCAACACCAGGTTTTAGAAGTGAAACAATGCTGAAGTGTTTTAAACCTGCATTATTTCTAATATCCAGCAGGGGGCGACTCCTCTGGTTGCAAAAAGAAGTCTGATAGTATAGAAGTCTATGAGAAAATGATCCTACTTCTCACTTGATTTATTACCTCAGTAAACATTGTTAACACGAGTGTATGGTCTCAATCACTAGTTTGAAGTCTTCTTCATACAGCATGATGTTCGTTTAGTAAATTATGGTCCCATTTAGAGTCAAATAGACATAAAACATGGCTTACTTGTGATTGACAGGTCGCTACCACAGCGTTGTCCCATCTGGGAGTTGTCTTTTTCTTTAACTTTAACCCTTTCACAGTGTGTTTTCAGTTCATGAAAGTTAATTATAACATTTTGGTCAACTAAAATGTTTCATTCAGCGTTCGGTTGTACTTAGCTCCACCCTCTCGTATCACTTCTGGTTGCAAATAACCAAGATGGCGACAGCCAAAATTCCAAACTCTGGGTTTCAAAACAGCAGTCCACAGACCAACGGGTGACGGCACGGTGCCTACGTCCACTTCTTATATACAGTCTATGGAAACTCACAAATAGTGATCTGTCTGGAATGCAGCATGATGGTGGAACCATGAACAGGCCAGTTAGACCTTGTTGCTTGTGCTGCGATTAATTCTAATGGAAACTGTGGACTTCGTAAAATTGTTTTCTTTTTGTTTTAGCATTTTACATTCAGAAATACAAAGGAGACAGACATATTTACAGTGTGTGTTTGATACTGGTTATACTGTATGTACATAAAGACCTTGCCCGCACACTGTCTTGGTCTAATATTTAAATGAAACTAATATATATATATATATATATATATATATATATATATATATATATATATATATATATATATATATATATATGATGCAGTAAATAATGTAAAACAGACCAAAAAGTGAAAAATAAAAAGTAAAATCAAATTTAAAAAAAAAGTCCATACACTATTAGTATAATGTGATGTTTGTAAAACAGATTAATTGATCTGTTGGCATTAATAGGGTGACACAGCTTGTTGCTTGTTTTAATGTAAATCTGTACATTACTATTGGAACTGTAATTTGTTTATATTAATATATATTTTGCAGTAAATCTGTAAATCACTGCCATACAGACTTGTACAGAGTGTTCAGCTTGTACATGCATGCTACATTGCTGAGTGGAGCGTTTTTATTGTACTGTGTGTCTCATGATGTCTACATTTTGTTTCTGAGGCTTTCCCACCCTGAAATGAATAAAAATCTTGTCATGAACATTTTTTTTTACTCCTTTCTACTCGGCTCAAGCTGCATTTACTTCATTTGGAAATTTTTTTTTCATTATGTTGATGTTTTTTTTCTGTCTAATTCGTACTTCTCTGACTTCAGGTCAGAACTATAGAGTACCACGGGACATAAAACATTTCTTGCCTCAGCTGACATTAAACACGTTATATCTGCAGCTTCAAAATAATAAATACTATACTATACTATACTATAATAAACTGTGCTAGCTGCCTACTTTTATTATGATTTTTAATAAGTGAAAAAGTCTTGCCAGAATTTAAACTGACATTTCATATGCGTATCGCTTGAAACTCAGTGACCCTGACTTTTGTTGTTTTAACTGGATCACTTTATATAAAGTTGTTAGAGCTTTTTCCATTTCATGTACAGTTTCTTGCTATGACAGGATACCAAATTATTCCGGTTTTACAAGAAACTTTTCCTGTAATATGAACATATCACTTCATTTTGTTATATCATAAACATGTCACTGTATTTGAGATGCAATGGCCCTTTAACTTCACTTCACACAGCAAAATCCCACAGATTCAATACTAATACATTTAATGAATACATAATACATACATACAAAGTTGCTGCGATATATTATATCATGGTCTACTCTCATACATTTAAATGCTATATATTTTGATTGATAAATTAATTGATTAATTATTTATTATTTGTTATTAATAACTAGAACAAGTTGAGTCACAGTGCTGCATCTCAAATTAATCTTCAAGGGCCCAGCTTTCAGATGAGGTAACACCTCTATATGGCATCTACTGCTGACTATTTATCTACCCCTGAACGTCCCCTGTCCCCAGCCCCTACCCCTCTCAAAATAAGAAAGGCAGAATGGGAAGGGGTAAACTAAATCCACGCAATTCAGATCTTTTCATCTTAATGCACAGAGTCAGTTTTGTAAATATTTGAAGTCAGTGACACATCCTTATCAGAGCTGAGACCAACGAGGAGGCGCGTCCTTCCTGGGTAACCCAGAATTGCACATGTCTCAAAATAGCACCAGTAACAAGGCAGACAATCTCATTTTAATGTCCAAGAAAATAATTGGCTCAGTTGACTTTTGCCTCATAAGATTTGCCCCATGTCATCGACAGCATGTGACAACTGAGCCAGTTTAAAATATCTGGATTAGCAGCGTTGCATCTTGGACGTGCATCATTTGGTAATATATTTTTTGTCCACTTGGGGGCAGCACAATAAGCCGGAAACACAAAAGTTACAAATTATGACCTTTTAAATTTGATATGGCCAATGCGTTAGCAAATAATGGCTTATTTACACATTGAGCAAACACAGAGAAACATGAGCATTCATACTGTATAAAAGTGATGTATTTTAAGTTTTGACCTCAATTTCCTGAGGGACATATCTGATGCTTAATGCTAAGCTAGGCTGTGTTTACAAGTTAGCTGCCAACTGTGTCTGTCTGAGTATTACGTGTTTTGGAGGCTTTTACTATGGAAACACTTTCCTGTTGTGTCTGGAAATGATAAATAAAGGTGTGGGCTGGTTAAGTTTATCAATTAATCTATGGTAGATTACTGAGATGCAAATTATAAGGTACCTGTTCTTTTGACATGAGGGCAAATTGTGACAGGATAGTAGAGAGTAGGGTTATGTGAGGAAGTTGTTTCTAGGCAACCATGGACAAAATTAGTCATGTGACAACATATTTGTGAAGAGCCATCCAGTTTACTGACCATGTGATGGAGAGATGCCCTCATGGCAAGTGGTAGGTTCAAAAAACATCTTTTTGCCATTCAAAGTGTTTTTTTTTTTATGTTCAAGGAGTCGTGATTCTTGTATCTGAACTATTACAGACAAGGTTAGAAAAAATGTCACATATTAGTGATCTAAGAAGTTATAATATGAGGATATGTTGTTAGCATTGCATTAGCTCTAAAGTGCTGGATGATGCAAGTTTTAGCCAAAAGGCCTGGGGAAAGTTAAGCCATTTATAGCTATATATAATTAAATTATAGCTTCAACTTGATATGTGAATCTCAATAAATGATCATATAGACTAATCAACTTTAGCCTCATTAGATTGGTTCACGTTTTCGGGTACATTACCGTTCCTTGATAACCTCATGTCAGTGATGGGCAGGTATGACTGATAGACTAGGCCCACCCCATGTGGCTCAGCATATCTTCTCCCTAGGATCCAGGATAGTCATGTTTTGAAAACTAGTTATTTTATTCCTAAGGATGCACCACATCTTGAATATATATATATATATATTTTAGTTGTAGACATTACTGTCATCCCCGCACTTTAAAGATGCCTCCAGTAAAAACTGTCTCAACTCAACCCACTCTCCCCTACAGTCTTGACTGGTGTCCAGGGGATTGTATTATGTAAGGCGTGAGGCAGTATTATAAGTTAAGTCGTTGAGATTAGCTGAGCAAAGTGTAGTAATTTTAAGGAGATGATGTCTGGCTGCATAATTGTCTGGATCAGGGCTTCACAGGGTCCTTATTGATGTCAGGTTCAAGCTCAACAGACCAATTTTCTCTTCAGCAGTTTGAATTAAATGATAAAAAAAAAAAGATAAAAACTTGTCAATTTAGGACTTTTTATGTGGGATTCACATGGACATGTTCTTTGTTTCACTATCCTGTAAATGAAAAGCTAATTTTCGATTGAAAAACTACAAAAAAAAACAAAAACAATGATAGGAAACGCACTTTACTGTGAAAAAATAGTAAATCAGGGGGAAAAGGGAGGATAAGCAAATAACTCAGCATTCAATCCAGATAAACACTTTCCAATCAACCCTTTGTTCCTATATCCAGAGAGTGGGTGTTTTTTTTTTTTTTTTTTTTTATCCCAATTCTGATCCTGCCCGTGTTTTAAGAAGGCTTTGCCACGTGTCTACAAACTGTGTAATCATGTCACCAGTGGAGCGACCCAGACATGACCCCTAAAGCTACCAACAGCACCAAAATACACCACCATAAGCTTTCATAACAAATGAGGGCGAGAGAGTGAGAGAGAGGGAGAGGGAGCGTGAGAGTTTCTGATCAGGCTTTTGCTTCAGTCAGTCCACGCCGAACACGTTTGACCTGTCCCTTGAGCCAGCTTTTAAAAGAAAAGTTGACGTGATTCCAGTAAAAATAAGATAACATATGGTGAAGTCGGGGAACAATGTAGGCTGTTATTCAAGCCTAAATAGTAAATTGCATCAAGTGCATCAAGCACCTTGGATAAAGACAAAGCAACTTCATAAGAACATAATGGTAAGAAACCAAAGATGCATTGTGCTTACTTAGGAAAAGGTAATAAAATGCACAGGCTCCCATTTACCAATTTTCATTCTGTCTGTTATTGTCTGCTGGCCGAAGCACCATAGATAATGCGATTAAAGGTTTATTGGGGACAAAAGCCTCTTATGTTGATGCTGTTGTTGTCCAAAAAACCCATGACAGTGACAATGTTCCCTCCTACAAAAACCACCATCTCTCAACACAGACAAATGAACCTAGTAGCAGATTCTCCTTCCCTCAGTGATGATGAGGACACTGACGATGGCGCAACACACACCACCCCTGCTACTGATGCTTCTTCTATGTACTCTATCTGTCAACTCATCATTCCAGCCAGCCCTGGTGTTGGAAATGGCCAAGATTCTCCTGGAAAACTACTGCTTCCCTGAGAACCTAGTAGGGATGCAGGAGGCCATCCAGCAAGCCATTAACAGTGGGGAAATCCTGCAGATTTCGGACAAGAAGACCCTGGCCTCTGTGCTCACAGCTGGAGCACAAGGGGCACTGAACGATCCGCGGCTGACTGTGTCATACGAGCCCAATTTTGTCCCGGTGATGCCACCGACGCTGCCGTCGCTCCCCGTAGAGCAGCTGATCTGGCTGGTGAGAAACTCTGTCAAGCTGGATATCCTGGAAAACAACGTTGGTTATTTGCGGATAGATCGGGTCATTGGGGAGAAGACAGCGGCAAAGCTTGGCTCGCTGCTGAGGGACAACATTTGGGACAAAGTTGCTCACACATCCTCACTAATCTTGGACCTGAGGTATAGCACAGCTGGAGAACTGTCTGGTGTTCCCTTTATAATCTCCTATTTCTCAGACCCCGAGCCTCTCATTCATATTGACACTGTGTATGACAGGCCCTCAAATACAACCAGGGAGCTGTGGACCATGCCGTCAATAATGGGGGAAAGGTATGGAAAGAAGAAAGACGTGATTATTTTGACCAGTAAGCGTACCATGGGGGCTGCTGAGGCAGTGGCATATACTTTAAAAAACCTGAAGAGGGCTATCACAGTTGGGGAAAGGTCTGCTGGTGGGTCCATAAAAGTCCAAAAGATTAGGATCCCTCAGTCGGAGTTCTACATAACCGTTCCTGTGGCAAGATCAGTTAGTCCAATCACAGGCCATAGCTGGGAAGTGAGTGGCGTTTCCCCAACAGTCAACGTCATAGCCAAGGAAGCTGTCGCAAAAGCCAAGACCCTTCTGGCTGTAAGGAGTGCAATTCCAAAAGTTGTGCAGCGTATAACGGACATAATCAGAAGATTTTATGCTTTCACTGACAGAGTTTCAGCTCTTCTTCAACATCTGCAATCTATAGACTTATTCTCTGTTGTGTCTGAGGAGGACCTAGCAGTCAGACTCAACCAGGATCTTCAGACTGTGTCTGAAGATCCACGACTGATCATCAAATACATGCAAGACAATGCTGCCTTTGAAGAGGAGGACCCTGCACTTTACAACCTTCCAGATGATTTGGAGTCCTTAGAAGTACTGCTAGATACAACAATCAAAGTAGGAATTCTCCCACACAACACTGGTTATCTCCGCTTTGATAAATTTGTCAAGTGGTCTGCAGGGGGTAAACTAGAACAGCTCATTGCTAAAAAGGTATGGGAGCCCCTCAAAGACACTAATAACCTGATTATTGATCTACGCTACAACACTGGTGGATCGTCTACCTCTCTAGCCCTTATACTGTCATATCTGCAGGACGCGTCCCAGAAGCATCATTTCTTCACAATATATGACCAAATTCAGAATTCAACAACAGAATATGACTCTCTGCCCCGAATTACAGGCCCGACCTACGGGTCCAAACGTGGGGTTTACGTGTTGACCAGTTACGACACAGCAAGTGCCGGCGAAGAGTTTGCTTATCTGATACAGTCCCTACATCGTGGCACAGTCATTGGGGAAATTACATCTGGTACCCTGATGCACTCAAAGACGTTCCAAATTGAGGGGACACATATTACCATCACTGTCCCTTTCATAAACTTTTTAGACAACAATGGTGAATGCTGGCTCGGAGGTGGTGTGGTCCCTGATGCCATAGTGCTAGCTGATGAAGCTGTGGAGCATGTTCATGAGATTGCAGATTTTCACCAAGGGCTCAAGTCTCTCGTAGAGGGAACTGGAGAATTGTTAGAAAAACACTATGCAATCCATGAAGTTGCACTAAAGGTCAGCAAGGTACTGTTGAGCAGATGGGATGAGGGATTATACCGATCAGCAGTTGACTTTGAATCTTTGGCATCTCAGTTGACAGCGGACCTCCAAGAGATTTCAGGCGATCATCGCCTCCATATCTTCCACTGCGAAGTAGAGCCAGAGTCACCTCATGATGTCCCAAAGATCCCCACTGCTGAAGAAGTGGGATACATAATCGACGCCTTGTTTAAAATTGAGCTTCTGCCAGGTAATGTTGGCTATCTAAGGTTTGACATGATGGCTGATGTAGAGGTGGTAAAAGCCATTGGACCACAGCTGATAAAATTGGTGTGGAGCAAGATAGTAAACACGAATGCTCTCATTATTGACATGAGGTACAACACTGGTGGATATTCAACAGCAATTCCCCTCTTGTGCACCTATTTCTTTGATGCTGAACCATTGCGGCATCTTTACACAGTCTTCGACCGCACCACAAACACCATGACAGAGGTCATGACATTGCCTCAAGTCAAAGGTCAGAGGTACGAGTTCTCCAAGGACGTCTACATCCTCACCAGTCACGTGACAGGGTCAGCAGCCGAAGTTTTCACCCGCTCTATGAAGGACCTGAACAGGGCCACAATCATTGGAGAGCCAACGATCGGAGGGTCTCTATCAAGTGGAACCTATCAGATCAGAGACAGCGTCCTGTACGCTTCCATTCCTAATCAGGCTGTGTTCAGTGCAATCACTGGAAAAGTGTGGAGCGTTTCAGGGGTTGAGCCTCATGTAATAGCCCAGGCTAATGACGCTCTTCCTGTGGCACAGAGACTCATAGCAGCCAGGCGGTTGAAGAGAGAGCAAGAAAAATAGTTCCTTGTGTTGTACTCAAATTCCCTTTAATAACTATTAGTTAATTTGTCTTGTGTTTCTTTTAGTGTTTCCCCTTTCTTTTAGTGTGTCATATATTTTTGTGCATTTAAAAGGTCTGCAAAGTTACAAAGCTCCCCCCCAAAGAAACTGTTCCTGAACTGCCTGAAACGCTTTGCTTGAAATCCCGCCTTTTTTTCCCCCTGTGATGTGGTGATGTCACCCAGTACCACATTTGCATAATAGCTGCCCAGCGGCTAGTTTGTCACGTCATCAAATGAAGCTAGTTAGAGTGGAGTTGGAGCAGAGTTCGAAGAGTTTGGATCGGTTGACCAATCATAACAGAGTAAGGTGCTGCAGCACTGCTCATTTCAGTGAGCAGTGAAGAAGTATTGTGAATAAAACAACTTCCGTTTAGTAATAATACTTTGAACATCAGTGTTTCTTGATGTAAATAACGTTGCATTCTGTTTATTTACATGCTAACCTTATACCTCTCCTCCAGCACATTTTCATTCATATTATGTAAAATTGATTTTTTTTCTCTTCTATAGTAATATTTTCTGATATTCCCCTTTGATTGCATTTTAAATGTCATGTATTTTAGGTCAATATTGTGTTGGCCCATTTGAATGCATTAAAAATGATTTGATCATGTAAATGGATGGATGTCATTATGTTGGATGGCTTCTCATGTCTTTGCAACATTTATTGATCGTTTGATAATTTTCTATGCATTGTGTTCTCAGTACTGTGTAATGATGTTTTAGTTTTACTGCTCCATTACTAGAAAACTACCAGCAGAGGGAGTAAGTACCAAACAAACAGTACAGTAAGTTGAATCTTGCTGTTCATTTCAACTCCACTGCAGAAGGGAGACAACCATCACCAACTAAACAAATGCTGTAAAATATGTACCATATATGAGAAAATAAAGGAATTCAGGGAAAAATAGTGGTGTTATTTTGGATTTAATTTACATTCCAGACATTAACAGGAACATTTCTCCTTGATCATGAAGAAATGAATGAGCAGTTTTAAGTTTTGGGTTAAATTATATGGCAATCCTGAGTTTTCACATGCTTTATTTCAACATTTTCTTGCATTTTTGTCCTCAAAAATGGCACAAAAGTCACACATCAATGACTTCTACTTACTGTATGTATACTTACACCAAAAGGCTTAATAAGTGAACCCGCCAACCTTAATCCCTTTGTCGATATATAGGTACAAAGCTTGCCTTATTTGACACAGGTAGCTTTAAATAGGAGTTCAGAATATTTTGTTTAAGACGATTATCTTTGGCAACACCTCCTTGTTACTACACCTACATGGTTGTTATTGCCTTACAGAGGCACTCAGGATAATGCGATTAGAAGTTTATTGTGGGACAAATCCTCTTATGTGTGTGTTAACAGAAACCTTGCAGCCAAAACAGTGCCATTTGTCAAAGAGCCTCTTTGGAGAAGGAGGTTCGGCTCAACAACCTCCACTTCCCATCTATTCACTTTTTGTCTGACTAAACTGGCAAAAATGGCGAGGGTTATCTTCCTGGTGGCACCGTTGTTAGTTTTGGGGAATGTTTTCTTTACCCATGCCTCGTTTTCCCCCAGCCTCATCGTTGATATGGCAAAAATCGTCATGAACAATTACTGCTCACCGGAGAAGCTGCAGGGGATGAAGGAGGCTATTGAAGCAGCCAGCAGCAACACAGAGGTTCTCAACATCCCAGATGCCGAAACCTTGGCGAATGTCCTCAGTGCTGGAGTCCAGACCACAGTCAGTGACCCACGCTTGATGGTCTCCTATGAGCCAAACTTCGTCCCTGCAGTTCCCCCAAAGATGCCTCCCTTGCCCCCTGAGCAGCTCGTCGCCGTCCTCCAGACTTCCATCAAGCTTGACATCCTGGAGGGCAACATTGGCTACCTGAGGATTGATCACATCCTTGGTGAGGAGGTTGCTGACAAGGTTGGCCCTTTGCTCCTAGACCTGGTCTGGAGTAAAATCTTGCCAACCTCAGCTCTCATCTTTGACTTGCGTTACACCGGCAGCGGGGACATCTCAGGAGTCCCCTACATTGTGTCTTACTTCACCGAGTCCGAGCCTCCGATTCACATTGACAGCGTGTATGACCGTCCCTCAAACACCACCACCAAGCTGTTTTCCCTGCCTGCGCTGCTGGGGGAGAGATATGGCATTACCAAACCCCTCATTATCCTCACCAGCAAAAACACCAAAGGCATTGCGGAGGATGTCGCCTACTGCCTCAAGAACCTGAAGAGGGCCACCATCGTGGGCGAGAAGACCGCTGGTGGCTCTGTGAAAGTTGATAAAATCAAAGTGGGCGACACCGACTTCTACGTGACCGTGCCAACTGCAAAGTCCATCAACCCCATCACCGGCTCCACCTGGGAGGTTACAGGTGTGACCCCTGATGTGGAGGTCAACGCTGAGGATGCCCTCGCTACTGCCATCAAGATCGTCAGCCTCCGTGCCCAGGTTCCGGCCATCATTGAGGGGTCAGCGACCCTGATTGCTGACAACTACGCCTTTGAAGATATTGGCGCTCATGTTGCAGAAAAGTTGAAAGAGCTCTTGGCAAATGGCAAATACAGCATGGTGGTATCCAAGGAAAGTCTGGAGGTGAAGCTGTCCGCGGACCTGAAGACCCTGTCTGGGGACAAGTGCCTGAAGACTACCAGGAACACCCCAGCCCTGCCACCCATGGTGAGACCTTTGTAGTTAGGATTGGTTTTTGGTTGAGAAAGTTGTAAAGTTGTAAGTTTGATAACATTTCCAATATGCAGCAATTAAAATATATTCAATATGTTAAATATACAGAATATGTGAAAATCTCCTGAAGAATTGATAATTATGTTTTGTGAGACATGTTGGCCACATAAATTGTCGTTTGTTCTTCTCACACAGGATTATTCTCCAGAGATGTACATTGAGCTGATCAAAGTTTCCTTCCACACTGACATATTTGAGAATAACATCGGCTACCTGCGCTTTGACATGTTCGGAGACTTCGAGGAGGTCAAGGCCATCGCTCAGATTATCGTCGAGCACGTCTGGAACAAAGTTGTCAACACTGACGCTATGATCGTTGACCTCAGGTGGGTAATGCTGCTCATGGACTGAGTCAGAGCTTTAATTCACAAGGCAGTGTGTCCATTTTGGTCAACAAATCATCTGCTAAAGCTAATTCTCATCATTCCATGATTAAATATAGAGGGCCTAGTACGCTGTAGTGTAGCGATGCTTTTTGGACACCTATCTATTTACTTACAGATAATCTATACATCCTTTTGAAATATGGACCACAAACAGATCTAGAGGATCAACTCATTTGAACATAACTTCTTACTTAAAAACATATTTTCACACAGGATCAATGTACAGTTCACAAAAGATCATTCACTTTCTATATTTGTTTTGCCACTGCTTCTGTAGGAATAACCTTGGTGGCCCAACAACAGCCATCGCAGGCTTCTGCTCTTACTTCTTTGATGCCGACAAGCAGATTGTGCTGGACAAGCTGTACGACAGAACGTCCGGGACCACCACAGAGCTCCTGACCCTGCCTGAACTAACTGGTAATTAAAAAAGGATAGAAATTAAGTCATTATATTTTACTCATAGCGTGCCATAGATACCTGTTAGTTAGAAACAGAGTTAGCGACTAGCCAGTAGATATTTCCACAGGAGTTGGTGGAGACCAAAAACAGAGCTGAAAGGAATGTTATATTGGACTTACATTTGCCAGGTCGCCAGAAACACGACTCCAAATGAATGCAAACATTTAATCTTATTTGCCAGATGTGTAAAATTAGTAGTTTTTTTTTAACATGTTTGGCATATAATTTTAAAAGGTGATAAGGGTTGGGTTTCAGTCTGGTTGCGCTAAATGGCATTCTGGGCGCAATAAGAACGCCTTTCTTGCTTTTGGCGTGTCATTTGTGCGGCATGTAGTTTGTACTGACTGTAATGTAAACACATCCACATAAATATGCTGTGCTCAGAGCTCATGTAGAATAAAAAATGGGAAAGACTACTCATAGTGGACAGAAGGGACAGGTCCAATAAATACAGGACTTTCCAACAAGAGACCAGCGTTTGTGTCCCAAAATGTTGTTGAGTTATTCCGTTAGTTATGTTTGTGACATGATTCTTCCCGACATTTGTACTGTGTTATTTCATACATATTTTACTTAGTTTACGTACTTGTTTTAAGCCCAACCGTGATGTTTTTCCTAAACCTAAAACCACCCAGGGTTTTGTTGTCAAAACCTAACCTAAATTATGCAAA
The DNA here is from genome assembly GCA_947000775.1 of Pterois miles. Taxonomy (NCBI): domain Eukaryota; kingdom Metazoa; phylum Chordata; class Actinopteri; order Perciformes; family Scorpaenidae; genus Pterois; species Pterois miles. The sequence goes on along the minus strand of CAMQGK010000246.1, from coordinate 187,177 downwards.
AAAGCTAAAATACGTCCTCATGAAACACAGAATGTCCTTGTAATGTGCTGTTTATATGCCCTCCCACGAGGTCGGGTTGTCTCCAGTGATTCCTCGACCCCCAAATGGCCACAAATCTTTAACATGCAGGTTCAAGAATACATGAACACAGAAGCATCTGTGCTTTTTAAGATGAACTGTCCAATTAGCACAAAAAGCTATGAGGCTGTCTGGATGTAATCCCTCACTCTTGTTCAATTAAGTCTTTAATGTTGGCCACCAAGCAGCTTTGGTTCGCGAGCAAGCTTTATTTTACAACGTTAATCATTTTTCTGCATCCTGTTGAAGGGAGGTGTGATTGCTAGTCACCCTTCACCTTTTTCTTTACATAAGTCACTTTCATATTCACACGATTATGTTCATCCATGACTCCTTGCCACTTCCTACCATCAACTGACCTTTTTTACTATCCACCCATCACTTCTCTACCTCGTCTACCTTACAGTCTAACCTTGTTCTGCCTCCATCTTATCCCGTCCTTAGGCACAAGGTACGGCTCCAAGAAGAGCCTGATCATCCTGACCAGCGGAGCGACTGCCGGCGCCGCAGAGGAGTTCGTTTACATCATGAAGAAGCTCGGCCGCGCCATGATCGTCGGAGAGACCACCGCTGGGGCCTCCCACCCACCCAAGACCTTCGGTGTCGGCGAGACCGACATCTTCCTCAGCATCCCCACTGTCCACTCCGACACTGCCGCCGGGCCGGCCTGGGAGCGAGCCGGCATCGCACCGCACATACCCGTCCCAGCTGATGCCGCCCTGGAGACTGCCAAGGGCATCTTCAACAAGCACTTTGCAGGCCAGAAGTAAACCACATCCTGAACAAAGCCAGGGGGGGTTTGACAGTCACTTTTGCTTTGGCAGCCAAATAGTTTCAAGATCTTGAATTTAGACATGTATAAGAAGTGAAGAATGTAGAGTACAAAGTGTAATCTGTTATTGATTATCTCAAAACCTAAGCCTTTTTAGCCTGTTTGTAATGTAGAGCAAAGGTTCAATGGTAGGATTTACTTCCAGCTCTTATGTCTGCTGAACGTTACCCCGGCTGCTGAGGGTTTTGCGAATGAATGGTGCTGAGGTGGTTCTTTTGTGAAGTGGTTATGAATAATTCTGTGTCAAAGACCAGTTGTAACGTCAAAAACAACTTTAAAAAATTTCATGTTTGAGAAGTCGACGCGCAAAAGAGACGAAACACATCAAGTAAACACACAAAAAATGCTTTTCAAACGACATTTGCTATTCATGTATAATGTTGAAAATCATCATGCAGGGAAGTCATTGTGTACGAACAATACTGTATGTCCATTATGCCACATGGGCCAACATGGGTTGTATCAATTCCAGTGGGGAGAGACAATAAAAAAGATGACGGAAACACAAAAGTGTGTGTTGGTCATGTTTTACATCAACAGAGGTTCTGTTTTACCCTTACAAAAGTCCTTTTTGAATTTATAAAAAAAACTTTGTGATTAAATGGCGGGTCTCTTTTTAATTTGATACAGAAATAAATTTGTTTGTCATCTGCCAGCTACACCATTAACCTAATTCATTAACCAACAGCTTGTGAGAGAGAACAAACATTTACCTCCTAAATTGTGGTTTTAGCTCACCAACAATGGAAAAACATTACGGATTTATACATCTGTATCACAATGGACAAAGTCTTGTTGAATGAATCATCCAACAGACAAGCAACAGAAGATTTTATCAAGATCGAAAGTGAACTGTTTCCCAAGCACAATCTGCTTCAGGGGGTCCTCTACTGTCAGTAACAGAACAAATGTGATGATTACACTGTTTAAGGACAATTATATCATGGACGGTAGGAACGTGTTAGATTGTGGTGACAGTTTTGGTAGTTTCAGTGGTTTAGGTCCTGAATTGTGGGACCATGTCGATCAGAACAAAACTCAGTCACGACCCCATTTGAACATCAACCAACACATCACAACTCGTAAACTTTCAGCAATTTTCCACTTCATATGTGAAAAATTGTGTGTGGTGTTCGTATGGACTCTTCTCGTGAACACTACAAGAAAGAATATTTAGCTCATTTTTGTTACTTGACGAACAACATTGATTTAAAACAAGGATAACTGGGGGACCCTCTCTTTCTATTGGCTGGCAGACCTGGTTTCCCAGATGTGAGGTCTGCAGCTGGACTCTAGTTTGCCAAACCAAGTGATTGCAAAGAGGTGGTAATGCTATGTCATATTTATAGCATCGGCAACAGATAGATGAAGCTTGGAAAAAATACACTGACTTACATTTTCCCCAGTACGGCAGTATTAGTGGAATTATGTCCAGAAATCCCTGAACAGCACCAAAAGAACGATAAATTTAGTTTAATGATGGCGCTGTATGATTTCTGAGTGCTGAAACTCTCTTGCTGTTACTTGTGCAACTATGTCCCATTTGAGTTCAAAGGCACAGCTCTAATTTCTTCACATTTCCTGCTTTCCCTTATTCTTTCCATCACCAACGATTTCCCAGCTTTTATCACATTAGGAGATATTCGTTTTTTCCCCCTCATCACAGTTTTTGCTCAACGTAAATATTTTGACACATTGAACATTGGGAAAAATCTAAATTTAATTAGATTACTTTCACAGGGAACACCAGTTTGCAACAAACTGCACTGTTATTTCTGCTGATCCCTTTCGGTGTAGCTTGATAACTTGATGTTAGTGAACCTACAGTAATCTGCTGCACTGATTTACAGGAACTGGAGGTCATTCATGAGTCATAAGGATGTTTATGAGAGGAGTGTGTGCTCTGTGGGATAAATACAAAGGATTGTCATGCAAAGCAGACTGTTGTCCAGAATAACAGAGAACTCTAACCAGAATAGATGAAGAAGTAAAATCCTCTCAGCACAGGGATGGCTGGCTGGTGTGTTGGTGTGGACATGTGGTCGTAAGGCTAGTTATGGTGGCTTTGAAGCTAATCCCCGGACTCCTGCTCTCGCCAGACTCTCATCCACTTACCCAACGCTCACCTGGCGCTCACCTAAACCTCACATAATACTATGGTGTGTGTGTGAGTCATATAATACCTTCTACCGTAAACTACAATTGCGAACCTGGTCACCCCATGGCCTGACAGACCACGTCACAGAGCCTAGTGGGAGCAAAGCCAATAAAAGGTGCTTCAAGTTGAGGCAGGTTTCTGAGGCTTAGCGTGGCGGGAAGGTGTGTGTGAGGGTGTGGGTGTGTGTTGTGGGTTAAAAGGTCTGAGGGTTAATATGAGCCAACCTGTTAGGTTGACAACAGCAGTTTGAAAAAGTCGGTAACACTTCATTTTACAGGTCTGCAAATTTCATGGTGATTAGGGGATAATTAGCAAGTAACCTTCTTGAAATTTCGTAGGAAACACTGCCAAATTACCCCAATGTTTACCTCAAAATTTATCAAAAATTACTTTTTTCTAAACATTATCTAATAATTATATTCCAGTCTTTCCCAATAGCTGGTAATTTATTGAATACATTTCCAAGAAGAGAATACAAAGTTAACTGATGTGCTTTATTTCCATGTCTGCTGACAAATAGATAATAATTAGCAAATAACATCAATCATGACATTAGCTACCAGGTTACATTTGTGAAAACAGTAAGTCACATTAGTGAGATTTGTGCCTGATCAGAAGTGTCTTCTCTTAGTTTTCCAGCTCCGATGAAGAGCAGCACACAGCCACTTCTCAAGCCTAAGGGCCCTATTTTAACCATTATATGCTATTTTAGCATATAATTAATGTTCATATTAATGTAATTTACAATAGATTTTGAGGTGAATATTTGTGGTAATTTGGCAGTTATTTCAAATAGATTACTTGCTAATTATTACCTAATTACCATGAAATTTGTGTTAGCATTTTAGCACTTCTGGTTCCTTCATCTGGAAGTCAAAGCTGAAGAGATTTTAGTGTTTTGTTCTACGATATGAATAAAAAAAAAAAAATCACATCATCAGCCTCATTGTGTATACTCTTGCTGATGCGACCGTGGCGTAATTTGCTTACAGGTTTGTATTCACACTTCAAAAATCATAAACATGGTGTTCATTTGCTGAACAAAGCATGTAACGATCATAAACGCGTTTGCCAGAGTTTATTTTCTGCAATAATCTAAAATCTAATGGAAGAATCCCATTGGCATTTCGTTGAGGGAAGCACTCTTTTGCCATTCATTTCTTAAGTTATCATGTAAATCACTCGTTTTAAACTACAACAGACTTTCCACTGCAACCCAATCTAGTTCTCCAGAGGACACATCTTCACGCAGCCAGAGCGTCTTGCTTGCTTCACCTTTGACAGTTTTACATGAAAGCAGCATAAGCTGCTACACATTAAGAGCCCCACATGCTGAAATTGGACAGACAGAGTTAGCGCTGAACGTACATGATTCAGGTGCAAACACATAAGCAGGGGGGCACATGCATGGGTAGGCATTATAACTGAGACAGAAACCCAATGAACTGCACTGTGTTCAGGATCAACACACTGACCAGATAGCCTCTCCCTTCATCTGCCAGAGCCAAGACACCAGCTCCACGTCTGAGACGTACAGTACATTGGCCATGAACCCCAGCAAAGCCAAGTGTGCCAGCCAAACACACACTTCCCCATGCAGCTGAGACACACCGATTAAATCCCCCAGAGCCAAAGTAAACATCTCCTCATTTCCAATCCCTGCCCTGCGGCCAATCAGGAGGCTCCTTGGGAGCTCCTTTCTAATCAGCAGACGGTCTCTGGGCTTTTACTGTACCAGACTGTAGCTTAGGAGAATCTCCTCATGTTCTGCAGGGTATTAGATGCTGATATGAGCTCTATCAAAGGAAGATTTTCCCATAGCTGAGGGGAAAAGTGAGGCAGCGGGTCAGAGAAACGGTTGACCGGAAGGGCATAGGTTCAAGTCTAAGTCTGGCTTAACAGAAATGTTCCTCCCCAATACACATATACAAAATGACTCTGTTTCATGGTTTCATAGGTATGATCAGTGGGAAACCTCTGGGTCTGAAAAGTGAAGCCAATGCTGAAGTGCCTTAAATTTGCATTCTCCATAATATCCAGCAGGGGGCGACTCCTCTGTTGTATATGAAGCCTGCTTGTCACTTGATTTATTACCTCAGTAAACACTGTAAACATGAGTTTATCTTCTCATTTGCTAGCTTCAAGTCTTCTTCAATACAGCATGATGTTCATCTAGTAAATAATGGTCCTATTTAGAGTCAGATAGACCAGAAATCATGGTTTGCTGTAGGGCGTGGCTACCTTGCTGATTGACAGGTCGCTACCACGGTGTTGTCCGGTTTGAGTGTTTGTTTTCAGTTCTTGAAAGTTTGTTGTAACATTTTGGTCACCTAAAAATGTCTTATTCAGTGTTTGGTTGCACTTAGCTCCACCCTCTTATGTCACTTCTGGTTGCAAAAAAAAAAGCAAGATGGCGACGGCCAAAATGGTGAACGCAAGGGTTCAAAATGGCAGTTTACAAACCAGTGGGTGATGTCATGGTGACTACATCCACTTCTTATATACCGTCTATGGGTGTGACTATATCCTATGGTGGCTAATGTTAGCAAACATTAGTAGAGAAGTCATAAAGTCAGTGAGCTCAGTTACACAGCGATGTCTAGCTAAAGTTTGCTAATATTAGCTAACATTAGCATAAGCTACTAGTCATACCACTCCATTTAAGACTGTCGCAGCAGAACCCCTGAGTGTATTGACCTAAACATTACTACCTAGCACGTAGCCTGTAACCTATAACAGTAGCTTTTACATAGCCTACTTGAAACCCGTTTCATAATTTCCAGGAAGCCGCTCATTTCAGTGTGGTCTACAAGCATCACGCAGAGAACAGAAACATGCATCAAGACAAGCAATCCATCACATTTAACATCACGTTTGGTTTTCTTTATGAAAATGCCACATTACTGTTGATCGGTAACACAGATGCAAGTATGGAAAGAATTCCCGTACGATGCATTTGTGTGCTGGGGCAAAGCTGCTATGGAGACTTGGCTCGGCTGCCAAACGGCAGTCTTTTTAATGTAAGACTTTACCAAACCAAAATGATTACTTTTGTCTTTGACACATATAAAACCAGGAAGTTCTGCTCCTTTGTAGTGTCTTTTTTTCTGAACTGTGGACTAAAGTTTAATCTCAATACACATCATTTAAACCACAATGAGCTGTGTGATAACTCCAGTCAGAAAGAACATACCAGTAAGTCAGCAAAAAACAGTGATTTATCGGTTTACTTTTTCCCTCTACATTTTTTGCTGTGCTCTTTTATCATAATGAGGCATTTTGTAATTCTGCCATATGAGTAAGGTTCATTATCGTGGTGTAATAACATGGATAAAGTGTTAACTCAAGTCGCCCTGGCCTCCCTGTCACTGACTGTGACAACTGAAGTTATTTTCCTCATGATACGCCATTTTGGCTGTGACAGAAGAGGGTTACATACTTGATTCACACACACACACACACACACACACACACACACACACACCACACACACACACACACACACACACACACACACACTTAATATAGCATAATTACAGCTGGCCTACATAGTGCTCCATCCAAACCGCATGACATGGCAGGATAGTGGAAAAATTTCAATTTATGTCACTAGATTTCGTCCTATCAGGTTGCGCCGCTGTTTCTTTTCTGTCTGTGGTTGGCGATTTTATCTGCAGCTCTGAGGGAGAATTTGTGTTTGATTCAGCTTGTATTTCTCTGTCATGCAGTGTTGTGATAGTTGCACTAAAAGGCTTAAAAAAGTTATATTTTTGATACAGTCACTATATCCTGACAGTAGCGCATGAGACAGGTAATTGGAAAAAAAAAATCCTGTTCCTCTCTTTCCTCCGGCACTGCTAACGGCATCTGCAAGACTTCACAGACCGGAGGAAAACAACCAATCAGAGCCGAGTCGGCCGTCTCTGAGCTGCGGTCAATCTCTCACAAACTCTGGAGCGCTGATCAAATATGAATCAATATTCTGTTACTGTAATGACTATTTCTCTCCTCAAATGTTTTCAGAAACATCTTGTAGTTGTTTAGCTGTAAAACAAGAAAGTTTGGGACCTGGCAGCCATGTTGAGACCAGTTGAGGAAATACCAAGCACCGCCCACCAGCTGGAGCACAGCCAATAAGAACACTCAGTAAGAACGCTCTCTCTCTGAAATGACCTGTGATTGGCCAAAGTCTCATATCGTGGGCTAAATTTTTTAAAGCCTGGTCATGAGGATGTGCAGAAGTCTAGTTTTCTCTCAAAACACTTAAATTACAACATGCTGAAAGGTTATTAAGGAATGATGTTGAATGATGATTGATGATGCCAAAAATGTTTTGCCTATTGCAGATTTAATCCAATAAATAAATCCAGCGACAGGTTCATTTGACAGTGCTGCTGCTGTAAAGGTGTCTCTTGCATTACCCCATCATATCTTTAAAGGAATAGTATGAGATTTTGGCAGCTAAGATAAGCAGCTGGGCAGCTTATCTTGGCATATATGGTGGAGTCCTACCAGTGGAGTCAGCGCTTTATTCGCTGATGGTATTTCACTTATGTAACAGCACCAACACTGTCAGATTAAGTGCTTACATACACTTTTGCTTAGTGTGTGTTAAGATTAAGGTGTGATTTAAAATGAGTGTACAGGTACACAGGGCAAATGATGTAAAATCACATTTTCCAGGCAGTCATACGATACCGGCACTTTTTCATGGTCTATGGTTGTTTTCCTCAGACTATAAATAGCACTTTTGTTACTCAGATCCAATACGGAAATTGGTACCATTGAAACCAGGAGAGACACTGTGTGTCTCCCACTAAGCATTACTTTGGTCACGAAAGAAAAAAGTTGTTGTAGCATGCAACTTTGCTGGATACTAATGTCAGTGGTGTGTACACACAAGAGAAGATTGCAACCAAAACACAGTTGTTAAAACAATCATAGAGGTTAAATCCTAATACATCCCCACTAGAATACAGTTGTTAAATGCCAGATGAAACTTCATGAGGCAAAGAGTTCTCCTCCATTTACGTTCTATGAGAAATAAATAAGCCTGATAATTGGATATGGAGCGTAATGCAAACCAGGTTTGCAATATACCTAAAACATTTGGAAAAGAAAGTTTGCACACAAGCACATTTGTAGAATGAGAACAAATCCCAAATCCTGCAGACTGTGGGTGTCCTGGCTGCTCTGTTGGCTAATGTGTCCACAATGTAAATATAAAGACTTGTATCCGGTCCCTCAGTTTAGTCGCATCATGCCCTCCCTGTCTCTGGTCGTGTCTCTTGTGTCTTTATATTTTCAGGCGTCTACAGGTCTTTCCAACACTCTGGATACTGCTGTGTGTAGCCTATTACAACAGGAGAAGTCTAAAAACTCTTTAGGGACTGTATAAAAGTTATTAGTGGGGGACTTGGGGTCAGAAAATGATTTATTGCTGGGTCTTTAAAATGTTTTCTCAACCTATTATTTCAGTCTTCCCCAATGAGATTTACTGATATGAAACAAACAAAAGTATTATTCAGCCTTCCATAGAGAGATTTATTTAATATATAAATACACATATCTACAGCTACCCGAATTAAATAATATAATAATATATAACTGTAATAAATAATATAATATAAACAGTATAGTGTTAGAGTAGTATATATATATATACATACACACACACACACACACTATAATACTAAATTTACTATATTATTTATTATAATAATTCAGAGTTACAGCTGCATTGAATTGCATTGCATTTTTGTACTTTTAGTCGTTACTAGTGACACGAACCAACTGAAGGAGTTTTGCCTTTTTATAAAATGTACCATACTGTGCAGCCTCACTCCCCACTCTGATCATTTATATACAGTCCCTTAACTACTACATTTATATCAGGTCTCGGCTGTCCTGTATCACAAGTACATAATAACTATTATCAAGTGTATTTGACGGTGAGATAATCTCTGTATGGTTTAGGCTTATGTTTGTGCAACTAAATGTGTGGGAGTTGTGGAACAAGCTGAGCTCTCTGTTTATCTTTCTTGTTCTTCCGACTTCCTGGTAAGGGGTTTTCACAGTAATAAAAGGTACAATAATGTTTACTGGAGACAGTCTGGGTTGAACTAAACTTAACCTGGATGACCGTAAATGTTTCTTCACAGAAGAATCCAGTTATTAATCAGAACGAGGTTGTTTTCCTAGTTTGGCGCTGTAGAGGACTGATTTAGAGAGGACAAGGAGCTCTTCACAGAGCTGTTATGGCACTCTGAAGAGGTCAAAGGTCATGACATGAGCTGGAGATGACAGATAAGGTAAGGAGGTGTAGCTGTAAGACTTTGATTTACTGAGTAGATGTGAGGGGAGGAGGAGATGAAGAGGAGGTCCAGCTGTCCCCGGGGCCTGAGCGGTGGCGTTGGGTTTGGCGGGAAGAGAGAGGAAGCAGAGAGGGCTGGGGGGGGGGGGGGGGGTGTTGAGGGCAGGTCCTCGTGCCACGTTTGCATCGCCGAACTGTAATTCCTTTCAGAGCCGAGCAAAGCAGAGCTGGCACTGTGGCTGCCTCACTTTTTTTTTTTTTGACCATTTTTGACCAGTTGCTGCTCCACTGACACCCACAGAGTGACATGATAACAACACTGTGGGCTAATTGATTTTTTTACTTCTTGTTTTTGCAGCGATTACATGTCCCTTTGTTTCTTAGAATTGACCTTTGCTAAGCTCAGGTTTCCTTAGTTACCGTTGCTACGTCGGTCGACCTATCCGTTGGCACAGTTTAAAGGGAAATTTTGCAGATTATCAACCGCCTTTGTATCGTTGCAATGTGGGTATGTGGAAATATTTGGATTAATTCCCTCTGTGTTATCCGCCAGGCTGTTCTTTGCTTTACCTTGAAGTTATGCATTTTGTATACAGTATATCCCATAAAATCAATTCATATGTAATCCACGTAATTGTGAACCAGGAAGTATAAAGAGCAACAAACGAAGACGTCGGGGTGGATGGGTGGGTCAAAAAACACCAGACTTTGGCCCAAAAGACGTCTGTTCGCAGTGTGAAACCAGAAGTCAGTATTTATTGATTTGTCACATAACGTCCTTACTTAAGTTACGCCATTGCCTGAGTTATTTTAACCCAAACCACAATCTTTTCCTAAACCTAACTTAGTATTATGTCACGTAATTTCCGTACTTAAGTTCCGCCACTTCCGGTGTTACTATATATTAACCCAAAACACAATCTTGTCCTAAACCTAACTACTGTGAGCAGTTTTTATATCATAACTTCCTTATTTAAGTTACGCTACTTCCAGTGTAATATTAACCCAAACTACAAATTTTTACGAAATCTAAGTAGCTTTGTTGCCTAAACCTCACCAAGTAAATCTTTTCCTAAACCTGACCAAGTTGTTTCCTGGGAAGATGGGAGTTTATTTTGAAAAGACTGGAGAGGAAATTGACACGTTAAATGGTAAGTGGACTTGCATTTCGATAGCACTTTTCCAGTCTTGCAACCACTCAAAGTGCTTTACACTACACATTGTTGGACATTATCAGGAAAAGGCAAGAAGCATGTGGAACAACTTTTCATAAGATATCGTACGTTAACGCATTAACACAAAATTCGTTTTAACGCCTCTAATTTCTTGAAGCCATTAACATAACTTGCAATTTTTAGAATGTAGTAGGTTCAATTTTAAAGCTAGAGTGCAGATACTGGTAACATGAAACTGGAAAACCCAATGAATCCATTGGTACCAACTCCAAACTTACACAGAGTTTTAAAATGTACTTTAATTGACGGACAGCCATAATGAGGATGCATCGCTCATTTGCTGGCAAAGATCCGCCGAGTCGGCCCTGAACGTTGCATTTTCTAACATAACATTTAACACCACATAATAAGCTTGTTTGTTTACATCCTGTTTGGTTTTGGGAGTAACGCTATGCTAGGTTACTACTGAGTTAGCTCGCTAGTTAGCTGGGCATGCTAACATTTTGTGGCGCAGATAACCCTTAGACGTAAAGCAACGCTCTTGCAACAACTGCCTGCAAACAGGTGGAAAAATCCAAAGCTTGAAAGGGTCGTGGTGCATAGTTCGGGTTGCTAAGCTACGATTGAACACTGTGATCAATGTTTGGGGGAGGGGCTTAGCAAAAAGTCAATTCCCTCCAATTTCTTTCTTTACTGACAACACTGAAAATATTGTGTTGCACTAACTAAATAAAGTTGTAATGCTAAAAGTATGCTGGAAATACAGTTTTGTGTAATTACATTTGCCAAATGACGGGTTCACATCCCTTTTTTCACTGTCAGTAACACAAAAACCACACATGCAGACACACAGCATGCACATACTGTATAAACACATTCAAAACCAACCAAGCCCCCCCCCCCCCCCCACGTCTGCCTGGTAATGACAGTTTGCATCCACATAAGATTAGGAAATTACATGACATCAAGTCTTAATGGACCCATGCAAATACATCGCACAGCATGGCAGTAATGGTGTGTTGTTGCTCTCAAGGATGTGCCTGTTTTTTCATCTTTGTTTTCTTTCTTTTGAATTGTGCTGTTGAGAGGATGACCTGAGGGAACGCAGCTGAGGCATCTTTGCATGCAAAAACAGTGATGTTACTGGAAATAGAGCTAAAACTAACTCAGTGAATTGAAATAAATACAGTGATGCCTCCAAAGATAGTTCACCAGTACGCACATAAAACAGCAGGACCTCCACAGAGATTCATCAATGAACTGTAACCAAACTGAGCAGGGTTGAAAATAAAAACTAAAACAGACTGAAATTCATTTTTCATAATGAAACAAATAAAAACTTATGGGAACTGTCATAAACTCAGCATTCACACACACAGACTGTAGCAGTGTGAGTCAGTAGTCTTTAGCGGTGGATTCATCGACCTCTGGGGTTTTCCAAAGTCCACAACATCATCAGTGTTGGAAAATAACCGAAGAGAAGCAAATGTTGTGGTTAAGAGTTGACAGCCAGGTGGTATGAATTCAGCGTATCACTGGAAAGGCCTGTTTTAAAACAAACAGCTCTGACCGAAAACACAAATAACGTCAAATCAATGACATATTTGATAACTTGGAGATTTGTGTTTCCTCAAATGTCAGCATGATTGTGTTATTTTTTATTTCTCCTGAGAGCTAAACTGCAGCGATAACCAGGCCTGCTGCTGGTTACAAAGCATTTTTCAATGATTTAAAGGGGACATATCATAAAAAACTCACTTTCCTAGTGGTTGTGTTCATACATTTGGGTATATGTACCTACCAACGCAAAAACTGTGAAATAAGACAACCCAGTCATTATTTTGTGGGCTGGTCTCTTTAAGACTAAAACGCAGCATTTCAGAGGGTGAATACAGGTATATTCAGATACTATGAAAAAAAATAATGTTTGTGAACATTAAAGCATGTAAACATGTTCTACTAGAAACCCAAAATATGTCCCCTTTAACTTGTCTTAAATTCATTAGTTGAGTAGTTTACAAACAACTGAACAAAAACAATGAAATAGGAATAGATTAAATACTTCAAAACAGGTGAATAAGACGAACAACCTGTGCAATACAGGTGATTTCTGACATTATACTGCATAGTAAACTGGTGCACAGTCTGGGAGCTTGTTCTGGAAAAAATTGTAAAAAACAAAAATACATAAGCATGAACCTGAAAATGTGCATATGTCCCCTTTAAGTTGTCTTAAACCCAGTACTTCAGCAGTTTACAAATGACTGAATAAGAAGAGTAAAAAACACTGACAGATTTTCATTGTGGATTTTAAATTTATGTTGCATTTAAATATTTATTATTTGGTTCAGTTATGTTGGTACAAGGCTTTAATTTTATAAAACTCAAATATATGTTTAAAAAAAGAAAAGACTGTTTTATATCATATATATTTTCAGACAAAAAACTGTTTTGACTGTTGTAGCCTCTCAGCTAAATTTTAAACTCTCACTTCCTAGTCCCAAAAACTACCTTTCCCCACTGTTTGTAGTAGACTGGCTAAAAAGCAGCGTCCTTTGTCGGTGCTCTGGTGCTGGTCAGGTAGTTTGCAGTATATAGTAGTAGAGTTGTGTGACTGAACTAAAACTATTCAGAAAACAGACAAACTTGAACCCAAAAGCAGACGTTACAGACAGGCAGATATGATATATGATCTGATATAAAAAAAAAAAAAAACCCAAGTTCATTCAGTTCAAACAGGCAAACAAAGACAGATGGAGCGGTATATATACTGGAGGACTAATCAGGGAAATGGGGAGCAGCTGAGACAGTGGGTGGACATAGTCAGGAGAGAGGAATCAGGTCAACGCAGAGCAGGTGAGTGAATGAATGATTAAGATCTGGGTGAAGTTGTGGCAAAACCACTGAAATTGCAGAAACAAGAACAATGACTTTTACAGACATTAAATGCCTCCACACAGCTGAGGGGAACTACAGCGCTGGGTGATAAATCTCTGTGGGTTCATCATTCTGAGCATCGCTTTCACATTACATGAGCCGCTGTTGATATGCAAAATAAAATCTATTTACACACTGGAATAATGCTATGCTACAATGCCCACTGCAGGTTAAACTGAGTGAGGAGCACATCATGGTCATGGTTACACATAAGACTGACACAATAAAAACATCCAAGGGACATAAGAGAAAATGCATTATAATATACTATTGTAAGATGTCTAAGATCAAATGCTGTAAACATCCAAATATTTAATGATTAAGCGAGACTTAAAAGAAAGGTTTCAAATTAAATCCTCATTGAAAGAATTGGATGGTTATGGAAAAGTGCCTTTCAAATTAAGATACATATCAGCATAGGATCATACAGTTATTGAACAATTTCATATGATGCAAGAGATACCTCTACAGTATCAGCACTGTCACATGAACCTGTCACTGGCCTTTACTGGATTAAACCTGTAAAGAGTAATGACTATTGTGTAAAAACGTCGTGTAGTGATGCTGTAAAATGAGAATGTTTGCTCCGGCTGGTGGGCGGTGCTTTATCTCAACAATCTCAACATGGCTGCCAGGTCACAAAACTTTCCCATTTTACAGCTAAACAGCAACTACAAGATGTTTCCGAAAACATTTGAGGAGAGAAATAGTCATTACAGTAGCAGTATTGATTCATATTTGATCAGTGACTGACAGCTGCTCAGAGATGTGATTGTTTGTTTTCCTCCGGTCTGTGAAATCTTGCAGATGCCATTATTAGCACCAGAGGACACAGAGGAACATGATTTTTTTCAGATTACCTGTCTCATACACTACAGTCAGGATATAGTGACCATTTTATAAAAATGACTTTTTATGCAGTGGTTAGCGCTGTCGCCTCACAGCAAGAGGGTCGCAGGTTTGAATCCGGCCTGGGGCTCTTATGTGAGGAGTTAAGCGTGGGTTTTCTTCGGGTACTCCAGCTTCCTCACACAGTCCAAAGACATGCAATTTAGGCAGAACCCGCTGCTCGTTGAGAAGAGTAAGAATGATACCTGCTTTCACGTCAGAGTCTCCAAAAAGTTTCAAATGACACCAGAAAAAGTCGCTAGATATGTCACCAGTTTCTTTTTTGAAAGACTCGCTAGAGGGGTCTGAAAACGAAGTCGCTAAGTTGGCAACAGTGCGCCACTGCTGGAAACCGCTGATATTGAGACGCTTCAGCGCGCATATCACAAAATCGAGATGCATTGTGGGACATGTAGTTTAAGGACATAGTACTTCTGTAAAGCGAAATAATTGTATGATAAGCATAATGTATTATTTGCAAGCCCTCGCGAGCCACATAAAGTGAGGTCGCGGGCCGGATTTGGGGCCTTGAGTTTGACACGTGGTGTAAAGGATCAGAAATGGTGAACCTGGTCCTACTGTGTGAGCTCAGCTTTAACTGTGAAGGGGAAAAAAAAAACACAGCACTGTGCCTACAGGACAGCTTTCCATCTTTCCAGCCTGCTGTTTGCGCTCATACCGGTTACCATGGATACCGGCGGCATCAAAATACAGGCACAATGACAAATAGCAGCATCTGCATGTGTGTGTGGGTCAGCGAGGTTCAGTCTGGGCGGTAATGTGAGACCAAGATGAAACAGTCAGCCATCAGCACATTCCTATGGGCCTTGGTTTTCTCCAGCTCAGAGAGAGAGGGAATAAAGAAAAGAAAGAGGGGAAGAAAAGAAGTAGAAGGACGGGTCAGAAAGACGGGAATATTACAGAGAAAGAAACCCAAGCTGCAGTAAACATGTCAGCTACTATAAATGATGCAGCTGCCTCCTGGGCCTTTCAGTAACAATCATAATCATACAGCAATAACTCCTCCACCTCTCATTATGTATAAGTCTGTATATTGTTGTAGTCTTTACATGTAATGATACGCTTTACCGAGGCTTTGCACAAATCTGCCTTCAGCCTCGTCTGCTTCACGATGGTGGTTGACGGAGGAATTTACTCCCCACAAACATTGTCTGAATATCTGTGAACCAGACCAGAAACACAGAGACGGCTAAAAGTGATGGTTGTGATGTGGCCTTTAATAACCTTTTATTGTCGTGTGCACCCAGACTAACAAACTTTTTGTTTGCTAAAATAACTTAGGCGACAGACAGCTTCAAAAAAAAAATTCATAGCCTGCCATACGAGTTGGCTGTGAGTTTGAGAAGACCACTCTGAAAACACGCTAGTACGCCAGCTTAGCTACTGTAGCAGGCTAAGTTAGCGTCTTAGGAGAGTAGAAAGGTGAGAGCAGTCCTTAGCTCTCCTCTGTTTCTATACATCATAACAACTTACTGTTTCTCCACTATTTTATACCCAACTTTAGGGCTTGATATTCAGTCTTTACTACACCAAAACCCAGTTGAAGTACCTCGGGGTCTTTTTTGCGAGACTGGCCAGAGAATCAGAGCAGCAAGGCCGATTTTTACCGCACCATTGTGACAAAAAGAGAGCTGAGCCAGAAGGCAAAGCTCTCGGTCTACCGGTCAGTCTTCATTCCTACTCTCACCTATGGTCATAAGATAAGATAAGATAAGATATTCCTTTATTAGTCCCACAGTGGAGAAATTTACATCATGAGGGTTGGGTCATGACCGAAAGAACTAGATCATGGGTACAAGGGACCGATCCCATCCCGTGAGGACTCGGTGTAGAGCCGCTGCTCCTTTGCGTTGAAAGGAGTCAGTTGAGGTGGTTCGGGCATCTGGAAAGGATGCCCCCCTGGGTGCCTCCCTAGGGAGGTGTTCCAGGCACGACCAGCTGGGAGGAGACCCCAGGGAAGACCCAGGACTAGGTGCAGAATCATATCTCCACACTGGCCTGGGAACGCCAACAAGCCAAGTCAAAGCTTGTTAATGTGGCCCGGGAAAGGGAAGTTTGGGGTCCCCTGCTAGAGCTGTTGCCCCCAAGACCCGACCCCAGATAAGTGGTTGACGATGAAGTGAAATGAAGGATGGAAACCAAAAGGGTTACTAAGAGACTAAGAGTTTTGATGTACTGATCTATGGATGCATTTGGGCGAGGTAAGGAGCAGAATAGAGAGGTTTATTTTTTACATCAGAATTGTAGTCTACCTCTCAGCCTTGGTAACGTGTCCCACATTGTCCCACACAAACATATCCTTTGTCCCACATTTGGTTTGTCGGGATCTGGTCACCCTTTACGTGGGGTATAAATAAATGAAAACGATCTTTGAGAGCCGGACAGTTGACTTGATGGGAGAGTCACAGCTGCTGTTATTCTTGCTTTTAGCTTTGCCCGTCTGCCTCATTTTCTCCATTCTTTTCCCCATTTTTCTGATTCACCCCTTTCAACATCCCACATCCTTCTCTCCGCTGCATGCAGAGGGGAAAAACGCAGACTCCACAGTAATTATCCAGCTGGAACTGCTCATGGCTATTCGGGCTGTATTAAATTCATTACAGACCAGAGAAACAGAGTTTGAATACTCCCTCAGCGCAGAGTGTTTTTATAATACACATTACGTTATAATGTGACACCTTGATTGTTGGCATCCTTAGAGCGGGAATACGCTTCGGCACACTTGAATTCAGGTCAAACGGTGCCATTATTTCCTACCTTGTATGATTTGGGAGGTAGAGGTTAAGGTAAGGTTAGCATTAAGCTTGTGACCGGAAGGTAGCCAGTGGTGAACCCAGCACAGCAAAGGAAAATTGCATTCGGGGAAAATCACTGGAAAGCACCCTTCAGCAAAGAAGCCTCAGCAGGATTAAAGGATGAGGAAAAAGCCTCTAAGCGAGACCACTTTTCTGGTTCTGTCTTCCATAACAGGCTAGCTGGGAGTAAGTGAATGGAACCCGTGGCAAGTGAAGGATATTTGTGTCTTGGCTAAGTTTACATGCAGAAGAATTGTTTTTTTCTTGGTTACGCTGCTTGTTTTAGGTTACTTCACATACACTTATGTATGTAATTTTTAGCCAACTGGGGGCAGCAGAAACAAACTCAACACAATTGTTATGAATACCATGGCACCATGGTATTTAAGACAGTCCCATAGTATACTGTATGTACCATGATATTTAAGATGCCATGGTCTATATATTATTCAATCCCGTTTTAGCTTTGTTTTGGTCTCTACCAACTCCAAAAGGAGTTTTTGGCTTTTTGGCTGCCAAATGATCCATTATGTTCACCAGCTAGTCGAGCAAATTTGCAAACTTACTGCTGTCACTTTTGGTTTTCACGTTCTGTTATTCATTAGACAACATTTTATGTATTTCTGCTTATGACCTTGATAAACCTTCTATGACCTTGAATGGGGTTATATGCAAGGTTTTACATTTTCCTTAAGTAAACATTCTTTTGTTTACATTTTGTAATGTAAACAACAGATATGGTTGTGAGTGGTTCATGCAAGTGCTATAGGTCTTTAAGTCCCTCCCCTTTCGGTGGCTCCCATAAGACTTTATTTCACAAAAAAATAGCAGTCCTCGGAGAGAGACAATTTTTTGATCACATTTGAGTTACGCCATAAATCACACATGATGGTTGCCAGTTTAAAACAGCATTTTGCAAGTCAAGAAAGTCAGTTCGTCAGTTGTTTGTCGCAGCATCATTTAGTTTTGTGTGAAACCGCTCAGTGAACTACATCTCTCGTCTCACACAATATACGTCTGCAACACTAGCTATCTATCTTAGTTATCACCGGCCGCAAATGAAACGTTATCTTACCTTATGTTTTTATCCAGCGTCTTTTTATCAGTCGGGAAGAGAGAGAACGAACGAGAACCGTTGCTGATGTGAGTACATCAGCAACAATGAGTACATTGATGATAGCTCTGATCTGTTGAACGCACAATACCAGGACCCTGATGCTGATCAGATTAGACTAGATTATTACCTCCGCCAAGGAGGTTATGTTTTTGCCGGCGTTTATCTGTCTGTTTGTTTGTTTGTCTGTGTTCAAGATAACTCAAAAACTTATGGACGGATTTTGATGAAATTTTCAGGGTGTGTCAAAAATGTGAAAAGGAAGAACTGAATCAGAAATCCTGGATTCTGGATCACTTTGAAATTTGCGTTAACATTGGGGTAAATGGGACCCAAAAAATTGTTTCTCAATATCTCTGGTAATTGTTGCCCAAAACTCATGAAATTTGACTCAGGGATTTATGTGTACTTCTATCAAATCCCAAAGGCTGATCCAGATCTGATCCAGATGGCGGATTTTATAGCAATTTATATAAAAAATGGGGGTACTCTTACATTATGGCCTACTGTGCATTTAATATTAGAGGTAGAGATTTCTAACAAGCGGCATCGTGTAGCTGAGACAATTCAGCATCTGAAGTATGTCAACGAATTTGATCTAGCTTTAATACTTGAGGAGACAGATCCAGAAGAAACCACCAATGGGGAAACTATGGTGCTTGGCGGAGGTCTGCGCTCTCTGAGTGCTTTCCTAGTTTACACCTGTGCTTCTTCTACTGTGACTTGTCAAAATGTCTTCCATTAAAATGGCCTATTGAAGCCATAATGTCATCCTCTGCAAACAAAAATATTAATTGTTAAAGACCTTTCTCATAGCAGGCAAACTGACCTGTCAAACACAGGTCTAACTAATCACATTGATTATGGTTCTCCGGTTCTACTCTATGCATACTGGCTCATTTGTCAGTGTTAGTGGAACCTAATTAAACTTATTCAGTTGTTAATTAATTACACCTGTACTTTTCCTGCTATCATGGGTTCAAATATCTGCTGTGAAAAAGCAATGCAAAGCTAAACAAGACCTGGATCGTGTCCAAAAGCCTGTTAATTCTGTGCCCATGACGGTAGCCAAAATCAATGTGTGGGTAGTATACAGGGCCAACTGTGAATGGTACAGTTATCTACTGTCCAGACTTGCAGGGGTGGAGCTGCAAAAGGGAAATTAGACAGACGAGACACTGCGTCCTGTATTACACACAAGTCCAGGCAGAAACCACACACAGACACTCTCTGGTCGAAGCTTGGATGTCAACCTTTATTGATACTGTTAAAAAAAAAAAGTCATGTCAAGGCCTTTCATATTTGCTTCAGTACTGCTGTTTATATGTGTAAAAAAACACAGATTAACATAAAGTATCTCATCTTGATTAGGAATGACAATGAGCTCTGACAGCTACTGCAGGTTCCCCTTCAAAAACTGACACAGCATTTATACTGAAATTCATTCTTCGGTGTTACAGAACCGCATTAGCACATTGTAAAACACAAAGCCTCTTAGTCTCTCAAACAGAAACTCTTTGAATGCTTGCTTCAGCTATTTTGTGCAGTAATAAGTGGAACATCTATTAGCCTTATCCATAGAAACAGACTAAGAGTAGAATGGACATTGAACTGATTCTGTGGTCACTTGACTAGTACAAAAGAATATGGCAGCTGACACACGCCAGTGGAGACGTAAAGTGTGGTTGGAGCTCGTCGAGAAGAGAGCAGACCGAGCTCTAGAGACAGATAGCCAGCTAGCATAGTTAGCTAGGTAGCTTGTCCTTCTCCAGAGAGGTGGAGGGAGACCCACCGCTGTTTGGCTCAGCATTAAAGCATGGCGCAATTAACAAGCCAGCCAGCTAACTATCCGGCTAGCTAACTAGCCGGCTAGCTAGCTAATTCAATCGTGCTTTAATGCTACGCTGGTCACAGAAAACGAGCCGAATAAATTTGTAAATTATCTGGCGATAGCGATGTGCTTTCCTACGCTGTGACAAGAGTGTGTGGATGAAGCATGACGTTCAATTTTACTCATTTATTCTGGCTCTCTATGCTTCGTAACATTACTTCTCCCCAGCAAAACCTCACCTCAGTGAGTCTGTGACTTGCTGCAAGTTGATTTGGTTTATACATCACATAAAAATGGCCGCTACTCTGACAATCCTGCTCAAGAGAACTGGATACAGCGTTGAAGGCGGAGCCCCGTTCATTCGTTGCTTAGTGGCGCATGATGCCAAAATGGAAACTGGAAAAAAATGGAAACTGGAAAAGTACCCGGATCTTCCGGTGATCTTCATCCACTGGGCTCATGGAGCAGGGTCTCCATAGACATAAACAGAGGAAGGAAATAACTCTGCATTTGGCTATTAGTGTGTTTTACAACTTTTAGGACCTCATGATTTAAATAAGGGCTATTCAAGTGTTTAGTACTGAGAAGTTGATTCACCTAAAAAAATAATAATCCACACAGTTACAGATGTCTCTTTCCCGATGTAAATCTATGGGAAAAAGTCTTTTTGGGCCCAATGGCATCACGTGACGGACACAGAAGTTGTAGTACCGCCGTTTGGCCACTACAAACATTGGCATCAACGACTCTTGAACGCTCTTCTCGGGGGCTTGATCCTGTGACTTTGATTTTTAATGGGAATGTCCGTTCTACTTCTATTCTATTTCTATGTCCATATCCATATGTTGTGATCAGAGCAGAGATACAACAAGGAAATGCACAGTCCAAAGTCATAATACTTTGAGTTTCCATCCAAGCATTCATATCTGTCTTTTTATATCAGAAGCTATAAGGCTTATGGGAAATGTAGTCAAATGTGATGCTAGAAAATTGCTAGCAAAACATGTGATTGTTACCCATGTCTAATTTGTTTATGGTAATTATACTTCCCAATTAAAGTAACACCTTGTCGTTCAAATTTGTCCAAACTCAACTGAGCTGTATTTGGATTTATAACATTCGTGAAGCAACGTATGCACCTTTCTTTTAGCTCAGCTGTCAGGCGCTGAGGGCGATTATGAATGCATGTAGGAACGCAACGGTACACAACATAACTGAATGATGTACATCAAACTGAAAGTATATAAAAAAAAAAAAAATCAAACAAGAAAAATATTCCAGAAGGCACTGGATATAGAAGGAATACCAGCATTTATAAACCTCTTTTCTACACCCTGAAGTCCAAATCTAATATTGGGGGACCATTTTCACCCCAGATTAGCATGTAGTCAATTCTAACATGTACACGTAGCTAGCGGTGCCTTTTCACCTGCTAGCAAGAAGCTATGGGCCGCGTAACACACACCAAGATTCAGAAAATTTTTTTGTTGTTTTTAAACATCAAGTCACATTTAGTTTGAGATGTATGTCTGTGTAGCTGAGGGGTTGTGAAATGCTGGTAAGCCTTATATGACTTTTAACTGGCTAGCTGTTGTGTTTCTAAATTCTGCGCACAGTGTCCGTCTTGGTGGTTGGACACCTTGTCGATATTCAAGTACTCTCCTCTATTTCTCTCGGGGAGTATAATAAATTAGATGCTCTTTGAACTGCCCTGCAGTTGCAATGTGACCGGTGATGATAAAACTGAAGACATAAAACACACATATTGGTATCAAAGTACAGTATCAGGAATGTGTATACAAAAAAAAATGTGAGGAGAGAACCTGATTTCTGGTTGTTCGATTTCAATGTCCAAATGCTAACAAAAATGAAAACATAGTGTAGTTGTCCAGCAGTCTATGTGCGCAGGTACCAAAAAAAAATAAAACAAAACTATATATATTGCTGTATTCTAAATTCATTGAAACTTGAAAAAGGTGGTTAAGGACAAAATCCAAAGCCTCAAAGATAGCAACCAACGTAACATTCAAAAACGCATCTCAAACACATATTGTAAAAACATACCTTCCATATAACATCTGTACACTTCCCTGTCACTGAATGATACAAAAAAACTGGACCACAAAGTCATGTAACTGTATCGTTTCGGTATTAAAGGGCGGGAATTTGTTAGCATGTCTTTGGATAACAGAAGCATCACAAAAAGGTGTATAAAAATCCCTTTGGCACTTTTTTTTTTTTTTTTTTTTAGCAAATCAGATATGTTTTATCAGCACACATGATCAAATTTAAATTTCGGCGAAATTGAATTCCCAAAACCTCCAATTTGCAGTCACAGCAATGGAGAAATAAGCCAATCCATTCTGCTCAGGTTTAACCTGCTGTCTCCGATTGTCATGTACAACCTACTTTTCGCCTTAAATCTTGACAACAATGGCCTAACTCAGTAGTTGATAAAGAAATTTCACCCATTGCAGTATTCTTCTTTGGACTTCCTGTCCCTACATGCTTTGCTGTCCAGCAACAATCCTCCCTGATCTCACGAACGCCAACACTAAGTAAAATATTTCCCAGAATCACCCCATTCACCATCTGTGTAGGACGCAATGTCAAGTCAAACTCTTTTTCTTCAAAATAATGAATAAACAATGAATTTCGCTGGTATTCCTGCACAAGTTTAGCATGCTAGGTGTTAGCATGTCTGAAATGACTGACAACTTACTGTTTGACTTGACACTCTCCCACACAAGAAGAGGAACGCAGGACGACTGGGATTGAAAATACTGCTGATCTTTGGCTTATAGCAGGAGTATCTTTGGCAGCGACGACCACAACCTTCAAAGTGAAAGAGATGGTCAACAGAGCGGTAAGTCTGTGATATCAAAGCGGGTGCGTTGGGGGGGTTGGGAGGTTTTTTTTTTCTGTGTGGTTCAGGGTCGAAGGGTAGGCGGGGGGCGCGATGGCGGGGCACAGGGAAGCCCCGGGGGCGTGCGGGACGGTGGCGGTCCTGGGGGTAGCTGGCCTGACGGGGGTGATCTGGTAGGAGGGCTGGCGGCGGTGGGAGACGGGGAGGCAGCCGCGGGGCGGTAGTCCGCTGGCGGCGGCGGGGGCGAGGGCGTGTGGATCGGGGCGCGAGGTGGGGTCTTGGCTGCCGCTGACTCTTCTTTCACTCTTGTGAAGTTGATGCATCGACCCTAAAGAGCAGAAAAGACACGTAAGATCAAAAAAAACGTTTGAGTTTAAATCCATCCATCGTCAACCGCTTATCCCGTTAGGGGTCGCGGGGGGGCTGGAGCCGATCCCAGCTGGCATAGGGAACACCCTGCACATATAGACAGACAACCATTCACGCTCACATCCACACCTACGGGCAATTTAGAGTAATCAATTAACCTAAACAGCATGTCTTTGGCCGGAGTACCCGGAGAAAACCCACGCTTACACGGGGAGAACATGCAAACTCCACACAGAAGAGCCGCAAGCTGGAATAACCTGCGACCCTCTTGCTGTGAGGCGACAGCGCTAACCACTACACCACCGTGCAGCCCTTGAGTTTAAATCTGCAATTGATTTTAGTTTTTAGTGGCTCAAATGGATGAATGCATCTGCCACTTGGTCCACCACTTCAGCCCAAACTGAAATATCTCAAAAACTGTTGAGTGGATTACCATGAAATTTTATACAAACATCTATGGTCTCCAGAGGACGAAGCCCACAGAATTTCATAATCCCTGACTTTTATCTAGGGCAGACCTGGGCATCATATGGCCCTCATGATTGTTCTGCCCGACCCGGGAGGTCTCAGCCAAATCACACAATTTTACTTATGAAGCTAATAAAAAAAAAAAATAATAAAAATAGCGCCCTGTGATGGACTGGCGACCTGTCCAGGGTGAACCCCGCCTTCGCCCAATGCCAGCTGGGATCGGCTCAAGCCCCCCCGTGACCCCTAACGGGATAAACGGTTGAAGATGGATGGATGGATGGAAATAAAAATAGCTTTTGTTTTGAAATGCTTCTGTAGCATTAGTGTGCTTCCTGTCACACTTGACATTGATGTAAATTAACATCAATGATGCGTAGCGTCACCTGCTGAGGCGACATGTCTATAACAAGTCATGGACTGGTAAGTATTTTTTCATGGAGGTTGGCGGTAAAGCTGTGAGCTTAGTTTGCAACAAACGTGGCTGTATTCAAAGAATACAACTTGAACCACCACTTTGAGACAAAACATGAAGAAAAATACAGAAACCTACCAAGAGATGAGAAAGAAACGACAGCCGAGGGGCTGCTAGCTAAGATACAAAAACACAGAGGACTTTTTACAAAGCAAATGAAAGAAGGAAATGTAAGTGTTAATGTTAAGTTAAATATTAAATGTAAGTGTTAATGTTGAGTTAAATATTAAATGTAAGTGTTCCAGTCCTGTATGGTTCAAAGACTCCTGTATATAATTTAATTTTCTTAATAATATGCTGTTTGGAGTGATTTTCAGTATAATAAATGCTGAAAAATAAGTGCCCAGTGTGTTTTCTGTAGTAATAAAATAGAGGTTACGTCTGACAGTAATTGTTTGGCCCCCGGCAACAATCTGAGTTTCTCATGTGGCCCCCCAGGAAAAATAATTGCCCACCCCTGATCTAGGTCCACCATCAGGTCCAAATTTGAATTTGTTTAGTACATTGGTTTATGATTAATTACCTGCAAAGCGTATGACAGTCCCCTCAGCTTCAGCTGCACTTTGCTAATTAGCAAATGTTAGCATGCTAAACTAGATGAACGTGATCAACATAACACCAGCTAAATATCAGCAACCTAGCAACCATTATCATTAGCATTTAGCTGCCTAAGTACACAGAGCTGCTAGCATGGATGTAGACTCTCAGTCTCACTAAAACGTGGTAGCGTTTGAATAATAAGATAAAAAATACCACAGAAATCTTTTGACTCTTGATTTAAAAAGGATTACAAAGAAGAATAAAAGTGTAAAGTGTGTACTGTATATGCATGACATGACAGTATGTTGGATTTTGAAAAAAATATGTACAAGCACTTACAGACACACACAGGTGTCTAATCTGAAGCACATCTGGGTTAAGAAGGCAGTGACCAGAGTCGACCACATTGTCACGGTACAGTCACTGCTCTCTGTAGGTTTGTGTGACTGTGTGTGTGTGTGTGTGGTGTGTGTGTGTGTGTGTGTGTGTGTGTGCATGGCCAGCTGGTGTTCCAGATTACACTCAAATCCCCGCTTTGTCGCCCCCACACAAATGATCCCAGTTAGTCCGATGTTCTGTCCCGAGAACTGTCGCTTACCAAAGTTCCCGTCATACTAATGATGGGACCATATGGACAACAAAAAAGACAGGGAAGGATTGAGGTTAGAGGCTGGCTGTGTGTGTGTGTGTGTGTGTGTGTGTGTGTGTGTGTGTGTGTGTGTGTGTGTGTGTGTGGCGTAGAGGTTGGGGGGTAGAAGGTAGCAGTCAAGCTGTAAAATATTTAACAGTGTAAGGCTGACTTATCAGACTGTAAAACAAATGAATTTGTTCCGGTAGAAATTTCAGTCCTGAGCTGCTCGTAAAATATTACACAAACCACGAGCTTCACCAGAGTTCACAGAGGTCGCTGTTACCATGGTAACTCTAGTTGCATGTGGTTAGCGATCAGAGTGGAGTGAAGTCATGTTAATCTGCTAATAACCAGTGATTGGTGCCATGGGACCACGGGTTTACAGAGTGGAAAATGAAGGAACTGAAGTCACTCACAAAGCTGTGTGAAAAAAAAAACTCTTCAGCACACTGTTATACCTGTTTTAGCAAGTTTTTAAAGAGGACCTATTATGCTTTGGGGCTTTTCCCCTTTCCTTCAGTGTGTTTAGTTATTTTGTGGATGTAAAAAGCAAGTAACAAAGCATACAAGTCAAAAGCTCAGACAGAGCGTTTTGGACTGAGGGTGAAAAGAGGTATGCCAGTATGAGAAAGATAAAGTGTTATTTGAACACTAAAGCATGTAAACATGTTCTACTGGAAACCCAAAAATACATGTATGAACTTGAAAATGAGCATAATAGATCCTCTTTATATGATTTATATTTAGTGAAGTGTCTATGAACAAAGGAGAACCACATTTTGGACCTATGTTGGTCTTTAGTTGTGTAACAATCTTGCAAATAAGAAACTATGGAATTAAATTAAAGTGAGTGACAGTAAGACATATACAAGATATCTGGCGATAAAGAGAAAAAACAATACCAGCAAAAGGAAAAACAATAATAAACCACATTGAAATGAGGCAATTCTTCAATATCCCACTCTAAACTTTTGCCCTCTACTCCAGCCAACCACTCTTGTCCACTTCCATTTAGCCAAGTATCTCTAAATCTACCGCACACTCCTCTCTAACGCATACACAAGTCGCATAGAGGCAGTTTGGCACAAAATCTACACATTCACAAAGGACATATTGCACTCATCCCGACTGGTAAATTAGCTGCTCTGAGCAAAAACCAAAAAGTTGAATAAACAGCAGAAAAAAACAAGAATCCAGCAGTGACCACCGGTTTCTGGTCTGTCGCCACTTATCCAGTCTGACAGTCCTGGTTGAGGATCTTCTCAAATTCTTTAAGCTGTTTTCTCGCCTCATGGAAATACCCTCGGAGAGATGTGTACAGACTGCTTTCTTCGAGCAAAATGGACAAATTCTCACTGCACTTTTCTCCCAGACAGGATTTAGTGAGAAACTAATCAATAATCCATTTTTTTTTAATCATCTGGTCCAGGTGACTAACGCTAAGCTAAGCTAACCGGCTGCTGGTGGTGGCTACATAATTCAGCGTACAGATATGAGAGCGGCATGTGTCAAGCTTTACCTTTAAAGGTGCTAAATAAGGAATTGGGAGCATTTCTATTGGCTCTACAGGGCTCAACATGGTGACGGCTGAGCCGGCGGCTCCCAGCTAATGTTGCTAACAGTGAAAACAAGGGCAAACAGTGCTGACAGAGCTAACAGTTTTAACCCAGGGGGAACGACACTGTCGGTCAGGACGGCGTTATCAGCTGTAACCGCCGTGTGACTGCAGTGCAGAGCGGCAGCCGTGAGCTAGCCAGTGGGGCACGCTCACATGCACTTCATTCTCGGCTCAAGTTCTCCATCCCAGACAGGATTTATTTAGAATCTAATCAATAATCTGTTTTTGTTTTTGTTTTTCAGCTGGTCTGGGTGACTAATGCTAAACTAAGCTAACCCGTGGTATATGTATGATTTAGCGTATAGAGTCAAGTGTGTCAAGTTTTTCCTTTAAAGGTCCTAAATGTGAGATTGGGAGCATTTCTTTTGCCTCCGCACAGCTCTCAACATGGCAACGGCTGAGCTGGCGGCCTGCTGCTAATGGTGCTAACAGTGAAAACAATAGCAAGAGTGCTGACAGAGCTAACAGTGTTAACCTGAGGGGACCGGAGGGTGGGCACAACGGTTCCACGTGGCACCGTCGGCCGGGTCGGGTCACCGTCAGCTGTTACCGCAGCATAAGCTCAGTGAAGAGCGGCCTTGATTGGGACATACTCACACCAACTTCATTCTCTGCTCAGGTAGACATTAGACATCCTGCATATCTTTACATAGCGTATAGCAAATAGTTATTTAATGCTCTCTCTATATTAATGCTCTGGAAATCATATAGAGCACTTTTAGATATGTAAGCGAGTAACTCCCCAGTGTTGCCGTTACTTTGTGAAAGTATATTAAAACCAGGTGTAAGGTACCTTTAAATGTGTAAACCTCATCGCAAGTGATACACAAAGAGAGACATGACTGAACTGAGACAAGCTTTTGTTTTTCTTTTTAAACCCAGCTTCGCTTCATGTACGTTGTCCTGTTAGCGCCCAGCTGCGGTTTGAAACTATGAACATTTTCCTGGATTAAAGAAAGCCCCACTCGCTCGTTCTCTCCCACTGACCTCCTCCACCGTCTACAGTCTTACCAAGGTCATAAAATTGTCTAGGCCTGAGCGAAATGTGTGTGCGTTAGTGTGTGTGAGACACATTCAATTGGTGGAGACAGCCCTGGCAGTCGTCGGCCTTAGGTATTACCTCATGTCCTTTAGCCAGCTAAATGCTTCCCCGGGGAGGCTTGTATTTATATGTACGAGAAAGAGAGAGAGAGAGAGAGAGAGAGAGAGAGAGAGGACTAGCTCTACCTCATACTGTACTCTCTGACGTCAGTGTAATGGATGTGGTTTGGTGACACACACACACACACTCATCATGGCCAACTCCTGTCTCAAATGTAGATAACTTCCTCCTTGTGATCTTAACTCTGGTCTATCACTGGTGAATTATGTGGTTATGGATGCATATGTACACACACACATACACACACAAGGAAAATGCACAAAAGCATGAAACACACATTTCTGAGCTTTTACATGAGCCAAACCATGAGACTGAGCTTTATAACACACACACACACACACACACACACACACACACACACACACACACACACACACACACACAAAAACCACTCTGCTCTGTATCATACTGTGGAGAGTCTATACTGAACAAACAAGAGGAGAGGTTGTTGAGTTCACTGCTGAAAGAAAGAAAAAAGTGTATGTCGTCAGTGCAGTATAGAAACAGGAGGATATCTGTTTCTTTGTTTCACTGTCATTGGATTCATTACAACTACATTAGATTCATGACTACACTGTGCTGTACTGTAGCCAGGCTATCAGTATGGCTACGAAAAACGAGCCCTGGCAACAGAATCACCAAAGAATCCAGACTGAACTCGGCCAACTCATGAAATTTGAAAGTCTGCCAGCTTTGGAGGGTGAGACTTTTGCTCTAGTTACGGGTGAAACCATGGCAGGAAATTTAACACCAAATAGCTTTTGAGGTAACACTTAAAGCAAGGAAAGAGAGAGGTGTCCCGCACTTTATTCTATAAAACATTACACTACCTGGAAATGAGCCGGCCCGCTGACCTGGGAGATGTTTCTGCCGCTTCGTTACAAGCCGCAAATGAGGAGGCAACATCATTTGAGTGGAAAAAGAGGATTTCTTTTAGAAAGTCAGCATGGCGTCATGCAGAGCTTACACATGCAGCCTTTGCTAAAAGCCTCTCTGGGTAAGAGAAATTTGTCGACTAAGGAAATCAAATCCCAAATCTTTTTTTATCTGACTGCCAGTTTGCTTTGGTGAAGATGAAATCTTGAGCTAATGGTCACTGGTTTTTGTCTGATTTGTCTCAGGGAAAAGCTGAAAGCAAATCCTGACTCTGCTCCTGTTTGCGGTGCCAAGAAAACACTCTTAAATGTGGAATTCCTGTTAAAAACGATCACTGGAAATTTTCTGCTAATAAGGCTTGATTTTAACTAGCGCCTTGGGACGGGGCCTGATCAGCGGGAGAGTCGGCCGTCGAGAGCAGGGATAGAAAAGGTGGAGAACAGATTGAGGGAGGGCAGGAAGTGGTGAAAAGAAGCAAGAGAAGAAGAGTGGATGAAGTTAATAGTCGTACTGTTGCAGACTAAGAGTCTACAGCCATGCTAGCAGCTGCACAACGGTGCTTTGAGCTAAACAGTAGCAGTTACAGCGTATAACGTATTCATTATTTTAATATGTTATGCCTCATTTCTAAGTCAAACAGGTCATAATTCCCTCTTTATTCTTTGTTTTATATTGCTGTGAAAACATTTAACAACTTTTCAAGTTTCTCACCAAAACTACATTTTACAAAATTTACACATTTTTACTGAATAGAGCCTGAACACATCATAATGTTAATCAATTGGCATGACGACAGCTAGGTAACGTTAGCTGTTAGCGGCCGGTAAGCAGCGCAGTCCTGCACTGAGCTAACAGCTAATGCTAACTAGCTCTCGCCCTGCCGATTTCAATGTGGATTTGTTGTTTGCATTGTAGCATTATCAGAGAAAAAATAGGATACGTCCCCTGGATGTGCTGAAAGTGAATTTACTGTGTCCCAAACATATTTTCTATTGCCAGGACATGGTTAATCTCCTGTCCCGGTACTGTACAACAAGTACAACAAGTATTGTTATGGTTTCAGAACTATCACTTTTTGTGACATCCCTCCCAGATACATTTATTTTCCACTGCAGTGGATTCTTAGCTGCTGTGATTATCATCTTCAACGCAGCACTCTCTCCATCCTTTCATCAGTCAGTCAAACAGAGAACGTCTGGACTTTGTTAAATATACCGTAGTTTTGCAGGCTGCCATTTTTAAATATCTAGGTCAAGTGAATAAAAAAAGTATGCTACGACATCATCTGCTAATCAAACACACCACAAAACGAGTCTACAGAGAGAAACAGAGATTATACTCATTTATCATGTACCACTGAATGGTGAAGTGCCAAAACTAGTGAAGCTGGAAATGATAAAGAATCACAAGAACATGTTTAAACATTAAATCTGACTGTGTCATGGGGATTTAAAACATCCTTAGACAGCTGTCTGCACTCAGTGACCTTCACATCTTCACATTCAAACTAAAGTCTAATTTGGGGATTTTTTAATACAAAGGCTCCGGGCATTAAACTGAGCCATGTGTCTAATATGAGAAGAGGAGAGAAGTTTTACAATCTCACACACACGAACACATCAGAAAAAACTCCTATCGCGCTACGGGGATGTGTCCGGGTGTGAGCTGCGGTTCTGCTTTTTTATCCAATTCACAGCGTCTAATGTGAAGCAGGCGTGAGATGGCTTAACGGGATGGAGGCGGGCCAGCTGAGGTGTTAGCCAGCGTAGGAACACCAGGAGTGAATGAGACGGAGAGGCAGATGGAGGAAGGGAGGACGGGATGAGTAATGGGTACAGATGACTGACACATTTTCAGACTGTAGATACACTACAAGGCTTTTAAAACGGAGTAGGTTGGAACATTATGTTGGATTATCTGACTTTTTTTTCTCCTTCTGAGATAAATATTTTCACCAATGGATCGATTATTGCCACTTCCAGTAGAGACATAACCCAACATTAACAAGGAGCATTTCATACCACATTGTTTTTTACGTACACATTACTTAGTCAGGGCATGCCCCTTATTATGGGTCAAAAAATAACTCAAGAAATCTCAAAAAGAAAAGACATGTAAGGGTGAAGAAAGGAAGGAGAAAGAAAAAAGAGGGTGATGCAGCTGTGGGTCAACACAGGTATAAAACTCTGCAGGAGGGACAAACTTGAAGAGAAACATGTGGAACAAGGGGAAGTGAATGCGAGTGGGTGAAAACATTTGATGAAATGAAATACTCACATGATCCCCGGGCTGGGGTCTCATCAGCGAGACCTGGTCATACCCGCGGCGAAACAGAGCCCAGATAGCATCCAGTTTACCCTGAACGAGACAGAGCAGAGGGAGAGGTTTAACATCTGGACACCAAACTCCCCCACACTGCAATCCATAACTTAATCAGATCCTATTAATAGTTTCTACTGTATCAGCGCACATTTGGTCTGTGATCCTCAGCAGTGTTACTTCAAAGTCTGCAGATTTGAATCCCAAACAAACACTACAGCAGCTGATTCTACTGATCACTTCCTCTCTGGTTGAACCTGTGCTGATTAGTCACTTGGTTCACTATTTTGGTTCATCATCATCATCATCATCATCATCATCATCATCATCAAATTCTCAGCCCTGAAGAGTTTGAAGAGTTTTGTGTGTGTATAGTATGTATGTACAGATGTGTACACAGTATACTGCATATGTATGTATTCTTTACTTTATATTTTCTCTGGTTTACTATTATTAGTCCATCCATCGTCAACCGCTTTTCCCGTTAGGGGTCGCGGGGGGGCTGGAGCCGATCCCAGCTGGCATTGGGCGAAGGCGGGGTTCACCCTGGACAGGTCGCCAGTCCATCGCAGGGCACATAGAGACAGACA
Source organism: Pterois miles (assembly GCA_947000775.1). Lineage (NCBI taxonomy): Eukaryota > Metazoa > Chordata > Actinopteri > Perciformes > Scorpaenidae > Pterois > Pterois miles. The sequence goes on along the minus strand of CAMQGK010000246.1, from coordinate 155,121 downwards.
ACATATAGACAGACAACCATTCACGCTCACATCCACACCTCACATCATCAATTAACCTAAACAGCATGTCTTTGGACTGTGGGAGGAAGCCGGAGTACCCGGAGAAAACCCACGCTTACACGGGGAGAACATGCAAACTCCACACAGAAGAGCCGCAAGCTAGAATCGAACCTGCGACCCTCTTGCTGTGAGGCGAGAGTGCTAACCACTACACCACCGTGTAGCGCTACTATTATTAGTATTATTGTTTTTCATCCTCATACTGTGGAGTATATGATGAAAAGTTCCTTCATTTTTTGTGCATTTTCAATTTCCACTCGTTACATGCATACAGTCTTTTCAAAATAAAATTTCGTCTTCACAGGAAACACCAAAGTAGTTCTGTTGTTTAGGCAACAAAAACACTTAGGTTTAGGAAAAGATCAACTTGGTTAGATTTAGGCAAAAAAATTACTTAGTTTTAGGCAACAAAAATACTTAGGTTTAGGAAAAGATCGACTCAAGATTTAGGTTACAAAACTACTTAGATTTCGGAAATTTTGACTTGGTTAGATTTAGCCAACAAAGCTACTTAGGTTTAGGCAACAAAATACTTAGGATAGGTTTAGGAAAAGATCAACTTGGTTAGATTTAGCCAACAAAAATACTTCGGCTTCGGCAACAAAAATACTAAGGATTGGGAAAAGATCGACTTAGTTAGATTTAGGCTCCAAAACTACTTAGAATTAGGTAACAAAACTACTTAGGTTTAGGAAAATATTGACTTGGTTAGATTTTAGACTAAAAACTACTTAGATTTAGGCAACAAGACTATTTAGATAGGTTTAGGAAAAGATCTATTTGGTTAGGTTTAAGCAACAAAATTACTTAGTTAGGTTTAGGCAACAAAGACTTAGTTAGGTTTAGGAAAAGACTGATTTGGTTAGGTTTTAGGAGAAGATTTGGGTTTAAATAATTACAGAAGTGAAATAACTTTCATACGGAAGTGACATGACACATCAATCAACGCTGACTTTTGGTTTCACACTGGGTATAAAAAGCAGGCTTGTGTCCGATAGGTGTTTTTTAACCCAATCTCCTCCCTCTGCAGCGTTTGTCACTCTTTACACTTCCTGGTTCACAGTTACATGGATTACATATGAATTGATTTTGTGGGAAATATACAAATTACTATGCATTAGTCTTAGTAGGTGTAACTATGAACGGTGTATGAAAACAGAGTGTGAACAACATTATATATAAGCAAATGTGAATTGAAATAAATGGAAATTAACTCCTATAATAAAGAATAATAAAAAAGGGGGGAAAATAGTGCAAATTGTCCTCCCTTACATGAGGAGTCGTGATGTATTTGATTGGTATGAAGTGAAGTGCAGACTCCTGAGCCTCAGTTGTACAAACTTGAGAGGAAGGAGGTCAATAACTTCAGCTAACCACATTAAAGTATCCTCATGTGTAGGGACCAGCTAGAACCCAACACACAGTGACTAGTCAGTGTATAGTCACCTTCTCCCTTCACTGACTGTGATGTTTGACCAGTGTAAATTTCACTATGAATTACTGCAGTGCTGCTTGTAGGTCTGTTGTCACATTCAAAATACATCTGTAAGGTGTCTATAGATAGCAGTCAGTGCTACTGTATGAGAGGCCAGTGTTGCTATACACAGCTCTATTATAGTGTACCATTAAAGCACAAACAGCACTGACGCCAAGTCTAACAATGTCTCTCTGTCTGGAGAATATGTTACATTACTCTGGCTGTGTGCGCATTGATAGTTGGAGATTTTTTGTGCTTATGCAACTAATTATAGATAAATATGTCCAGAACAGGCTTTATTCCTCCCTGCTGACTTGTGAAAACTTTGCAGCTCCATTCGTGGTGCTTTTCATGTTTTAACTTCAGTTAAAGGAGTTCAGGCTCATCTGTGGGTGGAGAAAATCCTGCCACCCGCAGTTATTTGAAACTCGCTGGGGCAACAGCTCAAAAACGCACAGTGGTCAAACTGTACACAAGGCGGATTTTTGAGTTCTTGAAAAGCTGATGTTTTGTTGCAGGACAGCGAGGATACACTGAGATACTGTGGCCTTTCTGCATAAATAAGTCTGTCTGTCGGTGCTGGGGGAAACTGAATGCGTGTTTACCCGAATGGGCGTGTACCACTTCCGGTTCTGCGGCGCCTTCTTGTTATGAGTTTTCTTAGGTTTGGGCTCGAAAGGCTCGTACTCCTGCTCCGGCATTTTCACCACTGCGTTCTTCGGCTTCTCCAGCTTCGCCCCCTCTTCGGTCGAGCCCTTCCCTCCCCAACGCACCTACAGACAGCAGACAGAACGTAAATACACAACTAAATAAAGGCACTGACTGTCATCTAAAGTGGCCAAATTTCCGTCAGTTTTTTTGTTTGTTGTAAATTTAATTGTGACTGTCTGTTAGCTTTTTTGTCATCACCTCCATCCTCTTGATTCCTCCAATTCCTCTTCCTCCATAATATGAGGCGTCCACAGTGGGCCACTTCTTCTTGGGAAGGCCGTCTTCATCATCTGAACTCTCCTAAAACACAAATAATTACACAAAAACTAACTCATTTCCTCTCTTATACTTTCCACCACACAGATCTATCAGCTGTACTACAATTTTATTCTATTTATTGAGATTTCAGTGTATGATACTATCACACAGACACTGGGCTTCATGTAGGAAGCAATATAAAAACTAATCAGCATTAGCATTTCTGGGATTCACCAATGTCTTCTTGTTTTGGCTCTCCTCTTATGTTGAGAAAATTGAAATAAAACCCATTTAGTTCATTTTGGCGTATCAGCGCCATGTTATCAATACATAGTCAGGCGACGGATGCTACAGACAAGTCAAAGTGTCTTCTCCACATAGAGTCTCAGCTCAGTGTCTGTCATATTTCGAGTCACGAGTTTATTAACCGGTGGGAAGATTTGTTTTTTGGGGGCGATGCCTATGCTAACACCTGCATTTATATATAGTTTGGGGGCAATACCTATGCTAACACCAGTCATTATATATTGTTTGGGGGTGATACCTATGCTAACACTTGCCTTTATACATTGTTTGGGGGAGATACTTATGCTAATAACTGCCTTTATATATTGTTTGTTGTGTTATGCTAATACCTGCCTTTATATATTGTTTGTTGTGTTATGCTAATACCTGCCTTTATATATTGTTTGTTGTGTTATGCTAATACCTGCCTTTATATATTGTTTGTTGTGTTATGCTAATACCTGCCTTTATATATTGTTTGTTGTGTTATGCTAACACCTGCCTTTATATATTGTTTGTTGTGTTATGCTAACACCTGCCTTTATATATTGTTTGTTGTGTTATGCTAACACCTGCCTTTATATATTGTTTGTTGTGTTATGCTAACACCTGCCTTTATATATTGTTTGTTGTGTTATGCTAACACCTGCCTTTATATATAGTTTGTTGTGTTATGCTAATACCTGCCTTTATATATTGTTTGTTGTGTTATGCTAATACCTGCCCTTATACAGTACATTGTTTGGATGTTTCGATGGTTAAGAATGTTTGGTGCATCTGCAGTTATCTTCTCTTATTTTGTCTCTTAACATAAAATTAAGAGAAAATATAATAGAACGTTAAGAGAATGAAGCTGCATGAGACCTGTCCTCCTTCACACTTAGTGTAGAGTATATATTTGTGTATTTGTGTGTGTTTTGACTCACAGGCTCAGGAGGAGGTGGAGGAGGTGGTTCTTTGATCACCTGTAGAACAACAAGAGATATGACATTGTTTTGCTTTTCACAAACACAATCACATCTCAGAGGACCTCTTAAATTTAAGGGTTTTTCTCAGTAAGGACCCCTGGGGAGCTTATTGGCCCTTTGGAGTTCAGACAAGCCTCTGAACCTCTGGGTAAACTGTAATTTAAGTGTTGCTTTTTAAAATCGACCACTTCCTGAAAGTAGTTTACGTTTCTTACCACAGTGCAGCAGAGAGGCCAGAACCACCACATGAAGAGCAGGGCCAGCAGCAGGAACAGCACCAGCAGGGTGATCAGGAGGATGGTGCCATCGAACTGGAGAGTAGACACATGACGTCAGTACTAACACACGCACAATAATGAAATTTATATATTCATGTTTTTGTTTTTCTTGATGACAGTGGTTAGTGTGAGCTAGTGGATCCCTGAATGAATCCATCAGTTACTTAGCTCACTTTAAACAAGGGAGGCGTCCGTGAGCCAAACGTGGTTCCCATTACAGACCACAGATGAGGATCACATGTGGCTAGACTTTCCCCTATCTATTTTGTGGTAAGGACACCGGGGGATTATCTGAACTTGGCAGCAGGGTCCGTCGTAGAAACTCACTAATTGATATTTCTAAGAAATTTCCCAATCAGCAAGTTTTCTGTAACTTTCAACACTGAACACATCTGCATCCTATCACTCTTACACATACAATATGTGTGTTTTCTCATGTTATATGGGCACATTTTGTGGGCTAGATGCAAAGGCTAAAACTACTTCAAGTGGTACTTTGGGAGGATTTGGGGAGGGGTTTTCACACCCGGCTGATCTATCGCAATTTAGCAACTTGGTGTGCCTCGTTAAGCCGTGTGTCTTCAGCCTCCATGGTTTAGTTTAGTGGCGAGAAGCAGCTAATTGCAATGGTATGTCTAACCGAGCTCTGTATATCATGAGCCACAACAGTGTTGTCATGGATATGATGTCACACGGATTGAGGGGGAGCAGCTTCAAAGACCATGTTTCTTGTCGGCTGGGTGGGAATCTGCTGTGGCACCGGTCCATATGTTCCAACGTTTTATTTTGTTAAACTGCTTTAAAATGTCTTTAACTGCATCTTGTTTAATCATGGCTTTTAGCAAGTGAAGCTCCACCCTGCTTCACGCTGACAACACTTCTATACATTTGCACACCTGGAGTGTCTGCAGCGCTAACTGAGGGGTAAATGCTTCGGTGATGCTTCTCTTCTCTCAACAGCAGAGTGTTGGGACTGAACCTGCAGCCTCATGGTCATGAACCTGCTTTTTGAATTTTTTGTCTTTTTGGGTGGATCGCTACTATAAACCCCTGTGGTTTGGACCCCAAAAAAAGGGGAAAATAAAATTAAGAAAGGGATGATGAAAGAGGTAAAGGGGGAATGGAAACTTGCTGAAGAGAGCAAAACAACACACTTCTAGGAAAAGAGATGAGATAGGAGAGGACAGAAGAAGCAAAAGGAAGAAGAGTGGAAACCACATGCAGTATAAGAGGAAATGGAAAACCTCTTAACAGCTATAATTGTTTTAAGTTGTATTAAGTCCAAATTAAAACAGAATTCATCATCAGTTCAGAGGAAGCAACACTACTAACAGACTACTAACGGTGTTAGGGATCGTAGGTCTTAGTCTGTGTCTCTGTGTTGCATGCTTTTTTTGGTGCACTTCCTGTTTTATTTGTTTAACCTCTCCTCTCATTGCAGATCACTTCACTCCCTGCCCTGCGTGTTTCCCTCCTGCACATTTGAGCACTGCTCGCTGACCTAGTTTTCCTCACCGCTCACCTGAGTCTGATCGTCACCCCTGCCCCTGATTGTGTCCACCTGTCCATAGTTAGTCACTTCCTTCACTAGTATTTAATGTGTGCTCCCCATTCCTCCTGTGCCAGTTCGTCTTGCCTGTTTACAGTGTCTAGCGTCCCAGCATTATTTCGTATTATTGACTCCTCGTGTTTTTGATCTACTGCTCGTGTTTTTTGACTACGCCCTCAGCCTCTCGACTTGGATTTGTTTGCCTGTTATTAATGATCTCTGTGTACCGACTACTGCCAGTATTAAAGACGCCGATTTTTGCCTAGCCCTGTTTTCAGTGTATTGCATTTGAGTCCAGACCTGCCTGTGGTTATATCCTTAACAAACGGGTCTGGTTCCAGAAATCAATTTCCCAATCATTTACTCCATTGACATTTCAGAAATATATATATAACTATCATATAAAGAGTTTTAAGCATGTAACTTAGCCAACCAACTATGAGATGTATCGTGACCATAAAACATTTGATTCAAAGCAAAAAAAATTGGAAAATGGAAAAAAGATAATTTAACAGGACTGTGAACATAATTATTTTAAGCGTGAAGGAACTACTGGCGGGCCGCATGGTGGTGCAGTGGTTAGCACTCTCACCTCACAGCAAGAGAGTCGCAGGTTCGAATCCGGCTTGGGACTCTTCTGGAATTTGCATGTTCTCCCTGTGTAAGCGTGGGTTTTCTCCGGGTACTCCGGCTTCCTCCCACAGTCCAAAGACATGCTGTTTAGGTTAATTGATGACTCTAAAAATTGCCCGATGTGGATGTGAGTGTGAATGGTTGTCTGTCTATATGTTGTCTGTCTCTATGTCTCTATATGTCTGCGATGGACTGGAGACCTGTCCAGGGTGAACCCCGCCTTTGCCCAATGCCAGCTGGGATCGGCTCCAGCCCCCCCACGACCCCTAATGGGATAAGGGGTTGCCGGTGGATGGAACTACTGGCGACTCACCACTTCTGGAAATTCATGAAAAACGTTTTAACTAACCGCTGTATATCTAAATAAAGACAGATTCAGCAATGACATGTCTTATTTCTCACCTCAAGAAACACATTTTCAAACGAGCCGTCATGTTGGCCCCGTCTGAAATCCGGGAGCATACTACGGAGAAACGCTTCTGAATAGTACCCTCAAGTAAGAGCAAGCTCCACCAATGAGAGACGTCGCTGTTACACTACAGGATTTTGGGTAAGGGTAGTATTTCCTACAAGACTAATGGCGTCCCATCATCCCACGGACAAGGTTGGATATGATTGGATTCCTCTACTGAACCACACACTAAATGATGAATAATCTGCAGTACTAATCCAGGGATAAATACATGAACAGGGGATAGAACGCTGCCACTTACACACTCTGTGGTGGTGATGTGCACGTTGCTGCTGATGAAGGACAGACCGTCATTCATGCTCACTTGGAGATAAATCACCCTGAAACAAAACGACACACACACACAGGACAAGTAAGTACTGTATCTTCATATTGGGATGGAGTTCATTTAGCCTGAAGCATTTCTTCCTCAGTTTGTTGAATGATGTCATTTGAACTTGCGTTCACACCAAATCACGTCATCAACCCGCCTGAAAAATGTGAGGTGGTTTGTTAGAAGTGAGAATGTAATTTGAACCAACAGGAAACAACCCCAGAACACGAGGGAGTACGGGTTGAAGAACAAAGACACATCTAAACTAATGCTCCAATTCAGTTCTTTCCTCAGAGGTTACTGGACTCGGACCAGTTTTGACTCTTTGCAACCGCCAAAATCTCTAACCTGGCAGGAGAACACATTACCAAAACAAAATGAGCTACTTGCTGAGTCCGTTGACTTTTGTTTACGAGCCCTGTTTCACTTGCAATTGAGCAATTTGAACCCAAATGGACCAAATACAGTTTTTTTCCACCAGGAGAATAAACAAACTGTAGGTGTGATGGTGTGACACACAGCAGGCATGGAGGCCAAGGAGGGACAGATTCAACAAAATGGGGAAAAAAAACAACCTGCTCGTTTTATTTACTATGGTTCTGGGCAAGTTGTGTATTTTTCATGACACAATACTAATTTCACACTCAGGAATGAGAACAATCTCCCCAAAGTCCCTCTTTAAAACAGTCTATGAGTCTCTACTCAGAGCTACAAAATAATTTCCTTTGTGGAACATAAAATACACCAACATATAACTCGTCTCCTCTCTCTATAAACTCAGTCAAAACATGCCTCTGCCCATCCTCCAGTCCAAACTTCATCCAAGTCCAGACCCTTCTCCCGGCCTTCTAGGATTTTTGGAACAGCGTGAGTCTTTCTTGATGGTCTGAAGATTTGCTGCTTCCTCCTCCGAGTGGAGAAAAACAATTCTGGGAATTTCATGTGACCTCCAGTGGCCTCTCTGGAGCCTGTTCTCGTTCAGTCCTTCAAAACATGTGGATGAAAGGCACGCATTTCAAACAGCCCCCAGCTCTTATTTGGTATCGAGGACCAGGTGGATGTGAATGAGGTCTGGCAGACGGAAAGCCATTTGACCGATAAACCTGTTTTTGCTCTGACTCAGTGAGCTGGCTGTCTGGTTTTAAAAAAGGAGGGTGGAGAGTGCAGGTTTAGTGGGTGAAGTCAACGGCAGCTGAAAACAAAAGACTGGGAACTAAAAGATTGAAACTTCAAATCAGTCTTAAAGCTAAAGAAGGGGCCGTTTGTGTTTCTGATGTTTCTGTGTGGCTGAAGGCTGAAGTGTGAGTGACCACACAACAGCAGCGATGGGGGGAAAAATCAATTTACCTATGTATCACAATTGTTTTTTTTTTTTTTTTAGGATTTTGGAATAGACTTTTTAACACCCAAATCAATATATTTGCTTCATTTGAGTCTATGCGGAGGTGAAAGGAAGTTATATGGAAGGTCGGCGTGGATACAACCTGCACCCTCATGTTAAATCCAATGTGATAAAACCTACACATACAGTAAAGGATGGAAACACTTTGGGTTTCACACATTGCCAGGAAACGCAGAGCTAGACATCACGGCTAAAGCTGCATGCTAACGGTCACGAACTGGAAACGTTATCATATCATGGTAACGTGCGGTCAAGCCAGCTGTCCCTCTCATCTCTGTGGTCAAATAGGCCGACGCTACAACTCTAGAGCACCCATATACTGACATTTATGTTAAAGCATTAAATGGCCCCGATGGAGCTGATCATGGATGGATAAAGAGCTAACAGGAAAGATAGCGACAGACAGGCGTATACAGTATACAGGCATGACTACGTCCGATTTTCAAAATAAGGTGTTAATAAAGGGAACTGTATATATAAATATATGGAAATAAGACTGATTAGATTATATTCATTAGAACTATAAAAAAAATTACATGTCCCTTATAAATTTAAAAGAAAATACCACTAATTTGTGAGGGAAATTACTTCTTTGATTTTTGGGATGCTGGAAAACAAATAATGACTATGATATATTTGACTGCAGGACATTTCTGACTACGTACATGCTGTAAATCAAACACTTTTACTGAATTAATTTAGATAATTTCCAAAATTAAAGTGCCTAGAACTGTATGATTCAACTGTAGAAATCCATACTCAAAACGGGAGTATATATAACATTTGTTGGGGACTATTTTCAGTGGTGGATTAATACAGATTTCTCTAGTTAGTATTTATAGCAGGCAAATATGGGAGGAGTCAAAATAAACTAGTGTTCGTTGTAATGAAGGAATGTTTCACTAGGATCTCCACGACAATACAATATATCAGGCTTTCGCTGCTAATACTTACTAGTAAGATCAATAAATTTTTTATTTTTGTAATTATGAAAGTATAATATATTGCCTTATAATTGAGTCGGATATATTTCTGTCAGAGAAAAGCCTAGAAACCTGGAACAGAAACAAAACTGTAAGAAGAGAAGAAAGAGCCGGAGAAAACTGACCAGTGTGGATTTGAGGATGTGGAGGAGATGAAGTGATGCAGAGGAAATGTTAGTTGTAGAGCACCCTGTCTGACAGCAGTTAAGCAAGCAAGTTAAACAGACACATGAACACACACTTACACACTTGAATGGGACACTTCTTCCTTTGTACAACTGACTAAACACAGAGAGAGGCAGAGAGACGACACCTGAGCTATCTGAAAATAGACCAGAATGCAATGAGGCAATGGTGAGGGTTGTCTTAGAGTGACAACAAAATTGTCAAATTTGCTTCCAAAGGTAAATCAGTTTAATGATATGATTACTTTAATGCTAATTAGTCAAAACCAACTTCATTAGTCTTAATGGCGCAGTTAAAACATTGCCGAGAATCAAGCTGCATACAAACACACGGCCACACGCGAGTTGAAAGACCAGGCTGGATGCTACGTGGCTTTGATCAGCCAAAACTGGACAAGGAGACTGTTGAAAGGGAGTGGGAGACTGACAGGGGATGAAAGAAAGTTTCTGTGTCACAGAGACAAATAAAAGACAGATACGGAGAGAAAAATGAACAGACGGGCAGAAAGAGGAGGTGGTGGGGTGGGGGTAGTAGGTGGGTGGGCTGGAAAACAAGCAGCAAGGCAGCAGCAGTTGGTGAAAAAGAGCCACGGTGGCACCGAGAGTAAAGACAGAGGTGGAAAGGAAAGAGAGGGGGAGGGGAGAAAAGATAAGTGTGGGACTGGGGACTGGTGAGAGTCGGGATGTTAAAGGGATAGTTTGGTCATTTTGAAGTGGGTTTGTATGACATATGATGACAGTCGGCACGGCGCCAGTTTGGAGAAACCGTTCTCGGACCCCATTGATCTGGTGACAGATAAGCCTTTAGGGGGGAAAGGGGCTATATTTCTGGGGTCCCGGTGTAGCCCCCGGATATCCGGGCCAAGACTTCCTCTTCAATGTGCTGCTCATTGTTTACAGTCCCATCAGCAACTTGAGATGCAAGACTGGTGTTGGAATTAAGAGGGGATGTGTACGACTACTACTTTCACAAGTAGCCAGTTTACACACTAATTTTAAACCAATAAGAAGCTAAATCATCGTCAGACAATAGCTGATAGGTTCCCATATTGTATTTTGGCTCATACGTTGCGACTACAAACAGAAATCAGAATCACAGGGCACATAGAGACACACATTCACACCTATGGACAATTTAGAGTCATCAGTCATGTGGTTGGACTGTGGGAGGACGCCGGAGCACCCGGAGAAAACCCACGCTAACACGGGGACAACATTCAAACTCCACACAGAAGGGCCACAAACTGGATTCAAACCTGTGACCCTCTTGCGATTGAGGCGACAGCGCTAACTCCTGCACCATCGCTTGCCGTCAGACAGCCCTTTCTGACGAGGAACTGAACTGAAACTTATCGATGCTCTCTTAAAAGCCATCAGCCTTAAATTTAAAATATGTTTTGCTGCTGGCCCCGTCCACAGCATTACATGGCTTTGCTTGCATCTCTGTTTCTCCAAACTGGGGCGTACCGACCGTCATGTACTGTAACTAATTCACTGACTCTGGATAAGTACGTCATGCAACCCCACTTCAAAACACCAGAACTATCCCTTTAAGTGTTGTCGATGGGATGGAAAGTTAAAGAAAACAGGAAACAAGAACAGAAAAGATGTACATAAGCAGGACTGAACTGGCTTAATGAGAAGCTTTAGGGGAACACAAAGGAACATGGTGTACCCTCAGTTTTACGACCTTCTGCTGAGGTATCGCTTAAAGCTTCATCAGTCCAGGGTGTTTAAATCTTTCCTCGCTGCAGTTAAAATCAAATTGTCTCTCTTTCCACACCACTGCCAGAGCAAATACTGACTGTAAACTGGATTTATAACCTCTACCGGACACATATGTATCATAATAACAGAAGTACGCTATGACCAACACAAACACCGTTACAGGTCAGAAAAGTGTGAGAAGAGGTTCTGATATCGACTCTTTGTCTCTCCTCCATGCAGTTTAAAGTCTCTAACCACTGTCCGCTGAACCTTCTCTTCTGTGGCCTGATGTACTTTTCTTCCCATAAAGACTTGGGTTAGAGAGGTTTGTGGATTGTTGACATTGGACCATGGTGTGGATCTAAAAAGAGAGTACGGCCAGCTGAAGAGGAGCGACTCTGGCTTGGGATGTACCAGAAAACTGCGACTGTCATGTGGTGAATGTTGTGAGTAAAACAACCTCAGCAGTCTTAGTTTTCACATCCCACTGCCTCCCTCTTTTCCTCCAGTGAGCGTTGATTGAAACATAATGTATTTTTAATGCCTATGTCAATAGACTTGATCCTGAACTAACAAACACAATCCACTATAATCAGATCTTCTCCTAGCAGCACACTACAACTCAGGTCAAAGTGTGCTTTCTCACAGGCAAAATGGCAAGTTGTCAAACAAAGAAGCTTTACGCTGGGTTGATCAGAGCAGAAATGTTCATACAGTCCCATTAAAGTAACTTGTGTTTTAAAGTGGGGTTGTATGAGGTACTTATCCATAGTCAGGGTATTACCTACAGTAGATGACGGTCGGCACGACCCAGTTTGAAGAAACAGACAGGATTTACCACAAAGAACCAAAGCAATGTGGACGAGGCCGGCAGCAAAACGTATTTTCGCCAACTAAAAGAAAGGCCCACCTAAAAAAATCAATATCAGTTTATGTGTTTGCTATATTTGGAATATTTTCTCCGGTTCACCTTGCAGTGAGATGGCTATACAGTCTATGTTTCCAACAGAAACCAGAAGCCGTTATCTGTGCTCTCACCTAAGCAACCAGACTCCATTGAAAAAACATTAATTTTAAGAGTCCCCCGGCTTTCGAGGGAGCATACAGGAATACAACGGCTTCAGTTCCCTGTCACAAAGCTGTGAAAATATTCAAACAGCCCTTTCCGATGGGGATCTGAAGCCGTTGTATCCACCTGTGCTCTCGCCAAAGCCACCACACTACACTGAAACAACTGCCGTCTTCTCTAAACCTCTAAGCCGACCATCATTTACCGAAGGTAATACACTGACTATAGATAACTACCTCATATGATGCCACCTCAAAACACCAGATCGCTTCAATGTTGACAATACAAGAACCTGATTTGAGATCAGGAGTCAGTCTCGTAAATACATGTACTAAGATTACACAAAAGTACAGGTACTTACAGTATATGGTGCATTTGGAGATTGTGTTGTATTTATTAGTCATTTGAAAGCCTTTAAAGTGGCTTTATTTGATTTTTTAGCCACTTAAGGGCATCGTAACAAGCTCATTATCATCATAAAGTTTGTAAATGACACACAGTGTCCTTTTAGAGCTTTTTTCACACAGAAAACAGCTGCAGCTGGAAATGACTGCGCATCGAGACTGAACTAAAAGTAAAATTGTGGGTTATAAAATCAAAAGAAATATGCTAAAATGCTCTGTAGTCATGTGATACATTAACAATCAATGAAATTGATGGTACATTTTTTGTTCCACTGCTCTAAGACAAAGGAGTTAACGAAAAACAAAAACAAAAAAACAAAACAGAACATCGGCTCTCTTTTTGATATTACAATTAAAAACCGATCATTAAGCCTGTCATGGGTTTGTTTCTAGTTCTAGTCTAGTCTGTTTCTAGTTTGTTTCTAGGATTATGTTTCTAGTCTTAACTAACTCAGTGTCTATGTGAGTTAAAAGCCAATCGTCTCCAGTTGTTTGCACCGCTCTGCTCTAATTCAGGACAGAAGCAGGACAAGCGTGTGGAGGGTTTACCACCGTATGTGCTGGCGGCTACAGAGCCCCGTATATTTTGCTAAGCTGTACTGGGATCTAGAAAAGAGGAATGCAGCCACGGATGGGAGTCGTAAAGAGCTAATGTATGGCAGGCTTCCTAGGGTCTGTACACGTATACATATGTATATGTATGCATACACGTGGTTCACTGTGTTTGAGGCAAAGGATGTGATCAAAGATGAATGTGAAGTCTTAAAAAAAGAGGCACCTACTTCCCAACTTCATCGATGACAGGAGCTGGACACAGTAAGAATGTGTTTTCTACGCCAGCCGGCTTTTCATCTAGGAGGCAAAGACAACATTTTGATAAAATGAGATGTATGACGAGGTTTCCTCTCTAGAGGATCCACTTTTTAGGATTCATATTGATAATAGTCAGATTTCTGGTGGTTATTTTCCACTTTCCAAAGAGGAATAAACAGGTTCATACACTGACAAAAAGACTGAAAACACCCAAACAGAGTGATCTAAACCTCTACAGACTGGTTATGTTTGCATTAAAAGACGGTGTCGGTGTCATTAAGTGTCGGCGTACTCACTGACTGTAATGGTGTCGTTGATTTTGAAGCTGCAGAGCACCTGGTTGATATTCCTGGCGTGGAGAAAACCGTTTCCTCTCACCACCACTTGGAAAGACTCTGGTTACACAACACACATTGACATTTTTTACACTTACTGGCAAGCAAAATTACATTTTATGGTTTATGTATTGTGGAAGATTTTCATGAACGCACAGTTACATTTCACACCTTGCATGATTAGAAGGGCAGTATTTAAACTCTGAAGGAATGAGATCCTCCATTAATTCACTTTATTTGTAGAGGTGTAAGAAAATATCGATACACGTATATCGCAATATGATTTGAGAGTGTGTCAATCAATCCAAAACGCTATTTATTTTTAATCAACCTCTTAAAAATCCAACCACTATTCTGTCTTTTGTAAGTTGCAGCAGGCTTTAAAGCTAGAGTGAAGGTACTGGCATCATATGAAACGAGAAAACCTGAGGAATCCACTGGTACCACGTCATACTAGCGTGTCGCAAAGGATGTTAAATATGGGTTCTATGGGTAACCACGAGTCTCCCCTTTACAGACATGTCCACTTTATGATAATCACATGCAGTTGGGCAGACAGTGGAAGTGATCGTCTGACAGTATATTGACATCATATCAGCAACATAACTACAGTTTCAAAGTCTATATCTATAGCAAATGTCATAGACATGAAAAAAATAAAGAATATTTTTAAATCAACACTTCCTGTTTCATTTCAAAATAAAACCCCTCAATCGCTTTTTCTGTGGACAGAATTACTTCATTTGTTAACACAAGGCTTTTATTCTGAAATATGTGCAGGACAGTGTTGTAGAACATGCAGTGACTTGCAGGGCTCCATAAATATAACATGGGGTTTTAATTGTGGATTATTACTATTATTTACAATTACCACACATTTCTTAACCTTTCTCTGTCTAAAATAAATATAAATGACATTTATAAAGACATGAAATGGCCAATATGAAAAGCAATGTAGAAAGGAAGGGCTGACAGCAGCAGCCGGCACTGAACTGTCTCACCAAAATAAAACATCACAAAGATATGTGGAAATATAGGCTTGAGTCCTCAGATCTAACAACGGTAGTGGTGTGGCTCATGTGAAAACAAAATGTTCAAAACAGAGGTGTGGACTGGAGTCACAAATTTGATGACTTTAGACTCAGTTTGACAAAATAAAAAAGACTTGCAGCTCCGCTTGGACTGGACCAGACTCATGACTTCATTTGGACTTGAAAATACTGGATACCTTCTCCCAAACTCAAAAATTAAAAAGTCAAGTGTGCCATGAATCAATTCATTTCCCTTCATTTCCTGAGTCGGCTGACGTTAATGCTATTCACTCCCAACACTTAATTCCCCAGATTGTTTTTTATGAATACATTCAGTCACACTTGTTTTAATAAATATATACACATTTTAAAAAGCATTCACAATTTATGAATAGCAAATATATTAATACTCTGTTGTTACAATGGCATTACTATAACTTGTGTAGGACTCGAAACTCAAAGATAGGATTTGGGACATCAGTGTCTTGACTTGGAAATTAAAAAACAATGTGCAGTGTTTCATTCATTTATTATGTCTTTTCTTTTTACCTACATTTAAATATGATTGTATATACAGTAAACGTGTTTCTGTGTATATGCTTGTATATATATTTACATTTCCCCATTTTTCTAATATATATGTTTTGCTATTTTGACTGGTACGTTAACATATTTATTATAAAGCTGTGCATGCCGTTGGTATGTATAACAGACTGCTGCTATGGTTACAGTTCTAATGTTGGACCTTTTTTATGTCAAATTATTGATTTCGTAAGTAAGTAGCCGTCTAATAAGCAGGATAACGTACAGATAGCAGGTCACTGTTGTGAAAGAAACTCCTTCAGGGTGATGAGAAACCCCTCTGCTCTGCGTTGGCGTGTGGTATCATAATGGCAACAATGGCCGGCTCGCTGTACATCTCCCTTACATAACATGCTGTATAGTATTCACAAAGAAACAGACCAACAGTCCAGTTTGCTGAGTGAGCTACAGTGGAAGAGAAACAGTTTTAGCCACTGAACAGGCAAACTAGTAACTCATGTGGCTTTGATTTATGAGCCCTAATTTCCTTCTAATAGGGATGAGCGAGTCAGCGTCAGCTTTTCCCCAACAACCGAGTTATAATTAACCAATAAATAAACTAATAACTAGTTGCAATATTTCCTGTAACACAGGGAAAACACTCAGCTATGAATACAAGAAGACCGAATCTGCAGATTACAGCACTCACCACAGCAGCAGGCCAGACACAACTATTCAGTTTCAAGTGAAATACTTTTCACGGAGGGTGAAAGTAACTCACTGCTTGATAAAAAATGACAAAAACAGATGTGAGAAGCCGTTTAAGTCCCCCTGCCTTTGCCAACATTTATCTGTTCATTTGTACCTTTAATGTTGCTTTAACTGTCTTAATCTTTCTCTTGGCGGGACACTAAAGGTTGTTGTCAACTTAGCATTTAGCCAATGTCACCGCTGCCACTCTCTCGCAGCCAATCCTTTTTAATGAGACCCTATAATGTTATTCCCACTGTGGTGCCCCATCCCAATAGATTTCCTGTAATTGCCTTGGATGTTCATATATGGTCCATTTTCAGTCTGGGATTGTCATTACTGAAGTGAGAGAAGGTGAGACGGGGCACCCAGTAATGAAATTAACGCAGTTCAAGAAATGATGGGAGGCTGGCACCGGTGTGGATGACTCAGGAGAGATCCATTTCAGCGCGAAGGTGTGTGTGTGTGTGTGTGTGTGTGTGTGTGTGTGTGTGTGTGTGTGTGTGTGTGTGTGTGTGTGTGTGTGTGTGTGTGTGTGTAGCTCCCCACCTCCTGCACACACACTGGAGGGCTCAGCCGCCAAAATCTCAATGCAGGATTTCTTGATGATCTGGAGGGGAAACAAAGAAAAAGTTTTTTTTCCTACTGCTAGCTTGTTTGTAACAGGAACGTCTGTCAGATTTCACTGTCGTTAAAAAAAAATGTCAGTCGAGAGCTCAGTAAAAAGTGCTCCAGGGCTCACTAGAAGTATTAAGTCATTTCCTTGATCATACTTTATCATTGTACGACTCACTCTTGAAAATGTTCCACTTCTTGTAAGATAAGATAGTACTTTATTGATCCCCAGGGGGGAAATTTGGGTGTTACAGCAGCACTGACAGCAACAGCAGTAGTACAGTATAGAGTAAGAATAGGTAGAAAAATAAAATAAAGTGAAAAAAGTAACATAAGAATAAAGTAAATACAAGGTATATACAGCAATTATACAAGTCAAGGTAAAGTGACAAGTTTAAAGTGACGCATATGGTGCATATGTATATGTATATGCAATATGCAAAAGTATGAAGTATGTATTGTAATGGTTATTTTGAATGCTAGGAGGAGGACAATCTGTAACACTATCGTTACGACAGGTGTAGCACCAGTAGCTAGGGGGGGCAGGGCTTATTGTTGGATTATATGACAGAATAACCACCTTAAGGACTTTTCACACTGGGGTTTTCTTTTTTTAATCGCACGTCAATATATTTTTTGAACTGTTGTTTCTGTCCTGAGTACTTTCACACAGAACGTGAATATTATGGAGCAAAAAAGCTCGATAACGGATGATTTTCTGAGCATCAACCAATCACATTGTGCAAAATGGGTTGAGTTGTGCTTATATTATATATAAACAACAACAAGAAGGCTCTGTAGTCCGAACCAAGGCCTCCTGAAAGAGGCTAGGACATGGGACTTGGGGTATGACACATGCACAATGTAACTGGAGGTTGCGTGTCACGTTGCAAGTGGCTCAATTTTGGCGAGTGCAGACCAGATTTTACTGTGCATGTGTTGTGCCTCAAAGATATGACACACTGATGATGCGACGTCTCCTCTTTCTGCCCTCCTTGGTCCGAACCAGGACGGCAAACTTTATTACTCCTTTCAACCTTGACAAAGGCGGCGCAGACCAGATCCACTCCTTCCATTTTTACTTTTCACAATAAAAGGCAAGGATTTTGCATTTTTGTCATTTTTTCGTCACGCCCCTGGTGTGTAAAGGCCTTTACTGTAGCAAACAGATAACAGGGAAACTGGTGAAACTATTAGCTTCTCTTACCCTGCCTGTACTGTACTCTCTAAATATGCCTTTCATGAGCCCAGTGTACACAAAGACTTACAGTTCAGCCTGGCGTGTGTGAAAAAAAAATAGCGTGCATGTTCTGTTGGACTTGAATCTCTGACTAAAACTTGGCTATAAATTAGAGTTGCAATATGCAAACCAACGTCGTGACTGGATAGATGATGAGGTTTTCTGTGTGTTCATTACGAGAGTGTTCTCTAAAGTCAGTTCTGATGCCCACCTAATGCAGGACAAATTCAAGATAAATACATGAACGCTGGTGGAAGTCCGCTGTTTGTGAGCAGCAGCTACAGGAATGCTTCCCCCCGCACAGAGAACAGTTTATTTACCGAATCAATGACTCCCCGGAGGGCGTGAAAGCCTCCCAGCACAGGAAACACGTGCTCGATGGTGTCTGCAATGGTGGCCAGCTACAGAGGGAGACAGGCAGTGATGGAGGTGTGGATGGAGGAGAAAGAGGAGAAGAGTTAAAACAACTACAGTAAATAAGAATTCACAAAACGAGTAATAAATCATTGACTCGGTATGAGCCTGCTATATATAGTAGAAGAACAAATACTTGGCAAGAACTACGTTGCTTAAAGAAATCACACACATCTTGGACTAAACAAACAAATCACAAACAGACATGGAGGGATCTGATCAACCAAGTACAAACTATGGAAATGATAACATATATAGTAAATGAAATGAACACTGTCACCATATGAGCTAAATCACATTTTTAAATGCCCATGCATTGACCATTTTTTCGTTGTTTTTTTTGTACTGCTGTCTTTTATTTCTCTCCCTTCTCTCCCTTATTATTAATCATAATAAAGGGAACAATTATGATTACATACTCTATAGCCCCTCCTTCTATTACTGTCTAGCAACCAGTTTTCATCTATCCATTAATTTGCTATTACATATTTATTATAATAATATGCATTTCCGTTTTTTTATGGTCATGATTACCATTATTTTAATGAATTTGTATTGTTTTCCACTCACTTACTTAGTTACCATTATCAGTATTAATAATAACGTTTTTTCTGTCTGTCTGGCTGTTTCTCATTGCTTTTATTTTTATTTTTTACATTTCTTTTCTTCTCTTTTCTTTCTTTTTTTCTTTTCCCCTCACATAAAACTTTGGATTTATGATTATGTTGTGGGTGGCAGTAGCTCGGGCCGTGGGGATTTGGCTTGGGAACCGGATGCTCGCCAACCAAGTGTGAACTGGTCGCTGGAGAGGTGCCAGTTTGCCTCTTGGACACTGCTGATGTGCCCTTGAGCAAGGCAACTGCTCAAGGGCACGCATGTACTGTATATAGGTCCTGTTTTGTGCATGTATGTATTTCCTAAAAATAACATACTAATAACTAATAACAACATGATAAAAGTATGTCTTCCTTGTGGCCTGTTCTTTGGGTTACTCAGTAATAGTGTGTGATAAAATGATTTTGTGTGTTTAGGGAGACACCTCCAACATTTAGAGATGGTTGACACTGATATTAGATATTTCATAACAAGCCCAAATTGGCCTCAAATGGACTGATGTGACACAATTTCAGACGTTGTACACTGATTATAGATCATTAAGATCTGTACAATGAGTCTCCATGAAGTGCACATGCTCACACACTGTAAAACCAAGGAATCGCAGTAACGATTATCCACAATCAGATAATGGATCCATTTACAATCAATCAAATGGAGCTTGTACTAAACTTGAGGGAGACCACGTCTAGGTGCTGAAGCTCAAATATCTTTCACATTAAATACAGGAACCTGAATCATCCTCCTCATCATCATGTCGAAGCTAACTGTTCAGTATTATTCCAATTACAGATATTTCTCCAGTCTGGCTTTGTGTGCTGGCATCCTAAGAGGCAGCTCAGGGTTAAAAAATAATCGCTTGGACTGGTTTTCAGGAAATTTTAAATTATGGGTTAGCCAAATTGCACAGGGGCCACTGAGCACACACTATGCAACATGGGGGTATTTCCACAAGTCTGGATTCCTGAGCACATGTGGTTCTGTATGCGTACTGTCTCTATTTCAAACCAGATATATAATATTTAGGGGATAAAACTGCGACAGATTTATTACATTGGCATTACCTGTGTCTCATTGAAGTCTTTGACACCAACGCAGTACACAATAGCGCCAAGAGACCTGGCTCTTTCTGCCTGTTGGAAGACATGAGCAATAAACTAAATAAGTTCCAGAAAACAGGCACTGAAGCAATGAGAGTGTTATCGATCTCCAGAGCTGCATATAACCACAGCAGGTTTTGGAGTTGCATACCTCTTGCTGCGCAGTGATGAGCTGATGTTCTTGCAGCTCTCCGTCTGTCAGTGCAATAATCACGCTGGCCGTACCTGGAAGAAGCATACAGACGAGCTGTAACCTCAACATAACTCAGAAGTTAACTTGAAGTAGGTATTCAGAAGAACAAGTCTTTTGATGCGTACCAAAGTTCTCCTGGTATATCTGCTCGTTCGCCTTTAAATAAGAAAGACATTTTCATGGTAAGGAAGACAGGAAATACCAAAGTGTTATCTCTAAACTTGTAGTTCAGTGTACTTTGAGTTGCTCTTACCCTCTGCAACCCAAGGTGCATGAATGTGTCGCCACCAGGAATCTCTCTTTTCAGAGCGTTCAGCCCCTTTCTGATATCCACTCTGCAGAGAAGAAAAACGCACCGAGTTATTTCGATGAGGAAACATTTAAACTGCAGTTTTCTCCAACGCTCCATCTCTGCCATTGTGGAAACTAATCATTTTGCTTTTTTGCCCTTCACAATTAGCAGTACAGTTGCTGTCAAGTGTGTACATTTTTAAGCCTCAGTCCTTTACAATTCGATTCTGTTCATTTCAATGCAAGCTGGAGACAGTTCTGCTGGAAGTGGAGAGACACAGTTTCTGTGATACTCTCTCAAACAAAATAACACCCAGTTTTATCCAACATCGTTCACACGGCCAATTTTCAGCTTCATGTCACTTCAGAGAGCATCTGCTTTCACTCTCGTAAAACAGTTTGAATTTACTTTATGGCACCTCTTGTGTAAGAGCAGGCCATACTAGAAAAACATTTATTCATGACACAAATTCAGCTTAGGTTAGTCTGTTGCAGTTAAAGAGGACCTATTATGCTTTTGTGTTTTTTCCTTTTCCTTTAGCGTGTTACTGACTTTTTTGTGCATGTTAAAGATCTACAAAGTTAAAAAGCCCAAAGTTCACGCCAAAGGGAGTAACTCTCCCCCACAGAAACACTGCTCCTGAACTGCCTGAAATGTCCCGCCTTTTCGTCCGTAACATGGTGATGTCACCAAGTAACACATTTGCATAATGCAGGGTATCTGCAGGTTTCAACAAGTCAAACTCAAGACTTTTAAAGACCTTTTTAAGACCATTTTGGATGCAATTTAAGACCCATTTCTTGGCTATTTAAGACAACAAGAAAGTACCAAGGATATGAAAGAAAATTGGAACATCAATATAATTATTGCTGCTATATGACTGATCCTTTGATTACTGATCCTTACTGATCCTTTGAGTGTTAAGTAAAGAGCATCGCAGCTTTTAGTGTAGGTGTAGCTCCAAATGCTTTTTGGATATAGTTTTGTTATGGCGTTCTCAAAAAACAAATCTGTAAAAGCAAGATAACGCATTTCTTTTGAAATGAAAGTAACATCAATTTTAAGACCTGCCAAAATTAGACTTAAGACATTTCGTGGGATTTTAAGACATTTTGAGGCCTTAATTCAGGTTATTGAATTTTAGAAGTTTTTTACTTTTTGTGATCTCGCAGGAACCTTCATAATATCTGCCAAGCAGCTAGTTTGGTACACCCTCAAACAAAGCTAGTTAGATCGGAGCTGGAGCGGAGTCCGAAGAGTTTGGTTCAGTTGACAAATCAAAACAGAGTGGGCCAGCTGACCAATCAGAGCAGACTGGGCTTTTTGGGAAAGAGGGGAGCGAACAGAGAGGTGCTGCAGCTCAGCCGATATGAGTGTTAAAGATTAAAGCTTGTAAATATGTTTTAGTAGAAACCCAACATACGTATGCACCTGAAAATAAACATAATAGGTCCTCTTTAATTAATTATGGTAATCAACACAATGAATTAGCCATTACTTCATTTACCTGTTTTCTGTCAGTTTCATGATGGTAGATGCTCTGGAGGAGAATGTTATGAAGGACATCCTCAGCATGGGACTGGAACAGAGTAAAAAATAAAAATCATTATCACACCAGTCAGTCAGTGGCTCACACTGTTGGCAGTGCAGTAGAAAATCCCCACATTTCTTCATCATCTGAGAGTAATCAGAAACATTGTGATAGTTACAGTAATTCTGCCAAAGCAACATATTGTTTTCCTCAGAAACAGAAAATAACTGGCGGTCACCCATCATGTGCTTTGCTTTCATGCCAGACAAACAAAATAGGAGTCCCTTTCATTTAAACAATGAATATATCATTATGGACAAACGACTTCACTCCCTTTGAGCTCACTCCAACGGACTGTGTATGAATCGCTTCTCGAATGCAGCCCAGTGTTGCGGGATTTGAACCCCCTGTGCGTGACAATGACTCAAATGTTGGTATCCAAACGACGTCACAGAACCCTCAGATGTGGGGAACAGGTGGCTATTTTTGTTTGTTGGTGACATTTTATATCTGACAAAAATTAAATGCATGTAAACACGCACACATGCCCAGCTAAAAAAAATGTGTCGTATTGTTTGTGAGAGAAAGTAAGCGAATGCAGATTTGTGCTTTTTGAAACAATCTTGTTTAAGACACTTGAGGACGGTTGGTGCTTTGCTATGGCTGAACCACAGAGCTCCAGGTGTTGTTTTGGCAGCACGGGCAAAACAAAACCACCCACTAGTTCAAGGCCAGCAGAAACTTGGGATTTTACACTGCAATCCTGAATTGTACTGAAATACAGTTTGTATTCTAGCTACAAGGGGATGCAGTCATATCTACAGTATCTTTATTTGTTTTAATAGTTACAGAACAAATACAGGATCTAATTGATTACTGCTGATCTGACATTGTGATGTATAAAGGTGATCACGTACACATTGCATGATAATATAGAGTGTTTTGCCCGTTATCTTACAGTGAAGTCTATCATCAGTCCCTGTCAGAATCCAGAGGCATGAGCACAAATTTTAATGTTTATTTGTATGGGGACAAGTATGTAGAATAAACCGATGCCACACACCACAGCCTTTATAGCCTAAGCTAATTTGCCCGTCCCTAGACTTGCAGTTGTTTCATTAAAACCTGCAGTTTGAGCGTACAGTAATGTTCACTGCAGAAGATTGGTTTGCATGTTTGACACATGTGGAATCGATATGGCTAATGCTCAAAAAAAAAAAAAAAAAAGGGATGCAAAAGATTATAGATAATCACTTGAACCTTTATGACATGTACCACTAACAACCAATTATGTAGTTTTCTATCACATTAAAGAGGCTACACTGGATGAATGCACTTTATAGTCTGCTTGTTCAATTTTGTCAATTAGGGACAATCATGCTGAATGTTTTATTGATGAAAACTGCAATCATTTTCATTCAAGAGGACTACCTTCTATTTGTTTTTTTCTCATTTTAAGACCTGTATAATATTGCTATGGAGCTTTTTAATTATTCACACTCATTATATGTCAGATCAGATGTGAATAACATTTAGGGGGAAAATATGAGTTGAGACACTTAAAGCTGCAGAGTTATGATGGTTTTCATCAGCCTTGTTCACTGAAAGCAGTGTCTAAAGGGTCTGTAAAGCCCAAGCTGCTTATTGACATAAAGACCTTCTGGCCTGTAGTCACTGCTGTTGACCCCACTGACCTCAGACATCAGCCCAGCTACTGCAGAGACAGAAACATCAGCCTGCATGCTGAGTGACTTAGCATATGACCAGCTGTCTCTGTAGGGAGCAGGGACAGATATTTATTTTACTTTACCGGGGTGACTGCTGCGTAAAATGTGTGTTTCTCTTCAGTGATCTATATCTCAGGGTTCCAGGAAGTCGAGTACTGAGGCAACAAGGCTGTTATGTTAGTTGCAAAACCTTTCCAAACCTTTCAAATGTTACAACCCCATGTAACTCCACTTTTTTCCCCCTGTATATTTGATGGGTTGATTGTGTTAGCAAGTATGTTTAATAAGTGTCTCTTACCTTTTGAATTTCTCGGCTAAATTCTCCACAAAGTAGTAGATTTCCTCCCAGTGATTCTTCACACTGCCAGACCTAAGACAATTAAAAAAAATCATGAATCCTGTTCAGTTGTCGTGAATACCCGTACAGTGGCCGAAAACATAACAACAAGAGTAAAGTAGCTCTGTCAAAATACAGCTAGATTAAAATGTTTGAAGCACAATCTAAGATAGAGGATAACTTAAATGACTGCAGCGGTAGTAAAATATCATTTCTGTGAGTTGTAAATGATTTGTTCAGCTAGAAATCAGTCAAAAGATCAAGACTTAAGCTATCTATCAGACACACACTAACTTCCATATGGTAGAAGAGTCAAACAAGAAAAATACAGCTTTGTTAGCCAAAAATGACAGGGGGTAAAATCATTAGCTCCAAAACAAGAACAAGCTGTGGCATGTATTCTGAGCAAAACACAACTGTTTAACTTGTTACAGTAACTCTACTCTCTGTCGCTATTATTTGTAACAAAACGTTTTGTTTTTATTGTTTTTTTTTTCAATAGAAGGAATATTGCTTTATTTATTATTTATTCCATAGGTACTAACAGTAACTAAAATGCTATTTAGCTGTCTAGCTAGCAACAAGTAGATAACTAGTGCATCACATGGACCATGTGTTAACATGGACCATCCTGTTTTTGTTTATTTAATAAAAGGAAATGAATAATTCTTTATTTCATTTGCTATCAGCAGCTAGAATGCTATTTAGCTGTCTAGCTAGCAACAAATAAATGGCTAGTAAATCCTTTATAAGCCTTGCAGGAAATGAAATTATACCCAAATTTCATACAGATCATGGACCATCCTGTTTATTTGTTTATTTAATAGACAGAACATTACTTTATTCCATAGCTGCTATTAGCATCTACAGCATAATACTGTTTAGCTGTCTAGCTAGCTACAAAGCTAGTACAGCCTTTATCTGTTAATAAACCTTAGAGAGAAGGACATTAAATCTGAATTTTATAAAGAACGTGGACCATCCTGTTTTCGTTTATTTAATAGAAGGACTATTACTCTATTCCACCATTGCTATCGGCAGCTAGAATGTTATTTAGTTGTCTACCTATCCACTTATAACTAGTACATCCTTTATCTGTTAATAAATTGTAGAAGAAATGAAATCAAACCTAAATGACATAAAGAATGTGGACCATCCTGTTTTTGTTTATTTGATAGAAGGAACAATCAGCAGCTAAAATGCTATTTAGTTGTCTAGCTAACAATAAATACATCGTTCATACATCCTTTATCTGAAAATAAACCATGGAGCAAAGGAAATTAAACCTAAATTTCATAAAGAACATGGACCATCCCATTTATGTTTTACAAACACTACTGGGTGTGTAACTTATTAGCCTGCACTATACATTAATTTCCTTTTGAGATAAAGGAGGCTGGTGACATGGTCTGGTGTGTGATTTAGCACCATCCTGTATCCTAAATGAGCCCCTGAAGGCTGAGGAAATAGGTCCTGGTCTCCCCAGGGGAACCTCCATAAAACTGGGCTGTTATACAGAAAATACTCCCTAAGGAGCCACCTTCATTTCCTCTGGGCAGTCCGTGTGTATGTGTGTGTTTGTAGTTATTTTATTAAGTGTGAGCATTAAGAGAGAGGGCTTCCGGTATGATGTGACCAGCCAGTGGGTCATCTGTTAGCTAACGAGTCGGCCAGAGAGACGACACGAGGGAAATGAGCTAATTGACTGTGGTCAAACTAGAGGCCTGTTTAGAGGATGAGGCTTACTTAGAATAAAGTGCAAGGGTGACTGAATGTTATTCTAGGTGCTGACTAACTGAAGCAACGAGATTAGACACACTGGAACTGGTCTGCATTGATGTGTTGTTGTTTCTCTGTATGGGACGGAAGGTCAACACCATCTTTTACCCTCAGGGATCAGCTGGATTTCAATTTAATGTAGAATTTCCATTGACATGCAGTCCTCTGAGGAGTCTTTACTTCTGTAAAAGCCAAACATTTTTATTTTTTCTCGGTGTTCATTGTTGATGCAAGAAATCGTCATTTTGAAACAGCGTGCATGGGAGTTAATAGGAACCAGACTAAACCCTGACTCTGTTACCCTAGCTTACCTTTTAGCTGTATCAGTTCCCACCACACTCAAAATATATCTATTTGAAAATCACGACTAGACATAATAAACAGAATGAAGTATTTCTGGCTTATGGGCTGATGAGAAAACATTTGTTCAGTAAATGAGATTACTAGCAACAATGTTTATTTTGTGTACCATGTGATTTGGTTATTTGGATATTTGAAGATACAGGAACCGATGGAGTCTTAGCCTTTGTGAGTTGCTTTGCAAAGCAGCACCTGCTACGCGGCCAAAACTTGAGATGGAAATGAATTGCGACTAATGTTATTTGCCTTCCAATTGAGTGTCTCTGAGGTTATACCCTATGGTGTTTTTGTGTTATTGCTTGGCAGCGGAGGGGTAATAATTTAGCCAGGTTGACACAGCCAGGGGATACCAGGGACTTTCCCATCATGCCTCAGCTATTCAAGGCTCTTAATCCTGCCAGACTCTTTTGGTACTCTGGACAATATAAAAAGAATATTGTGTGTTTGTAATATTCTAGCCCCCAATTTTCAGCTTTAAAGAGGCAACAAGATTGTTATTGCATTGTTTGTTATTGTGCCACCACTCATTTAAGATCTCAACCTAATCTCACAGGAAGGTGTAGAAATAGTACACCTTTTCGTGCAGCATTTTTACACCACATTTTGCATGAGCAAAGCCACTTGGTTAGGTTTAGGAAAATAAACCTGGGCTTAAAATAAGTATAAAATACAAATGAAAACAACATAACAGGTCACAAAGGTCACTAAAAAAATGTGACAGATGTCACAAACGTAACTTACACAGCAAAACACCAGTCTGGAACACCGTTCTGGTTAGAAATTGTGTGTTTGTTGAACCCATCCACCTCCCGTCCTGCCTGCCATAAGCAATCTGTCTAGCTTTTTATTCTGCCACTAGATATGAGCGTGGCATATTTATGTGGATGCATTTACACTGGACTACATGGCGTACAAAAGCAAGAAAGACATTCGTATTGCAATGCCTTGAGCATCATCGTCTAATACGTCTAATTGTGCGAACAGGCTGATAATCTGCAAGAGGTTGATAGTGTTGTTGATTGTTTTGCAGATGCTGAACTTATTGGCATTCAAAACT
This sequence comes from Pterois miles, assembly GCA_947000775.1. Taxonomy (NCBI): domain Eukaryota; kingdom Metazoa; phylum Chordata; class Actinopteri; order Perciformes; family Scorpaenidae; genus Pterois; species Pterois miles. Next base: position 127,656 of record CAMQGK010000246.1, on the reverse strand, counting down.
CATAACCTACCAAACAAAATCTCTGCTACTACAATCATTTCAAGGAGAATCAACATGAGCAACAGTGGCTGAAACAAGAGCCAGCTCACACTCAAACACCATTGACTTAAAATCCAACAAAAACAAACGGACTGATTGCTCAGAAGGTGGCAAGCTGCTGAAAAGGAAAGCACATTTCTGAGTAAAAACGCCAAAAATCGTTGCACCTCTGCCAAAGCTGGAGCTTCAGGTTCTCTTGGGCCACCCGTGTTGGTGCGTAATATCTAGACCTTTACTCCAAATACAATAAAAGCATCCACAATGCTGTGATGTAAGTTTCAGTGTTTTCACTCGTTTAGCCTGAACAGATCACCTAAACATTCCACCTAAGCATTTTCTCAGAGTTATTGTTGATCTGATGACTTGTTCCCCCACATCAAGGCTGACTGTGCAAAGAAAGAGGACAAGACCTCACTAGCTCAACAAAATCCTCCCAAAATATAAAAAGTTTGAGGTGGAGGAGGAGAAATGTTTAGCTTGGATGTTCAACAAAATGTGCAGCGCAAACAGAAATAGTCAAACGAGGATTGCTTGCACACACATACACACAGAGACGGCCTCTGACCTGAAGGAATGGCAGGAGCCCATTTCTTTTGTAAATCGTTCCATTACAGCAACGGAGGAGGAGGGGAAGAAGAAGAAGAAGAAAGTCTAGTGGAAGTTTTCTGCAGCTAATAGTCATGTAGAGGTGTGGGGATCATTTCTGAGTATTTATTTAACATCAGGGTGAATCTGAGGACTCCCGCCTTTGGTTTTCAGCTGCTTATCTTTATTTCTGAACCACAATGGCTCTTGTTTGCATTGGAACAGGTCAATTGTCTGAGGTGGCTACAGTCGTGGGACCGAGGCCTAGCTTGCAGTTTCACTCACCTGTCCAAACAGCGTTGGGAAAGGAAGTGGGCCATTTCATTCTATGATTCTTAATGAAACTATTTTATGCGGTGCCTTTTTTTCCCCCCTAAATCCTTTGATCTAAATTTAATGGTCCGAGCTGAGCCCTGGAGTTCGGCGGTTTGGGGTTTGGACACGGTAAAGAAAGGTTTCGAGAGGTGAAGGGCGCTCGACAAAGTGATCAAGCCCCGACAGCAGTTTGAAGTTATGTCATAGCAAATCGTCAAATCCGAGCGACAGCGTTTTCTTGATCGGACAGATTCTCGGAGCAAGATGAAGAGCATGTGTCTGGCCGCACGCCATCTGAGGGCTGAGAGCAAGAGAAGCAAAAGAAAAGGACTGAGAGAGCAAGGGGAAGATGAAGAGCCTTATCGTACTGTAAATTCATCTGACTGGGAGTGACATAATGCAGAAAATCTGTTGGCTGCAACGTAAAGTTGTCTGCCAGAGGAAACATGCCGATGATTTGATGATAACTTGGGCTAAGTTTCTCTCTGACCTGCTTTAGTGTGCTTCAGCCAATACAGCTGGCATACAAAACAGCCTGAAGCACCAACACCATCAGACGACCAAAGCAAGGTGATTAAATTACTGTGGTTAGCATATTTGTTATCTGACTAGGCTGGGGTTTTAAGGTACCGGCCATGAACCACAGTGTCCCAGGTTCAAGTCCAGCTGGGGACCACTGTTGCATCTCTCTCCACCTCTTTCGTTGTTCGCTCTCTACTGTCAGCTCTCTAATTAGGACACAAAATGCCCCCAAAATATCTTAAGAATATGAAAAAAGCTTACCATCGACTTGTGTTTCTATGCGGATTGTAACTTCTATTGAACCTACTGTATATGTAGATTAATCTTAATCCAGGTAGTAAAATGCAAAATAAAATGTAGAACTATCCACGATAGGTGGATTAATGTCATTAATAAGACATTACATTTTGTTCATGTAATCTGTGATTGGCCAAAACACATAAAATGACACTCCAAGGGAGGTCATCCTCCCTTACGTTACCAATCAACAACCAGAAGATTGACATTGTGCTGGTCCAATGATGGTTTCCTGGTTTCCTCTGCAGTTCTCTACCACTGTATGTACGTCAGTGGGACAAAGTAGCAGTGAGGTGACAGATGAATTCAGTAGCATATTAGCTAACACAACAGTTAGCTTGTTGTAGCAGCCCTGCATGACTGTAAACTAGTGGTCATAGTGGATTTGGATTTGGGGGGGCGCAGCAGGATGCTGCTGGGGAAAGAATGGTGTGGTTCGCTCTGCTGGGGCAGGTCGGGCTGACGGCAGAGCTATGACAGGAGCCGGAGTCCCGGTCCGACGTGTGCTCCTGTACTCCGCTCACCCCGGACTGGATCCCGACATGGACGATGGACCGCTACACATGCTGTACTGCGTGGAGGATGTTTCCACTGTAACGTACTGGGTGCTGCGTCACCCCTCGTTGGGCTGACAGACTTCTAGTGACACAGATGCACATTCAAGGTTCATTCCCATCCAGAGACTGCAGTTATTGTTTATTAGAAATCTTGCTGAATAACAAAGTAGATAAAACCCCAATCCAGCTAACTCGCTAGTAGGAAGAACTTGTTTCCACCTATATCCCAAAATAATAATAATAATAGAGTCATACCTGCCCTATTTCAAAGCAATGGTGATATCACTGAGGTGATCATGGCATATTGGCATTGATCTGTAAATGATATATCGGCTACTGGAAGAAGGTCTGAATTCTTCCCTATAAATGCCTAATAGTGAATGAGGTTAAGGAACTGTCCTTCAAAATGATTCATAAATATCAAAATATGGTGTTTGGTTTTGTCAAAAAAACAACACGGTTTTCTTATAATGAATTTGATATGTTTTCTTTTAATGTTATTCATAAATATAAATTTAACAATAAATACCTTATTTTGCTGTTTTCTTGATGGATGTTAAGCAATATGTGAAACCACTTTCTAATCTGACTAACAAAAAGGCTATTAACTCACTCTCAGTCACTACTTGGGTGTTTGGTTTGGCTCTCAATAGGCATAAATGTAGGTTTAAATATTTTTGTTTAGTGTGATATACCCCTAGGTCTTTTTGTTACTGTTATACTGAATGACAGAAAGTAGAGCTAAGTAGGAAACTACTGTAAGAAAAAACAAAAAAGCATATGGGTTGGTTTTCCTCCTGTCCTTTCCAATTTTTTGAGTCACCATCCGCCACTGATCAGGACATTTAACATTCAGGGCAGCGATACTGTTTCCAAAGAGCTGTAGTCACAAAGGGAGGTAATGCGCATCATTACTGCTCAGCGATGCTAAACAGACCGTGTCAAGAGGAGACAGGAATCTGCTAAGGGTCCGAGAAGACCTGAAGAATAAAAACATCTTCAGTCATTTGTAATAATGCCTTTTTCTGATGACTGGGTGATTTTCTAACTGCTGATTCTGCAGAAAACTGTGTGTGGTGTGTGTGGGGGGGGTGTTGAGGAGAGCATACAGTAAAGTTCAGAGAGGTTAGACAGAAAACCACAACAGGAAACAAGAGGACAGAGAAACAGTAAAATGTTTTAAGTCTTTAACTACAGTGCAAGAACATTTATGCTGGTCATTTTTAAATAATTTTTTCCAACTTTCCAGTCATTCACTGGTTTCTATTTATTTCCGAACAGTATATAAATCAATTAGCTTACTCTCGACGCATTCTTGAACTGTGCTGTGAATCAAATCTTAATGTCCCATCACAGTGACTGCCAAGTATGAGTTAATGCTTGCCAGTGTTACATTATCACTGCATTGTACTACAGTTTAAGTGGAGATTAATTTAAAATTTGCATTGCGTTATCGCATAGTGGTACTGTACTTGTCAAGGCAATTTTATTTATATAGCCCAATATCACAAATCACAACACTGACTCAGAGGGCTTTTCTCCACAAGAAGAGTCGATGACTAATGGTGCGCTCCCACCAGATCTGGTGATGGATCTTAACTAAGCCCCCAGGAAGTGTGTCAGTCGTTGATACCAATTTTTGTAGTGGCCAAACGGCGGTACTACCACTTCTGTGTCTGTCAGGTGATGCAACTGGGCCCAAAAAGACTTTCCCATAGACTTACATTGGGAAAGAAATGTCTGTAATAATATCCCTAATATCCCCAATTTAAACCATTAGGTCTTAAAAGTTGTAAAACGCACGAACCTAGAGTTATTTCCCTTCCTTCGTTCATGTGTATGAGATCCAGACCATGACGACAGCGTGATGTTGGCTGAGTCATGTGACAGAGTGGACGCTACTGCACATGTCTGATGGGCCTATGGATGCAATCTAGCTCTAAAATGAAATGAGAGTCGGCAGTTGCATTGCCTATTTCTCACTTAAAATGTTTTCAGAAGTACATTTTGATGGACTGTTTAAACGGAATAACAAAGTTAATGAACAGGCTGCCATGTTGTTTCCTGTTTGAGCAGATAAGGTGCGTCACCAGTGGGAAGCGGACACTTTTTCATCAAGCGGCCAGTTTAGTGGAGCAGCGAGTCCTCTAGCTTCCTAGTGTAGTTTACAGCCATGAGAGTTTACAGCCATGCTATAGTGGCTCTGTGAAGCTGTACTTAAGAAAGAAAGAAAGAAAGATATTCCTTTATTAGTCCCACAGTGGGGAAATTCAGTTTTACACTCTGTTGTTCACACAGTACAGTTCACACAGTACATATACATGTCAATGGAGAGATGTCAGAGTGAGGGGGCTGCTCCTGACAAGCGCCCAGAGCAGTTGGGGGTTTGGTGCCTTGCTCAGGGGCACCTCGGCAGTGCCCAAGAGGTAAACTGGCACCTCTCCAGCAACCAGTTGATCTTGGTCCATGGGGGATTTGAACCCGGGTCCTCCACATCCTAACCCAAGTCCTTACGGACTGAGCTACTGCCGTATTTACCGTATTTACAAGTCGGGTCCATATGAACGCCCCCCCTCATGTTGTATTCACAACACACCTCTGAGTGGAAAGTTTCTGAAATCTTTGACTCATGTTTGTTGACGTTATGAGAGATGGTGGAGCCCATGGAAGTTCATTTATTGGTGCATAATAAGTTAATATTGTACAGTATATTGTAATTTTAGTAATATAATGTTTTTCTGAGGAAAGTGTTGATATTGTCAACAACCTCATCTTTCTCCTCTGTCACTATGTCTTTACATTTCCTGCATTACGTTACCCACGTGCTAGCTTGCTAAATTGTTAGCCTCTGTGGCTTCTAGACTCAGACAGTAACGATTATATTACCGTTGCTTAGCAGCGTTGTTCTTCACAACTTAACCACTTGAACGCAATGCATGACGTGTTCACGACTTCCCATCTCATAAACACAAGTTCACGAGTTGCATTTGAAGGCACCATTAGGCACAGATGTGCTTTCACCTAAATTCTAACGTCAGCATGTTAACTTGCTTACAGTGAGTACATTTTACCAGTCTGATGTTTGCCATTTAAGTTGTTGTTTTAAAATGTTAGACTGTTTACATTCACTTATTGGTACTAAAAACAATAGGCTACAGGTTAGGACTGAGTTGCTGGTCAAAGTTAGCAGCTATCTGGTGAACATGAAGGAGAATTCAACTGATATTTTTCACAGGAGTTGGTGTAATCACATCACAGAAATAAAATATTGGACTTCCATGCATCACATGGCCTGAGACACAACTCCAAAGGGATAGTGATTGGTTGGGTGTAATTGGGCAACAACTCATATCAACTTAAGGTCATACGTCCACAATATATCACTGTGTGCTTCTTCTGCTGCCCCCATTTGTCCAAGCATATTAATTCATACTTTAAGGATTTAAGGTGTCTTCAAATGAGAAAACAGTTGACGTTTTCTTTTTTAAAAAAAAAAAAAAGCTGATTGTGTGTGTGTCTCAGGACCCTAAAGCGGCCATTTTGAAAGTCAGGAAATTGTTGACTGTGCCTGCAATCCTGTAACTATAGCAAAGGATATTACAGTTGAAGCATATTTTGTATCAAGCCTTCTTTAACTTCTCAACCCAGTCCACTTTTAACTACCCAGAAAGCACTTCTCTCCCAGAGCGCAACGGGATGACGGCATGTGGGAAAAAGCTCCATCGGTCTGAAGTCTTAGCGGCTCTCAGCTTCGTTCTCACGGTTCAAAGTGTCGAAGAAGGAAAATCCAAAAAACTCCACTAAGGAGGCTGTCTGCCATTCCAGCTGGGCCTCGCCACACCACCCCAGCCTGCAGCCAATGACGGTGCTCCAATTTAACTGACTGGGCACAAGGATTTGTTTGTTTAAAACCACTAACCTACTTTTACAGCCATTGCAGAAGTCGGAGTCTTTACTGCGTGATTGCTGAGCTAATGCTGCACGTCTAGTCCAAAAAACGGGAAGAATTGTAAGGAAAAAAAATATTGGATAAGTAGCTGGTGGGGAAGCATGTGAGATGTGTGTTAAAAAGATAGAGTTTTCTGACTTTATCTGACCACCTTAAACGTACTTTGTAATGCATTTTTTTCTGTAGAGTCATAGTCATGTGTATCAAATATTTCTAAAGGTTGTGGACATGAGCTAGAGTGGCATTCATTCCCTTTAAAACCTATTGTCCTGCTTTTGTCCCTGGGGGACTTCTGACAGCATGATGAGCATTTAACAAGATATTTTTCCTGCTGAAAACACCAAAGCAGGACGAGAGACAAAATGACGAAAAACAGAGTGGGTTTCATTCCACAGCTAGAACGTATTCCACTGCTAGACATATCCAAAATATTTATGGACTGCAGCTGCAGTTTGGTTTTTCCGCTGACTTGCCAGGATTCAGGCAGCATGACCAAACACCCAACTAGTGACTATGTCAATAACAACAACATTTGCAGCCGTGATTAGTGTTCGGAGTAATAAAAACAGGATGGAAATGACTGTGATTTGGCTTGGGCCTACCACAGAAAGATTATTATTAATAACAGCACTAAAGTGTTGTGAAAATAGTGTATCTATGATACTGCAATAACACCAAGTAGGGTGAAGAGGAGTATGATTTAACAGTAGTAGCACTACTGTGCCAGAATCCCTTTTAATTTGTTCCCAATCAAAATAAATAAGATGGTTAAAAGCAGTCATCATCCAGAGGTGAACATCAGCATTTGGCCCAAAGATGAATTCCTTCTGAACACACCCAAACCATTCCTCTAGCTCTGTGTTGCATATAAAACAGCAAGCTGCGGCCCGCCCACTCTGAATCAGCAAATATACATCCTCGTTGGTACATATGGAGCATTATATAGGGCTTAAAGGTATACACTAAATCACCACAGTCACCATTTTAAGGCTTATAGTTTCATAATTTTACCACTAAATTGACCAACAAGCACATCTCATCAAAACTTATATTCCCAAGAGTCCTGAAATATTGCAGGCATTGTGTGTTAGGCGTTCAGGGTGGGGAACTACCGTCAGCCGCTGGCTGTTAGATTTTGGTTGTATGCACATTTTTAGCCCAGCTAGCCGTTCGGCTCTTGGCACTGCTATGTTGAGCTCTCGTCAGTTGGGCCACCTGGTAACTAACAGGGGTCGGGAAAATAAATCCTGTCCATACAGTGTGGCGATTGCTTTTGATGCCAGAATTGATATATTTACATCATTTATACCGAGGTAAAAGGAAGTTATCACTTTTATTGTGGTAGTCTAAGCAACGTAACTTCATATCTGTTCAATGCTACAAATGTAGTGCACCCATATACTCACATTTATGTTAAACGCATTCAAACGACCCCAATGAAGCTGAGCATGAATGTATAAAGAGAACGGAGTTGACCAGAGAGCTACAGACCACCTTGGAAAAGTTAGTGAGAAGTTAGCGAAAGTATACAGGTGTGACTATGTCCAGTTTTCAAAATAAGGTGTTAACTAAGGGAATTATATACTTAATACATATATAGAAATAAGACTGATTGGATTATATTATATATATACCAGCATAGAAAGCATTACATGTCCCTTATAAATTAAAAAGAAAATACCACTAATTTGGGTGGGAAATGTCTTTATTCTTTGATTTTTGGGTTGCTGGAAAAAAAAACATATAAATAATGCCTGACAATGACTGATGTATTTGACTTAAAATTATTTTAATATTACTAAATTACTGTACTAATTTAGATATTTTCCAACATATAAGTCTCTAGACTTTGTTTCACAGAACCATCTGAGAAGCTGTCACCAGTATAAATAGTACTTGACAGGTGATTGGATGAACCACATGTCAATCAAACTCTTGCTGAAGCCAGTCAGGAGAGGAGCAAACACATCTTTGCTGTCGAGAAAAGCCTTTGGTGCCATTCTTTGCTCTTCTTTCCATGAAGAGCTACTCTGATGCTATTGTGCCATCAATGCTAACCTCTTCAGGAGCCGCCATTGTTGATTAGAATGTCGCCAGATCTCTGTGTCGTGTCACACACCTAAGTCAAGCAAATGGTCGTTGCGCTGGCTTGCCAGACACAAATTCATTACTTGAAGCCTGCCAAGAAGGATTTTCGTGTGATACGTGGTCCTGCGATTCTCACAAGTTAATCTTAGCATGCAGCGGTTAGCCTTTACCTCAGTGCACCATTATGCATTGAATACAGCGTCACAGAGCCACTAGCATGGCTTTTTGACTTTATTTAGGCTACAGTTGTGGAGAAATCAGTTAATTGGTGTTGTGTGCCTCGTACAGCATACACCACAACACAGGGATATATGTTGTTAACTGCGGGTGGCAGGGTGTGGCTATGGCCCAAATGTTCCCACATTGTATTCAATCAACACATCATTTGTTTATCTTTTATTTGGAAGTGGGGCTACAGTGGGGGTGTAGTGGTTAGCACACTCGCCTCACAGCAAGAGGGTCGCAGGTTCGATTCCAGCTTGGAATGGAGTGGAGTTTGCATGTTCTCCCCGTGTAAGCGTAGTAGTAAGCGTTTTCGCCGGGTACTCCGGCTTCCTCCCACAGTCAAAAGACATGCTGTTTAGGTAAATTGATGACTCTAAATTGCCCGTAGGTGTGGATGTGAGCATGAATGGTTGTCTGTCTATATGTTGTCTGTCTCTATGTGCCCTGCGATGGACTGGCGACCTGTCCGGGGTGTACCCTGCCTTCACCCTATGCCAGCTGGGATCGGCTCCAGCCCCCCCGCGACCCCTAACGGGAAAAGCGGTTGATGGATGGATGGATGGGTTTGGAAGTGTTCGTGTTTTTTCATTCAACACCCTTGTTTCATTAGGTTTCATTCGGAAACCTTTGGTTTTGTGTCTTTCACCCTGTTTTTCATCCAACATGACCATCATCTACGTTAGCACTCACTAGTCTCAGAAAGGACCATCCTACATGTTCTGGGCATGACATGACATTATCTACCCAAGTCTGCATTAAATGCCTTGGGAGTTGACTTTACAAACCAACGCTGCATGATCTGTCTTTGTTATTGTGAAACTCGTGACCTTACAACATGGTGCCCAAAGTGTGTTTCTCATTCTTAATCAAATGGACCAATCCCAATTCAATCAGCTTTACCTTTACATCTATGCATTTTCTTTCCAGGTTAACATGACCAACCCTATCTGCAGACATGATGTTGATATTGCACAATTCTGCAACGCCCCGGCTCATACACATACATGAAATTCAACCTCTGCATTTAAGCTGCTATAAAGCCCACCTGGAGTTCGAATCACCTACACTATGGTTAAAGAATGACTCGTTCTACCCCCTGAGCCACAGTCTCCCCATGACCACATGTTAGCATTGTCATTGTGAGCACACTGACATTAGCATTTAGCTCAAAGCACCACCTTGCCCAAGTACAGCCTCACAGCCACTTACATGTTAATTATTCCTTCATTATCAACACACAGCTGGTTAAAGGTGCAGCGTGGATTTGGAGGCATCTAGTGATGTGGTTGCAGATTGCAACCGACTGAGTTCCCCTCTCTTTCCAAGACTGCAGTAACGTGGGCCACCATGTGCAAACTGTTGTAACGCTGTTCACCTCACTCAGAGGCCATCCTCATTACAATAACACTACTTCAAGTAACAGAAGTCAGACGGTGCCTGGTGGTACCATGGTATTGGACTCTGCTGCTCATGTTACCCCAGTTCCTCAAGCATGTCAGAGAACGACGGTGGCCTTCAGGCAACATAAAAACGCGTCAGCCTCTCTCTAGAGCCAGTTTTTGAGTGTTTGTCCATTCTGGGCTTCTGTAGAAATATTCCCTATGTAGATATAACGAGCTCAGTCTAAGGTAACGAAAACATGACTTTTATCTAGTAATTATACACAATTGAAAATACAGTTATGACTATTATACTCCATTTTTTCTAATAGATCCGCTAAATTTTACACACTATTCCTTTAAGGATTTACTTTTCACCTTGCTACATAAAAGGAAAACTACTGTCTAAATGGGTACTAAATAGAAGTCGGCCGATATGTTTGTTTTTTTTTTTTATGGCCGACGCCAATATTTTCTTTTTTCTTTAGACTTGGGACAGGCGATGGCCAATATATCACGCCAATCCCGATCAAGTAAACATTTATTGAACAACACTTATGGTCTTTTGTGTTTGCACAGTTTCTCCCAGCTAGCACGTTCTTCTTCTCACGCATGTTTGCAAACGTTAGCCCACTGGGCTACATCTACTGAAGTATGCCGGTAGAACGGCAATTTGACTGACGCAAGGGGCGCTGTCACAGATGTTCTACAGCAACAGCACTGGGCTGCCCGTAGATATGCCTGCTTGCTAACCGACTTAATATGCTGAGACATCTGTCAATGCCAATTTCGCAAAAATGGCCGACTGATTAATTGGTCTACATCTAGTGCTAAACCTTTATGATTTAATTCATATGCTACATTATCACCTCAATGTATTTCCTAGGAGACTGGGTTGACTCTACAGCAGTTATTACTGATTAAAACAGTTTCAACAAGAGATAAGTCACTAATACTTGACATCCTCTGTGGCCATAATATAAAAGCTCTCAGCCTTGTTTTTCCCTTGGTTCAGCCATAGTGCTCAGTCCATTCTGTTGTGTTACTCACTGTACATTAACGTTCTGCCTGTCCTTTTAGACATGACTTAAAAGGCTACTCCAACAGCCTCTTAAGAGAGCAAGACATTCATGCAGGTTGGAGTCTCGGTGACCGATGATTCACACTCTCCAAAAAGTAGTTATTTGAGCCTACACTTTGATGATGCCAGTACCCTGTATCCTCTATTGAAACCCCTTCTCACACAGCAGAGAGGCCAGAGAGTTCAAACCGTGTCTCATAAAACCAACTCAGGCCTGAGGGAGGGTTTTGAGGGGGTCTCTAATGAGCTTCCTCTCATTTGAAGTCCACCACCAATGTCTAAACCTTGTTAGTCACTAAACAGAGTGGGCACCAGAGCACGCACACCAGCAAACAATAGCATCTGACATTGAAAAAAAAAAAGAGAGAAGCTGTTTCCTTATTTGCAGCATGTGTCAGAGTTTACTGCTCAGCGTAAGCCAAATGCAGCCCTCCACATCTGGGGAGCAGTCCCATGTTTGTGTCCACTTTCTAATCTACTTAAAAGCCAGGAAAAAATGGCAATGATGGATACAGTAAAGATACTTAATCTGTCATAGGTGCAAGGCTGGGACGATTCACCAATTTCCAGAGTCAATACTATCATGGCACTTAGGTACCCATTCAATATGTATCGCAAAAGTATAGCGATTCTACATGTTTTGTGATTTTCTTTTAACACTAGGCCATAGGAAAAAGTTTAATCACTTCTAGGGACTTTTACTTTGGAAAATATCTAAATTACTACAGTAAAAATGTTTGTTTTTCAGCATGTATGTAGTCAGAGATGTCTTGAAGTCATTGTTAGGTATTATTAGTTAAATATTTTCCAGAAACCCAGAAATCTAAGACTAAAGACATTTCCCTAGAGGACATAACTTCCTTCTACCTTCACATAGACTCAAATTAAGCAAATATATTGATTCTGGCATTAAAAAAATCAATTTAAAAATAAAAAAAGAAACTTTGATAGATACTATAGGTGAATTAACTTTTTTCCCACCCCTACTAGGCACTAACCCCCCCCCCCCCCCCACACACACACACACACACACACAAAAACAAGCTTTTAAAGGTGCTGCGTGCAACATTTTGTTCACCAAATTAAGACCACATTTTCCATAAACGCTGTTGCTTCCTGTCCCTTCTTGTTTCCCCTCCTCATTCCTGGCAATGCTCCATTAATGCAAGGAGGAGAAGAGCTGATACAGCAATATCCAGGTTAGGTACTCTACACATAACCTAGGTAGGCAGAATAGTAGAGCTGTAGTCAAGTTCCTCATTGTTCACAATAAAGGTTACTGTAAACAAATTCTCCATTAGATTTGCCCCAGTGGCTTACAATGATGATTTATTTGATTAGGCTACAGTATCATAGTCATATGTATGAATGCAACAATCACTTAAAGATCTTTTTTCTGTGTTTTAGCCAACACTGAGTCACAGCATGGCACAGAGGATTATTCCTGTATGTCAAAAAACATAAGTTACTGCACTTGAATGTACAGTAAAGGTACTGCAAGAGAAGCAAGCACTCTGGAAGTTTCTCCTGCTTTTCTCTGACATTTTATTTTCTCCCCGGCTGAAGTCCAACGTTAAGATGTCACACAACCACAGCATTTTTCCTATGTGGGCGTACAGAGTGGAAATGAAAGAGTGAACGGTGAGCAGTCATTGAGCAAAGAAAAAAATTCCCTTTAGCATGAGTGGGAAATTAAAAGAACAGCCTCTCTGCCTGGGGCAGTTTTTGTTTTCTTAGGAGAATGACAAAATGATGTGCAAAGAAGCAGAGGGGGTTTAACTTGCCCAGAAAGAGAGAGATATCATTACTTGTTGCATCCAAATTGCAGTAACTCTTTTTGCTTAATCAGCAAACTGTACTCTGCAAGTCAGCCTCCTTAACAGCATCTCATGGGCATGCACAGATGCAGCCATGCTAATCAGCTAGTTTGCTAACCCAGCTAAACTTTTCTCTTATACTACATCACATTAGAAGCTGAATCTTTGGTACAATTCAGCTCATGTTTGGAGACATAAACTGTCCTCAATTACAGCACAATAAATCCAATAAAAGTAACAGTAACATGCAGGTGTTACCTTATTTTTGGTGTTTTACTAACTTATTTAATGTGTTTTGCTAGCTTATTTTTTGGTGTTTTGCTAGCTTATATACGGTGTTTTGTTAGCTTTATTTTGGTGTTTTACTAACTTATTTTATGTGTTTTGCTAGCTTATTTTTGGTGTTCTACTAGCTTATTTTTAGTGTGTTGCTAGCTTATTTTTGGTGTTTTGTTAGCTTTATTTTGGTATTTTACTAACTTAATTTTGGTGTTTTCCTAACTTAATTTTGGTGTTTTACTAGCTTATTTTTGGTGTTTTCTAGCTTATTTTTGGTGTTTTGCTAGCTTAATTCTGGTGTTTTACTAGCTTATTTATGGTGTTTTGTTAGCTTTATTTTGGCGTTTTACTACCTTATTTTTGGTGTTTTGCTAGCTTATTTTTGGTGATTGTTAGCTTATTGTTCGTGTTTTGTTAGCTTATTGTTCGTGTTTTATTAGCTAATTATTGTTGTGCTAGCTTCTATCACTCGCGAAACTGCTGTAGGCTAGCATCCCAGTTGTGTTCCCATTACGTCTTTATGAATGTCAAACACTTGTAAGGAGTTTCCACTTACTTATCAAGCACGAAATACAAGTCAAAAGCGCCCTGACAGGAGCTCTCCTCCTCCTCCTCGTCCTGCTGCTCCGGCTCGGCTCTTGCGGATGGAGAAGAAAGCAAAAATAATCCGAACAAAACCAGAACAAGACGCATGTTCAGCAGAAGTCTCGCCATAGTTTTTCCTCGGGCAAAAAAAAAAAAAGTTAATTCCTTTATGTATAAAAAGAGAAAAATAACAGCTTGAGTGTCCTCTTACATCCCAGAGACAGTCAGTTAAAGAGGCAGAGATGCAACAAAGAGCAAAGAAAGGATGCAGGCGATGCCTCCACGTCTCTTGTGTTGAGCTCAGTTTACAGTCATGGCCACCCACATACCGGTCAAACAGATGCTTTGTCTCTATGGGAAGGATTACAAAATAAAAGTCTCGGATGTTTCAGAATCCGCATGCAGTTAGCAAGAAAAAAAGTTTTACAAACAGCAATTACAGAAATCCAAACCCGCGTCAAGGGGAGAAGTGGATCAAATGAATGAGTGGTTCGTTAAAGAAATGGATAAAACTTTCCTGTCAAAGTGTCAAAAGTGGTCTGAAGCAGCCAAATGAAGCTGGGTAATGTAGAGCAGTGTTGGCGCTGGAGGAACTGGGAGCCCGGGGGACAGACTTGGCTGAAACGGGCCAGGTTTCATGTTTCAAACCGAGGAGGAGAGAGAAAGAGGAAAAATGGGTCAAGATCCCGTTTTGCGCCTCCCTCACATGGCAGACTGGCGCAGTTTGTGGGGAACCAGCGCAGGGCATGATGGGACGATAATTATGAAGTGTGTGCTGATGCCCTTTGTCACAAATCATACCACTTTAAAGCTGCAGTAAGCAGAAACGGAGCAATGGTCACTATATACGGACAGTGTTTGAGACAGGTAATCTGAAAAATCATGTTCCTCTGTGTCCTCCAATGCTCTTAATGGCATCTGCAAGATTTCACAGGCCAGAGGAAAACAGCCAATCAGAGCTGGAGCCTGCCGCATCTGAGCAGCTGTCAATCACTCACAAACTTTAATCAAACGGTGAAATTAGGCAGCGCTGATCAAATATGAATCAATATTCTGTTACTGTAATGACTATTTCTCTCCTCAAATGTTTTCAGAAACATCTTATAGTTACCGTTTAGCTGTAAAATGAGAAAATTTGTGACCCTGCAGCCAGAGATCAGTTGAGGAAATACCAAGCACCGCCCACCAGCCGGAGCACAGCCAATAGGAATCCTCTCTCTCTGTAATGACCTGTGATTGGCCAAAGTCTGATGCCACAGGTTAGATTTTTTAAAACCTGAAAACAGTCATGAGGAGGTGCAGATTTCTCGCAAAACACTATAATTACAATGTGCTGAAAGGTTAATATGGAAGTTTTTGCTTAGTGGTGCCAAAAACATTCTCCCTACTAAAGCTTTAAACCATTTGCATTTATGTTGTTTCGCAGCATTTTGTCCTCATTAATCACTATATGTTCGTGTACTTTCTCTGTGCTGCTGCTACCAGTTAATTACAGCAGCCGGGGCCATGAACAGCAACATCCTCTGTAATTACACTATCATAAACCAGAGGCTGTATAATGACAGCGTGCAAAATATATTTACAGGGTACAACAAACATATACATGTGTGTTTTGTTATTCATCAAACACATGGAGGCGATTCACACACTGTTAATCAATTGTGCAGTAGGTTGTGATATAGGTTGAAGTTGGGACGATATGGATAGATTGAATTAAAATAAATGTTTTTTAAAAGTTAAAGGTGTAGTGTGAAGGATCTGGTGGCATCTAGTGGCGAGGTTGCAAATTGCAATCAAATGAAACTTCTACCATGTGCCAGCCGTGTGGGAGAACTACGGTGGCCAACACGAAAATGTGAACACGTGCGTGGACCTGTCTAGATCCAGTGTATGGTTTGTCCATTCTGGGCTACTGTAGAAGAAGAAGAAGAAGAAGAAGATCTACCTTTATTAGTCCCACAATGGGGAAATTCAATTTACACTCTGTTTAACTCATACATGGTACATGCAGACCTGAAACACACATACATGCATTAATGGAGAGATGTCAGAGTGAGGGGGCTGCTCCTGACAAGCGCCCAGAGCAGTTGGGGGGTTTGGTGCCTTGCTCAGGGGCACCTCGGCAGTGCCCAAGAGGTAAACTGGCACCTCTCCAGCAACCAGTTCACACTCAGTTTTTGGTCCATGTCGGGACTTGAACCGGTGACCCTCCGGTTCCCAAGCCAACTCCCTACAGACTGAGCTACTGCCGCCCCATGGCAAACATGGCAGCCATCTCTGTGAAGAGGACCAGCTCCGTATATAGATGTAAACATAGATATAAACAGCTCATAGAAAGGTGACAAAAACAATTCTTACTTTTATGTGATTATAGACTAAAGACAACATACTTCATCATATTACACTCCATTTCTGCCAATAGATCCACAAAATATTACACACTGTTCCTTTAAGCAATCCGGCCAACAACTATGATAGTACTGTAGTCTAATTACTTTGTTTATTGAGACAGCCCTTTAGACACTAATTAATGGTTTGGAATAGCCTATTTGCAGATCACTTGTGTTTTAATCCCACAAAACTCTAAACTACTTCATCAAATTATGTGACATATAAAATTTACAAATATTATTTACATGTGTGTCCTCTGAACCATCATCTCTGTGAGATCTGCTGTGTGGCAATTTGTGATATGTTGTGAAGTTTTGGAACATACATGTACCTGCATCTGCTTTAAGTTATAAATGGAATATAATATGTATAAAAGTATGTTTTCTTTCGTGTATTATCACTTGAAAATGTGAATCGTTGTGTTTTTGTCACTGTAGAATGAGCCGTGTATAGCTACATACGGATACCTGTAAACAGAGCGGCCACCATGTTTTGTACAGTAGCCCAGAATGGACAAACCAAACACTGGCTCTGCGTCGGCCACCATAGTTCTCTATACGCTTGGCACACACCAGAAGTTTCAGATTGTTGCAATCAGCAACCTCACTGTCAAATCCCGCCAAATCTTACAGACTGCACCGTTAAGATTTTCATAAATTCAAACCCTTATGGTCATCATTTTTTCAGCAATAGATAAGATAAGATAAGATATCCACCATTCTGTCTCAGGATTCAAATTGTCTTCATACGCAGGAGGTTATTTGCATTATTTATTTTGGCATTTTTTCACTAAAATCAGATATTATGATACACAAACAACAAGAAAAAACTAGTTCCTTAGCTACAGCTGCTAAGGTTTCCTCCTCCAGAGCCACTCTTTCTGGGAAATATCTGTATTGTGAAATTTAATCTGCTGTCCTGTCACATCTACACAAACCAGGCAGACAAACATTCCCAGATTCCTAAAAACTCGGCAGCAGCCTGACTTCTTCACACGGTCCCTCCCGTCATGGAGCTTTAATCTTTAGACCCCCCCATTACCTTCAACACACAAACACTGTCTACACCCGTTAACCCTTTGGCCTCTGTTTAAAGTCTCAACGCATGTTGATGTGCGCTGACTTTCCCTGCCTTCTGATCCTTGTGGTTTACAAATAACAGTCTAGTGCTCCTCTATCTCACACCCACTATCTTCATATCCACTTACAGTAGCCTATATACCACTTACAGTACACACATACAAGTCATGTATACTAAAAGGGTCCAGTCCTCTTCAAATAACCAGGAGAAATTATTTTGTGGTAAGACTACCACCTAATTATCTATACAGTATGTCCAGTGGGGGTGAGGATGCAGGCAGGAGATTTGCTGGCGAGTCCAGATTTCTCTCTTTGATTCACCACTTCCTGTGGTGCAGACTTTCCACCATACTGACAACAGAGTATGCACAGCATGGTTACAGCTTTACTTTATGATTCAGTGTGACAAGCTGGGTTTGTTTTGTCTTTTCTGGGAGATTTCTGTGCAAAATAACTCGGGCTTCTTCACTAGCCGTAACAGAGAAGCCCACAAAAAAGAGGCCAACCTCTGTCTTATTAATCAGTAATATGCAACACGATTCAGCGCTGTATATGTCACACAACAAGAAAATAAAAAGAAATTAAATTATGGAGGCTACTTAGATTAAAAGGGGGTAATGTTTGCCTCACTGTACCAGTTGCTGCATTTGAGCACTGTATTTTAATTAGGGCTGTCAACTGATTAAAATATTGATAACACTTCATTTTACAGGTCGGCAAATTTCATGGTGATTAGGGGATAAATAGCAAGTAACCTATTTGAAATTTCTTTGGAATTACTGCCAAATTACCTCAACGTTTACCTCAAAATGTATCAAAAATTACTTTAATATAAACATTATTTAATAATAATAATTATTAAATAATTCATTTCCAGGAAAAGTAACACACAAAAAACACAAAGTCAATTGATGTGCTATATTTCCATGTCTGCTGTTAAATAGATCATAATGAGCAAATAACTTAGTTGAAATTTAATTTAAAAGCTCCCATAATCATGACATTAGCTACCAGGTTACATTTGTGTAAACAGTAAGTCACATTAGTGAGATGTGTGCCTGATCAGAAGTGTCTTCTCTTAGTTTCCCACCTCTGATGAAGAGCAGCACACAGCCGCTTCTCAAGCCTAAGGGGCCCTATTTAAACCGTTATATGCTATTTAAGCATATGATTATTAAATAACATTTATAATAAAGTAATTTCTGATACATTTTCAGGTAAATAATGGGGTAATTTGGCAGTAATTTCAAAGAAATTTCAAATAGGTCACTTTTAATATCAATAATTATCACCTAATTACCCTGAATTACCACAAAATAAAACGTTACCTACAGTAAATATTTAATCGCACATGATCGTCCATGATTAATCACAGTTACTTGCAAATTAATCACACATTTTTTTATGTGGAAAATGTACCTTAAAAGGAGCTTTGTCAAGCATTAAACACTTATCAATGTGAGAGCGGACAAATATGCTGCTTTATGCAAATGTATGTATATATTTATGACTGGAAATCAATCAACATCAATCTCACAGGTACTGCATTTTGCCCTAAACTGCATGTGATTATCATAAAGTGGGCATGTCTGTAAAGAGGAGACTACCCATAGAACCTATTTTCACTCACATATCTGAAGGTCAGAGGTCAAGGGACCCCTTTGAACATGGCCATGACAGTTTATCCTCGACAAAATTTAGCACAACTTTGTAGTATACAAGCTAGTATGACATGGTTGGTACCAGTCCTTTGTTTTTCTAGTTTCATATAATACTTGTATCTTCACTCTAGCTTTAAAGCCCACTACAAGCGCGGAAGATTGATTGTGTTAATGCATCAAAGAACTTAGTGGTGTTAAAACAAATTTGCATTAACACATTTGTATCAAGTTCACTTTGACAGCTCCAGTTTTATTATACTCCTAAAATTTCAGTCACACGTTCATCAGGGCAGATTAGTATAAAACTTTATGTTTCCACTCTGGCGGTTTTTGCTGCTCACAGAAAAGAGTCAAAGGAAAGAAAACTAGATGCACACATTATGATGTGGGAGTTTCATAAAAACATTTTGACTGAGATACTAAGTCAAATTAACAAGCAAGCCTGGGACATGTAATGTCCGAATCCTCCGAGCCCTCTGCTGTGGCGTCAGGGTCATCCTGGGTCTGTCAGTGGGGGGAACAGCGTTTAGAATAAGGCTGACTGGCCGAATGACCACAAACACAGCTCTCCCTGTGAAATTCCTCCGTCAATAGGGGCTTTTTCCAGGCCCGGTGCACCACAACCCTCCCGAGACCCTGTGTTTGCAGAGACCGAGAGCGAGAAAGAGACAGAGTTGGGCTGCTTGAAAAGTTCCCTGTTCATGTACTGAGATGATGATATTAGTTATTACAAGATATGCACAACAACAGTAACAGTGGACGGTATTCTCACAGTACAGCACCAGTAAAGAAATACCTCTAATGGATATTTAATATGACAAAATACTGAGTAAACCTGAGCACAGTGGACCCATTTTCTACTCTTCTAGCTGCAGCCTTTCCCTGCCTTCCAGACAGGAAATGATGGATTTTACAGCTCTGGTGTGTTTGTTATAAACAGAGGGAAAACTTAATTATCAATTAACCACAGACGCTCACTGCAGTTCAGCAGAAGATGTAATTCTGTAGGTGGAGAGAGCGCCACCTATAAAAACATGAAGAGAAAACTCTAGAAATCCTACCAAAAAGAAGTTTATTCAAGTATGCTATAAGGATACTTCTTTTAATCCTAAGATAAGAGAGTGTACTTTCAGTTTGTTTTTCATGTACTTATCAGGGATATACTTGGCTTATGCTGACAAGTATACAGAAAAGTGTAAGTACACTTGGCTCATATTGACAAGTATGCAGAAAAGTGTAAGAATACTTGGCTCATACTGACAAATATACAGAAACGTCTAAGTATACTTGGTTTATAGGCCTACAGAAAGGTATAATTGGTTTATACTGACAAGTATACAGAAAATTCAAAGTATACTTGGCTCATACTGACAAGTACGCAGAAAAGTGTAAGTACACTTCGCTCATATTGACAAGTATGCAGAAAAGTGTAAGTATACTTGGCTCATACTGATAAGTATAAAGAAATGTCAAAGTATACTTGGCTTAAACTGGCAAGTACACAGAAAAATCAATGTATACTTGGCTCACACTGACAAAAATACAGAAAAGTAAGTATACTTGGCTCATACTGACAAGTATACAGAAATATCAAAGTATACTTGGCTCATACTGACAAATATACAGAAAAGTGTAAGTATACTTGGCTCATACTGACAAGTATACAGAAAGGTCTAAGTATACTTGGCTTATAGGCCTACAGAAAGGTATAACTGGCTTATACTGACAAGTATGCAGAAAAGTCAAAGTATACTTGGCTTTTACAGGCAAGTACACAGAAAAATCAAAGCATACTTTGAGACTTATTGAAAAATATGCAGAAAAGTGTAAGTATACTTGGCTCATACTGACAAATATACAGAAAAATCAAAGTATACTTGGCTCATACTGACAAATATGCAGAAAAGTATAAGTATATTTGGCTCATACTGACAAATATACAGAAAAATCTAAGTATACTTGGCTCATACTGACAAATATGCAGAAAAGTATAAGTATACTTGGCTCATACTGACAAATATACAGAAAAATCAAAGTATACTTGGCTCATACTGACAAATATGCAGAAAAGTATAAGTATATTTGGCTCATACTGGCAAATATACAGAAAAATCTAAGTATACTTGGCTCATACTGACAAATGTGCAGAAAAATCTAAGTATACTTGGCTCATACTGACAAATATGCAGAAAAGTATAAGTATATTTGGCTCATACTGACAAATATGCAGAAAAGTATAAGCATACTTGGCTTATACAGGCAAGTACACAGAAAAATCAAAGTATACTTGGCTCATACTGACAAATATGCAGAAAAGTATAAGCATACTTGGCTTATACAGGCAAGTACACAGAAAGGTCTAAGTATAATTGGCTTATAGGCCTACTTGTTCTTAATCTTTTGACTGAGCTATACTTGAGAAAAGTATAAGTAAGTATTCTTGCCCTATAGGCCTACAGAAAGGTATACTTGGCTTGTAGTTGTGCTCACTTTTTGAAAGAGTAGCCTATTAGTGTAGAGACAGTCCCATTGCCTTCCCACTGATGTTGTTTAATTGACAAGTAGCTTCTGGGCAATGCAGTGCTGAAACATTACAGAGTAAAACTAATGTGGGTAACAGTGAGTAACGAGTAACACATGCAGCCCACTGCTCCCAGCCTATTTATATGTCCATAAAGCCACCTTTGATTGCAACGACCATGTCCACACTCTTATTTTGATGGTGTCAAAATGCATTTTGAGAAATGTAGGAGCAGCTCATGTGCTATAATTCACTTCTTAAGCCCTAAAGTGAAGACACAAAACTTTGTCTTTGTGGGAAAAAAATAAATACTTTGTCATGGTCTACATTTTCACCTCCTCAGGTTGGGCTGACGCTACTTTCAAGGAGCACACATACTGTAAACCATCTGATTCATGCCTGAATATGTTGGAGGCTAAAACACTTGAGTCTGTTCTATACTGAAAAGCTGCCTTAAATCACACCACATCACTTACACAAGAGCAGAGCACCATCTGGTGGTCAAAATAAATATCTTATGGATGCATGGGGACTTGCTGTAGAGTAAAGCCAACCAAGTCAGATTTTTGCCACTTTAAGTTTGATTCTTGCTTTATTCAGGAAGTCAAGTAAAGTCAAAGCTTATTATAGCTCAATATCACAAAATAAAGGGCTGTACATATAATTAAAAACAGCAATGTGCAACATTTGTAAAACACACAACAATTATACTGTATATAAATGATATAAACTGCTTTACTTTAGGCTAACCGGAGAAAAGTGTATTGCAATAATCAAGTCTTGAATCTTGAATCTTGGCAATGTTTCATAAGTGGAAGTATGCAGTCTTAGTAAAATTGCTGATATGATCTTCAAAGGAGAGATTGGGAGCAAATAGGACACCAATATTTGTAATACAAGAGCGTTATGAAATTGTGAAACCAGCTATTTGTAGAGTGAGAGCACAGAATTTATTTCTAATCTAATTTCTCACCAAGATTTAGCCTTTCAGTTTTTTTCAGCATTTAAAAGGAGGAAGAAGAAGAACTAGTAACCTTTTTTTCACACAAAATTTTATTCAGCAGTTTAAAAACATGATTGAAAAGGAAATCAGCATATGAATGAACACACTGTGTTGTGGGTGTCATTCATTATCAAGAAATGTCCATGTCATGACTAAATATACACACATATTATGAAAAACATATTCGAGATCCCTCTTTAGTGAGTGCTCTATGGCTGCAGCACCTTCTGGGGAGAGAAGAAGATGTATGGAGTGATATTATGGCTTTTATAACCAGCTTACTAACCAACTTCAAATGCAATTCAGTTCCAGCAGTGTACCGTTCAAGGTCAAGTCTTAGGTGTGTTCAGATGTGTAGAAATGTGCAAGATTCTAATGAGTGCAGGTCAATAATTATGGCATTTTGATTGGTGTCTTTTTGCATTGCGAAACACTGTGGAAGACACTGGATTATTAAAACTGATGTATGAGTATGTGTAGAGTGAATGGATGTACAGTGACTGAGGAAGATGTGAGAAAAGCTCTGCAAAAAGCCAGCAAGTGGGTTTTGATTAAGTTTTTTTGAGGGGGTCAAAATCTTAGAGCTGTTTCCTGTTTCATATGTTGATGTCTCCTCCAGGACGCCTGAAATTTGACTTGAGCGATACTTTCACCAACTCTTCTAGCCCTAAATAACGTGGGTAAATTTCTTCCTTCAGTCTTTAACGCAAATTCGTTTTAACGTCACTAATATCTTTAAGGCAACTGATATTTTAGAGGCTGTGGCTGGCTCAGTTTTAAAGCTCCACTGAAGATACTGGCATCATACGAAACTAGAAAACCTAGTGGAAGCACCAAGTTTAGCCATGTTAGCTTGTCGTGAAGGAGGTTAAATAACTCTCCAAACTTGCGCTAAATTTTGGAAAAACTGGCATGACCTTTCTCAGAGGGGTCCCTTGACCTCTGACCTCCAGATATGTGAATGTAAATGGGTTCTATGGGTACCCACGAGTCTCCCCTTTACAAACATCCCCACTTTGTGATAATCACATGCAGTTTGTTGCCTGTTGGCCTTCAGTTTGCGATGTTATGATTTGAGCACATTTTTCATACTAAATACAGTACTTGTGAGGGTTTCTAGACAATATATATAAGTTAATTGATTTACAACAATAAATATATACATACATTTGCATAAAGCAGCATATTTGCCCACTCCCATGTTGATAAGAGAATTAAATATTTGACAAATCTCCCTTTAAGGCACATTTTGAACAGATAAAGAATGTATGATTATGGACAGTCATGGAAAATCATGCGATTAATTGCGAATAAATATTTCAATCAACTGAAATGAGAGGTGTAACATGCCAGTTGGCTTATACAATAACTTAGAAAAGGAAAAACATAACTGAGGTTGACTTGCTGGAGACACACGGGAGTGAAATTCAGTAAGGTAAGAAAGCAGCTTAAGGAAAAAACATGTTTTCTTCTCTGCTGTGGTTTCTGTCCCTTTATATTCACTGTTAACAGGAGGTTTTATAAGGGGACCTCCACTACATCTAAAGAGAAGTGATGGAGAATGGAGGCTACTTCAGATGATATCTTAGAGATAAACCTTTGGTGGGGTTAGAAGAACGTCTTGTCCACCAAATAAAGCCCAGGCTGCTGTGATTGGTCAGCCGAACCAAACCCTCCAGCTCCAGCTCTGCACTAACTAGCTTTGTTTGAGGTTGTGCCAAACTAGCTGCAGGGACGGTGTTATGTAGATGTGTTACTGTGATGATGTGACTTCAAGAAAGGTGTTCCAGGTAGTTCAGGAGCAGTGTTGATATGGAGGAGAGTAAAGCCTGGTTTAGGGTCGCAGCACCGGCAGAAAATAATGTCATCACGGCTTACATGTTGTGCGGGAAGGCTCTGCAAGTTGTTGCGGTGCTTGGTTGTGCACCTCTGAATTATTGGAGCTACGTGCCAACTGGTTGCACAGTTTCGTCATTAAATACTTGGAAAGAAATAGGCAACATACTGGGGAAAGAAGAGGCTTTCTGCTGCAGCCTGTGAAAGAATACGAGCGACCGTTTTGTAAAAGCAAAAAGTGATTTTGCCTTGGAGGTAAGTGACACTAATAATTACAGTACACAAATACAATGTTTGGCAGTACACCGGTGCCTACTTTCCTTTCTGGTAACACTCGCTGACTTCTTGCTTATCTGCAGAATATTTTGTTTGTACGCCACCTGGTATTTCAGAGCATATTGCAACGAGAGAGCAGCGCTGAGCCACAGCCAGCAGACAGGAAGCTTGCATTCATTCAAAGTCCGCCAACTCGGCACCTCCCTGCAGGATTATACAGAGTTAGTTGTGTGTTTATTTGTGCTTTACAACATAACCACTGGGAAACAATAAAAAAATAATGTTTTATTTCTAAAATTGTTGCTTTGTTCTCACTAACGCCGTTCCCTCTCTTCAGTCACTCAATGCCTCGCTTGACCATCGCTGCTCTCTCTCTCTCTCCCTCTCGGCTTGTTGAACTGTGGAGGCAGGGTCAACTTTGAATGCTGTGTTTACTAACAGCATATATAGATATTACACCCTTACACCTTTTCACTTACAGGAGACGCCGTCGATAAAGTTGTCAACAGCGCTCGTCCCCACCCCGAGGCTCAATGACGCCCTAACCTGAGACATGTACGGCAGAATGCTGAATGGACGACGGGGCGAGAAAAGTTTGTGTAGGTATTTTTAATGTTTAGATATTTACTCCGTGAAAGACGGGAGCCCGTCTGAAGACGACAGCTCGGAATACAATGCAAAAGTGACAAACATGAACATTTGAAAACAGTCGACAGCTGATTATCTGACATCAGTTTATAGCAGACTTGCGCCTGGAGATTGACATTTCCATAACAATACTCATTAGCTGGTGCTCTATGAAATCTGTCTCTAGAGTCAATCTAGAGTCAAATCTGTGAAATCTGTCTCTAGAGTCAAGAGAACAAAATGATATGAGGTCTATTGTATTGCACATACAGAGAAAAAGGCTTATTCAAGTTTGCGTACAATGATTAAGAAATATCCCTAGAGGAACCATTGGTAAAAGGAAAGCAAAAAAAAAAAAAGTCCTGGATATGACAAAAAACGGTGATTGTGATTAGCTTCAATGCTGAAACTGGATAGAAAAGAGACACAAAATGTATTGAAAATAAAACATTGTCTTGATGTGGTGAGCTGTGGCTCGGTTTAATTTCATCCCTCCACGATCATACTGCATTGTGTGACAGGAGCGCTTCAGTCTAGCCGGCATCCGAAATCACATACTCTGTACTACAATATTTGTACTGTTGTTAACACACTTTTGAGTGAATTAACAGCAGTATGTATCTCTTCGGACGCACTGAGCTGTAATTTATGTCGTCACTTCCTGAGAGCCTCCTTGTCATTTGGAGACGTGTAACCATGGTAACCTGTGCCAGCCTCATGTGGCCAAAACGACAATTTGTAAGAATCAAAGCCTGAAGTAACTTAAAATACACATTACTCCTAGCAAAGTGAAATTTTACCATTAAAGTGTTACTGATTACAGAGCGGTCGGTCAACTTCTGTTATGAACGTTGTCATCATTGCCTCATTGCATTATGGGCTATTTATGCAGCCGTGGTGTACAACTAGTTTCATACTAAGGTTTCAGACATACTAATATATCTTGCATATGATTCTCCCATGGCGAGGACAGTACAGGATACATTCACAGAGCAGGTATCGATTCTCAGCCCTGAATAGCTATTCATAGCTGTAACCCAAATCTGACACCAGCATGACCTGGAAGTGACAGTCATGTAAAGAGTAGAGATTTTTGTATCTTATCTACTCTCTTCCTGGGATGGAGTACATGTGGTTTGACATTTCTAGTAGGTACCTTCAAGTTGTGCAATTTCAAAAATTTTAAAAAGGTTCACAAATAGACTGCTACAGAAATGAATCCTAAAACATGGAAATGAGTTAGCATTTTAGCACTTCCGGTTCCCTCATCTGGAAGCCGATGGGTTTTTGCTTAGATGCTTGAAATAAGGTCTGTCATTAACTAGGGATGGGAACGAGTTTGGGTGAAAAACCAAACCGCTTGGTTCGCTGGTCACGGTTCGGTTCGTGTATGTATCGTTCGGTTCATTTGAAATAGGTTATGAGGCCGATTGTGTATTTTTTTTTTTTGTCGCGTTTATTATCACACTAGAAATTAAGGCCTATGGAAAGATGCTGGGGCACGGTGGACAGGGGTATGAGGTATAACACATGCGCAGTGTAACTGAAGCTGAGGTTGTGTGTTGTGATTGGCTCAGTTTTGGCGAGAGCGGACCAGATTTTACTGCGCAGGTCACTCAACCACCGCCACTATGTTTACTATGTTTACATTACCACAACTATTAACTTGCCATCGCATGTTAGCTCACCAGCTAACAGCGAATAGTAAACATGTAAGTAAATGACTTTAGCTCCTTCTAGTCAGCAGTGTTCAGTGTTTGTGTTCTGGGAGCTTATTGTGAAGCAGTGATGAGCTGTTATTGGCAAGGGTCCGAACTACAGAGCCTCCCTGTTATTAATATATTATCCTCATAAAGTTTAGGAGCAACGTAACCCTCAGCTACACCAGCTGAAACTAAATCAGGCAGTAGGTTCTGTAGTCTGACTGTTTAGGTTAGTTTGTCATGTATCTTAGTAGTAAACTCATCAGCTGGCTGAGACAAAGCAGCTCCTCCTCTCTACCAGCAGGATCTGTAGTGGTTAACATCAGCAGAGGGAGGACAGGAGGACAGGAGGATAGAGGACAGGAGGACAGGAGGAAGGACTGATACTGACTGATGTTTGTGTTCTTCAGTCTTTATAAACTTCACTCAGGAATATGGTTTATTTTAACATGTCAGTGAGATATTAATGAGTTTCTATGGTGACTTTGCTGTTGTAAACATTACTGTTGCTGCTCTTGAAACAACACGTGTCCCAGTTGTATTTAAATATTCAAAACAACCAGGCTGACATAAGTATAGCTAATAGACTACTACTATAGCTAATATGCACACTTCAATATTTGTTTATTTATCACAAGTCATATCATCACTGCAATATTGAGCAGTGTTTTTGCACATGGCAGATTTTCCTCATATGGTGCTGCCTAGTTTATGTTACGGTTGTTTAAAAAGCTCTAGTGCTGCTGACCTGATGCTGACCTTTTTGTTGATGATTTGTTTTTATTTATTAATTCTTTTTAAATAACACATCTGCACTTTTCTTTTAGATCAGAAGTCCAGATGAGACAATGAAGAAGTGTTTCGTTCCTGATGTTAGTCTGCTGTTGTGAAGCCAAGCAGCTGTTGACTTATTTTGCCAAATAAATGAAATGCATGTTTAAACTTGGCCTCCTTGCTGTACCATAAATGTACCGAACCGAAAACCGTGACCCGAACCGTGAATTTTATGAACCATCCCATCCCTACTATTAACACATGCTAATGAGATTTTGTTCTAGGATATATAAGATACATCAATACTTATCCCACTCGTGTATTATGAAGCCTTACGTGTCCTAAAAAACGAGGTTGCTAACATTTCATCTATAGGCTAACGTTGGCTTTTTACTTCTGCCGATTGCATTCACACTTCAAAAATCACAAAAGTGGTGTTCATTTGTCAAGATTACCTTACTGAACAAATCGTGAAAGTATCATAAACTTGAGTTTAAACCACAGAGTTTACTTTCTATGATAATCCAAACCCCAGAAAAAAAAATCCCATTGGCTTGTGGTTGAGGGAACCAGGGCGATGCTAACTTCCTGTTTGGCCTACAAAAATCAGTCATCCCTGCACCACAATAAAGGTCAATAGATATAAAAATTCAAGTGTCTAATATTTATAAAATGAAACAAGTCAAATTCTGTCATTTTGCAGACAAAAGTTGCTCAAGTTGGATTCATACAAGCACCAAAATTCAAGCTGAAAAACTGAAGTTGGAACATTCAGGCTACCAAAGATAAGTAATGGAGTCTGAATGGAAGCGATCGAACCTCAAGCCCGTCAGGTTACATTCTGTCAGTCATGTGAGTCAAGTTCAGATGAGCGACTATAAACCCTGGACACTTGAATTTTCTATCTGGACCTCTGAAATCTCAAAACTCAAATTACTAAAAGTTTTAAACAGTTGCATTACATTTGTGATCTGTTGCGAGTCACGTTGCTTTACACTTCTCAGAGAAGGTCTCAGGTTCGTTTCAGAGTTCAGATAAATGTCTGAAGCATGCTGCTGGATATTATTTCTTACATATGATCCATGGGAGCAAGAAACCAAATGCACCACCGGCTGTGGGATTTGTTTGATGTTCACAGTGCTCAGACAAAAATCTGATATGTCACATGTGATGGGAGAAATATCTAAACTGTGCAATTTGAGCTGCAGTGTGAATGTAGCCACAAACAGACTGTCGGGCCTAATGGGAACTCCAGCTGAGAGCTGCCAGCATAAATTCAAGGCAATTTAGTTTGTGGCTGACATGTTTCTGTCCTCTGGCAGCCACTGTGGTTGGTGACAAAGCTGGAGGAACAATTTCAAACAATTATCTTTGCTGTACAACAAAGATCAGTCAGAGTCTATATACAGGCTAAAGGCAAGCGCTCAGTGTCTAACTGAGAAACAGGCAAAATGGCTTGTTCAGAGACTGCATGTTTTTCAACGTTAATCTTGATCTATTATTTCATTTTTACTTTATCTACCATGTGTCACACTGAGCCACTTCCGTACCAGAAGAACTCACTTGACAGCTATTAAAAAACAAACAAAAAAAACAAACAATAAAAGTTGTTCATTTCAAAGTTTCTGCTCAAGCAAGCGAACAGTTCGGAGAGTGGTTACAAGCGGTCGCTCCCTTTGCCCTCCAGACCAAACAAAAAGTCGAATGCAGTGGTACAGAGCTCACAGTATCCTGTCAATTGAAAAGTAACAGAAGCGAAAAGATACATTATTTATGAAATAAAGAAAAGGTGCTGCTACTTTTAACGCTTTCAAATCAAATCATGTCAAATTTGGTGTCCCTTTAAAGGAGCAGGGATTTAGTGGCATCTAGAGGCGAGGTTGTAGATCGCAACCAACTGATTACACCTCTGCTCACCCCTCATTTCTAAGCGTGTCGCAGTACTGTAGAGGCCTTCAGGTTAACGGAAAAATTTAAAAGGCTCCCTCTAGTGTCTGGTTTGTCTGTTCTGGGCTACTGTAGAAACATGGCGGACTCGTGAAGAGGACCCGCTTCCTATGTAGGTATGAAGGGCTCATTCTGAGCTAACGCAAACACAACGATTCTGAGTTTCAGGTAGAGCTTTACTGATTAGTCGACTAGTCGATTGACAGAAAAATAAAAATTTTGATAATCAATTAATTGGTAATTTTTATGCAAAAATGGCAGAAAATGCTGTTTTCAGCCTCTTGAAATTTACCGGCTTTTCTCTGTTTTGGTATCATATTAAACAAAACAGCACATTTAAATAGATCACCTCGGACTTTGAGAAACTGGGATGGACATTTTTTCACATTTTATAGACCAAACAGTTAATCGGCAGATTAATCAATAATGAACATGATCGTTAGTGGCAGCCCTAGTTTCATAGTTATGAAACTATGTAGATATGAAGGGCTCATTCTACGCTAACAAAAACATACCGATTCTTAGTTTCAGGTAGAGCTGCAACGATTAGTTGACTAGTCAATTGACAGAAAAATAAACAGCAACTTTTTGATAATCGATTAATCGTTCATTTTTCAAGCAAAAATGGCAGAAAA
Source organism: Pterois miles (assembly GCA_947000775.1). Taxonomy (NCBI): domain Eukaryota; kingdom Metazoa; phylum Chordata; class Actinopteri; order Perciformes; family Scorpaenidae; genus Pterois; species Pterois miles. The sequence goes on along the minus strand of CAMQGK010000246.1, from coordinate 97,485 downwards.
TTATGTTTTCAATGTCTCAAATATGGAGTTTTCCTGCTTTTCTCTGTTTCATATTTCTGACATTTTATAGACCAAGCAATTAATCAAGCAGATTAATCGATAATAAAAATAATAGTTAGTTGCAGCCCTAGTTTCATAGTTATGAAACTATGTAGATATGAAGGGCTCGTTCTAAGCTAAAGAAAACAATGATTTTTAGTTCCAGTTAGAGCTGCAACGATTAGTCGACTAGTCAATCAACAGAAAAATAACCACCAAATATATGGTTATTCGATTAATAGCTCACTTTTCATGCAAAAATGACGATGTTAATCTGTTTTTTTTTATTAAGCTGAATATCTTTGGGTTTTGGACTGACAAAACAACACACTTTAATACATCACTTTGGATTCTGAGAAACTAGAATGGACATTTTTTCATATTTTCTGATATTTCATAGACCAAACATTTATTCGATTCATCTAGAAAACAATAATCAGATAATCGATAATGAAAATAAAAGTTAGTTGCAGCCCTTGTTTCATAGTTATAAATATTATATTCCATTTCTGCCAAGTGATTCCCCTAAATCCTACACACTGGACCTTTACACAACATTTGATATTAACGCTGAAACAAATTATCTCCTGTTCGAGTCGCTGGTTCAACACTGGAAGCGTCCGTTCTTTGTGGCCCTCGGCTCACTGTTTTGGTTCCCCACTCCATAGACTCATATTTGCTCTCACCAACCCCACATATACAACGTGTAGGTGGTCGAACCCACACACACCGTCTATATGCTGACATACGAAGTCAACCATCGAGCTAACAAATGTGACCAATTTTCCTTGGACCACATCGAGCATAAAATGCGAATGAATACGAGGTTTACATTCATCGGGTTGTGGGAAAAACGACAACAAGCCCTAAGCAACTAGAATGAAGTGCAGGATTGTTTTGCTGCTCCGGAGGGTCATTAAGTGGTCAATAATGCAGCTTTTAAGACCATCATTTCTGCATGGGAATATCTCTTTCCCTGGATAATATATGAAACGACTGACTGCAAAGCTATGACCAGGGAAACAGTCTCGTCTCTATGAGCTACGTTAAACTGAAATGTTTCACAAAATACGCATTTCCTTTGCCACACACACACACACACACACACACACACACACACACACACACACACACACACACACACACACACACGCACACACACACGCACACACACACGCACACACACACGCACACACACACGCACACACACACACACACACACGTTTCATCTGCAAGATTCATGAAACCATTAAAAACGGCAGCAGTCATCGCTTGGATTGATCGAAGAGTTCCTGAATCTAAAAAAATACAGAAGGCAGAGCCTAGCGGTAAAACTAGCGTCTTTCTGGACATTAACCCCTTTTTTTTGTTTTGTCTTGTACAAGGCACACAAACTACCACAAAAGTATAGTAATCATCTTCAAAATGTGCAAAAAAAGCTCAGTTTACATTATTTCCCCAATAAAAGAAAGGAGGAAAAAAAAAGAAATAAATGTTTAGTATCTCACTCTCTGCCTCTCTGGAAAAAAAAAAGGTTTGCAGTGCAGAGTCCACAGGCGTCATAGTAGAAATGTGCTTTAAAACCAACACCTCTGCATTTCTTCCATTGGCACTTAGTTAGCATCAGTACAGATAAAAACGGCAGAGTCTGCATGTGCAGCACGATGTGCACATTTTTGTATGTGGTTGAACGGTTGCATGACAATTTCTGCTTTTAATTCAAGATGGTTCAAAGAGCCAAGTGGACGAGGATCTCCAGAGTTGATGTGGAGACTGGATTCACTTAAAGAACAATCCCCCCCTCCCCCCAAAAAATACAACGACACATGGTAGATGAAAGAAAGCAGCACTTTTGGGTTTCTCCCTCGTGTTTTTGCTCCAGAGTAGCTCTTCCACAGTATGATTTCATTTCAACAAACAGTAGCTGTTTTCAAAAAAGCATAAGTGATCCAGCAATAGGGGAAAACACCTCTGGTCCGTAAGTGTCTGCTGCCACACCTCACCATCTACCCTCTGTGTCCTCAGTCATTCAGGCCCAGGCGACGAGGCGGTGGTGGTGGTGGTGGTGGTGGTGGTGGGTGACAGCTTGGGGGCTCGGAGGGCCTGCGGGTTGACGATGACCTGGATGACAAAGTCCTTCTGGATCTTAGTGTCCTGCAGCCGCGTCTTGTCCGTGAGCAGCTTCCCAGAGAAGAACCAGCGCTGGTGGGCGGCGTCGATGTCCTCCTGGGCCTGCAGCTGCTTCTTCAGGAGCCCGATGGTGTCGGCCATGCTGGCGCTGAGGCGCAGGTCCGTGCCCGTGGACAGTCGTACCTGCAACAGACAGGAAGTAGGAAAATTAACGGCAGCCAAAAGAGACACAGACACAGGAGAGATTTGTCTTTCAAGGATAAATAAAGACTACAGTCTAATATATATGTATGAGTATAATTGGTAGGTTAGCTTTAATAAACATGTTGATGACCATTTCAACAAATATATTACGTAGGATAATACATCAACGTATCCTTACACAATGGTTCATATGATATCCAATGTCCAACGTCCAGCAACACGTGCCGCATGTGTCAATTTTTGCGCCAGTCTTTTCTAAGGACTTGGGTAGAATTAGGCAACAAAACTACTGAGTTAGGTTTACAAAAAGATCGACTTGGTTAGGTTGAGGCAACAAAACTACTTACGTTTCAGAAAAGACTGACTTGGTTTGGTTTAGGCAACAAAATTAGTTAGGTTTACAGAAAGATTGCCTTAGGTTTAGACCACAAATCTACTTAATTAGGCTTATGAAAACACTGACTTAGTGAGGTTTAGGCAACAAAATTAGTTAGGTTTACAGAAAGATCGACTTGATTAGGTTTAGGCAACAAAACTACTTAGGTTTACAAAAAGATTGCCTTAGGTTTAGACCACAGATCTACTTAATTAGGTTTATGAAAAGACTGACTTAGTGAGGTTTAGGCAACAAAATTAGTTAGGTTTACAGAAAGATCGACTTGATTAGGTTTAGGCAACAAAACTACTTAGGTTTATGAAAAGACTGGTGCCTTAGGTTTAGACCACAAATCTACTTAACTAGGTTTATGAAAAGACTGACTTAGTAAGGTTTAGGCAACTAAACAACTTAGGTTTATGCAAAGATTGACTTGGTTTGGTTTAGGCATCAAAACTAATTAGGTTTACAGAGAGATCATGTCTGTCACAGAACCTTGAGCTGGAATTCCTTCTTGGGTGCTACAGGGGGTTCGGGGCTATCGCTGGGGTCGTCGTCGCTGCGCTCTGAGATAAGGTTGACAGGTGGAGCCAGGCAGTAGACGGGCAGCTGGTAGCGGTTTCCAAGTTCGTCGTAACACTCTGCGAGAGTACCTGGAGAGAGGTGTTAAATCAAAGAGTGTGTGTCTTTTCCCAGACATTTTCCGATATGTGTAAGTGTGTTCTATGTGTTCTGTCCTCACCATGTGGCAGTGTGATACTGGCTCCGTCCACTATAGCCTGGGCCAACTCGTGGTCGTTGCACTCCAGGGCTACGGCAGCAGCTTTCAGGGCGTCCCAGATCTCCTTGCGGCCCTCGAAGGCCGGTGCCGTGTCCCAGAACTCGTCCCGCTTGCTCCGCAGCTGGCCTTCTGTCATCGGATAGTCACTCTTCCACTTGGGACGGTCTTTCTTCAGAGGCTCGTTACGTCCTGTGACGGGGAGGGAAAGCGAGGGATAGTTTGGAACAGGTAGTGAAAAGGTCTGGGATTTATACTGATGTGAAACAGTCCACAACAGGTGCATTAAAGTCCCTGTTTTCTGGAAACTCTCAGGTGAAAACCTGCGCTTTTACACTGACATTTAGCCATTTTTAAAAACAAACAGGAAATGTTTTTGTGCCACAAGTTATCACACAACAGTGGTACATAAGATAAGATAAGATAAGATAAGATATTCCTTTATTAGTCCCACAGTGGGGAAATTCACAACATGGCCCTTTTCTTGTCAGCTCTTTATTCCTTTATAGGTTGTTACTCCTTTTTTTGTGATCAAATACAACCCAGTATACACAGTAAGTGATTAGAAGAACAAAATTGTTATCATGGTGATACGTTCTCCTTAATCATTTACTTTCAAACTTGGGTCAATGCAGACTGAATAAATAAAACAAAAACTTTGCTGTGAGCATGCCGACTTGCATGACAGGAGAATAAGGGACAACAGGACGCAGGGAAAAGCAACATAAATGATGAGTTTTTACTGTATTTATGGAAATAGTGATTGAATACAAAAATGAGATCGCGACAGTCACTGACAAACACAGGGAAATACGGAACATGAGTCTAAAAAGTTCAACATTTACAAATGCAAGCCCGATCTGGATTGATGGATTGATTCAACGATCAACTAGAACAGAACTCGAAGAGCGCAGACCTCCGTCAAGGTGCCCGAGTACGATTGTCCCCTCTCCGTTCAGTTTGTGCCATCATCCATGTGTATTTTTTATTTAGGTTCAGATCAACTGTACGCTGTGGAGCATCGTAAAACACTGGACAGAAACACAATAAGCAGTCGTCGTTACTCATGCCAACAATCAACACGTATGCTTTGGTGGAACTCAACTCTAATTTCACAGAGTCTGATGTGGAAAATATGGCAACTCTACAGTTTACAGTGCACAAACTCCAGGTCTGATTAGTAAAGCCAATGCTGAAGTGCCTTAAACTTGCATTCTTTCTAATATCCAGCAGGGGGCGACTCCTCTGGTTGCAAGTCTGATTGTATAGAAGTCTATGAGAAAATGAGCCTACTTCTCACTTGATTTATTACCTCAGTAAACACTGTAAACATGAGTTTAGTTTCAGGTCTTCTTCAATGCAGCATGATGTTCATTTAGTAAATTATGGTCCCATTTACAGTCAATTAAACAATAAAGCAGGGGATGCTTTAGAGCGTCTACCTTGTAACTGACAGGTCACTAACGCGGTGTAGTCTAGTCCGGGAGTTGTCTGTGTTTCCATCTTACAACTTAAACCCTTTCACAATGTGTTTTCAGTTTCCGAAAGTTAACGGTAACATTCTGGTCACCTAAAAATGTCTTTTTCAGTGTTGGTCATTAACTTTTTTGTCCACCCACCACTGTGGCGGGTGGATTCCAAAACCTACTAGCCTCTCAATAGATCACCATTGTTTTTTGGCTGATGAGTGAGGTAAATCTAGCACGCGCTTGCATATTTTACCAGCATTTGGCTGCCGGCTGGTGCCAATTTCCAACCCTGGTCTTATTCAGTGTTTGTTAGCACTTAGTGGAAATTTGTCTTTGGCTCACCAAACACAGGAAATGGCATCGAAAAACAGCAGTAAAAACATCTACTTCTTATATACAGTCTGGTTTTTCAGTACCACTGATGATATAAATGTAATCCTGTGTAAATGTGCCTGACATAATGTAAAGAACAGGCAGACTGATTAATGAATACCATGATGTTCCCATATAATTCATATCGACATGTACAGAGCTGGCAGCAGGGAGAAACGCTGGCTGTCACCAGAGATGAAGAACATCCCACCCCCACCATGCTACGTCATCCCCATCTAAAATTAGGAGGTCATTCAGGGTTTGCAATATGCATGAAGCATGTGTAGCCCATATCTATCCAGTAACCTTACCTGTGTTTCCCACCATTCAATATTAACACAAAGAACACATACTGAAGGCCAGCAGAGCACTTATATTAGTGGAGGCCTGAGGGTCACACACAAAGACGCTAGCATCAGGACAGGTTACGAACATTTCTGATCACCATGCAGCAGTTAAACACCTTAACATTCACTGGCAGTTCTGCAAGCTACGGTTAACTTACTGCCAAAGACACCCTAATTTACCATACCTGCAATTGCCTGGGTTTATTCTAAGGGTAGTACTTTAATAGCTGTGGTGAAGTCCTGTGCTACAATAGGAGATGATTGGTCATTTCAGTTTATGTTGTCAAAAACAGGTTCTAAACCAGTTTTTGTTTCCAAATGCCTGAAAGGCAGAGATATGAGCAGAGGGATGGAAAACGTAGAAGAGTATGAAGGAGACAGCAAACATCCAAGAGATTGCATTTCTTTCAAACAAATTATTTATAGTGCAGGCGGCTTAGGAGGAGTAATTTGGAGGACACGGGGTGGTGCAGGATTAGCACTTGGAGACGAGTGAATCCGAAAGTGAAGCAAAGGGGCTTCCTCAATACCACTCAGCCAAAGTGGAGAAGACAATATCTATCCTACTGTGGTCCATATTTTGCAAAAGAGGACACACAGGTAAACATACAATATAGTCAAGTTGGTGATATTTTCAGGTTATTCTAGTTCCCAGGGCCAAAACACACAGGCTATACCAGAGGTTTTCAAACAGTGAGAAAGGTAGTCAGAGTGAGGAAAATGTCAGCCATTTGGAAATATTTCACAGGGGAAAATCCAACAAGTAAAACAGCGAAATGTTCAGCATGTAAGCTGGCTTCAGTTTGTGTTGCCAAAAGAGTTTAACCTGAGCCAGGCCATACAACAGAGATAGTAATCATATCCCATCTTTACATGGTCAGTAGTAAACAGCGGTCAAATAATAATAATAATAACAACAACAATATGTAATCAGATTGGTACTTAGTATGGGCCAATACCGTTCAGGTACCGGAATCGATATCAGGAAAGAAAAATGGTATCGGAACATCTCTTAAACTGAAACAATGAATTTAACAAAACCGATTTTTATTTTCTGTCGAGAGACTAATCGATTAATCATTGCAGCTCTAACTGTAATCCAGTATTAGTTGTGTGAGTACATCCATGGTAAACTGCAAACAGGAACTGCCAATAGCTAATTCTGCCACTAACAACCCAAAATGTAGATATAGGCCCAAAAAAAATGGCTCAAGTTGTAGCCGGCAAACTCTCTGACCCCACAGCAACATGATACTTCCTGTTTACAAAGAAGGAGGCGGGGTGTGTGTGTGTGTGTGTGTGTGTGTGTGTGTGTGTGGGGGGGGGAGGGCACAGTTGTTTCTATTTTGTCTGAGGGGAACCAGTATTGTGTGACTCTGAAAACCCCTAAAATACACCAATATTCATCATTTCTCAAACGGGAAACTTTGAGGTCATTTAGAAACTGTGTCTCCATTACAGTTTGACAACCGCAGAGAAGTGAAAATTGTAAATAAAATAAAATTAGTTCAAGGGATCCCTTGAAGGTATCATTTCTTTCATGCCAGCTGTTTCCTTCCTGCTAGATATAGCTTCATATTCAGACTAGGGCTGCCAACGTTGTAACTCAATAAAAATGTGGTAATGTAAATTTGTTTGTAGTGGGCTCAGTATTAAAGCTCGAGTGAAGATATTGATGTCATACCATATGAAACTAGAAAACCAAGGAAATCCATTGGTACCCACCACGATATATTAGCTTGTTGGGAGGAGGCTAAAATCCAAACTTTATGCTAAATTATGTTAAGGAAAAACTGTCATGGCCAAATTTAAAAGGGGTCCCTTGACCTCTGACCTCCAGATATGTGGATGTAAATGGGTTCTGTGGGTACCCACCAGTCTGCCCTTTACAGACATGCTCATGTTATGATAATCACATGCAGTTTGTTGCCTGTTGGGCTGCAGTTTGCCATGTTATGATTTGAGCATATTGTTTATGCTTAATGCAGTACCTGTGAGGGTTTCTTTGAGGGTTTACTTGTCATTGTTTTCAGTTGTTAATTGATTTCCAATAATAAATTTATGCATACATTTGCATAAAGTAACACATTTTCCCTTTCCTATATTGATAAGAGTATGAAATACTTGACAAATCTTCCTTCAAGGTGCATTTTGAACCGATAAAAGATGTGCACTTAAATATTTTTTTATCGACTGACAGCCTTAATGTGGACCTGAGTGGCGTCCATCTTCTGATCCACAACCACATTTACCAAAATGTCAAACTATTCCTTTACGTAATGGTGCGCTTGTTTGTTTCACTGTGTGCAGTATGTAAGTAATACAGTTCAGATTAGGTGCATTTATTACGAAGCATGAATAAGCACATTTTTCTCCCGGTCTTTACTTACACATACCATTATGTGGTGTGAATAAATGTCTTGCAAATTACATATTGCGTATGGCAGAGTCACCTCTGTTGAGATATCATTAAAGTTGGCTGAATAATGTCAGTGTCTACTGTGAGCCACTCTGTGATTTCAGCTGGACTCACAACTGTTGTCTCTTAGCGACACATTGGGTCAACATGACATCTACAAAAAGGATGTTTTCTGAGAAGTCGACATGTTATACAGTTAGCGCAAACAGATGTGGGACAGCTAAGGACTTTTCAGCTTGACAAAAATCAGAGGAGGGGGGAGGATGTCTGATTTTTTTAAGACCTGTACTGTTCGGTCACTGTATTTTCAGTTTGAGAGTAAAAAGTAAGCTATACAAAAGAACATACGGGATAAAACCACCTTACAAGTGGTAGAAATACAATTTAAAAAGTTTTTTTTTTAGATTTTATGGAAATAAAAAGTGTGGTTTTGTGGACTGTGTATAAAAAGTAGGCAATAACAAAAGGAAGTGATTCAACAGATAGCCTTGCTGTATCAAATCTAACCGAAGCACATGAACACAGACGTGATGAAGCAATGCATTACAGACGCGTGAAGCAACATCAGGGTGTTTCCATCCAGCTGGGCTCATAAAAACAGCTGCCACGTGATGAGGCTGTAGAGTGCAGTGTATTGCGAGTGTTAATGAAATACGACATAGACAAAGCACGAGATTGTAAGGTGTCTCTGTGCTGTACATCAGCTTACAAACCAAACAGCAACAACCATAGGTGGCTGTTAAAGGATTACCTGCTTCTGGGAACAGTATCTGAAACACGTATCGCTGCTTTGGCCCTGCAGAGACATTTAACAGCTTTACACATTCCCTTGACATGAGGCAAGTAATGCATGTGGTGTGTTTTATGTGTTCGTCTTTAAAGGCAGACATCAATGAATTGCAGCAGATCAACAGTGGAGAGGAGGGGAAGTGCTTTTTTTTTTTTTTTTTTTCAACAGGACACAGACTGGATCTATGCATGACTGTACTTCCTTAGGGCACATACACTCCAACGTGCAGTCAAATACACACATGCTTGTAGCTGGTTTATCTTATCGCCACAACGCTGCATTCAGCTTTCTGCAACAGCAGATAAAGTCAGCCTCCAGTTCGCACCTTCACACAGTCATGTGTAGCATCAGTTATATGACTCTTGGGAACACTCACAGCAGACCAGAGCCAAATGAAGTTTGTTTTGTCACCTATTTCTGACAAGACAGAACAAAATATTTCACATACAGCTGTTTACCACTGACCCTAGCAGAGCTTGGTAGACCTCCACCTTTCCTATGGAGCCAAGTGAACATACATATGACCCTTTACTTTACCTTACTTAAAGGTGACACGCTCAGTTTCAGGTTCATAATTGTATTGGTTTGGGTTTCTACTTGAACATGTTTACATGCTTTAATGTCCAAAACCACATTATTTTTCTCATACTGTCTGTCTGAATACATCTGTATTCACCCTCTGTCTGAAATGCTCTGTTTTAGGGCCTGTCGCTTTAAGACCCTCTGCTCTGACTGGCTTGTGACTGAATTGTCTTATTTCACAGCTTGTGGATTTGTAGGTGCTCCAGATACCCAAATGTACAAGCACTGAAAAGTAAGTTTTTCATAATATTCGTCCTTTAAGGCTTTAATTACATCAACGTTCATTTCTACAGAACATCTGAAACTATGCTTTGAGATCAGCTACATCTGTTCCTGGGGTAAATCGGGAGCTAAAATTCAACTTTATTCTACTTAGGAATGTTAATAATTAACCATTTCACTGACATTAGGAATTTTAATTGATTAAGGCTATGGGATAAAATGGTGAAAAGATTAATAATTAATCAAAAAGATGAGCAAAACTCAGAGGAGTCATACTACATTTGAGGCAGATACCAATATTTGAGAGACGAACTTAGTGAGGTATATATAGGTATTGGCTGGTGAACACAGTTTGATGAGGGTTCCTTGAATCTCAAAAGAAAAAATGGTGCATTTTCAGAATATTAGCATCGACTTGGTACCAAAGTATCGGTTCAGTATTTATAATTACTTTAAAGATATATTTGGTATTCTTGTACACCCATGTCTTGTGGCTTAATGGCCAACATTTAAACTCATACCAATATATTTGAAATGTTAATATTGGCTCATACATGGACCCGGCCAAATTATCAGTCATGCACGTTTTTGCTGTTTAATGCTACAACACTAGCTCGAAAAGCTAGTGGCGATGTTTCAAAATGCTGAAAAGATATTAACTTTACTTAATAGAAGGCTGGGAAAACCATAAAAAGTGCTTCCTGTAAATGCAATATTTGATTTTATCTTTTTCACCGTTTATTGATCAGCAAGCTTTTTAGAGGACATGTTGTCCAACCCGATTCTACCAGGGTACATTCCAGCCTCAGCGATGCAAATGATCCCTCAGGGGATGTGATGCAGAGGCAGAACCTGTACATGACAATACTACACAAATAACAGGACAAAGGACAATACATTTACCACTTGAGGAGAAATGAAATCAATAAAGAAATACAGTGAAAAAATGAAGTGATACCACATGAGCCTTCTATTGTACCTCCTACTCTCCCATGGCTGGCTGTCTGCATGAGGGTGTGTTGAGTAGAGTGGATTCAGTCCTGTTAGAAAAGCCAGTCAATGACGCAGCGGGACATGACGTGACTTGCTCTTTTTGAGGGAAGCCTGGTCTAGTAGGGAGTGTATGTTGATACCGATCAGGGTGGGAAATTACCACAAACCACTGCCAAAGCCTGGGGAACACTGGCTGTGAAGGCTTTAACTTGAAATAGTCTATCCATCAGCCACTTTGGCAGGAATCAAAGGAAGTTATTTTGAAGGTCATATTCTGCGGTAAAAATCTATATCAGATGTTCATTTTGGAATACAGTCGTGGGCCTGAGGTAAAAAACAAAAAGTTCCCGAAACAAGTGCACAAAGCTGGAATCATTCTTAAATACGTCCCATCTTCCTGATGTAAACTGGAGACAATTCCTGTTGGAAAAAAAGACTGACTGAAAAACTTTCCATTAGTACAGTTGGAGGAAACAGAACCTGCATCCAAATGAAAACCAGACATTTCAAACAGTCACTTTAAAGGGAACTTTGTTGCTCCGGATATACTGAATGTGACTGATACCGTGCGGTGCACTAAATCACTTCCATTATTTTAGGGCTGCATCTAACGAGTATTTTCATTATTGATTAATCTCTCGATTATATTCTCTTTTAATCAATTAGTTGATTTGTCTATAAATGACAGAAAATAGTGAAAAATGTCCATCGGTGTGTCCCAAAGCCTACGATGACATTCTCAAATGTCTTGTTTTGTCCACAACTCAAAGATATTCAGTTTGCTGTCATAGCAACCTGGTCTCACGGGAAGGCAAATAAATACCACGACATTACACGGACATTCTGCATGTCACAAATATGCAATTAAGCCTTTCGATGTGTCATTTGTATGCAATGCAAACGTCGTAACGCAGTTAGGTTTAGGCAAGAAAACCACTTAGTTGGGGTAAGGTAAAACGTCATGGTTGGGCTTAAAATAAGTAAGTAAACTAAGTAAAACACGTACAAAAACAATGCAACATGACTACAGACAACAGGTCACAAGCATCACGTGGCAAACATCCCTAACATAAGTTAGAAAACAAAACACTGGCCAATAACTAAGGATGTAGCGATATCGATACCGGATCGGATATTGGGCCAATATGGACTCAAAGAACTGAATCGGATATCGGTGACAATGGAGCCGATTAATTCATGTCAATTTTATGTTTATGTACTATATACAGTATATACTGGAATTTTAATTTCAGTTTAAGTAATTCCTGTTGATTCTGAAGATTTTTTACCAAGTTACAAGTTACAAAAATTTTACAAAATTTAGCATTTTAATAACCAGTCACATATTGTTTTACAAAGTTAGGAAAGCACATTTAAGTCAAGTTTGATGTTGCCTTACACATAAAAGAATGATCCCAGTCACTTCCACACAGTGAGGCAGTTTATTGATTAAACACTGGTATCGGATTGGTGGTCTTTCTCGCTTATTATACTACATCACTAACTCTTACCTTAGCATTTATACATGGATAAGATAAGATAAGATAAGATATTCCTTTATTGGTCCCACAGTGGGGAAATTCACAATGTTGATGTGTCTACATTGCAGGCAGTAAAGGATACGTGGTGTACAAATGACACACAGCAATCAAGAAAGGGATACCTATAGCACGCTAAATGCCTTGTGCATTATAGTGGCATTTTTGTGTGAACGGGCTGGTCGAAGAGGAGTAAAGAAACCACAAAATATTCACATTTAAAAAGCTGGAATCAGTGATTTCAGCCAATTTAGTTGACATAATAGATTAACCTTTGCAGCTCCGTGCCATTTTACTTTTAATTAAAATATTATCTATTGTATTTGCTTCAACTGCTGAAGTGTCTGAGACAGTTGACCAACTTATTGACTCCAGCAGAGATTTTACCACATCTCTGAAGTTCCCCATCTTAAGCGAGTTTATTATAACAACATTCACAAACCTGCAGGTCTGTAAAGCCTCTAATAATCCAATAAACAGTAAGCTTGTTCATGTGTCATAAAAACCCATGCTAAATAGCACCGACATTGTCATCTGGGGTCGAAACTGTGCAGAAATTCAGAACGGCGCCTGCGTCATTCAGTTTAGTCTGGCTGTAAATATAACATTTACTCTCTCTAAGTGCTGAAGCAGCAATCCAGATTCCATCTGTCACTATCAAAGTGTTAGAGAACAAAATGTGGCTGCTCGCCAGTGTTTATCTTTAGAAGAATGTTATCTTCCGGGAAGGTGAGTAACTAATGGACATGACCTCCCTGAGGTGAATAATCGACATATCAGCAACTTCCAGAAGGAACGCAACCTCCGCTTCATTGTTGCCATTTACAGTAACAACCTCTTTCTTTGACAAACTTCAGTGCGGTATGGTGTTCACAGCTACCACTGTTAAGATAGCAGTTGGACCAACAAGCTTGGCAGATTAAGTGCAAGGCTTGAAGTTCTTGGGTGAGAAAGTTGTCAGCCTTGTTACATGTGCAATGTCAGGCAAATGTAGGTGTAGTAATGTGGTTGTAATCGCTGTTGAGAGTGACTCTGGGATAGAGGAGTTGTCTAGGTGCTCATTTTAAACAGCACAACACAGTCACACCACACTGTGTACTGACAAAAGTACTTACAGAGGGGACACAAACACTCTGGTCTTAACATGTGAGCTGAATCCAGACATACAGGTGTAACTGCATTACATTAACACTTACAACTAAGAATGTGTCTCCAGACTACATCCATTTAGTGCATTGTGAATACAAATGAATCCCCCAACCATTGAGAAAGACCACCCAGGTTGCTGAACCAGCAACAGTCAGTTTGCCCACAGAAAAACAAAGGCGAGCAAGGAGGTGAAACCCAATCACAAGTGGTCACTTGAGATGCTTTTGAATCTGACGCAGGAGTGAAATACACCTGGATACAGTGTGTCAACCACCTCTAGTGGTGTTTTGTGCATTTTGAGCACTTTAAAAGGGGAACATTTTCAATATGAAAACATGCCATTTCTATGGCCCAAGACAGTCTTAAAAATAGTAGTAAAAATGAACAACTCTCTCCCAAATCCCAAAACTAGAGCACTAAATTCACACTTGTGATGTCGCAGGGTATCAAGTGTTGAGCTGCTCCATAGACAATGAATTGGGAGAGATGTTCTCGATGACACTGAGAGCACCCAGAGCACTGAGTATATAGGAACATTTTCTGTTTCACAACTGACAACACTACAATAAAATAAAGCTCCTTTGGGTGTCCCCAATCTCCCATTCTTTGTCTATGGGGCAACTCTAGACTATATCGTGTGACATGAAAAGTTTGAGACTTACTTCTCTGGTTTCTTGCTTTGAGAGAGAGTAGCTTGTGTTCACAAATATTGATTGAACTTTCCTAAGCTATGGAAATAACATACTGGCATTCTTAATTTAGAGGAACTTACCAGCCAATATCACAGCTTTATATCCTATTATATTTAGGTCATCTACATATATACCTTTACATAAAATCTAGATTCTTGAGAAGGCAGTCTTGACTATAATTATATTATAGACACTGGGGTTTGACTGATATTGATTGATTTTTAAAGGCAATTCAATATTTTGGACTGAGAAAGTCTACGCTTGTGGCTGATATGTAACTATTAAAGAATGTGATCCTTCGCATCCCAAGACCCAAAAGAGACAGTCTAATGCATCATACTCTGAAAAATATGCTCAATGGAGGGGAAAACAATTGGTGCCCTAATATGTCCCATCAAAGGATGATTTTAGCACTCAATGTCTACCAGGAGTGCAGGTGATAAATAAAACAATGATGGATTTAGCTGTCAGCAAGCTAGTGTGTTAGCAAACTACTGTAATTAGCTAACTTGCAAACATATTACTGCATGGGTACATTTTCTGTTTCACAACTGAGGAGAACAATACATTAGAATAAAGTTCATTTGAGTGTAAAAAGAAAACAAACAACATCAGTCTCCCATTCATTGTCTATGGGGCAACTCCCGACTTAATACCCTGTGTGATGCCACAGGGTATTAAGAAGTTTCAAGTTTCAAGTTTGAGACTTACTTCTCTGGTTTCTGGCTTTGACAGAGAGTAGCTCATGTTCACAAATATTGATTGAACTATTTTAGGCCATAGAAATAACATATTATTTTTTTTAATTTAGGTGATGTTCCCCTTTAATGTGTTGTAGTAAATGTATATATAGTTATTAAATATGGAAGTAACTGGACTATAAACCAGCGTGACTTTGCAATGCCTTCACTGTGGATAAAAGTACATTAAGTACAAGGTATAAGTAGTGGTGCTGCAAGAACAACATGTATCATGAACCACATTGAACCATACACTGTAGTCTTACCTCCTCGCCCACCGTTCCTGGACGAGCCTCGGCTCTGTGTGTCCTCCCAGCCTTCCCAGTATCTCCCCACACATCCTCCCATGGTTCAGAGGGCTGCAGATTGTTTCCAGGCGTCGTACTAGCTGAACAGGAGGGGGCCCATCGCGGACGAAGACGATGAACTGAGTCCGATGAGGAGGACGGGTCGCAGGTCCAACGTTTCAAGCCTATAGGTCATCCATAGCGGCGAAAACGGGGACGATAGCGTTGAGCTGAAGAACGATCGCGGCTTAATATACTGTTTCTCTCTTTATGTATCAGTGCTGTTTGTGTGACACGACCCCACAATAGTCAAAGCTCGAGGCCAGCACTAACCTTACAAGAGTTTGCTAAACCGTTTTAAACGCTAGGATACATCCAGCAGCATGTCAGTTATTTAACTTGCCTGTAAACTTAGGCTAAATGAAGTCCAGCACCTTCGTCGCTAACAAGCTAACAGGGCCAACCAGCTAGCTACTACAGAATCAGTAAACACAAACTTCCGTGCACTCGTGACAATTCTCCCGTATGTTGAGTTTCTTCCAAATGCAGTGGATAGTTGCAGCTCCCCGCAGACCTCGATGAACCACTTCACTTCTCTGACGCTGTCTCCAGCTGTTTTTCCTCTTTAAATCCCCCAAACGTTACTTCCCTCTCTGCTGGTAAAAGGTGACTAGCAGTGCTGGAGCTAGCGCCGCCGAACTTTTTTACGCCTGCGCGTTAGCACGCAGGCAGGTGTTGGATTCTCTTACATCAGGACGAAAAGCGATTATGAATAATCGAGACTGCAAATAAGTTTGACTCTGACGGAAGTGTCACGTAGTTATTATATTCAGCCACTATTTATTGTTTTGTGTATATTATTTTAAATGATCCCAGTAGTGATTCATTCAAAGCTGTTAGCAGTAAAAAAAAACGTGTTTCAGTGAGGTATATCATTGTACTCTTTGAGTATCTTGGAATTCTGACAGCACCTGAAGGCAGCACCAAAAACTACATGTTCGGTTTTCATTTCAGCATTCAGATTCAGCATTGAATGTTAATTCAAGCAACAGACACGGAACCAGATGGGCTCAGTGTAATAATGCATTATTCGTTAACGGTCCTATTTGGTAAAAGTTTATGTAAAATGAGTCACTTTTGCGTTTCACCCCTAACTTTTCGCGCATGCGTGGTGTCTGAGTTCCATGGGCACGATGGCTGCGGACAGTACCCTGCTGCTGTCCCTGGTGGAGGAATTTGTCTCGGGACTACAGGACAGCAAGGCTAAAGACACGGCTACAGGTAAACAAGTCTTCGTCATGTCTCCCTCGACACCTTTCCAGAACTGCTCGTTGCGAAAACCTCGCCACTGAAGCTGCTGAGTTAACCGCTTCGAGGATGCGCAACACGGCATGATGGTTAAGTAAGCTAACTTAGCGCCACAACATCCTGTGTGACGTTACGACCTCATACAAAAACACACATTGTGACACTAGTCTGTTAACACTGTCACGCTAACAGCACACACTTCATGTACCCCTAGCGTTTTATCGTGTTGTCATTCGACCAGAAATATGAATTTTGATGCTAGTCCAGTGTGGTTTCTTGCTGCTTGCTAGCTGCTGTGTTTGAATTTGAAAGCATCCTGCTAGTGAACTCTGTACCTTTGAACTCTGCCGACGCTGTTGGCTAAATACTAGAGATAATTTGGTTATGCTCGTGTGTTATTATGTGTATTGTTATCCTATATTTGTGGTCCAAAACTGAACTAAACTTTTTTTTTTTTCCAGGTATCAAAGATGGCCAGTTTACAATACTGCAGCTGGTGGAAGCACTGGGGTAAGCTATCACAATGTTTCTGATATTACAGCAATAAAACAAAATAATAGCAGTAGTATGAATTAAACCTGCTTGTTTTAAGTAGCATTGGGCAAAAATCCCATAATAACCTTTCAGCATATTGTAATTCAAGTGGTCTGCGAGAAAACAAGACTTTGACCCGGTGAGGGGAGACTTTGGCCAATCACTAGTCATTTCAGAGAGAGAGAGTGCGTTCCTACTGGCTGAGTTCTGGCTGGTGGGCGGTGCATGGTATTTCCCCAGCCGCTCTCAACATGGCTGCCAGGTCACTTTCTCATTTTACAGCTAAACAGTAACTGCAAGATGTTTCTGAAAACATTTGAGGAGAGAAATACATATTACAGTAACAGAATATTGTTTCATATTTGATCAGTGCTGCTTAGTTTGACTGTCTGATCAGGTCCCAGCTCAGCTCCGATTGGTTGTTTTGCACCAGTCTGTGAAATCTTGCAGATGCTGTCAGGAACACCAAAGGACACCAGAGTACACAGAGGCACAGGATTTTTTTTTTCAGATTACCTGTCTCATACATATACATATACATATACATACAGCTGGGATGAGGATCAGCACCTATAAATCTGAGACCATGGTTCTCAGCAGGAAACAGATGGATTGCCTACTCCAGGTAGGGAATGAGTCCTTACCCCAAATGAAGGAGTGGCAAGTATCTCGGGGTCTTGTTCGCGAGTGAGGGGACAATAAAACGTGAGATCGGCCAGAGAATTGGAGCAGCGGGGGCTGTATTGCATTCGCTTTATCATAAGAGGTTAGCTGGCACCTCCCTTAGAGATAGGGCGAGGAGCTCAGCCATCTGTGAGGGACTCAGAGTAGAGCCGCTGCTCCTTTGTGTTGAAAGGAGCCAATTGAGGTGGATCGGGCATCTGGTATGGATGCCCCCTGGACGCCTCCCTGGGGAGGTGTTCCAGGCACACCCAGCTGGGTGGAGGCCACGAGGAAAACTCAAGACTAGGTGGAGAGATTATATTTCTACTCTGTCCTGGGAACACCTCGGGGTCCCCCAGTCAGAGCTGGTTAATGTGGCCCAGGAAAGGGGACTTTCAGGTCCCCTACTGGAGCTGTTGCCCCCGCGACCCCGGATAAGTGCTTACAGACCGATGATGCCAGTAGGACAACATCATCTGCAAAAAGCACCGATGACATTCATTTAATATAATATATAAAAATATCCACACCATATTGCAGAATTCTGTTCATTAAAAGGCATCAAATAAATTCACAGTTGCTCTTATATTAAAGGAACAGTGTGTAACATTTTCAGGGATCTGGTAGCAGGAAGGGAATATAATATTCATAACTATGTTGGCATTAGTGTATACTCTGTAAATACCCTGAAACTAAGAACCGTTGTGTTTTTGTTAGCTAAGCATGAGCCCTTCATATCTACATAGGGAGCAGGTTCTCTTCCACAGAGTCCGCCATGTTGCTCCACCATGTTTCTAAAGTAGCCCAGAATGGACAAATCAAACACTAGGCTCGTTCAAGATGAGCCAGGCTTGCGCAGAATCGATCACCGGCAGTTGGTGCACAGTGCATGCTGGTTAGATTTGTGTCCGACTTGATCCTGACTTGCTCTGACATCATGCACATGTGGGCAACAATAACCTCATAAGTCAATGCAACCACATTTTTTAGAGCCAGGCGCCACAGTTGTTCTCCAACCAGGGCATGATGGGAAACGCCTGGCTGTCGCCTGATCAAAGAGCTGATTGGTTATTAGTATTGATAACAAACGAGACATGTTGTAGAAAATAATAACTTTCTTTGTAACTGTAATATTCAACACTAGATTGTAGGCTATTAGTCTTGTGTTGTGCAATGGAGGTTTCATCTGTGAACAAACATCTTCTGTGGTAGATTATAATAATAATGAAGGTTATTTATATATCACAATAAAAACAAGTGCTCATTACAATGTGCTTTGTAAGGCAGACATAAAAATGAAGGATAGCATCCAATGCCAGATACACACACATTTCCACATGTATTTCTGAACAAATATAAATAAATCCAAATGTGGTCTGCAAACTACAAGTAGCCTACAGATCGAATCTAACAGGATGTAACTTTTCCTTTGACTTCCTGTAAATCATTTTACAGACTGCAGGAAAGGGCTGGAAACGGTCCGACTTGACCGCAGATTTTTTTTTCAATTCCCCCCTGCTGCTGACTGATCGCGTCTACTTCCCATGCGAAGCGCAGTTCATCTCCAACGAGCCTAGTGGCTTGTGAAACTGGGTAACCTGAGCCGCCGAGTGCAAAACCGTGCCACCACCAGTCGTTGTCTGACTTTTGTTGCTCCTAAAGTAGTGATATTATAGTAAGGATGACCTCTGAGCGAGGCCAGTGGCGAAACCTCGGCTTTGCACTCAGCGGCTCACGTTACCTCAGTCTTGGAAAGGGAGTAAGTTAAGGGGTACTCTGACTAGATGCTGCCAATTCCTACATATTGTACCTTTTTAATACTTAATAATAATTAACATTTTCATCTCCTTCCCTGTTGTAGACTGAGTCTGACCAGCTCACAGCCTCACACGCGTGCCAGAGGAGTCCAGCTTCTCTCTGAAGTTTTACATGAATGCTATGGAGGTCTCACAGAGAGAGAAGGTACACATCTGCAGGTCCACACGCAACATTTTCATGTAAAGAGTGATATTTTATCAGCATGTCTCTGTCTTGCCAGTGGAAGTGCTCATCGCCTTCTATGAAAACCGCCTAAAGGACCATTACGTCATCACACCGCCTGTCTTGCAGGGGCTCAGAGCGCTGGTGAGTGTCTGCCTAGGTAGATTTTCAGCATCTGAAACATCCTGCTAAAGATTAACTGACTGCCAAGTTTGCAAGTTAGTTGCTGCTTGGCAGGTTTGAGAATCATTTTAGAAGCTCCAGATGTGATAGTTAGTGGCGACCAACATGCATATTGTGTGTGTGTTTGTGCTTTTTCTTCCCCCCTAGACAAAATGTACAGTGTTGCCTCCTGGCTCAGCTGTGTCCATGCTGAGGTCTTTGTTCCAGGATGTTCATGTTCAGGTGAGACTGGGTTTTTATAGAGATATAGAAGTTTTAGCAAGAAACATTTTTTTTAACATTCACCCAAGGAAGTTGACCTTGAGAGATTTTTTTGTTGGTGATATATACATTTCATTTGAGCTTAATCCAATATGTAAATTATTGCTCTAAAGTATATTTATGTATTTATAACAGCAGTGTGGCATTCACTGACCCAATGCATCTAACTCTCTTGCATCTCGATATATGCAAGCTATTCAGTATCTGAACACTTTTCTTAGAGTGTGGGATGATGATGTTCTTGTTGCCTCCAATGTCTGTGAAGCGCTTCCTCTTTTATTAATGAGTGTGCTTTGCTGGTAAACCTGACTCATCTAAATTGTTTTTTAAATCTGTGGTAAAATAAGCTCATAGGGTCTGTTTATTTTTCTTTAGTCTTTGATGCTGGCAGAGAGAGCTTGCGTCTACAACATGCTGATCAACCTCATGGCGACCAGAGAGGCCGGTAAGAGATGGCAGATTTGAGTCTGATTCACAGTAGGTGTGACGATTAGTAGAGAAAGGCACCAACAGCTCCCCACAATGACTGAGAGCTGAAGACACAGGCAATTCCAAACACTAAAAAACACTGTGGTCATTGCTCACCTCCTTAAACTCTCACCATCCCTGTAATAAAGGATGGAGTTGTCACGCCTTCTTCTGCTTTGTTTGGAGTTGAATAATTTGCATGTTTTGCATATAGTGTACATACTATACAGGAAGCAAATAGAAGGCTGACAATGGAGTTTTTGTGTGGGGCTGCTGGTAGTTATGAACGCACCAGCATGGATGATGATGCTGTGTGACCTCACCTCTGTCTCCCTGTTTTGTACTATAGTAGCAGTAGACATTATAATTGACCTTCTAAATAATGGCTAACTCATAGAATGTACATGAGAGGTGGACGTAGTCACTGTAAACTCAGTCACTGGTTTGTGGACTGCCGTTTTGATACCTCGAGGTCGGCATTTTGGCTGTTGCCATCTTGTGTTTTTTACAACCAGAAGTGACACTAGAGGGTGGTACAACCGAACTATGACATTTTTTAGGAGACCAAAATGTTACAATTAACTTTCATAAACACACTGTGAAAGGGTTAAAGTACCAAGACGAAAACACAGACAACTCCCAGACATGATAGCTCCATAAAGCTTACCCTGCTTTATGGTCTATTTGACACTAAACGAGACCATAATTTGCTGAAGGAACATCACGCTGTATTGAAGAAGACCTGAAACTAGCGATTGAGACCATAAACTCATGTTTACAATGTTTACTGAGGTAATAAATCAAATGAGAAGTAGGCTCATTTTGTCATAGACTTCTATACACTCAAGTCTGGGCCAGACCAGACGTGTGAACAGCGCGTGGCGGCTGCGTTACCTGTTGTTTTTTATTTTGCCATGTTAACAGGTAAGAGTTGCCACACCACCCGCATGAGCCGCGGCTCGGCTGCACGGCTTTGCTGCGTCTCTTCTGGAGATTCGAGGTTTCGTCTATTTTTGATGCGAGCCGTTTGTAGTTCACAGCAGCAACAGATAGTGAAGGTGATCTGCTGACTGTATATTGACATCAT
The DNA here is from genome assembly GCA_947000775.1 of Pterois miles. Classification (NCBI taxonomy): domain Eukaryota; kingdom Metazoa; phylum Chordata; class Actinopteri; order Perciformes; family Scorpaenidae; genus Pterois; species Pterois miles. The sequence continues at coordinate 75,874 of CAMQGK010000246.1, read as the reverse complement.
GTCAGTAACATTACTACGCTTTCGATGCCAACCAGAGGAGTCGCCCCCTGCTGGCTGTTAGAATGAATAACTTTAAGGCACTTCTGCACTGGCTTCACTTTTCAAACTGGCTGCTAGTTTGCTGTTTATCCATCAGTTAAATAAAAGAAAATAATTTATTTAACAGAAAATTAAGCACCTTAGCAGCTGATAAATGGGATTTACTTTTCGGCCAAATATTTGCTGACTATAGATTTATTTGTTTTTTTCTCAGTTTCATGTAATAAAATGAATCTTTTTTTGTGATTAAGCAATCTTTAACATACTTGTAGCCTACATCTTAACAACTTCCTCAGATTTTCAGGAAGAGGTATCTGTATGTGGTGTAATTCCTCCAACTTGGCGGTTGTTCTCCTACTCTAAACATCACGTGATGAACCTGTCAGCCATCTCATTGAACTTAAATAAAACCAGGTGTTTCCGTTTGACTTCTCCACAGAACTGAAGGGTTTGGGGGCAGACTTTGTGTTTGGTTTTGTCCAATCGATGGACGGAGAGAGGGATCCTCGCAACCTCTTGTTAGCCTTCCAGATTGCCAAGACCATCATCCTCCAAGGTTATGAGCTAGGTGAGAGCACAAACAGATGCACACACACAAAGCTTTATCTTTCTAGCTGTTTTCTCTGTATCTCTCTCCCTCTGACCTCTTTTCAAATGTTCCATTGCACAGTTCAAGCATGACTCTGTTTTGCCTCCTGTTAATTTCCTGTCTGCTGTTACAGGTAAATTCACAGAGGAGCTGTTCGAAGTGACGTCCTGCTATTTCCCCATCGACTTCAGCCCCGTAAGTCCCTGTTTACTCAGCTGCTTTTGCTTGAGAACTGACGAAAGCAGAGAGGACAGCAGACAGAAATGTCCTCATTCACTTCCTGTGACCTCAGGGTGTAGAAAACAATAATAGAGCGTCTGCCTCGTCATTTGGTCACGCACATTTCCCATCTCTGTCGCAGATGATCACAGTTTGTTGGCTCTCTGGAGCAAACCAGCACATTGTCACAATGCAGATAATGACGTGGGTTTTTTGTGACATAAGCCAGGTTTCCACCAAGACATTCCTGGTAATTTTAGTCCTGGGGCTACTTTTCCAGGAATCACTGTTGTCTGCGTTTCCATAGTGATCTAAAGACCAGCAAAGATAAGGCAAATTAGTCCTGTGATGTATGTGAAAACTTGACATTGGACACGTTGGAAAATAAACATCAGGTTCAGTCTCACTGCAACATTTACTGCTGCATGTATTCACAGATGCATGTTGGGTAGGGTTAGGGTTGTAATGAAACAAAAACATGAGCATGACACAAGAGTTCAGTATTTCAGCTTCTATTTCCAGGTATTTACATCTAGACCTGTTTAAAAAACGTATAGATAGCACCTTTTATTTGAACCCGCCCATTTTTTTAAGTGAGCAAAATTATTGGAACATGTGACTGATGGGTGTGTCCTATTACATTGAGTATTCTAACAATAACTAGCGCTGAATGTCTACTCTCAGTTTTAGCTTTGGGTTTTTCTGTGCAGACTGCATTTATAGTTAAAAACGTATAAAAACTAAACAAAACATGAAGACCAGAGAGCTGTCTATGGGAGAAAAGCTGAGAGAAGATAGAAAATCAGTCATAGCCGCTGCACAAGCATTGGTCATAACCAGTACAACCATTTGGAACAGACCTGGGCATTATACGGCCCAGGTTCTGGTTCTGTCCAGCCTGCAAGGTCTCAGCCAAACCACACAATTTTACCTACGAAGCTAAAAAAAAAAAAATAGTAAAGAAAACTGTCAATGTCACACTTGACATTGATGTAAATTGACGTGAGTGATGTTTGAAGTAGCGTCACGCCGTCACCTGCTGAGGCGGGTTGCCAACTTAGCGACTTCGTCACTATATTTAGTGAGTTTTCAGACCTTCCTAGCGACTCAAATCTAGCGACTTTTTTTGGTGTTACTGTATATATTTCTTTAGAGACTCTGACATGAAAGCACATCGTTCTTACTCTTCTCAACAAGCAGTGGGTGCTGCCGTGGACCCTCCCTGTCAGAGCACTCACAGGCGGAGCGGTCCCTCCAGTGGCATGCCTGTAATAAGTCATGGACTGCTAAGTAAGAGGCTGGTGGTAAAGCTGTGTGCTTAGTTTGCAAATTACATGGCTGTATTCAAAGAATACAACTTGAACCGTCACTTTGAGACAAAACATGTAGAAAAATGCTGAAAAATAGTGTAATAAAAGTGCCCAGTATGATTTCTGTAGAGATAAAATAGAGGTTATGTCTGACACTATTTGTTTGGTCCCCGGCAACAATCTGGGTTTCTCATGTGGCCCCCCAGGAAAAATAATTGCCCAACCCTGGTTTTGAACGTCCTGAAGAGGAAAGAAATTCTGGGGGCCCCCCCGGGCCCCCCCCTCGGGTTCCCCCCCCCCCCCCACTGGTGAGCCCAGGCAAAACCTGGAAATAGAAGTTGAAATACTGATCTCTTGTCTCATATTCATCTTTTGATGTGAAACTCAAATGTTTTCAGTGTACAGCAAAAATAAAGGAATAGGGCTCAATCTTCCAGTACCTTCGGAGGGGACTGTAACTGCCAAAAATAGAAAATAGCTTTATTTTCTGTCTGTTACTTCTACCGCTCGCCCTCTCACCTCACACGATCTCTTTTCTCTTTTTCTCTCTCTCTTTTTTAAAATGAGTTGGGTTGCCGACAGCAGAGGCTAACTTACGTTTAATGTTATTAAACAAAGAGAAATGCTCTCCGATAGTCGAGTGCTTCCTTGTTTTCTGAACAGTTACAGTTGAAGCAGCGGCGCAGTGTGTTTGTTTGACTGTCCAGTGACAGTCATCCCTGCAAACTCCACCCTGGAAGTTCCTGTACTTTCAGAACGTACTACCCCTCGATCAGGGCCTTATGTTGGGGTAAAATGTCGACCCAGGTCCCTGCGGTCAAAAGGTTGCTTCCGGTGGGGAAAGTTCCTGCAGTCGAAACGGGGCAACAACATTTTTCTGTGAACATGTGTAGGTGCGTTTAGGAATTCTTTGTGTTATCTGCTCTTGACTCCCACTCATTCCCCATCATTACCCCACCTCAGCCTCCCAACGACCCCCACGGCATCACCAGAGAGGAGCTCATCCAGATGCTGAGGGACGTGCTCACTGGAACGCCACGATTTGCTGAGGTAGGACGATCAATTTACGTTTTCCTTCTTGGTCTTGTGACTTTCTTTCAGACCTTGAAGAGAGTTTTTATGTTCTGTTTATTGCTTCACTGTTCCAGTTTCTGTTACCTCTCATTATTGAGAAACTGGACTCAGATGTGCAGAGTGCGAAGCTGGACTCGCTGCAGACTCTGGTGAGAAATCTCTGCTATTTTAAAGTCTGTAAATATAGATAATATACTGTCGGGTTGATACTCAGTGAGGCTACAGTGGAGCTGCTGAGAGGTTTCATGTAGAACGTATGAAGGTGTTACAGGGTGTAACTGGTTACTTATCTCATCACCACACGTATCTTTCAGACTTCTGCTGTATCACAATATGAACACAAGGACTTGGCGCAATTCCTCGAGGGATTGTGGGCGTCACTGCGCAGAGAGGTTTGTTTGAGATAAGTTTAAACAAATAACATGCCTAGTATCTGTGTTTTTTATGATATGATTGCTGTGTAGTAGCTTTGTTCTTTAAGTTTGCTTTTTGTGGAGATGGCACTCTACTTATTTAGTTGCTATTAATAGAAAAATTATTATTTTTTCCACCTATTCCACCCTTTTAGTTGCGTTGTTCTTCCAGTTACAAACAATGTGATTTGAGCTCAAAATTATGGCCCCAGTACATATGAAGATGTGACTCGTACTCCTCTAACAATGGAATGGATTGATGGCTCATCAGAAGTGAGGATGTAATTGAAGGAAGTGACTCAAAGCACAATGTTTTACGGGAAGAAAGGGGCACATGCAGTTTGTCATGCTCACTTCTTAACAAGTGAAGAGACAAATTGCTCGTGCTCCAGTAGCTGGAAACACATCTGAAGTTTAAAAATCCACGACAGAAATGTGTCAAAATATGGTTTTCCATTGTTCCAACTGTTAATGCAATCACAGAGTCATGTCTTTTTGAAACTGAACTGCACACTAATGAAACATGTTCCCCTCTTTGTTGTTTCCTTGCAGGTGTTTCAGACATCGAGTGAGAAGATCGAGTCTGCCGGCCTCGCCGCTCTCACCGCGCTCACTTCCTGTCTGTCTCGCTCAGTCCTCAACTCTGACTCTGAAGACTCCCTCAGCACCTTCCTGGATTTCGTTCTCGAAGGTGAAGTATTGTGAGATGGAGATTATTTGCATGTTAAAAACATTTTACTGGAAGGATGTTTAAACTCCAGGAGTGTATAAAACATGTTGAAAGAAAGGTAAAAATGCCATGAGAGTGATAGAGGTGAATTAAATACAGTCAAGTCAAGTTGGATGATGCAAAAACAACAAAATCGTTTTGTCTGCATCAGTAGACCTGATGCAGACAGAGTGACAGTGAGGCGGTGAGAGAGGATGTGTAGATGTAAGTGAACTAAATGTGTCATAGCTGTGGTTATGAGAGCGTTTACTGCAGTGTAGCACTGCTCAAGTAGATGGGCAGGAATTATTATACCACAATGCATGTTAAGTTCTCTAATTTTATTTAGCTGCTTGTGCAATGTTAGTCTCAGATGACGGTTAATTTCCTGCCAAAGTGCAATTATAATTGAGGAAACTTAACCAATATAACAACTTTATAGACTTTTATATTTAGGTCATCTACATACGGTAGAAGTGATTATAAGTACCTTAATATACATATTTTAGTTTACAGTGTAGACACTGGGGTTTTACTGATATTGGTTGATTTTTAAATGCAATATTTTACACTGAAATAGTCGAAACTTTGACTGTTTATAAAGAATTTGATCCTTCACCTCCTAAAGCCCAAAGCCAGTGAAATCTTCCCTACTTTTTATTTAAAACAATCTCATCTTGAACCCTCTGAGACCCGCAGGATTGCCTGACATTACTGTACCTCAGAGGCTGTAGCAGGCTCAGTTTTAGGGTGAACGTACAGGTGTCATAAAATTAGAAAACCTAGGGAAACCATTGGTCCCAGTCAGGTCATACTAGCTTGTTTTCAAAGGGGTCCCTTGGTCTCTGACCTCAAGATATGTGAATGAAAATGGGTTCTATGGGTACCCACGAGTCTCCCCTTATAATAATCACATGCAGTTTTTTGAATGCAATATAAATGTGTTATTTTTGCCTATTTTAAAAATGGTGTATTTGAATATTTCTGCACACTGGGGTCCATAAACAGTCTTGAATTACAGACATTGGGTATCACTGTAAAACTGAGACTCTTGTGGATTCAATGAGCTCAACTGTATTCATGTGTGATGATGTTAGTCCCCATAGTATCCATTTCATTGTAATGACACCATTTTTTGAAACTTGACATCACCGTATAAAATGACTTGTGGTAACCTCTAGGATAATCATAGGGTCATGTGACCTTACATCCACAAACTAGAGATTTAGAGCATTCAGAGGATGGATGGCTTTACTACGTAGATTGACAATAAGAGGGTTTCTGAGCAGTTTCCAGAACAGAAGTGCTCGCCATCCCAGTGCTGGAAAATGCCAAACCAAGTCACAGCATGGCTTTTTCTGTTGTGTTCCTCAAAGTCTTGGTGACTTAATGTGGAATTTTGAGGGCTTATTGATCATTTTTATCAATTCTTGAGTGATTACAAAAGGTTAAATATAGCACCAAATCTGTGTAACAAATGGTATCAACCTGAAAATTGCTGCAACAACTTATGAGACAAAATAGAGCATGTGGATGGTCATCATATACTTCTGTTATGATGTACTTAGCCCTTGTACACTTTTAATTACACTTTTTATGTATTTTAATGAATTGGTTACTTCTGATTTATGATTTATGACAACTTCACACAGTGCTGAGCTGCATCTCAAATTAATCTTCAGGTTCCCAGCTTTCAGACTATGTACACCACTTCTATGGGACATCTACTGTTGGCCTGCTATTTCCCTCTAAAGACCCCTCGACCCCCTAAAAAAGATAAAAACAGGTCTAAGCGGGTCTCTTAGTTTAATAAGTCACTAACAGCCGTAACATGTAAGTACAGCACAGTGAAACATGTCCAGTGGTCTTGTCTTTTTTTCTTACTTAAAGTGTGATTTTTCCTTTTTTTTTTTTTTCCAGACTGCAAACATCACCTGTCTGAGCCGGATCTGAAGCTTGTGTGGCCCAGCGCCAAGCTGCTCCAGGCCGCCTGCAGCGCCTCCAACAGGGCGAGCCACATCATAACAGCCGCCGTCATGCCCTCTCTCATCGAGCAGTACAACAACAGAGCGCAGGTGCAGACTTCCAGATATTTGTTTAGTGTGACATTGGCGTAGGGAGAGCGATGCTCTTACTTGTTCTGTTTTATTATAACATATAGACCTGGGGTGTCAAACTCATTTTCATCCCGGGCCGCATCAGCATTGTTGTTGCCTTCAAAGGGCTGGTTGTAATTCTAAGACTATATAAATATATCTGCTCTTGATCATGTTACAAAATTGCCTCTGCATTTGATTATTATTAGTTTTAGTAATAATTTATATAATGAGTTCAGAAAAAAAAAAAACATGTGTCAATATAAATGCATAAACGTAGACACAAAAATACTGTATGTGGGCACACACTCATATTTCTCTGTTATTATAACATAAATCCCATGAATTTAAGAGATTAAGAAAACCTCATCATTACTCATCCATCAAAGATCAAAATTTGCAGAGCCATAGCACAACAAATCAATCTGGTCTAACGTTCAGTCTGTGGCGTATAAACTGTTTGTGTTCCAACAGCTGATCTGCTGAGATCATGTGGTAGACGACAGTGGTGTGACATACTTAGCTCTGTGTTTGGTGTCGAAGTGTTGCCGTATATTGTATACCTACTGCCACTGCTTCATAGCGAAGAAGACATGTCGGTTTGTCTCCATTAAGCACAAACATGTATTTGCTTTCCGTCTCTCATTAAATTTCCTTCCGTCTGCATCAACTTTTCTTTTTTTGGATATTTCTCTTTCACTCGACTAGAGCGCCGCTGCTGGAAACCGGTGATATTGAGACGCTTCAGTACACATGTAACAAAATCAAGATGCATTGTGGTTACATGTAGTTTAAGGACACCATACTTCTGTAAAGCAGCATAATCGTGTGATAACCATCATATATTCTTTGCCAGCCCTTGCGGGCCACATAAAATGAGGTGCCGGGCATAATTTAATCCACGGACCTTGAGTTTGACACATGGTCAAGACCGTATTTTTAAGGTTGATCTTTTTTAGTTTAATTTGCCTTTTTATGAAATATGTGCTGTTATTGACACAGAATCCCAACTTTAGATATAATGCGTGATGATATCCATAACTTTTAATAACTGGAAAACTCTTTCTCCTTGTGCAGTGTTCCCACAGGCGAACATTACTGGAGGTGGTGCAGCGATTTATCCAGTCAGTAAAAACACACTCTTCAGACAGCGGCAAGTGCTTTTTATTGTTTTCTTACTTCAGGGCAACATATTAATTCAATGTCTGACATCTATTACTTACAGCTGCATCTTTAACAATAAATAATGGTACAAATCTTCAAATTATACATTTGTTTCAGATTGTAATATGTCTGATAAAATCTGTACATTTATCATCATTTGTTTTCTGTGTTGCTGTGAGTGTAGTTTTTGTGTTTGAACGTAGTCAAGCTGAACTGTGCCGTACAGTGACAAGAATGAGAGGCTTGCTGTAGTTTATTGCCTCCTCATATTAAATCAGGAGTTTTCCAGATGTAATGTGTGTTTGTGTATGTTTAGACAGTGATTGTTTGTCAGTAAGGAACCAAAGGTTTCTGCTCTTTTGTTTAAATACTGTCACGGTGTTCGGCTGTGCATAACCACAACGACTAAAGACAAAATGTCCTTTCAGATTTTAACTCATTTCTGTTTCCTCCCTCCACTTTAGAGAGTGTGTTTTTAGACTTTCGCCCGTCTCTGTGCAGCATGGTGTTTTCAGCTCTGTCGGAGACTAATTCCAGTCTGCAGATCACAGCCACCTCAGTGCTCACCTTACTAGCGCAACAAGCAGGTGAGATGCAATAAACCCTTACCGCCAAAATCAGATTTAGTCTGAAATTAAGCTCTGTTACAAAACGCGCTGTCTCTCTCAGGTCTGCTGTTGGACTCTGATATAGAGCTGGCTGTAGATCATCTGACCAGACTGCTGCTGACAGAGGAGGATGGCAGCGTCAGGTCAGCTCACTTTGAACCATCTGCCTCTCTCTCGTCTGTCATCCTTTTCATTCGTATAGTGCTTCTTCTCTGTTTACCTCTTTAAAACACACCCATTAAATGCGTCAACAGTTGTTATATCCATCTGTGCTCTTGTCAAAGCCACCAGACTCCATTGGAAAAATCTTAAATTTTATTTGATAGAACACAGGGGGGCTGGTCTACCGTGGCCTTGGTTGGTTAGTTTGTTTGTGCTATTGTGTGACTTTGGTGAATCTGAACTAATCAAAGTCACACAATAACACAAACAAACTAACCGATTGAGGCAGCGGTAGATCAGCAACTTCTGTTCTGCGAGGTTAAAGTACTGTTTTTTTTTTTTTTCCAGTGGAGTCTGGTGAAAGAATAGATAACAGCTTCAGTTCCCTGTTGGAAACATTAATTGTATTGCTGACTGACGGTGAAGTAAAGCGGTGAAAATATTCTAAATATAACATACACTTAAACTGATTTTTCTAGATTAGCCTTTCTTTAAGGTGGTTAAAATATGTTTTGCTACCGGCCTCGTCCACAGCAGCACATTGCTTTGCTCCCTCTCGGTAACTCCTATTGGTTTTTCCAAACTGGGGTCGCTTCAGAACACCCAAACCATCCCTTTAACGCTCATATTGTGTACTTTTTTTGTTTGTTTTGCAGTTAAACTTAACATAAATGGTATCCTGTCTGAGTCTTTGTCCTGTTTCTGCCTCCAGTCTTGCTGTAGTGGAGTGTGCCGGAGCCTTAGCAAAGTTGTACCCAGCAGCCTTCATCACTAAACTGATCCCAAGACTAAAGGAGGAGATGTTTTCTGGTAAATGAAAAGCACACGCTAACAATGTGACATACAGTGTAAGGGAGTGTGTGAAAACAGTATACAGATATTAATATTTGTATTAAACCGTGCTTATAAAGAGTAACTGGACTCTTTGACTCAGTGAATTTATTGATTTTTTGACACTGACCAACACAAATATTGCTAATTTTGAAGGAAAATAAATTTCTACAAATTGACCTAAATAAATAATAAATGTTTACACATAAAATAAGTCATTGCATAAGTATTTAAACCCCTTTCACTAATGTTATTTCTTGAATTTACCGTTTTACATTAGGTCAGCAGACTGGCATTTCATGAAAGTATTGTCCAAATCTTTTCCTCTCCGCTCTCCTCTGTTCAGAGCCCATGGATCAAGAAGTAATTTTGGAGCAGCTTTCCCATCATGCAGTGCGCCAGCGGTGTTTGTCCGCTCTGGCTGCGGTGTCCACCCAACCCAGTGTTGTCCAGGAGAGCACACCTGTCCTCCTGGAGGTCCTCAGCTCAGCACACACAGGTGATCTGTCCGGAAAGTTGGTTTTCCAACTTCAGGCATAGACTCATTTTTCACCTTCTCTGATTGGTGGAAGTCTACAGTCAAAACAAACAGCCAGTCAATCTTTATAGATGACATAACATCAGGATCAGAGTCCATCACAAACTGTAAAGACAACATACAGTAGCTAAAGCATACTCCATGAGCTGTATGGACCAAATAAGATAAGTAAGGGATAATGTACAGCGAGCCGATCATTGTTGTGAAAGAAACCCTGACAGAGCCCACTAGCTGTACATTAACCAGCTTATTACAAGGCTGTTTACTTAAGAAATCAATACAAAAACGGTCCACCAGAGTCCAAGATCAGAACTGCGGTCTGCTATAAAGAAATAACAGACTGATGAACGCCATGATTGACAGAATCTAATATTCTCACAGCCGTGTAATAAGGTCTAGATAATGTTTGTCTCAAATACAAAAAGCTGATGGTCAATCAGGACAAGGGATGATACGATACAGTCACATTACCATCACATTCTGAAATGTGAGTGTCAGTACTGCTAGCTGATGCTTCAGATCAGCAGTGCACTTGTGTCAAATGACATGCATCAGTTATTGAGTGAAGCATGTTGTTGATTAAATTCACAGGAATCGTCTCGCTTGTGCAGGCGAAAGAGATGACGAAGAAGCAAAAATAAAAAGAAGATTCAGATGAATGCCAGTGTAATTTCTTGTTTTAATCTTTTCAGGCGGTGTTGGCTTCTCTGTGGAGGAGGTGGTGTTGGCGTGTCGCAGCCTCCAGAGAATTGCAGAGCAGGTTCAGGACACTGAGGAGACGGGTCGATGCTTCCATGATGTCATCATCCCGCGCCTGCTGTCTCTGGCCCTCCAGGCAGCACTACAGGGTGAGCCGTTTCTGAACTAAAATTATGTCAATGTCCCCTTTTACCTTTCACCATGTAAGGGATAATGTCCTTTTGAAGTGTCCATTATCAGGAATTAATGGATGACGATTGCCTCCGTGAAGGCCATTAATTCCTGATAATGGACACCTGAAAGGGCATTATCCTGCTTATACCACCGTAATCTCTTTATGGTTTCCTTCCAGTAGATGGGTTGCCTGCCACAGCTAAAGAGCTCAATCTGCAATTTTCATTTCAGAGTGAAACTTCTCTTAGAGAGTTGTCCTACTAGGCAACGACTCTCATCTCGCTGGGGAAAGGTTGGGTATATTTCCGCCTGCCCGCCAAGGTTGCACGTACCTGGAGTTTAACACTCCAGATGGCATAGCCTTCAGGGTCACTGTGGCACACACACCTTCCTACCACAATAAGGTATATACCCATAGGAAGGTTGGAGATAGCTAGGACATGTAATAAGGAAACCATGTGATGACATGACAAAAGTGGGATTGCGTTGGACACCAGAGGGATAATGCAAAAAAAGGGAGACCCCAAAACAATCTGGAGGCGAACCATCGAAGGAGAAATGAAGGCGAGAGGATACAGCTGGAACAGCATTGAGAAGAAAGCAAACAACAGAGATGAGTGGAAAGCCTTAGTCTTTGCCCTTTGTGCCACATGGCACAACAAAAACTAAGTACCGTAGTAGTAATCTCAGAAGCAGCCGTGATAAGAGCTGTTTGAAAGGTGCTTCAGTGCTTCCTTTATTACCTCCTTCAGCACAGGATACACTGGAGCATCATTTACCGAAGGAAAGGAGAGAATAATATCCCACAATTCCTTGTGGCCACAGCATTTAAAGTGACGCACCGTTTGGCCGTTCCTGATAACAAACAAGGCTTATCTTGCATAATATTTTCACACGCTCATATACTAAATGGGATTCATGTTTAATGAGTGCACAGTGACAGCTATTTTGTTTCATTTTATTTTTAACTAATTTGAACATGTAACAGATAGCAGTAAAAAAAAAAAAAACAAGAATAACAAATAAAAGGAACAGTAAATATATAGCAAACTGTCAATTAATAAATAATCACCAACATAAATAAATATGACATGTCTATTACATGTACATCTCTGAACTATTAACTTAATATTTATCATATATTCCTTTTGTTTATTTTAATTCTAACGTTGGTAATGAAGTGATATTTTTCATTGTCCACATTTAAGGTCAGATAATCCTTTATTATATGTTGATAGTGTTGTGGAGAAGTGTTCCAGCAGCATAAGGACTTGCAGCAGCAGCCTGTTACTGAAGCAACTATTAAACAACGCACAGAAGGAAGCGTCGCCATTTGTAGTCCAACTTCAGAACGCTGTAGTTTCACCGTGGCAACCCCGCACCAATAACACCCATCAGATTCTCTCAACACTACACTTGTTTTTTCCTACATCCTTATAAACTCTCCTCCACATCTTTCCTTAACCTCATGATGTTTTCCATCCAGGTCTCAGAAAAGACGTCATTTTTTTGTTTACTCTTCGACTGCAACCCATGATATAAAACCCCTATATTCCAGTCTCACCAAATACCTTCTACCTTTACTTTAATAATAATAATGTGCTCCTTTTTGATTCACAGTCCCCCCACAGTCATCCTCAAATAGTCTCATTTTACCCCATGATGTAAGTTTGATCGTGACCTTATGCTGTACTAGATAAACGCTGGAATGATAAAACAGATTAACTGTTTAATAACCCCACCCATAAGCTCCAAATAAATCTCCATCTGTCTTCATAAGTGCTGCCCCACCTTCCACTCTCCTCTACCCTAAAACACGAGAGCTGAAAGCTGAAGTGGAACTTCCTGTCCTTGTTTTGTAGGCGAGGGGTCACCTGGTCATCGTAGTCCTCTTCTGGAGGAGGTGGTCCTGTCCGCCATGGTCCCTATCATCAGTACTTCCTGCTCCAGGCTGCAGCCCACGTCAGTACAATCTCGTTCATTTTTCTACACATTAGCATCCCTACATCAGAAATCTTATTGTTCTGAAAACCACGATATCATTATATCGATATCTGTTTGTAAAAATCTTCTTATCTGCAGCTATCTAAAGGTAAAGACATACTAACCACTGTCACACTTTGGCTTCCCAAAAAAAAAATGCTAGAAGCAAATGAGTGCTTTTTGTCATTTGTTAAAAAAACTATTAACCTGCGACGTTTAGAAATATTTATGATGTAACTTGGTGAAATTATTAAGCTTTCAAATGGGTTGAAGAGAACCCATATAACAGATGATCGCCTGCTTTTGCTTTTACCTTTTACCTTCATTACCACATGCAAGTTTTTTCCATTGTTGTCACAGTCGCTTCAGACTTAAAGCACACAACTGAATACAGTTTCACAAGCTGCTTGTTCCTGCTGTGTTTAAATTTGAAATCGGATTTTAAAAAAGCTACTAGTTCCTGTCGGGTTTCTCACCTCTTCTTATTTAATCAGTGTCTGAGATTTGTTTTTACAAAGTACTGCCAGAGCGTTTTTCATGAGGTTTGTGTGGTTTTCAGGTTGGCGAGACAGACAGTGTTGAGAACTGTATCGCTCTTCCTCGATGGTGATGTTTCTTTTTTACCCGACAACTCGTTCCCGTCACACATCCAGCTGCTCAAGGTTTGTATGCACATGGATTTGTGTACATGAGTGATAGCAGCTATTTAGGAGCTTTTATACAGATATTGTCGCTTCGTAATTTCATTATAGCGTCTTTGTCTTGTATGATCTTCATGTTTTGTTAGATAAAAAAAGACATCTCTGTCAGAAAAATGCAACGTATTGCAGAATTTATTGTGTTTCCCTCGTATCAGTTATATTTTTCACCACTAATTTGCAGCAGTTTTTTGAAGGGATATATCAGGTGTTTTGAAGCAGGGTTGTATGAGGTACATATCCACAGTTAGTGTATATCCTACAGTAGCAAAGCAATGTACTGCTGTGGACGAGGCCGGCAGCAAAACATATTTTAGCCACCTAAAAAATATATCAGTTTAAATGTACACTATATTTAGAATATTTTCACCACTTTATCTTGACACCAGACAGCCCTTTCTGACGGGGAACTGAAGCCGTTTCATCCATCTATGCTGAGTCCATTGAAAAACCTGCAATTTTATTTTGTAGAACATGTGGATTGCTGGCACTTTGTGCTATTGTGTGACTTTGATGAATCTGAACTAACCAAAGTCACATAATAACACAAACAAAGAACCGAATGAGGCAGCGGTAGACCAGCAACTCTCGTTTTCTACGAGTTGAAATTGCTGTTTTTTTCAATGGAGTCTGGTTACATTAGCGAAAGCGAAGAGATAACTGCTTTAGTTGCCTGTCGGAAACATAGAGTGTATATCTGTCTCATGGCAAGGTAAACCCTCAAAATAATAAAAAATAACGAAAATATTGTAAAGATAGCATACACTTACATTCATATTTTTTGTAAATGAGCCATTCTTTTAGGTGACTAAAATACATTTTGCTGCCGATCCGCAGCAATACATGATTTTGCTTCCGTATGGTAACTTCTGCCTGTTTCTCCAAACATTGGATGTGCTGACCATCATTTATTATAGGTAATACACTGTCTGTGGATAAGTACCTCATACAACCCCACTACAAAACACCTGAACTATCCCTTTAACGTCACTATAACTTGAAAAGTGTGATTGTTGACTCGTAATGTTTACTCTGAAGCAGCAGGGGGACTCGTGGAGCCAGTCTCAGATGGTTTGTCTGCTCATGGGATGTGTGTGTTCGTTGCCTCGCAGTGTGAGTCTCGACTTGAACACTTAATTCTGCTTTTACTGAAAATCTGTCAAAAAAACACAGTTGTTTTCTGGCTCTGAAGATGTATTCTGATTGTTGTGTCTGTCATCTAGGTGGAGGTGCCTCAGATAGATCACCTGCTGTCACAGCTGGAGGAAATGAGCTGCACCTGCAGCCACCCGCTGTCATACACCTCGGCTGCAAAGTGCTTTGCTGGCCTGGTTAATAAGAGACCGCAGGGTTAGTTTGCGTTTTTATGCTTCTGTCAGGAGTCAAGTTTTTGGCTCAGTCCCAATGTCCCATTCATGCAATGAGGGTTTACAACTGATTGATAGTTACCTGTCCTCGCAAAGTCAAGAGCCTGGAAGATGTTCAAATAGGCAGTAAAAAATGTAAAATAAAAACCCACAATTGGCATGAAGGTAATGTGATATGTCACCGCAAAGTGCTGTCCCATTCATATTTATACCATTTCAAGCCGGTGCAGCCTCTCACTTTAACTACCTGTCAGTCACTGAGGGTTCAGGGCTTCAGGCCTGAGGGGGGACGTTGGGATTGGGCCTTTGTTCCAAACTGAGAGACTCAACTAAGCAGTTTGGTTTCTTCTTCAGGTGATTCTCTTGACGGCCTAATTCAGAGCACCATGAAGAGAGTTTGTAGTGAGCTGGACTCTGTGTCTTCGTCTGTACGTACTCAGGCCTTCACCCTCATGATCTGGGTAAGAGTCGAACTGATTTCAATACGTCTGTTTGCATTATTATTTTTTTAGAGGTCAGAATTTCTCAGATAAAGACACTTGTATGTGACAATACTCAAAGGTTTATTTCACTCAAGCCCCATTTCCAATTGACAAAAAGCCCAGTAACACCTGCTAACATCTGTCATGTGCCTTGACGTTGATAAATTAAAAAACAGCAGGGATTTGAACAGTTATTGTAATGTATTAGTTTACAAAACATACAATTAATACACTCTCCTCAAAGCCACCACACTTCAGTCAGACAACATTTTACCTCACTGGTCGCTGTAAAACACAAACATCAAAACCACCTTTGTTGGTCTTTCCACTGTTCAACAATCACCAACTCTGGGTTGAGAGTTTGAAAGAGAGACTAAATAGGTAGCAGATATAAAAATAAAAAAAGAAGTAATCACTCTCACTCACTCATTGTCAACGACTGATCTGGGGTCGGGGACCCCAAACGTCCCTTTCCCGGGCCACATTAACCAGATCTGACTGGGGGATCCTGAGGCGTTCCCAGGCCAGTGTGGAGATATAATCCTTCCACCTAGTCCTGGGTCTTCCCCGGGGCCTCCTCCCAGCTGGTCGTACCTAGAACACCTCCCTAGGGAGGCGCCCAGGGGGGCATCCTTACCAGATACCTGAACCACCTCAACTGACTCCTTTCAACGCAAAGGAGCAGCAGCTCTACTCCGAGTCCTCATGGCCAGCCACCCTCCTGAAAAAAAACATTTCGGCTGCTTGTACCTGCGATCTAGTTCTTTCGTTCATGACCCAGCCCTCATGACCATAGGTGAGAGTAGGAACAAAGATTGACGACTGTAAGACGACTGATTGATTGAAGTAAGCACCATAACATTTTTACTGTTTACTACGACTTGCTGTGACGTCATGACACACCAGGGAAAAAACCCCCAGAAAGATCAGTGCAAAGGCACAGCATACTGGTGATGGGAAAGGAGTCAATCGCCTATTTTTAGTGGGTTTCCCGTGTTAGAAAAACCCACATACACGCTCTAATTTTGGTGGGAAAAGGGTATTGTTTTACTGTTGGCTGTCTATCTATAAATCAAGTTAATTGGTTAATAAACAGATGTATGTGTTCATGTAAGAAGCAGCAGGTACGTAAAAGTTTCTCTTGTCCTCAGGTTGCCAAGGCTCTGCTCCTCCGATACCACCCTCTGTTCACAGCACTGACTGACAAGGTAAAAACAGCAACTACATTATGCACTTCACTAAATACAACTGGACCTTCTGTCACAACATAAAAAATGTTATTCTTTCCATTTACAGTTCACAGCTTTCATGAGCCGTTATAGGTGGGGGGGGGAAGATGTCAGTTTTTGGGGGGTTGGCTTGGGGGCCGGGGGGTCACCCGTTCACCCCCCCAAATACATAAAAAAATGATTGTAATTTGTTTGGTGAGGGGTGCCAGTTTTCCTCTTGGTCACCGCCGAGGCGCCCCCGGCCAAAGCCCCAAACCCCCCCCCCCCCTGGGCCCTCTCCAGGCCCCCCCCCCCCCCCCATCCCTCCTCCTTTTTTTTTTTTTTTGTTTTTTTTTTTTTGTTTTTTCTTTATTTATTTAAAAAAAAAAAGTGTAATTTATTTTCCCCCCTGTGGGACGAATAAAGGTTGTTCTTCTTCTTCTTCTTCTTCTTCTAAACCTGACTTCCGGTGTCATTTTTCTTCCACTGTGTATTTTTGAAGCTCTTCTCTCTGCTCGATGACGTCGATATGGGTCCGGTGGCAGCAGACGGCTTCTCGCTGCTGATGAGCGACTCCGCCGACATCCTGAACCGCGCTTGCCACGCCGACATTCGCATCATGTACCGCCAGCGCTTCTTCAGCGAGAATTCAGCCAAGTTGGTCGAGGGCTTCAACGCTGCGCCGCAAGGTACAAAATGAACTGAATTCAGTTAATGCTGCGATGTGTATTGATTAAAAAGTTTTGAAATCATAAAAGTCATGAAATGACTGAGCACAGAAAATAGAAAAAAGTACAGCAACATGAGCCATAATACAGAGATTCCTGGACATCAGTCATCCATATTTGAATATATATATATAGGAAGAAAAGGAAATGAAAGATGGGAATGCAACCTATTGTCTGATGAACGTCTTGGGTCTTGGATATTTTGCGGTATGAACATTTGTGCCAGCAACAGATCTTTGGATAACATTTGGGTTTTTGCCTAAATTGTCCTTAACCCTAAGTAACTGATGTTTTTTTTTTTTCAATTTTGGTTATGGTAAAGTTGGTCTTAAATTTCATTAAAAAGTATTAAATCTAACTTGCATTAAGCTGTATGAACCCTGCATGTAGAACTAAGTTTATTTAGTAGGTCAGTCGATTAAAATATTTAATTGCAATTATTGTGCATGATTTTCCTTGATTCTGTCTGTTCAAAATGTTCTTTTAAGGGAGATTTGTCAGATATTTAATACTCTTATTAACATGAGTGGGAAAATATGCTGCTTCATGCATACATACAAATGTGTGTATTTATTTATTATTGGAAATCAAATTAACAACACAAAACAATGACTGACTGAAATATTGTCCAGAAACCCTCACAGGTATTGAATTTAGCATAAAAATATGCTCAAAACTTAACATGGAAAAACTGACAACAGCTGTCAGTGTGCTGACTTGACTATGACTTGATCCAAACTGCATGTGATTATCATAAAGTGGACATGTCTGTAAAGGGGAGACTTGTGGGTACCCATAGAAACCATTTACATTCACATATCTTGAGGTCAGAGGTCATGGGACCTCTTTGAAAATGGCCATGACAGTTTTAGTCAAAATTTGACGTTGGAGCGTTATTTAACCTGGTTGTTTAAGAGCTAGTATGACGTAGTTGGTACTAATGGATTCCTTCGGTTTTCTAGTTCATTTGATGCCAGTATCTTCACTCTGGCTTTAAAACTGATCCAGCTAAAACTTCCGTAAGATCAAGTGTATTAAATAAGTTAAGTAAGAGTTGTATTAAAACAAATTTGCATTAACTGACAGCCCTGTTATTTAGTTATCCAGCTTTAGATGAAATCAGTTAATTCCCACTAAATGCAGTGTGTGAAAGGTTATTTTCACCAAGGGTTCAATATAGTTGATTGCCGTAGATGTTCATGCTGAAACACTCAGGTTTTAGGCTTTGTGGTTTTCTCCTGTGAGCAGTTGTGAGGTTTTAGGTTCATTGTTTGTCTCTACAGAGAAGAAGCCCTGCTACCTGAAGGCTCTGTCAAACATCATCAATAAACTGCCCAAGCAGGTTCAAGTCACTGAACTACCAGCGGTGAGTAAAGAGCGCAGCTGCTCACTCCAAGTTCATTTTCAATTAGTATTAAAAATAGTAAAACAAAATTACTGTTAGCAGTGGCCGCCTGAAACTTAATTTAAAAATGTAGAAAATGTGGATAATGTTTTTTTTTTTTTTTTTGTCCAGCTGCTGTCTCTGCTATTGGAGGCCTTGTCATGTCCTGACCAGGGCGTCCAGTTGTCCACCCTGTCCTGTCTGCAGCCCATCCTCACTGAGCCTCCACCAGCGCTCATCCAGCAGCTAGAGGCTTTGGTCACCAGGCTGCTGGCCCTCACCTCCAGTCCTGCCATGGTTAGTTAGACATCATACCTGACAGTGTTTCCTGGTCTTTTGTTTGTGAGCGGCACAAGTATCAGCAGTGTTGGGGTGATCAAAACTAAACCTTCCGCGGCAGCTGGATTCTCAGGATGTCGCGACATCCTGCGAGAATCACAGGATCACACATCACACATCACACAAAAATCTTATCGGGCTTCAAGTAATGTGTTTGTGTCCGGCAAGACAGAGCATGGACCGATCAGAGTCCTGTGAGGAGCTACTGCCGTGGCTTAGGTGCGTGAGACGGCACGGAGAGGCGACTGTTCGCTCTCAACAAAAAATGGCGGCTCCTGAAGTGGTTATGTAGATACTGCGATAGCATTGGTTGTATCAGAACTGGAGTATTTCCTCATTGAAAGAAGAGTGAAGAACACTGACGGCCTTTTCTCAATGGAAACAATGTTTTCGCTCTTCTCCCGGCTGGCTTCGGCAAGACTTTGATTGACAGATGGTTCATTCAATCACCTGCCAAGGTCACCGCCACACTAACTAACTCGATCCTGGTGTTCAAAGGTGCCATGCTGTGTACTAATTTAG
Source organism: Pterois miles (assembly GCA_947000775.1). Lineage (NCBI taxonomy): Eukaryota > Metazoa > Chordata > Actinopteri > Perciformes > Scorpaenidae > Pterois > Pterois miles. The sequence goes on along the minus strand of CAMQGK010000246.1, from coordinate 56,538 downwards.
CAGATGAAGCAGCATGTTAAGTAGCCAGAGCGCTAACCAATAGTTTGTGTCTTGCAGCACGTACGGATCACCTCTTTGCAGTGCATTCATGGCATTTCCCGCTTCCCTGAGCATGAGGTAAAACTCATAGACTGTGTACGTTTTAGATGTGTGAGAACCTTGTGAAGCTGTTAAAATACTTTCTTAAAATGTCAAAGTTAGAGTCCCTTCATTTCCCTCCACTTCCATCCAATCACCATGGATTCTTCAATGAACCCAGTTAACGAAGAAAAACATATTGATTATTGGTGTGTAGATTATATGAGCAGCTGAAAGTTTTCACACTAGAATATTTTAAAAACGTGGCTGCAATAGAAAGTATCGCTCTACCTCACTCATTGAAACACTGCAAATTTGTTTAAATTATTATTCCAACTTTTATGGACACTGGAAGAAAATCTCGACCGGACACTTTTTAGTTTACTGATGTCATTTTTTCCTTCAGGTTTTGCCGTTTCGGGCCAGAGTGCTGCGAGCTCTGGCCCGGCCTCTGGACGACAAGAAGAGGCTGGTGAGGAGCACGGCGGTTCAGGCTAGAGCAGATTGGTAAGAATCAGATACCACAGTTTAACCCTCTGAGACCCGCGATCCTGGACGGCTTTACTGTCCATTAGAGGCTGTAGCAGGTTCAGTTTTAGAGCTAGAGGGAAGTTACTGCAATAGTAGTATCGCTCTGAAAAACTGAATTTCTCTACGGGGATTAATAAAGGTTCATCTTATCTTATCTTATCTTATCTTACTGGGCAGGAGGCTAAATAACATGCTAAATTTTAGGTGAGGAAAAACTACCACAGCCATTTTTTAAAGGGGTCCCTTGACCTCTGACCTCAAGATATGTGAATGAAAATGGGTTCTATGGGTACCCACGAGTCTCCCCTTTATAGACATGCCCACTTTATGATAATCACATGCAGTATAAATTATTTTCTCCTATTCTAAAATTATGTGTTTGAATATTTCTACATACTGGAGTCCCTAAACCCCAGTAGGTCATGAATGATGACGTTAGTCCCCATAGTTGCCATTTCATTGTATTGAGACCATATTTTAAACTTGACCTCACTGTACAAAATGACCTGTGGTGACCTTTACAAACTCGAGACCTAGAGCATTCAGAGGATGATTTCCTTGCTGGACTAGGCTACAGGGTTTCTGAGCAGTTTCCAGAAGTGTTCGCCATCCAGTCGCTGAAAAATGCAATTCTTGCAGAAGTCCCGCAAAGTTTTTGAAACCAAATCACAGTGTGACTTTTTCTGTGGTGTTCTTCAATGTCTTGCTGTTTTAATGTGGTATTTTGGAGGGATTATTGATCATTTTTATCAATTCTCAGGTGGTAATAAATGCTTAAATTTAGCACCAAATTTGTGTAACAAATGGCATCAACCGAAAAATTGCTGCAACAACTTATGGCACATAATAGAGCATGGGGATGACCATCATATCCTATAATTATGTTCTAAACCTTGACACACTTTCACAATTTGCTTTAATTAATTCATTCTTATTTATTTCTAATTTATGACCACAACAACTTGACACTGCTGAGCTGCATCTCAAATTCAGATGACATCTACTGTTGACCTGCCACCTCCCTTTAAAGATCCCCTATCTCCCTAAAAAAAAAAAAAGACAAAAATGGGTCTATTGTGGGTCTCAGAGACACACTGGAGGATATTTAAAATCCCAGTGTATCACATTTGTCATGACAGAGTTCTTCGTTTCAGTCGTCTTTTTCCGAGAGACAAATCGACAGATAAACACCCCAAATCTGAAAGTTTAGTTCTGTTCTTTTGAGTACAACGCTCTGTAACTGCTACCTTTTTAATGGTCATGTGCCAAATGAAGACTGTCTATTTATGTTTCTTATTTTCCCGCCAAGGTTCCTGTTAGGAAGTCCTGGCGGAAGGTGATTCCAGTCCTCAAACACAACCCAAGTCTCCCATCCTCCCTAAACCTGGAATAACACAGACGTGGGGACGTCAAACTCCAGGACCAGGTACCAAGGATCAAAGCTGCACAATCCACACAACAGCTTTCTCTCCTCGGTTAGACTCTCCATGTTTGGATCTTCCAGCATCCCTCTGTCCTCCCTGCTCTCCTCTTTTCAACCAGAATCCCTCCATCCTCCACCTCCTCTCCCTTTTTACTGAAGTGTTTTTGTCCTAACTGTCTGTACTTCATAAACGCACAAATAAGAGGACGCAGACTGACTGCGGAGCATCGTCTTAAGTTGAAAGAATGAAAATGACCAGTATGTTACACACCTCATGTACGTTGTTTGTCTTTCTCACTACGTATTGGAGAAAATTTAACGTCAGATTGCATCGAGACATTTTAGCTGTTCAGAATTTGAATAATACCTTAAAGTGCATCGTAAATCCAGTGGCTGTATGTTGTATCATTTAGGTTGCCTACTTGGTCATATCAGCAGCTAACCCTCCCATCCCAGAAATTATTATATAATTAAAATGAAGGACAGTATTTTTAGTAATCTTTAGTATGTTTACTTGATGAATAATAAGTATTATAGCTGCTTTTCTGTCAGTTAAAGCTGGGGTTGGTAGTGCTGTTCAGATACATTTTTTTGTTATATTTTGCTGAAATTATCATGAAGTAAATCAATTAAATTCCGACTTTAAATAAATAAATAAATTCAGGTATGTCTGCTGTCGTATGACTGTAATAAAACTGTCCAGTCGTTTCTTTCGGCCTAAATGTAATGTAACCTGTACGTACTCACCGGAGTCTTCCAACAGCCACGTTCGTTGTTTCCGTTCATTATGATAATTTGGGTTAATGCTGCTACATTCAGTGGGATAGAGTTGGCAACACTGGGCTGAGTTTTTCAGTTGGATTATTTTTAAAATCTAGTGTACCATTACTGGTTTCTCAGCAATATCAACCCTAGATTTAACTAACCAAATAATCACCAAAATGTCTTTGAATGTGTTGACTCCTGTACGAAGAGAGAAAGCAAACACTGTACATGTATTGGATGGAAAAAGTCACCGCAGTGCTTGTGGCTGATGAATGATCTCATGAACTGTGGTGGCAACGTTTTCTTTTTTACTTTAACTGCTGGAAAAAAAAAAAATCAAAGATTTCCACTTCACTGCATATAAAGATGTGGACTAAGAGCCACATGAGAGCAGCACTGAACCCAGCAGGTAATGTCTAATAACAGCAGCTGGTGTGTTTGATTCATGTCACCTTGGTGTGCCAGTTGGGCGGGGTTGTTGAGACGGATTGTCCACTGGTTCACAGACGGTGAATCAACGTGTAACACCTCCACTGAGATCGTTTTAAGATTAATTTTACATAATGTTGAGCTTAATGACGTTAAATTAAGATTGTAAGTTATGTGAACAATATGACAAACATCTGCCTTGTATTCTCAATATCTGAACGAATATTGATGATATAATTATTGAGTTATTGCAGTAAGGTCAGCTGACTTTGGACCTCGCATCAACTTATGCCAAGGAAATAGACAATATTTAAAATGTCATTAAAACATTTCTTTATAATTATACAAAATGCATTTAATGTCATTTTTTATCATTTAAATGTCATCATCTGAAAATCAAAGAAGAATATCAAACAGGTTTTATTAAAAAAAAAAAAAAAAAAAAAAATCAAACCGGAGCACAGCTCCCATTGGTTGCACATGATATCACAGCTGTACATCATGTTGTCATGTTTCTATGGCAACTACAGATCCAACCCATCCATCATTAAGTTATTGGTAAACATGTCGGGGTAAAAAAATCTGAAAAGGAATTAAAAATATGGAATTACATTTCAGTGCCTGATTCGCTTATTTAAAGGCTGAACAACCAAACAAGGCACACAACAATTTCTCAGTCAAAAACAATTAAATGAGCTCTGTGCAGTTTTTTTCTGTACGTAAAATGGTAAATAAACAAAAGATTCAAGTCAGAAGTTAAAAACGAATGAATCAAACTTGTTTTTTCCGCTCTTCTTCAGCACCAGAACTGAGCTCAGACTGCTTTAGCACGTACTCCCCGAATCACAACAGGTGTAAACATTCACAGTAGTGAACCCTGAAACACATTTTAAAAATGACTCGTTTAAATCATACAAGATATAAGTTAACATTGAAAGTATGTTTTCAACTCATGACTTGCCCCCAAACTTAAGAGACTTTTCTTAAACTTTTAAAATGTTTAAGAAACACTTGGATTTGTCCTCAGCCTGAGACACATAAAGACAGTTATGATGGTCAACATACACAATCAAAACTAAAAACCATGTTGAATTAGCCGACAAATCTCTGGCTTAACGTGAAATCAACACAGCGTCGCTTATTGATGGTGCTAGATGTAGCATTTTATCATCTATGAACCATGAGCACATTAACGCTGGCACATTAAAACAGTGTAAACACATGAGAACATCTCTGAGAAGCCAAATGGAAAGAAAAACACACAACACATTTCGTATCTGAAAGCATTAACAGTACAACTGCTGTAAACTAATACTTGAGTATTAGTTTGCAACGTGCTATATTAGCCCCTGATCACACAAAGCGTGTTTTAGCAGCCTGCTGCAGCTTTTTGGTTGGTTTCAATGAGTGTGAAGCGTTTTGCGTTGCTGAGCACTTTGCCTTTTACCGCTCCATGTTTTTACAGGAGCGCCCCGAACACCTCGCATTGGACAAAATATAGAGGCGAAGTCCCGCCCCTTTTGGTGGACGCCACGGTACCTCATATGAGAAAAAATATGAACGGTAGTCAACGGTGAGAGCTAAATATTTTCTTGATTCTGTTTGAATTGTGCCATGAATCACACATGTGTTTGTCAGAATGGTTCACGACATCTCTTGTCTCGCACAATATACGTCACCAATGCTAGCTAGCTAGCTAACTTAGCCACGTACAAATGAAACCCTTTTTTACCTGATGTGTTTTATCCTGCGACTCATGGCACGAACGAAACGTGTTGCTGGTGTGAGAACATCTCAGTACGAAACACAGAGGCATCGTAGTTTCAGAGAGAGACAGAGACGTCACGATGTGACTTCTGGCTGTCATCTTTTATAATATATAATTATATATTTTCACAGTGTTATAATTCAGTGTCATAATACAGTTTTACAACAAACAAATGTGTGACTCATGGTGCAATTCAAATGGGATCATGTGTGTCCTTTGACGACTATTCATTTTTTTTCTTTTTATTGTGAAATGAGGTTTCATGGTGGTCCACCACAAGGTGAGCAACTTCACCACTCTGTTCAATTCGAGCAGAAAAGCGCCCAACGTCATTAGCATTTTTTCTCTTTGTGGCAACTTTTTCTGAGCGACATGAGTTCACCAACTGTAGTTCACATGACCTGAACAGAAAACCGCAGGAGGCAAATCAGTGCGATACTTGAGATTTTGGGTAAATTTCCATTCATTTAAACTTAACTAGCAGCTATTAGGTAACATACAGTTCATGGTTTGTGTCTTATGTTAGCACTCGTTCAGTAGTTTGTCTGGCCGGGCAACAAAAGGCAGTGCGGGGCACCTCGCATCCTGTGTGATCAGGACCTTAATGTTTGAAAATGCGACACATAGCACCTTAACCATAACCGCCTCTCATACTGCCTTATCCCCTCTCACCGTTCATCCCTCTCTCTCACTTGTCAAAAGAGGCTGTTGTGTTGGTGCAAGACTGTACATCCAAGAGATGCATAGATAGTCTCTGTTGAGGGAGAAAAGTTTGGGCTTTACAGCAATGCTGGCCAGCAGCACCGTTTCTAAGTCTGCAGTCGAAGGGTGATGTCGGCTGGTGGCGAGGTCTACAGTGACACCTGCTGTGTAGAGACAGGTGGGAAATGATGATAGATCCTAAGAAGATGAATCACTAATGGTTATTTCCACGTGGTTCCCACTTCTAGCAGTGCAAATATCAAAACCCGTGTTCGTATTTGCGGAGCTACAACGCTTCTTTTTCCTTGTCAAATGTCTGTAGCAGCAAAAGCAGCTCCTCGTTGTCCCGAGCTGGTCACAACAGTGTGACACATCCTGTCACTTGTCGTGTAAAACGCAGGTTAAAAATTGTACAAGGTTTTTATTTTTTCTGGTCTGGAGGAAAAAAGGGTGAGGATCAAATGGCCATGGGGTCTCTTCTAGCAAAGGTGCAGTCCCACATGATGCCGTCCCCGTTGGGGAGATGGCTGGAGGGCAAGAGGACCCGTGTGAACCAGTGACTGGGGAGCAGAAGAACAAGTAAGTGGTGGGAAACAATTGCTGATTTGGTCAGGAGGAGTCTGGTGGCTTTGAAGAGAGCATAAATAACTGCTTTAGTTCCCCGTCTGAAAGAACCGTCAGCTTTAATATAATAGTAATAATTATAATAACAATAATAACATAATTAAAAGTAAATATAGCATATACTTAAAGCCTTTACACACCGGAGGTATGATGAATAAACAACACAAAAATGCAAAATACTCACCTGTAAAAATTATATGTCTATGGCTTTTATTGTGAAAGGTCAGAACAGAAGGAGTGGTGCGCTGCCTTTATCAAGGTTGAAAGGAGTAACAGAGTTTGCCGTCTTGGTTCGGACTACGGAGCCTCCGAGTTGATATAGACATAGGCACAACCTGTTCTGCGCAACATAATTATTTAATACTTTTATTTGTGGTGTGAAAGTGCTAAAAAAAAAATCTAAATTTTGCCACGTAATATTTGTGTTCTGTGTGAAAGTATTTACAAGAAAAATAGTTTTAAAAAATATGATGATGCGCAAAGGAATTGCACTAAAAAATAAATAAATAAATAAATAAAGTACCCACAGTGTGTGAAGGCCTTTAAACTGATACTGATTTTTTTTTTTTAAGTCCGCCTTTCTTTTAGGTGGCTGAAATACGTGGACTGCTAATCCATTGTGCTCTGCATGCGTGGGTTCAAATCCCATCCTCGTTGCAGTCCATATTTACAAATTTCCCCCCTGGGGATCAATAAAGTACTCTCTTCCAAGCAGTAACTCCTGTCTGCTTCTCCAAACTGGGGCCGTGCCGACCGTCCTCTACGGTAGGTAATACTATGAATAAGTACCTCTTACCTCTTTCATGAAATCAAATCCCATTTTATGATCCGAATGTCTGTACATTCTGTACTTATCGCCTCTATATAAGCCCCGTCGATGGATCCTTTCAGCACCCCGTTGGCACATATGAATCAAATCAGCTTCAGCAGCCATGGAAGCAATAAACAAGCCGGATCAACAGAGATAACATAACGGTAGAATCTACCCGCCCTGAAAATCCTCTGCACATCTCTCCGTGGTCAGTGTGTGGCTGGTTATCAAGGCAGCGAATATTTGAGAAGTGATTCCGGCCGCTGCTGGCTGGAGACTAACGTGGTCACGTCTAGTAGGTAACCCTCAAACTGTGAACACGTGGGCTGCTATCAGTCACACCGGAGGAGCGAACGGGTGTCAACTCCAGTGTTTTGAATGTTTTGACTGCAGTATCCATTTTAAACGCTAGCTGTCAGTGCTACATGTTGTTCTTTTAAGTGTAAGATTCTTCATCGCTAGGTGTAATATAGTTTATAAAAAAATGTTCAGAATTTACGATTCTCACAAATCATTGTTTGGTCACATGAGGTTGGTACTGGTTACCATGGTTACGTAACCAGCACTGAGGAAGTGAAGACGTAAATTACTGCTCCGAAAAGATACGTATTACCGTGTATTCAAACACAAGTACGTCGAACGAAAGTACACATTTTGGGCATGTGGTGCAAAGTATGCGATTTTGAATTTCTAAGATTTTCACAGCCTTGTTTAGTAAAATGAATAAGTGAACTCACCTCCTTTTTTCCACACCCAACAGTAACTTCCAGTTGTTCATCGTACCGTGATGATATGGATTTTTGAATACCTGCGTTAGAACACAAGACATGAACAGCTTGTGTCATTTTCAAAGTTGTATTTCAGGGTGTTTTCACATATAGTCCTTTTTAAACAAACCAAACCCAGTCCTCTTAAAGTGGACCAAAAAGGTGGACCAAAGGGACTCGGTTCTGTTTGTGTTCACATTGTCAGTTCATTTGAAAGAGGACTCATTTCTCTTTGTGGTCCACCTCAGCTCTAACGGGGCCTCAGTCCTCTTTCTGTTCACACTGAGCTCAGACCCACGTAGTCCCAATGAAATGAATTCATTAAGCCCATAAACATCTGAGTGGTGGATATGGAAAATGCAGCGCTTTCATTAAGTTGCTGCCACTGGTGTTTTACGGCGTTTTAGGATGTCTTGCCAGAGCAATCAGTGCAATAATTAATGTGTTTAGTCATCAGTTATTACAATTACTGATACAGACAGAGAGGCGTGTTTCTCTGTCCTCAAGGTGGTCGTAAAATGTACATGAACAGTGTCTCTAGTTTATGTAAAAACTAGAGGTCGACCGATATGGGTTTTTATGACCGATGTCGATTTATTGGCGAATCAGGATAGCCAATGGCCGATTATTTTTGGGAGGCCGATATGTTTGGGTGATTTGCCTAACAAATGATACACAAAATTTCTCAACTTGAGTAAACATTTATTGAACATAACCTATGGTTTGTCTCTCCAATCTACATTTTGTGTCTGTGCTGCAGTGCACTTGTATATTTTAAATATAAATAATGTATAACCTAAATACTGAATACATGAAACAGGTAATCAAAAAAACTAAACTTTGTCAAATAAAATTTTGGATGAAAAAATCATTTTTTAGTGACTTAGCAGCACAGATGCATCAGCCGATGCCGATTATGAAAAAAAGTCAAATAATCATCCCAATTAATCTGTGAAGTAAAAACTGTTAAAACATCTCATTTAAACAGCTGTTCTCACCAAAATCTAAACACTTTTTTTTTTTTTGTCCCCAGGATAAAGGGATGCTATTAGTCTTGAGCCTCGACTAGTCTTGAGCCTTTATGGTACGTACGGTATCTGTGGTGCTGCAGAAAACCGAGTGCCGTCACGTCTTCAGAATCTTTTCATCGACTAAAGGGAACCAGGAGCGCTTTGTGTTCACGGTGCACAGCTTAAATGAACCACTGCGCCAATTTAAAGCGAACCCGGACTTGGACCACCTCCCAAAGAGGTCCAAGTTCGGTTCGTTTCAGAGGGGTTTGAGTCCATTTGGAGGGCTGCAATGGACCAAGTGTGAAAACACCCTTATACTATGCACTTGCAGAGTTCACAATGTATTTTAAGTCGTTTATCTCAATATATAAGATTGTATGTGCTCCGACAGGTCTGATACTGATTTGTGTATTAGTATATGTACCTTGCCCTTCTCCTGGAGTCTTTTGGTCTCTTTGCGGTTTATGTGCCGCTCCACGCTGGTTTCTCCTCTGCTGATGAGTATGACGTGCCAAAGAGTGAGTCCTCCAAGAGCTACGGTCACCGAGCTGCACAGAGGATGTATTACTATACAACCTGAGCCGTCTGCATGCTGTTATCTGATGTTTAAAACGGTGAGAATATATGCGATGAAGTGTTTCTTACCTGGTCAGCACCCAGAGGAAGATGATACACTTTTCAGCAGTGGTCTCTCTGTAGGCGTCAGTTGGAGGAGGGGTCTGATAGTATCTCTGAAGGGGACAGGAAGTAGTAGGCTTACATATTCATACTGGTGGTCCCCCTTATTTCACTTTCAGATCTGATCCGAGGACGTTTAAGCTCGCTGCTCTCTGAGGTCATTTTGGCTCAGGCTTCCTACAGTATGGGTACGCAACATGCTGGATCCTGTTCCTGGTTAAGCGATCTTTGGGTGGCTTTCAATCTAATTGGTATTCAAAGTGCAGAGCCGTTTGTTTACCAGCTAGTGCACAGCCACCTTTGATATAAGACCGTCCTGGTTCAGAGGTAAATGGGAGGACAGAAAGCAAAGATCCTTTTCATGTCTCCTGTTTCGCTCATCACCGGCCATCTGAGCTCGTCCTCTGCTCTTCTCGTACCATTAGCAACAACACACAAAAACAACACAGTTGGGTTTTTGGAGTAGCAGCAGTCTAGAGGTTAAAGGGGTAGTTTGGGTGTTTTAAAGTGAAGCAGACAGGAGTTACGTTACAGAAGAAGAAGAAGCAATGTACTGCTGTGGATGGGCCGGCAGCTAAAGAAAAAAAATCAATATCAGTTTAAGTGTATGCTCTCTTTAAAATATTTTCACCTCCTTAACTTGCTGTCAGACAGCCCCTTCTGACTGGGAACTGAAGCTGTTGTATCCATTCATCTTCTTACCAAAGCCACCAGACTCCATTGAAAAATACTATAATTTTGCCTTGCAGAACACAGGAGTTGCTGGTCTACTGCTGCCTTGATCGGTTGGTTGGTTTGTGTTATTGTGTGACTTTGGTGAAGCCAACCAAACCAAAGTCACACAAAAACACAAACAAACCAACCTATCAAGGCAGCGGTAGACCTTCAAGTCCAGTGTACTGCGATGTAAAATTACACCCCCCCCCCAATGGAGTCTTGTTACTTTCGCGAGAGCAGAGATAACGCTTCAGTTCCCCATCGGAAACATTGGCTGTATTCAAAATCGCCTACTACATACTACTGATAAAGAGGCACGTCTTTCCCTCGCCACCGCCTGCTGCTCTGTAGCCGGTCTATGAGCGGCACTCGGCCGGCTCTCACGGGAGCTACGCTCGCGAGCGACTATGGAGCTTTTCAACTCCAAAAAGTTCCCCATTAATTTCTAATGGACATTTGTGTTGTGTTGTTTTCAACAAGGAACTAAACGCCCCTCGTCTACAGACCAGAGATCTCCAGCCAGCTCATAGCGGTCTGTGAGGGTGGCTGCCCGGTTGGTGACGTAGCGACCCCGGCAGGTGCTCGCTAGCTGTCACGACAGTTTGTGGAGCTTCTAAAAATGGTGGAGCAAATGTTCAATTCGCCACCTAATATCATGAAACTGTCAATATTCAAAATCTACAGTTGCCTCATACAACCCCACCCAAAACACCCGAACTGTCCCTTACGGTACAGCATGACTGATGATTCTTGCGGCCTCACCTCTATAGCACTGTAGGCCTCCAGAAACAAGTCCCTGCTGCTGATGCTGCAGTAGACGCAGCCCAAGGTCATGTACAGGCAGAAGGAGAAGAAGTAGCGGTGGTTGAAATGGCCCACACAGTTGTTTAACCAGGCTGGAAATATGTTCAGTTCAATGTGTACAAAACATTTTTTTTTTTTTTTTTTTTAAAAAAAAAGCCAAACAGTAAAATATTTTCATGCATTTTTTTTAACGTGTTGCTTGTTTGAAGGATACGACAGTGGTGGTCCATCTTCAAAACACACCTGTAATATAACAGTTAACCGTGAGGAACTTTTTAAAAATTGACCAACTCTGTACATGAGTTATTGTTTGATTTTCTTACATGTTGCAGATGCTGCAGTGGTGCGTCCTGGCCGGTTTTGGAGTGATGCATTTCTTACAAATGGACACGGAGGGAATTTGAATTTTGTCCTAAAATTCACAAAAAAAAAAAAAAAACAGTAGACAGCGAGAAACTTAAGCCACAACAAAAACAAAGATATAATTGTAACTCATTGCACTGCTGTAGGTTCTGTATTCAATATTCATTAATACACTAACGCCGTCCTGATACACTGATAACGCCGTGGGAACTGTAGCACCCGCCCCATTTGTATAAATCAACCAGTGAAATGTGTTCCACCATTAGCCCTGGCACCACTTTTAATGCCGTTAGCACCATTAGCTGCAAGCATGGTTGTATTATAAGAACTGGATTCTGGATCCAAGATGGCGCCCATTCATTCCTTTGAGAATGGCTCACCTGGTGCAAAGTCTTCTAGCTTCCAGGCTTCCTCTGAATATGCACAGTAGTGTTTCTCCATATTGGGGCAGAATATTTCGTTAGATGTAAATAACATTAGATTTTTTTTTGTAACTGTACAGAAAAACAAAATGTTATCTACTAAGTCGCAAAAAAAAAAAAATCTGTGAAGTAGTTATAGACAGACTTTTGTATAAATGCAGAAAATGTAATTGGTAATGTAATTTATGGCGTTAAATTGCTGCTATACCGACACCCGGTATAACAAATAGGTTTTTGACAGCAGCGAAAATGTTTTTGAAAAGCTAAACACCAAAAAATGTGTATTGAAGCAGAACATTTTGTTAGATTTTACTACTACTACTACTACTTGGGGGCGGCAGTAGCTCAGTCCGTAAGGACTTGGGTTAGGATGTGGAGGACCCTGGTTCAAATCCCCCATGGACCAAGACCAACTGGTTGCTGGAGAGGTGCCAGTTTACCTCTTGGGCACTGCCGAGGTGCCCCTGAGCAAGGCACCAAACCCCCAACTGCTCTGGGCGCTTGTCAGGAGCAGCCCCCTCACTCTGACATCTCTCCATTGACATGTATATGTACTATGTACTGTGTACTGTGAACAACAGAGTGTAAAACTGAAAACTGAATTTCCCCACTGTGGGACTAATAAAGGAATATCTTTCTTTCTTTCTTTCTTTCTAAGAAGCAAAAAACATTTTTTTTAAATAATTTATATACAGACTTTTGTATAAATTACCCAGTAGGTGTATCCTTGTCATTATAATCCACAGACCCCAGGTTGGGAATCACTTTTTTTATACTCCTTTAGCTGATCTGAGCACTCACACTATTAGTCTTTCTACACTGTGTCAGCATTTTCCTCTCTGCCTATGAGGAGTTTGGTACCTTAGGTGGGTGTCCTGGGGGGGTGGTGGTGGCCTTGTAGTAATGGAAGACCACCATGATAAGGAGCCAGTGGCCACAGCAGAGATGCCAGACGATCCAATATACAGGGTAAGTGCTGATAATTGTGGGTAGGACGAACACGTAGACGATGACCACAACTGAGGTCGTCAGCAGTATGACAAGACAGACGAACACCTGAGAGGAAAAGACATGAGAGGGTGAGGAACGTAGTTTGGAGGTGTAGGGAGAAGAGAAGCATCCAGAATAGAAATCCAACAGCTCACCACTCCAAACCAGCGGGTCACATTGTCCACGATCCAGTAGACGGGTTCAAACGCACAGTCTAGCAGAGTGTCCGCGTTGCTGAGGCTGTTGAAGTACAGCGACTTGAGCAGCAGCTTGCCGTAACTCCACAGCTCCAGAAACCTGCCTCTGATCCACGACTCGGTCGCCCCGCCGCCTCGGCCTCCTCTCTGCGGGCGGCATAGCCGGCACCAGCGCAGCGCCAGTCTCATAGCCCGGGAGAGCTGCCACCTCCAGCTGCTGCCCGTACGCATGCCACCGCCACCTCCTCGCCTACACACTCTGCCCTCCAGACACACGCAAACACACAGACACACACACCAGCAGTTACAAACGCAGGCCGTGAAAAACAGCAGCTCTTCGTAGCGTAGCCTTATAACCGCTGAGTTTTCCATCGTCATTTCTGCGTCTTTCAGGAGAAGGTGTGAGAGCAGAGACAGTAGGCAGCACGAGGGACCTCCAGTCCTAGAAAGCACCACTCAAATCCTGTGACGGCATCCTCTGTATGGCACGTGTCCGTCAAAGAAAGCAAGGACAGGTTATCAGGTAAATGAGCTACGCCCGTCAGCCCCCACAAATAACTTCTCCTCTTAATAATTCACAGCAAATCCACATCTTCCGGCCAGAACTCGTCTTAGAAACGTGCAGGGGAGATGCAGAGTGGTAACCCTATAAGATGGAAATGCCATGGGGGTGAATATCTTAAGAAGGAAATAAAGTAGCTACCTGATCCAGCAGGGCATCATTTCATGAAAGTGAGTATTGGTTACACAGATAAGGCTTGTTCGGGTTCTCCAAAATAGGATGGCATTAATAATGAGAGATGCTAATCAGGGACCTTCACGGAGACCGTAAGGCCCGTCAACAAGCTGCCCTCTTTCTTTGCTGTCGGCTGCTACTTGACTATCCATAGTGACCACTGCCAACACGCTAAAAACAGCCTGTAGCCTCTCCTACGACCCTTTATTTCCCTTTTTTTCAAGCTAAATCCATTATTTGAGTTCATATAATCTTTTTCTCTCTTATTAATTTATATTTCCTATTTATTTACTTTTTAAAATTATTTAATATTATTACTAATATTTTTTCTCATTTTTTTTCCCTTCTTATTAATTTTATTTTTCCCTCTTTCATGTGACCAAGACCAATAGGTGGTGGTGGTGGTGGTGGTCCTTCTATTTTTATTTCACATCACAGACACTGAGCTATCTACATTCGATACGATGACTTCTGCCATGTCTGCAAAAAAAAAAAAAATAATAATAAAAAATAAAATTTGGAAGGAAAAAAGCCTGTAAGTTCAATAAAAACTGTGTCATGTTTAATTATTTTTTATTAGCATTAAAAGGTGCTACATGCAATATTAATAAATCACTATGGCCAAATTAATTCACTAATAAACTATTAGTGTAAATACTCTATACTAATGTATGGATTGTTGCATCAAGGGAAAAAAAGGTTAAGAATGACCACCCAAATAAACTTAATAAATTGGCATCATGTGGTCTATAAAATATTTAAAAATGCACACAGCAACTCTCTCTATATATATATATATAATATATATTATATATATAATATATATATATATATATATATATATATATATTATATATATATATATATATATATAAAAACACACGTGTATATATGTGTATATACACATATGTGTGCATATATATATATATATATATATATATATATATATATATATTAATATAGTTAAAACAATATAAAAGTATCTAACATATGTATTTTTTAGGGCTGTCGATCGATTCAATTATTTAATCACAACTAATGTTTGTCCATAGTTAATAATGATTAATCACATATTAATTACATATATTTTTATCCATTCAAAATGTGTCTTAAAATGGAAATTTGTCAAGTATTTAACCCGGTCCAAAATGGCAGCAGCGAGTATATAATTCAATTTAACAACCACTTTGACACTGACCACTTACAACGTAAATACAACATGAATACTGTACAATACTATGTAAATACATTTTCAGCAGTTAGGTGGAAGAACTACATTCATATCGATATGTTGAAATAATGTCTTGAATTATGGTTGTTAGGATATTGTGTAGATTCTGAAATAAATAGCTGGTTAATAGATCAATAAAATCAATAGAAAAATTATTGGCAGGTATTTTGAGAAAAAAACAAGACATCTGAGGACATCACCTTGACAAGTTAAAAGAGGCATTTTTTCTAACATTATATAGACTAAAGTTTAATTATAAAATAAGCATTGCTTCAGACCCTGATATTATGATTTAACAATCTTCAGTAATTAATCTATAAGGCTACATTACAGTCGAGTGATGGCATTTTTGAACCTACAGATCTGAATGAAATGAATACATTATTCCATCATTTGGACATTTTTGACAGTAATGAATTCCCCTTCATATTATATCATCCACTCCTGTAGTTTAGATTAAATACTGTGTGAAAACAGCCACACCCAGAACACCGTTATACATAGTACTGATTATCTTAATGTAGTATTTTGGTTGTCAGTGTTGTATACAGTCTAAGCTGTTGACATGTAACGTTAGCTCTAAACACAGCACAGAGAATATTAACTTTGTTGAAGATAAATAATTTAACAAAACAGCCACTGACTGAATAACACCACCCAGTCTTATAAACGTCTAGCGTTAATCTTGTCATCCAGCAGTAGAAAGCATTCCTCCAATTAGCTCCACTATGTCCTGCTTCATCGTTAGCTAACCGCTAGCTGCCTTCGGCTACCCGCCCACGGTTAAGACTCATTTTTAATAAATACCGGACACCAGCTCGGACCAAACGTGACACTGACATGCTGTACCTGGTCAGGTGAAGTGGGCGGACAAGCCTGCAGCCCTACAGTCAGGTCATGGTCAGGCTAAAGTGTTAGCCATGTCTCAACTGACTGCAGCAGATTCACCGTAGAGAGCGACAGGGCTTGCGAAGATTGTCTATTTCGTTCAACAGCAGCAAGCGGACACGACTTCCGGCTAAGTTGGTCGCTACTGCAAACTTGTTTTTAAGTAAATATAGCACTGGAGGGCCAACTACTGTCCCACAAAAAATAAATAAGTTGAGCTGTTTTGCTCCAAGTAGCCCGTTAGCTATATACAACGGAATGTTTCTCTAAAAGGGTTCAGTGCCCGAAAAATAATCTCAAAGTGGGACCTCGTCTTCTTCTTTGACGCTTTGGTGCAGTTAACTTAACTACGCGCAATGTACCCTGGGACATGAAGTCGTATTTTGCTGTAACGGTGCATGAAAACGTCTCTAAATTCGCGCTATCGTTGTTACATGTAGTAAAATAACACAATTTTATGTATTCAAAGTATGAGTCCAGACATGACAACAATAAACATTGAACAGACCGCCTATTTGTAACCAAAAACAGCGCTTTCCCAACATTTAGCATAACCAGGAAGTACTGAGGTGTCATGTGATTGTAAAAAAATGGCTGCGGTGCAGTGGTGAGATGCTCTTTCCTTATTAAAAAAAACTCCGTATCCTCAATATGCATTGGTTAAATTGTTTATTTATTGGCAATGTGTGAATTTTGAAAACCAATTACCAATTGGCATTATGGTTATGGCCTTGGACTTTGTGTTTAATACAAGTTCTCAGATCCTAATAGGTGTGTTAGCATCAGTTGTAATAGCTAGTAGTATGCTCTGTACAGTAAGTGTTCAGAGACCTCAGACTTTCAGTGTAAAATCACATGATGACAGGAAGTGTGAACATGTCAGTAGAAACAGCTGGATCTGGTCTCTTGTTGTGTATAAAGGCGATCCAGTGGGCGCAACTATGAGGCAGAGCTGCAGAGACATCGTCCCGAGGCTGCTCTGGTTGAGTTTGGAGACTACCATCCCCTCAAACCCATCATGGTAGACCCTCTGCTGTTACCACTGTTTTCCTACTGTCCAGCCTCACCACAAACACCACTACCAGCTCTGCACACATGCATACACAAAATGCTGATGTCTATCACAACATCTGCATTGTTCCATCAGCATAGCAGTATCAGTCTATTATGTGGTTTCTTTTGATGGTCTTTTTATTGATTATCAATAATGCATTAAACAGTAACTGTATAGTGAGAAGATTTTGTTTTGCCCAGCAACAATCGCAACATATCCATATGCTCACACAAAGTTAAAATTACAGAGGAAATATCTGCAATACACTTTAATAATAATAATAATAACAAAATAAGTATGTTCAGAGATAAAGGAAATATAAAACTCGTAAATTGGATAGGAGATGAAAAATTAATAATTAAAAGAAGAAGAAATTAAATAAAATACTACTAACATAATTATTTACCATCTCTTCCTTGAGTAGTATAATGGATTTTCTCTGGATTCATAGAGGGGGCAAATGGTGCCTTCAAATGGGGTCATGTTTACAAGCATAGTCCATATGAATGCCCCCTTCATGACATATTCACGACCTTGAAAGTGGAGCGTTCCTGAAAGCTCGGAGGTCACAACTTGTGACTTGTTTGTTGGCGTTGTGTGAAATGGTGGAGCCCATAAATGTTAATATATTGGTGCATAATAAGTTAATTTATTGTCATTTTAATTGCATAATTTTTGGGGCAATTTTATGGTATGTCCGAGGAAAATGTTGATATCCCCAATAACGTCATCTTTCTCCTCTCTCATTATGTCTTTGCATTTACCCACTTGCTAGCTTGCTAAATTGTTAGCCTCTGTGGCTTTTACATGTGGACAGTAACATTAATATTGCCATTACTTAGCAGTGGTGTTCTTCACGACTTAACCACTTGAACACAAAGCATATCGTTTTCACAGCATGGTAAGGACGACCCCATTTGAAGGCACCATATGTATATACAGTATGTCCATACTCATCAAGCTGGTAGAGAAGAAAAAGACACGCTTTCAGTAAGTCCATGTATGGGGCAGTGCAAAAAATTGCAGTCACAGGATTTGTCTTGATTTAGTGGTGAACGGTTTTTGAAATAGTTTGAAAGACTGTTTTCCAAAATTTATCTGAAGAAGGACATGACCAGTATATGTGGAATGAGGCAGGTGCACTTTTACATTTATTATTATGTGATTTAACATCAATTAAAATCAACAGCTAATGTCGTTAAAGGCATAATTCAGTCATTTCTTGCATTTAATTTGATGTCCCTTTAACAGCTCTGACCGTCCCCTCTCCTCTCCACCCAGGTGACGGATACGAAGACCCGCCGGGGGGCTCGTAAAGGCAGCACCTCCTCATCTTCCTCGTCCTCCTCCTCTGCACCCCCGGACCCCCTCAGCTCCATGCTGGACGGGACCGACCCCCTCTCCATGTTTGCGGCAGCCTCGGCCAGTGAGGCTCCTGCTTTGTCACACAGCGCCTCCACAGGGGTCAGTAGCTCTGCAGGCAGACCTGTGAAATGAACAAAGAAATTACACAGAAACATTGGAAACATCAGGTTGGCAGCTTCATTACACATTTATTGTGTGAGTACTGATTCAGCAGCAGAACTATTGTTATGGGACTTGTAGTCTTCAAGGTACATTCTGCCCAAATACTACTTCCTGTGAAATGACTGGTAGTTTTAAAGGTGCATTCCGCTCCAATGCTACTTCCTGTGAAACAACTTGTAGTTTCAAAGGTTAATTCTGCCCAAATACTACTTCCTGTGAAATGTCTTGTAGGTCTAAAGGTTTGTTCTGTCCAAGAACTACTTTCTGTGAAAGGACTTGTAAATTTAAAAGTTCATTCCGCCCTAATACTACTTCCTGTGAAATGACTTGTAGTTTTAAAGGTTTATTTTGTGCAAGTACTACTTCCTGTGAAATGACTTGTAGTTTTAAAGGTTCAGTCTGCCCAAGTACTTCTTCCGGTGAAATGATTTGTAGTTTTAAAGTTGCAATCTACCAAAATACTACTTTCTGTCTGATGATTTTAAATTCAGCTAGTTTTACAATTCAGGATTTCAGCATTGCAGCTTTAAGGTTTCTGTATTTTCAGCAATGCTTTGCAATTCATTTCAGCTGTCAGCATTCACATGCATTTTCTGCAGGAAATGCATTTTCTCATTGGTACTGACTTTCAGAAAGTAACATTAGTTGAATCCTATTCGCCACACACAGAGATTGTTGTGCTTCTAGGACCTGGGAAGGAAGAGGAGGGAGAAGGAGGAAGAGGCAGTTGGACCGGACTTTGAGCCTTGGTCGACAAAACGAGGAGAGATCCTGGCCAGGTTCACCACCACTGAAAAACTCTCAATTGTAAGTCATCGTCCGTCACAGGACGATGTTGGTTTAATCAGTCTTTGAGCACGCAGCCATGCTTTGTACGACAGAAACCTAATTACAATTTCTTTGTCTTCATAGAATCTTTTCATGGGCTCTGATCGAGGTAAGACCGGAGTTTGGGTTCATCGTAATAATTTCAACTAGCAGGTGAACACAGTGAAAACTTAGCAATTAAAGTGCCAGATATTTTTGTTAGGAGGAGAGAGAGAGAGTAAATATTATACTTGAATTCATTGAGTAGAATAGGAACACATTTAAATACGCAGCTGTGACATGTCAGCCATATCAACTTAATAAATCATAAGGTGGCAATATGCCAGTGTTGTGTTTGCAGCCTATAGAGAAGTAATGTCTACCTGAGCAGAGAATGAAGTAGCTCTCCCTCTATGTGTGTTATAATCCGAGCTTTTCCATGCTTTCTTGCTCGTCAGCATATTTGCTGTTGTTTACCCTGTTAACGCGTTAGCCGGTGACACGTTGAGAGCCGGGCAGAGGCAACAGAAATGCTCCCAATCTCGCATTAGCGCCTTTAAGTAATCTTGAAAAAAACAATACAGAGGCTGTGTGTGTTTTTACTTTGGTTGAGAGTTAACACGTCACTCGTGTTGCCGCTGTAGGAAAAGCTCCAAGTCCAGGATCCTCCGCTGTTTCAGAGAAAGTTCGAACTCGCTTGGAGGAACTGGATGATCTGGAGGAGGTACGTCTTTGTTCATAATTTTCTATTAGGGCTGTCAATCAATTAAAATATTTAATCACAGTTAATTGATTGTTCATAGTTAATTGCGATTAATCACAAATTAATCTCACATTTTTTATCTGTTCAAAATCTTACATTTAAAGGGTTTTTATCAAATATTTAATACCCTTAACAACGTGGGAGTGGGCAAATGTGCTGCTTTATGCAAATGTACGTATATATTTATTATTGTAAATCAATTAACAACACAAAACAATGACAAATATTGTCCAGAAACCCTCACAGGTTCTGCATTTAGCATAAAAAATATGCTCAAATCATAACATGGCAAACTGCAGCAAAAAAAAATTTTTTTTTTTCGGGAAAATATTATTTCTTTTTTTTATAAAAATATATATATATATGAGAGATATAAGAGTGAGGGGGAGGGCCTCCTACTCACCCACACCATGGGGGGTTTGGGGTTTTTCCCCTGCGCACCCCCCCCGGCCCCAAAAGGAAACTGGCACCCCCCCAGCAACCAGTTGGTCATGGGGGATTTGAACCCGGGTCCCCCCCACCCTAACCCTGAGCTACTGCCGCCCCCAGGCCAACAGGCAACAACAGCTGTCAGTGTGGGGCTGACTTGACTATGACTTGATCCAAACTGAATATGATTATCATAAAGTGGGCATGTCTGTAAAGGGGAGACTCGTGGGTACCCACAGAACCCATTTACATTCACATACCTTGAGGTCAGAGGTCAAGCGACCCCTTTTAAAATGGCTATGACAAGTTTTTTTTCACCAAAATACACACACATTTGGAGCGTTATTTGACCTCCTTCGTGGCAAGCTAGTATGGCATGATTGGTACCAATGGACTCCTTAGGTTTTCTACTTTCATATCATATATGGTTTCTTCACGCAAACTGAAAACTGCAACCTCCAAAATCAATTGCATTACGGTAATACGTTAAAGAAATTCTTGGCATTAAAATAAATTTGTGTTATTGTATTAACAAATGTGTTATTATTACATTCACTTTTACAGCCCTATTCTCTATATAGCAAAGTTTCCTTTCAAAATGGAAACATTAATTTTTTAAAATCATCTGCCCTCCTGGCGCTGTAAGAATAAAATCAGTCCGCAGATATTGCTTGTGTTTATGTGGATAAACATATTGTACGTATTGAAGGAAACATCATTCTAGCTATGCAGAGTGGCTCCATATTAGAGCGAGGATGTGTTTTTGTGTGTGTGCAGGGCTCCCAGAGAGAGCTGCTGAACCTCTCCCAGCAGGATTACGCCAACCGCATCGAGGAGCTGAACCAGTCCCTGAAGGAGGCCTGGGCCTCGGACCAGAAGGTCAAAGCCCTGAAAATCGTCATCCAGGTAATCCAGGTCTTGAAAACACAGTGAAATAGTAGAGCAAAGACAAAATCTCAGAAGTGTAGCATCATTTCCTGATGTTCCGTCAGTGACAATAACCACCTCTTTAACATCTGTGTACGAACTTAAACATCGATCTGTGTTCCAGTGCTCAAAGCTTCTGTCCGACACCTCGGTGATCCAGTTCTACCCCAGCAAGTTTGTTCTCATCACTGATATCCTCGACACTTTTGGTGCGTAAATAATGCTTCTATCGTTTGGTTCAGGCAAAAAAAACAATAGTCATTGTAAGCTTTCTGACTGTAGTCTCGCTTGTCTGTAGGCCGGCTGGTGTACGATAGAATCTGGACCATGTGTTCAGACCCACGGCCCCTACCAGGTACAAACACAGCAGGATTTGCCCATCTCACCATTTTTCTTTCTAGCTTCTGAGATGATGGATACATTATCTGGGTCTCTGGCCCGTGTCCGATTCCTCCTCAGACTCGTTCACGGTCGACGATGTGAATGACACAGCCAAGGAGACGTGCCTCAACTGGTTCTTCAAGATCGCGTCCATCAGAGAGCTTCTGCCCAGACTGTATCCTTTCCCGCCGTCGGGCTTCACTGCTTCATCCTTCCTTTCTCAGATAACCAGAACTAATGTCAAGCCTGTTTTGACTCGGACTTATCTCTTCATCTGGCCCTCTTTCTGTTGAATCTTTCTCTGAATGGGGTACTTAGTGTTTTACGTTTAGTAGATGACAATAAGCACGCACCCAGTTTGAAAAAAGCAGGCAGGAGTACCAGCACGAAAGCAAAGCAATGTAATTTTAGCCATCTAAAAGAAAGGCCCCTAAAAAAAAAAAAATCAAAAATAAATATCAGTGTATGTTATATTTTGAATATTTTCACTGGTTTACCTTGCCATCAGACAGTCTATGTTTCCAACAGGGAACTGAAGCCCTTATCTATGCTCTTGCCAAGGCAACCAGACTCCAGTAGAAGAAACAGTAATTTTACCTTGCAGAAATACAGGAGTTGCAGATCTACCGTTTCCTCGATTGGTTAGTTTATTTGTATTATTGTGTGACTTTGGTTAGTTCGGATTAACCAAATTCACACAATAGCACAAAGAAACATACCATCAAGGCAGCGGTAGATCAGCAATTCCCGTGTTCTGCAGGCTAAAATTACAGGTGGCTTTGGCGAGAGCTAACAGCTTCAGTTTCCCCCTCAGAAAGGGCTGTCTGACAGTAAGATAAAGCCCTGAAAATATTCCAAATATAGCGTACATTTAAGCTGATACTGATTTCTTTAAGTGAGCCTTTCTCTTAGGTGGCTAAAACACATTGCGCTGCCGGCCCCGTCCACAGCAGTACATTGCTTTGCTTCTGTGTGGTAACTCCTGTCCGTTTCTCCGAGCTGGGGGATTGCCAGCCGTCATCTGCTGTAGGTAACACACTGACTGTGGATAAGTACCTCATACAACCGCACTTCAAAACACCCAAACTATCCCTTTAAGGTTGTCTCCCTGATCACCCAGGACTTACCTCATGTAGAAATTTGACTCTTTGACCTCTGTGAACAGATACGTTGAGGCTGCCATTCTCAAGTGCAACCGCTTCCTGAATAAATGGTTAGTTTGTCTTTGCACCCCAATTTTATAGTTTTACGTACTTTTGATATTCTACCTTTGCTCGCTCCATTGCTTTAGTTCAGAAATATTAACTCTGTATCATATCAATCAGAATGACATGTTCCTATCCATAATCCTTTCTGCGTATGCATTTTTATTTTTGGAGAAATAACAGTTTGCTTTCTGCCCCTCCACCTTTCACAGCGGTATTCAGGAGACCCTCCCTCGGTTGACAGCCATGATCAGAGGGATAGGAGACCCCCTGGTGGCAGCATACACCAGAGCTTACCTGTGCAGGGTAAGACCTGCTCACTTTTTACCACCATTTTTCTCTCCAGTCTCCTTGTTCTGAGCCATTTCTTATCTGTTGGCTCATTTTCACTGTCCTTACTTTTGCCCTGTTATTGGGGCAATAATTAGATGAAAACAAAGTTGTTTTGACCACTGAATTTCCCTCCAGGATGAATTCAAATCGTGTTTATGAATGAGTTTCGGGCACCACTTATACACACTGTAGGGAACCCCACTGGGCCGGGGAGCTGAGGCAGATCTGGCAGCCTTCACGACTTCCTGGACCTATTTCCAGCTTGGTTCCTTGGTGTTTAACGCTGTTGTGGGGGGCGCAGGGCTTGTCAAGGCTTGTTGGGGCCAAGCTCTTGTTCTCTCAGCGGATCGCTCAGGGTTTTACGTAGGAAGTTGTTAACATCTTCTGCAGAGCACTCGAGATCGCCGCTCCGCTTGTTACCACGCACCGTCTTGGTGAAGCCGAACGGGTTGACAATGAAGGATGCTCGCTTCTTAGCCGTCTCCTTCCTTCGTCTTCTGTGCCACGCTGCATGGCGAGCTGTCATGAGCTTCTTCCTGAGTATTTCACGTAATCCATTGGCTGTTAGAACCGTTAACGACATTTAGAAACAATTCAAGAAATTGGTACAAGAATCCCGAAAAGTTATGGACAAGTAGTTGAAATAGTTAATTAAAAGTTTGCTTAAAGTAGGCTAATTGATAAACAGTTGAAATAACAGATAATAGTGCTCTCTCTCTCCAGGTGGGCATGGAAGTCGCCCCACACCTGAAAGACAGCCTGAACCGCAACTTCTTTGACCTGCTGGGCACCTTCCGGCAGATCAGCGGGGAGAGCGTCCAGAACCAGCTGGTCCAGCAGAGGGTGGAGGTGCCCGAGTACCTGACACTTTATTCACCGGCCATCAACTGGATCCTGCAGTGCATCGCCTACAGAGCTCCAGAGGCACGCAGTTACACAGCTTGAATTTTTCAAACTTACAGCTGTTGAATGATGGCATTTTCCATGCAAGGGTCAAACCCCTTATAAAGGCAGAGGCACAAGTGTTTTTAATTCTGTTTGTGTTTCCATTTCAGCCTCTGCTAACGGAGATGATGGAGAGATGCAAGAAGCTGGGGAACAAGTGAGTGCTTTTAAAGACAGTAATTATGAGGTGGATTTCATTTGTAGGCTTTTTCCTGTTGGTGAAAGGTAACGTGCCACGAAACAAGAAGTAAATTTTCCTCAGGAGCAAAATATGTACTGCATGTTAATATATAAAGTAGTTTTGCCCCATTTCAGATCAGTTAAACCAAATCTGGTTTCTTTAAGATACTTGTTTTTTATGATACGATTAACCCTGATTAAGGACAGCAGGGAAAAAACGTATTTCTGCCACTCAAAATTTTTTTGTGAGATTTTATTTCTATGCAAGGAAAAAAACACGTTTTGGTTGTACTGGTCACAACCAGTGGACACATGCAGTGCTGAGGTTTCACTAGAAGACATTGCTTCATTTTTAAGGGGTCGCAAGTTAAAATGATCATGAACCATTTAATGAAAAGTTTATGGATCCCTTAAGTTTTAAAGATGACCTATCATGCATATTTTCCAGTGCACACTTGGAGTTGGGGTTTCTACTAGAACATGTTTGCATGCTTTAATTTTCAAAAAACACTTTATTTTCTCTTCCCAGCTGTACTGCAGCACCTCTTTTCACCCTCAGAAATGCTCTATTTGAGCTCCTGCGCAGTCTGTGCAAATTAGCCACTAGGCAGGTGTTATGCAAATGTGTTACTTGGTGACATCACCATGTTACGGTGTAAAAGGCGGGACTTCAGGCAGTTCAGGAGCAGTGATTCTGTGGGTGAGAGTATCTCCCTTTGGTGTGGACTTTGGGCATTTTAACTTTGCAGACCTTTTATCTGTACAAAACTGTATAAATACATAAATAATAATAAAATATATAAACTATACAGTATAACATATGAAAGGAAAGGAAAAAAACACAAAAGCATAATAGGTCCTCTTTAACAGATTAATATGCTGCCAACAAACACAATGTACTTACCAATGTACTAAATTTTACATAGCTTTTACCCAAGTGTTTCAACTCCTGTTTATCAAAACGATCCAACGTGTTCCTGTTTCCCATAGTGCTTTGCTGCTGAATTCAGTCATGAGGGCGTTCAGACCAGAGTTTGTTGCAGCCAGAGCCACCGACTTCATCGGTATGATCAAAGACTGTGACGAGGCCGGCTTCCCAAAGGTTAGAAGACATGAACAGTTGTAATACGCTGATCCAGTAAATGTAAATATTAGGGCTGTCAATCGATTAAGAAATTTAATCATGATTAATCACGATTGTGCATACTTAATCGCGATTATTCACAAATGAACTGCACATCTTTTCAAAATGTACCTTAAATGGAGATTTCTCAAATATAAGTGGGCAAATATGCTGCTTTATAAAATCTGTGTCTATATGTCTTAGTAGAAATCGATTAACATCACAAAACAATGACAAATATTGTCCAGAAACCCTCACAGGTACTGCATTTAGCATAAAAAATATGCTGAAATCCTAACATGGCAAACTGAAGCCCAACAGGTAACAACAGCTATCAGTGTCTGTAAAGGGGAGACTGGTGGGAACCCAGAGAAACCGTTTACATTCACATATCTGGAGGTCAGAGGTCAAGGGACCCCTTTGAAAATGGCCATGATAGTTTTTCCTCACCTAAAATTAGCATACATTTGGAGCATTATTAACCTCCTCTTTGACATGCTAGTATAACATGGTGCCACTGGATCCCTTAGGTTTTCTAGTTTCATATGATACTCATATCTTCTAGCTTTAAAACTGAGCCCACTACAACTTCAACATCTCTTGTTTGCAAGTTGCATTAACACATTGTTATCGCATTACCTTTGACAGCCCTAATAAACATGTAAAGGAATATTCACAGACCTTGAATGTTACAAATGAAATTTAAGTTTTATTCCACTGTTGAGGTATACGTTAAAGCGTCGTCTAAATCTGCTTGAACTATGAATGGTCTTCTCTCCAGCATCTGTTGTTTGGATCTCTGGGTCGCAGTCTGGCCTGCGCCGACCCTCCAGAATCCGAAAGACTGACGATCCTTAATGAAGCCTGGAAGGTTGTCACCAAAGTCCGCAGTCCTCAGGTACTGTAAGAGTGATGCTGCTTTCACACAGCTGTTTATTTCCATGAAATATTCAGGTTATGACTGTATATGTGATTGTTTTTAGGATTACGTCAACTGTGCTGAGATCTGGGTGGAGTTCACTTGCCGACACTTTACAGTGAGTAAAGTGCAGTTGCAACGCTTTTTATTTATGTGGAATATAAAGTTTATTGTATTACCACCTTTCTTTTGTCTCTCGCTCTCAGAAACGTGAGGTCAACACCGTTCTGGCTGACATCATCAAACACATGACCCCTGACCGGGCATTTGAGGACGCTTACCCTCAGGTTAGCAGCTCATTGGCTGTTCCCTTGAAAGTGAACCGCTCCGCCAGCCGACCGCTCTGTAGTGACTTTGTCGTGTTTTTTTTCCTGCAACCAGCTGCAGTCAGTGATCAGGAAAATCCTCACCTATTTCCACGACTTCTCCGTCCTCTTCTCCATGGTGAGCCACCGCCACTTCAGAATACATACGATGGAACGTTTGCACTCCGGGGGCCTGAAACAATCAATGACAAGTGGCCCATTTTTCTGATTCTCAGGAGCGTTTCCTGCCGTTCCTAGACATGTTCCAGAAGGACAGTGTGAGGGTGGAGGTGTGCAGATCCATCATGGAGGTCTTCATCAGGTGAGAGCCACCTCACACCTCTGAGTTTGATGAATGAGATTTATTTGCTTCACTAGGAAACATTTTAAAAGAATTGTTGGTCTCCATCTCCTGCAGGCACCAGGTGGAGCCCACCAGAGACCCAGTCATCCTAAACGCCATGTTGCACATCTGCAAGACCATGCACGACTCTGTCAAGTAAGGATATTGTGTGTGTGTGTGTGTGTGTGTGTGTGTGTGTGTGTGTGTGTGCGTGTGTGTGCGTGTGTGTGTGTATGTGTGATTGTGTAATAGTTTATTTTATATATATATATATATATATATATATATATATATATATATATATATATATACATAACATCTATATATATATACATGCATACATATATATATACTTTTGATTTTACTTAAAGGGTAACTTTGGTATTTTTAAGATAAGATCGTAGTAATTTATTTATCCCCAGGGGGGAATTTGTCCAAATTCGTCCAACCTGGACCCTATTTTCTGATGTTTTTGTGTCTAAGTGACTAATTGGATAATAAACAGTTAGATCTAATAAATAGATAGATCTGTTTTAATACATTTTTTTAATCCAGCATCCATCCTATCAGAACACTGGATGTGCGTCAGGCAGCATGTTTTTGGCAAAACCACTAAGCAAAAATTCCATTTCAGCTTATTGTGATTCAGGTGTTCGGGGAGAAAACTGGACTTCTGCACCTCCTCATGGCTCTGTTTTCAGGCTTTAAAAAAAAAAAAATCTAGCCCCTGACGGGAGACTTTGGACAATCACAGTTCAGAGAGAGAGAGCTTTCCTATTGCTTGTCATTCAACGGAGGTAGCTGTCAATCAGTTTCTCACCTCAAGTGTTTTCAGAAACATCTTATAGTTACTGTTTAGCTGTAAAATAAGAAAGTCCAGTCTCTTTGTCATTGTGGATATCGAATTCAAAGACCGAAATCATTTAAATATTCAACCATGACACTGAAAATCTTTTCAATAGCTATGCTTTCTGTACTACACAACCTGCCCAGCTGGCAGCCGCTTTTCCACCATGGATGTATTCCACCACTACACCGCTGTCTTATGGCAACACGTCACTGCGCCACATTTGAGAGCAAGACTTCTCACTGAACAAGACTGTCATGGCCAAAACGAGCACTTTTAGTGGAGGTAAATGATGGCACCAGCTTGCACCGATAGCGCCATATTGCAGCCTGTGAGCAGCTGCCACTGACAGCGTTCTTCCTAAATACTAGAACAAGTAAGGCACTGTGATCAGTTAGACACAAAAACATAGAAATATTGCGTCCAGGTTGAAAAATACCAAAGTTAGACTTTACTGATTTTGAGCACACAGTTTACTTCTTAGAGTCACGAGCAGATGTATTTTCATCGTCTCCTGATCTGCTAGGTGACGGCCTTCAGTCAGTCACCTGTCTGCTCTCTCTATATTGCAGCGCTCTCACTCTTGAGGATGAGAAAAGATCTTTGGCTCTGCTGATCATCGGCTTCATCCGCATGGTGAGTCTCCTCACCTCAGGCTTTTGTCTGTGGTTTAGATATAAGGCTGGTGTTATTTTATGTTATCTTATGGTCAACAAAGCCGATTATTCATTAGTCCATCTCTTGGTACTTTCTGACTCAGTCTGTGGCTCCTAAGCACCAAGTTTGTTTGTTCTTACTGAAGATGTAAATGTTTTAAAATGCATACAAATGCATAGTTACATTTTTTTTGAAAGTACAGTGTGTAGTATTTGGGTATAGATTGCAACCAAGTGAGTACCCCGTGGTACTGTGAGCCACCGAGTGCAAAACCGTGGTAACACCGTTACCCTCGCTCAGAGGCCATCCTTACCATAACAACACTAATTTAGGAGCAATGAAAGTCAGACGGTGGCTGTTATACTGCGGCTCACGTTACTGCAGTTTCGCAAGCGTGTCAGAGAACTACGGTGGCCTTCAGGTAACGTAAAAACATGAAAGTCTCCCTCTAGAGCCAGTGTTTGGTTTGTCCATTCTGGGCTACTGTAGAAACATGGCAGAGCAACACTGTGGACACCATAAAGAGGACCCGCTCCCTGTGTAGATATGAAGGGCTCATTCTAAGCTAATGAAAACACAATGATTCTTAGTTTCAGGTGATTATTATGCACTAATGAAAACATAGTTATAAATATTATGTTGCATTTCCGCTAATAGATCCCCCAAAATGTTATACACTGTTCATTTAAAGGGTAATTGATTTCCTAAAAAAGCTGGGCATGGTAGTTTTTATAAAACAGGAGGAAAGGAGGATATAGTGTATTTGTTGGGGACTATTTTCAGCTGCGGATTAATACACATTTGGGGCTCTTATGAGTATTTCCAGCAGCAGAACGGGGTTATATCGGATTGACTAAAACACACTACAGTGCCCATGTTCACAGTAATGAAGTATCATGTCCCTCAGTACACATTATTGTTGTATTTTAATTTTTTTGGACAACAATGGAGCTCGTACTACCACAACGTCCCGAGTTTGATCCCAGCGTTGGCACTTGTGTTGCATGTCATACCGCCCTCTCTCTCCTATTTCTACACTCTCCTCTTTCAAATGAAATGCAAATTTGTTTTTCACAAATGCAACACTCAATTTCCTGTCTTTAAAGGGATAGTTCAGGTGTTTTGAAGTGGAGTTGTATGAGACACTTATCCATAGTCAGAGTATTACCAGACAGGAGTTACTGTATGGAAGCAAAGCAGTGTACTCCTGTGGACAGGGCCAGCAGCAAAACATATTCTAGCCACATAAAAGAAAGGCCCACCTAAAAAAAAAAAATCAGTATCAGTTTATATTTCGGTTTTATTTAGAACATTTTTGCTGGTTTACTTTGCTGTGAGACAGCTATGCAGTTTCAGACGGGGAAGTGAAGCCTTGTGTGATCTCAACAAAGCAACCAGTTTCTGAACATTAGAGTTGCTGGTCTACAGCTGCCTCAATCGGTTAGTTTGTTGGTGTTATTATGTGAATTTAGTTAGTTCAGATTCACCAAAGTCACACGATAACACAGACAAAGTGATTGAGGCGGCGCTAGACCAGCCACTCCTGTGATCTGCGAGGTAAAGTTACAGTTTCTTTCACTGGAGCCTGGTGGATGGTTACAGCGGTATCAGTTCCCTGTTGGAAAGTGCTGTTTCACGGCAAGGTAAAGCGGTGAAAATATTCTAAATATAGTGTACACTTCAACTGATATTGATTTTTTTAGGTGGCTGAAATATAGTATGTTTATAGCACGTTTATAGCCCATTGCTTTGGTTCTGTGCAGTGTGTTTAATACAGAAAGAACTCTCTTCTTACTCTCCTATATTCTGTCTGTCATTCAGGTTTCTTTTGGCCGTGACTTCGAGCAGCAGTTGAGTTTCTGTGTGGAGGCCAGAGCCACCTTCTGTAACCTGGAGCCGGTGCTGGTGCAGCTCATTCATGTCAGTACAAATCTCTTTAATTTGTGTGTGATATTCATGCACATGCATCATTGTCACAGCCAGTTAGACTGCTATCAGGTCAATGAATGGGCGTTTTCAGTGGCTGTGGGGACCCTCTACACCCGCTAGTAGGTTTTTTCATTGATTCACATGGTAGATCACTGAAAGAAAGAGTAAAAGAAGATGACAGTGACCTCTAGTGACCATAGAAATTATGACAAGAGCAAAAGCTGAAGTCAGGTGCTGTAATGTAGACAATGTGAAACTCCATATCGGGTGGAGGGGTTTGTGTGTCCCTATGACCCTGAGGCCATGGTTCTCAGCAGGAAACCGATGGATAGCCTAGTCTGGGTAGGGAAGGAGTCCTTACCCCAAGTGAAGGAGTTCAAGTACCTTTGGGTCTTGTTCGCAAGGGAGGGAACAGTGGAACGTGAGATTGGCTGGAGAATCGGGGACGGTATTGCATTCGCTTTACTGCACCGTTGTGATGAAAAGAGAGCTGAGCCGAAAGGCAAAGCCCTCAATCTACCGGTCAGTCTTCATTCTTACTCTCACCTATGGTTATGAGGGCTGGGTCATTACCTAAAGAGCTACATCGCAGGTACAAGCAGCCAAAATGGGTTTTCTCAGGAGGGTGGCTGGCGTCTCCCTTAGAGATGGGGTGAGAAGCTCAGCCATCTGTGAGGGACTCATTGAGCTGGAGCTGTTGCCCCAGTGACCCGACCCCAGATAAGCAGTTGATGATGAAGGGGACACCATTGAAAATAGCCACGTCAGTTTTTCCTCGCTAAAATTTAGTGCAAGTTTGGAGCGTTATTTTCCATATACTTAACTGATTGGCTTTGTTTCCTAAACCTAAAGAAGCTATTTTGTTTATGTTCAAAGCATAATGTTTCATGCAGTTTATGTTATACATGTTAGAACATGTTGCTTTAAGTTTCACTTTCACTTTTACAACATAGTAGGTGTAGTAGGCACAGACTGACCCACATCTAGGATGCTTATAGCGACCGATAACTCACATTTAATGGCCTGATAACAGTCTCATCGGATGGTCCTCACTGTTCACCTTGTCGTTTCCAGACGGTGAACCAGCTAGCGATGGAGACCAGTAGGGTGATGAGAGGGAGTCACTCCCGCAAAACGGCGGCCTTTGTCAGAGTAAGTCAACACGCACAGTATCCGATTACTTCACGCCACTGTACGTTCCTGCAGGATTTCAATGGTGTCTGAGAGAAACAATGAACCCTGATAGATGCTTTGATTCAGTGACTGTTGTTATCGTTCCCTCTCCACCAGGCGTGTGCTGCCTACAGTTTCATCACCATCCCGTCTCTCAGCAGCATCTTCAGTCGTCTCAGTCTCTATCTTCTGTCCGGTCAGGTTGCATTAGCAAACCAGTGTCTCTCCCAGGGTGAGCAGCTGCTTCCTTTCAAATTTTAAAGGAGCAACAATTCAGGTCATGTTTAGGATTTTGCTTTGAAATTTTGAGGGGAAGGTTAATTTATTTATTGTTGTTGTTTCAGCAACATTATTCTTTTATCTCCTCCTTCACTCGTCCCACTTTCCTTGCTTCCTTCCTTCCTCACCTATTCCTTCCTTTATCTCTTTTCATCATTGCCTTCTGTACATCCCTCTTTCCACCCCTCCAGCGGATGCTTTCCTAAAGGCAGCGGTCAGTCTTCTCCCGGAGGTTCCCCGCTCCATCAGCGTGGAAGGGAAACTTCGCTCTTCTGAGAGCTTCCTGCTGGACTTCATCAACAACTTCCTGGCTATGCTGCTGGTTGTCCCGGTAACACAATCCTTTCCTCGGCGCTTGTGAACAGAAAGATGAGGAAAATAACATCCAAAGCAGAAACAGCTAGCTCCTCTTTATTTCTCCTTTCAGACAGCTCAGTTAGGAGGGGGTTTAGAGTCAATCAAGGTATCAAACCAACAGGCTGTGCGTGAATGTGTTTGCAGGACCATCCAGAGCATGGCGTGCTCTACCTAGTCCGTGGTCTGCTCAATATGGTCCAGGATTACACCTGGGAGGACAACAGCGACGCCAAGGTGCGCGTCTACATCAGCGCTCTACCCCTGCTGGCTGCCATGAGCCAAGAAACATACCTCTACTCTATCCCTAAAGGTACATATGCACACCACGTCCTAGCAATGTCTCTGAAATCCAAATGACTGCTCATGTTTGTTACGTTTTCTTTCTCAACCCTCTGAGTTGCGCGATTCCAGCCGACATTACTGTTTTTAAGAGGCTGTAGTGGATTCAAAAAGGCTAGAAACTAGAGAGAAGATGCAGATATCATGAAACTAGGAAACCTAAGGAATCCATTGGTACAAACCATGTCATACTAGCTTGTCAGAAAAGGCGAAGGGGTCCCTTGACCTCTGACCTCAGATATGTGAATGAAAATAGGTTCTATGGGTAGTCACGAGTCTCCCCTTTACAGACATGCCCACTCCATGATAATCACATGCAGTTTTTTGCATGTAGTACAAGTGTGTTATTTTTGCCTGTTCTAAAATGATGTGTTTTAATATTTCTGTATACTGGGGTTCCTAAACAGTACCACTGTAAAGCTGAGACTCTTGTGGATCCAATGAGCCCAGCTGTATTCATGTATGATGATAGTAGATGGTGATGATGATGATAATGATGGCAAACGTTTTTGAAACTGACTGACTTTTTCTATTGTGTTCCTCAAGGTCTTGGCGTCTTAATGTGGTATTATTGATCATTTTTTATCAAATCTTGAGTGGTAAAAATAGTTAAATTTAGCACCAAATCTGTGTAACAAATGGTATCAACTCGAAAAATTGCTGCTTAACTAATAAGACATTACAGAGCATGGGGATGACCATCATACACTTTGATCATTATGTCCTAAGCCCTTATACACTTTCACAATTTGTTGTAATTAAGAAATTAACTTATTTATTTTTTTAATGCTTATTACGGATTCATGTCTAGAACAACAGTGCTGAGCTGCATCTCACATTAATTTTCAGGTTCCCAGCTTTCAGATGATGTACAGCACTTCTATATGACATGTACTGCTGACCTGCTATCTCCCCTTAAAGCCCCCCTGTACCCTATGGGGTCTATGTGGGTCTGTAAGGATTAAGACAAATCCAGTAGCAATATCTTTTCTTTTCTGTGAGCCCTCATTTTAGGAGCACAAAATACAGGATTTTTCAGCAGTTCAGATTACAGAACAGAAGTCCCTAATCCCCCCAAGATAGACTTCTGTTTCCATTTAGATCACCAGGTTTAAAGTGTTGAAACACTGCATCACTGCTACTGTTCTGCTTCGTGACAAGAGGCTCTACTTTTCATTTTTTTTGTCAGCTGTAGTGGTTAATAGAGGGATTTTATATGAGCATTTTTACAACTAAATTGACCTTTTTCCTCTATCCTGGTCTCAGTGGACTCCAATGAAACACTTTATGGAGGAGACCCTAAGTTCCTGTCGGAGATCAACAAGCTGTGTGAGACTCTGATCGGACAGATCCTGGACCATCTGAAGACGCTAGGTCGGGACGAGGTGAGGCTGAAACAGCTTTTTTTCTTGTTTTGTGCTTTTTAAGAAATTTCCCCATGCTGCCCTGGGGCTGATCAAACAGAGATCTGTGGAGAAATGTGGTCTCTCTCTCTCTCTCTCTCTCTCTCTCTCTCTCTCTCTCTCTCTCTCTCTCTCTCTCTCTCTCTCTCTCTCTCTCTCTCTCTCTCTGCAAATGTATTAAAAAGGAAAAACTGAAGTATCACATTTACAGAAGTATTTAGAGCCTTTACTGGGTACGTAGTTCAAGCACCTTTGGCCGCTGTTACAGCATCGAGTCTTCTTGGGTATGACGGGACACACCTGGATTTGGGGATTTTCTGCCGTTCTTCTCTGCAGATCCTCTCAAGCTCTGTCAGGTTGGATGGGGACCACCATTTTCAGGTCTCTCCATGTTTGATTGGGTTCAGGTCGGGGCTCTGGCTGGGCCACTCAAGGACATTCACAGTGTCCCTAAGCCACTCCTGCATTGTCCTGTCCTGGCTTCATTTAGGATATCTCTGTACTTTGCTCCGTTCAGTTTTCCCTCAACCCTGACCAGTCGCCCAGTCCCTGCTGCTGAAAAACACCCCAAAGCCTGATGCTGCCACCACCTTGCTTCACCGCAGGGATGGTATTGGGCAGGTGATGAGCAGTGCCTGGTTTCCTCCAGACATAACGCTTACAACTGAGGCCAAACAGTTCAATCTTGGTTTCATCAGCCCAGATAATCTTGTTTCTCACAGTCTGGTTGTCCTTTAGGTGCTTTTATGTGTCTTATGTGTCTTTCACTGAGGAGAGTTTGGCCCCTCTGCCATAAAGCCCAGATCAGGGTGCTGCAGTGATGGTAGTCCTACCGGAAGTTTCTCCCATCTCCACACAGGATCTCTGGAGCTCAGCCAGAGCGACCATCGGGTTCCTTCAATGCAGCAGATTTCTTTTTGTAGCCTTCCTCAGATCTGTGCCTCGACACAATCCTGTCTCTGAGCTCTGCAGGCAGTTCCTTCGAACCTATGGCTTGGTTTTTGCTCTGATAGATGTCAGCTGTGAGACCTTATATAGACAGAAGTGTGCCTTTCCAAATCACGTCAGATCAGTTGGAGTTACCACAGGTGGACTCTAGTCAAAGTCGAGAAACATCTCAGCGATGATCAAGGGAAATGGGAGGCACCTGAGGTAAATTTCAAGTGTCATAGCAAAGGCTCAGAATATTTACAGTATGTCCATGTGATATTTCATTTTTCTTTTTTAGTGAATTTGCAGTTTGCTGCAGCTTCGGTTTCTGCTTTGTCGTGATTGTGTATTGAGTGTAGATTGATGAAGAGAAAAATAATTTAAAGGACTGTAGCATACGGCTGCAACATAACAAAATGTGAAGGAGTCTGACGACTTTTTGAATGCACTTTATTATGCGTTTGCGCATCTTCCCTTTCCTTTAGCATGTTGTATAGAAGAAGAAGAAGAAGAAGAAGATCAACCTTTATTAGTCCCACGAGGGAAAATTCAATTTTTACACTCTGTTTGTTAACTTATACACGGTACGTGCAGACCCGAAACACACACATGCACATGCATCAATGGAGAGATTTCAGAGTGAGGGGGCTGCTCCTGACAAGCGCCCCGAGCAGTTGGGGGTTTGATGCCTTGCTCAGGGGCACCTCGGCAGTGCCCAAGAGGTAAACTGGCACCTCTCCAGCTACCAGTTCACACTCAGTTCTTGGTCCATGTCGGGACTTGAACCGGTGACCCTCCGGTTCCCAAGCCAACTCCCTACAGACTGAGCTACTGCCGCCCCAATATATATATATATATATATAAATATATATATAAGATAGTTTTTTGTGCATGTAAAAGGTCTGCAAAGTCACAAAGCTCAAAGATCAACACCAAGAAACAGAAATACTGCTCCTGAACTGCCTCAAACGCTGTGCTTGTAATGCCGCCTTTTCCTCCATAAGGTGGTGATGTCATCAAGTAACATATTTGCATAATACCTGCTTAGCGGCTAGTTTCGCACACCCTCAACAAAGCTAGTTAGAGCGGAGCTGGACTGGAGTCTAAAGAGTTCGGTCAAAAGTGGGTCAGCTGACCAATTAGAGCAGACTGGGCTTTTTGGGAGGGGGCGGAGCTCAAACAGAGCATTTCCGACTGAGGGTGAAAAGAGGTGCTGCAGCAGAGCCGGTATGAGAGAAATAAAGTGTTTTTTTGAACATTTAAGTATGTAAACATGTTCTAGTAGAAACACGAAACACAAGTATCCACCTGAAAATGAGCACAATAAGTCCTTTTTAATTTAGTAGCCGATTTTTAAGTAATAACTAAAACGTCGCCACCTTCTCCTTGCCCTCCTGCAGCAGAGCACACGGCGTCAAGGTGCTCTGGCTTTTTCCCTGTTCGGTGTCCTGCTGGCTCATGGTGACCTGAGGAACAACAAGCTGAGCCAGCTGGTGGTCAA
Source organism: Pterois miles (assembly GCA_947000775.1). Taxonomy (NCBI): domain Eukaryota; kingdom Metazoa; phylum Chordata; class Actinopteri; order Perciformes; family Scorpaenidae; genus Pterois; species Pterois miles. The sequence goes on along the minus strand of CAMQGK010000246.1, from coordinate 19,945 downwards.
CCTGTGGAACCTCAGCCACAAACACGGATACTGCGAGACTCGTGTCTCAGTGAGTTTACAGCCACACCTCTAACACATCGAACGGATATCAAGCAGCAGCGCCCAGAAGTGTTTAAATGTTTGCTGTACTTGGTTCAGAGTACAGTCCCGTTCATTTCAGTGAACCTGCTTCGTGTGAACTCGGCCTTAGTGACTTCCTGTCTCTTCTTTCTCTCTGCTCCAGGTTCGGACCCTGGAGTACATCAAACACCAGGCTCAGCAGGCTGACATGACTCACCTGTCAGATACAGTCCAGAGGCTGGCACTGCAATCCCGCACCTGAAGGTCAATGTCAACAGCCTCTGTAAAATATTTGTGTACCAGGTTTGTGTAAATAAAAGATACCACAAAGAAGAAGTATTGGTTAGTACTGGTTTATCATTGCAGATGCATTACTTTATACGTTTGGTATTTTTATCTCCAACAGGGCTTCATATTTTAAAAGCTGATCATTTGTTTTGCATGTAAAATCTTAACCTCTTATATATTCACTTGTCTCATAAGTTGTTGCAGCAGTTTTGGGGTTGATGCCATTTGTTACACAGGTTTGATCTGAAATTAAACAATTTTTTTACCGATCAAGAATTGATAAAAAAATATCAAAACCCCCTCCAGAATATCACATTAAGACACCAAGACCACCATACCGAAACATCAAATCCCTGCTGAGATTTGGTTTCCCAAAACCCTTGACCTTTGGAGATTTCAGCTAGAACTGCTACTCTACACCTAGTAAAGCCAGACACCCACCGAATGGTTCCCAACCTATTTTCATCGAAGCCCCCACAGATTGTGTATTAAATGACTTTGTGTTATTTGTTATTTTATTAAATCAACTTTCTTAAATGAATATTACTGGTCATTTTCGTCAACATAAAGAGATTTGGTCCAATCCTACCCACAGTTGCATTATGGTCTTCCTGTCTTTATAATCATAATTCATGGTGCTTGACATGGCCAAATAGGATCAGCAGTTTGCTCTGTAACATCACCTCTATCTGTCTTGTTTTGAAATAAGCACCTTTTTTATTTTTGAGGGCATTAGCTGACACTTGTTATAGCCAAAATTAGAAAGAATAACGGGATGAATAATATTTGGCTCAGCGGAGAGACTACTCAGATGAACCTCTGTAAGCCACACCATCATGATCATAATCATAATCATGATCATGATCACAGTCTTTCACTAACCAAAAAGTAGTTTTAGTTTCCCTAACCTTATCATAACCATGCTACCTTCAGGGCGCATTGCATGGATGTAATGGAGGACCACAAGAGTCACGTAAACAGTAACAGAGCATTTAACTGATTGATAACTAATTGTACAATAAAAACTAGCCATTAATAAATGTCTTTACAAATTCATTTATTAATTGTACAGTAAAGATATGCACTATTAAATGTCTTTACAAATCTATTTATTAATTGTACAATAAAAATAGGCATTAATAAATGTCTTTATAAATCCTTTTATTAATTGTACACTAAAAACAGGCAGTAACAATTGTCTTTACAAATGTATTTATTAATTGTACAATACAAATAGGCATTAATAAATATCTTTACAAATCCATTTATTAATTGTACAATAAAATAGGCATTAATAAATATCTTTACAAATCCACTTATTAATTATACAATAGAAATAGGCATTAATAAAATGTCTTTACCCATCCATTTATTAATTGTATAATAAAAACAGGCATTAATAAATGTTTTTACAAATGTATTTATTAATTATACACTAAAAATAGGCATTAATAAATATCTTTACAAATCCATTTAATAATTGTACAATAAAATAGGCATTAATAAATATCTTTACAAATCCAATTATTAATTTACAATAAAAACAGGAATTAATAAATGTCTTTACAAATATTTATTAATTGTACAGTAAAAATGGGCATTAATAAATGTCTTTACAATTTATTTATTAATTGAACACTGAAATAGGCATTAATAAATATCTTTACAAATTAATTTATTAATTATACAATAAAATAGGCATTAATAAATATCTTTACAAATCAATGTATCATTGTACAATTAAAATAGACATTAGTAAATGTCTTTAGAAATCCATTCATTAATTGTACAATAAAAATAGGCTGACAAAATGGACAAAATTACAGTATTTCATTATTTGACATTTTAATGGGCAATAAAAGAAGAATTAGGAAAATAATTTACTAATTAAATATGAATCTATCAATAAATTGATCAAATTAAGAAAGGGTTTACAAGAACAACATAAAATGTGTCATTTAAAATACATTAATTAATTTATGAATAAGTAAAGGAATTTAACTTCTATTTGAAAATGCAGTTTAAAGAGAGAGACTAATAATTGGATTCACTAATTGAGTAACGAACAGAGGTTTTAATTAGACATTTAAAATGGCAACTTTATGGTAGCCTGTGTAGCCTGGTCACGAGTTTCATGAACTGTGTCCATGTTCCTATAGATCTATATGAGTAGGCATTGAGTATGTATATGGTTCCCATTATCTCCCAACCAAATAACCACAACCATGGATGTATTCAGACAACCACAACACGCCGGCTACGGCAAGCGGGGAGGGTCTCTGTTGTTTATAGCTTTCCGGTTTCCCACTGTCAACACTTGGCTCGAGCGCTGCTGCGGAGCAACGACGATGTCGGAGCAGGAGTCTCTGAGGTGCTCCAGTGCCAGAAACCGTGGAGGCGTCCAGAGGGTCGAAGGAAAACTGCGAGCCAGCGTAGAAAAGGGGGATTATTATGAAGCACATCAGATGTACAGGACTTTATTTTTTAGGTAAGACCTCGTTTCGTGTTAATAGGTGCAGTTGTAGTTGTCATTTGGCTTTGGGGCCTGCCTGTTCCAGATCATTCTACAGTCAACCTTGCTTCCATGCTTGTCCCTTTCTGATTGGATGAATCCCACCGTGGACCCACCCACTCATGTTGGTCCGTCTGTCTGTGTGGACAGCTGTGCTGTCAATCTGTAATCACAAAATGGGACTGCTAGCTACGGCTAGTTAGCTGGCTAGCTAGCTAGGTAGCTACGTGTTTAGCAACACAACTAATGATAGCCGAAGCCGAGTTAGCTGGACTGCTAATACAAGACAGTCAGACCGCCTGTGTTGATACGTTATTGAAGAATATGTTTCACACGTAAATGAACAGAATAAAGCCACTAACTGTTTTGTTAACCTAAACGTGTGTTGAAACTATCCAGCTGTGTTAGCATTTAGCCAGATAGCCGCATACTGCACCGCCGCAGTCTTATGGCTTGACATATTTTGCCTACTGCCTTGTTTATTTATTTAGCTAATTTTAATTTAAAGCTAGTGATGCTCTCACGACCATTAGTCAGATTTGCAGACACTGGGAAGTTTTGTCAGAACCAGTTATGGTCTGTTTTCCACTGTCTGTTTATTTCAGTAAGTACTGAATATACACACACTTACTGGTGTACACAGCTACCTGGTCCAGTACAGAATAGAAACCTGGATGCAGTTAGTGGTAATGAATAGACTTGCTGTGCTGCCAAACTGCTTGGCTATTTGCTTGGAGCATAATTTACTAAGAAAGCTATTTGTTCTCAGTCCAGTCTATTGAAAGCCAGTCCTCCATATCACAGAGTGAGTTTGTTACCTCTCTGCTTCTTCGTCATTGTCTTTATCTTACTCATGATTAACAGCCATAATTGCCATATTATCTCCAGAAATCTTCTCACACACAAGATGGGGAGCCTAAACAAGCTGCAGCTGACCTGTGATCGTCAATGTTGTGATATTCGCATTAATAATCCTGTTTTGTATCTCAAGCTAAACCAGCATGCATGTGTCTTATCTTGCAGATCCATGGTTTTGAGTGATGCAAAAGAAAGCTTGTGCCTGTCTCGATAAGCAAGTGGTATCTCGTGTGTAATGCCGATACTCCTGTTTGACACTGCTGTCTATCAACAGGTACATGTCACAGGCAAAACATGCTGAGGCCAGGGAGCTGATGTACAATGGTGCTCTACTGTTCTTCAGCTATAACCAGGTACACACTACACCAGATTTCCACTTGATTAGCTGGCTTATATCCCATGGCAGGTTTGTTTTAAAGTCTTTAATGTCAAACATGCACATTTTTGTGGAAACACCCCAGATATGGAAATGATATGCTGGACATATTTTGGCTTTACTTTCTATTATGTATATATTATTTTATTTTATTTGTATTAATACTGTTTTAAAATCTATGCTTCTTGTTTATTGCACTATCCACTTTGCTGCTGTAACGTGTGAATTTTTCCACTGTGGGACCAATAAAGGAATATCTTATCTTATCTTATCTTAAATGTCCTGTTTCAAAGTAGCTTTGTTAGGTGGCTGTATTTCTTGTTTAGTTTAGTATAATTGTAATACGAGAGTAGTGTCTGTGAGCTTGTCAATCACAAGTGAAACCGCACATGTAAGAATCTAAGTTTTGTATGGGATCCATCTTTGCACATGCGTCATCAGGTTTCCTGTCCTAATCGAAGCATCCACACAAAAATATTTTGTTTAGTGTGCATGTAAAGTGAGTCAGGAGTCAGTTAGAGGCTAGTTTGTCAGTTGGAGTACTGATTTCATGATGGATAGATGGATTAAGCTTCTTCTACCACCCTCAGGGTACAAATTCTTTTGAAAAATATGGAATTAAAGATGCATGTCATTGTGTTTTCATCCCCAGCAAAACAGTGCAGCAGACCTGTCCATGCTGGTACTGGAGGTGTTGGAGAAATCTGAGACAAAAGTCGAGGATGAAATACTAGGTGAGTGGCAGCCACCAATTCACCTACAAGACTACCTGTGCTAAACTATACATTTTATAAAAAGATGTGCTTAAGAGTAGATAGTTTCTGTATATTTTGTGCTGTTATATCTGCTGTCCGTTTTATTGTGTGAAAGAGAGTCATGTTTTCATCAACTATGTTGGGAAATTTGCCTTTGTATTGTTACTGCGCTATTGTTAAACATGTAGTGCCTTCAAATGGGGTCCTCACGAGTGAACAACCCCCTTGTGTCGTTTTGACATAGTAAGTTGAAAGTTTTTGAAAGCTCAGAGTTTCCGATTTGTGATGTGCTTGGTGATGTCGTCAGAAATGGTGGAGGCCATGGAAGTTAATTTTTTGGTGGATAGTAAGTTAATATATTGTAATTTTAGTCGTATATTGTTTTTCTTTGTAATTTTATTATATGTCTGAGGAAAATGTTGATATGACTCATCTTTCTCCTCTGTCAGTATGCCTTTGCATTTACTGCATTATGTTATCCACTTAATAGCTTACTAAATTGTTAGCCTCTGTGGCTTCTAGACTCGGACAGTAACTTTAATCTTGCTGTTGCTTAGCAGTGGTGTTCTTCATAATTTAACTACTTGAACCCCGTGCAAATTGTATACACAACTTCCCATGTTGTAACCACAAGCTCACGAGTTTCATTTGAAGGCACCAATACATACAGCACCTTTCACAGCAAGATTCACACAAATAAGAAGCACTTCAATTTCCAACTTTTAAAGCTGATTGCATTGCATCTGAACAAAGAAAAGCTAATAAAATTCAGCTTTTGTGGAAGTGACTAATGCTGTACAGGAAGAATGTAACTATTGCAAAAAGTGCAAGTGTTGAAATGTAAATAGAAGGGCTGTCAGTCGATAAAGATATTTAATCATGATTAATCGCATGATTGTCCTTAGTTAGTCACGATTTATCATGCATTTTTTATCTGTTCAAAATGTATCTTTAAAGAGAGATTTGTATTGTCCAGAAACCTGCATTTGGCGCATTTGGTGCTGCATTTAGCGTAAAAAATATGCTCAAATCATAACATGGCAGCATGTAGCCCAACATGCAACAACAGCAGTGCTGACTTGCCCCAAACTGCATGTGATTATCATGAAGTGGGCATGTCTGTAAAGGGGACTCATGGATACCCATAGAACCCATTTACATTCACATACCTCAAGGTCAGAGGTAACAGGACCCCTTTGAAAATGGCCATGACTGTTTTTCTGGAGCATTATTTAGCCTCCTTCCTGACAAGCTAGTATGACATCTTAACTCTAGCTTTAAAACTGAGACTGCTACAACCTGAAAAATTGCAAGTGGCATTAATGCGTCAAAGACCTTTGACAGCCCTTGTAAATGGATATGCATTCTACAATATACATTATTTACAGTATGTCCAAATCAATAAGTACTGGTCTTGTAATGTAATTGTAATGGGTGATGGATTGGATTTTGCATATATAGCCAATACAGATCCACTATTGATTGGCCTTCATATTGTGGAGATATTGTGGATTTGTTTGGGACATCTGTCATCTGTGTCATTGCTTATAAGTGCTACGGCATTAAATTGCCATAACATTCAGAGAAGTCCGCCTTTCATGGGGAGAGGCATAGAAGGGACAGTGTCTGATGCTGTTGGGGGTGTATGTGTGATTGTTGAGCAGAAAGCCTGGCTAAGCTGTTCAGCCGGATGGACCAGAACTCTCCAGAGAGAGTCGCGTTTGTGTCCAGAGCCTTGAAATGGTCAACAGGAGGGTCCGGCAAGTTGGGTCACCCAAAACTACACCAGCTGCTAGCTGTCACCTTGTGGAAAGGTAATGAATGAATGAGTGAATGATTTAGTTTTATAAAGTGTAGAGGAGAATAACACATTGTCACAAGTTCTGAAAAATATTAAATTTAACGATGTAATACAGTATTTGAGTCAATTATCCAAATATCTTTATCGTCACGGTCCCTAAACATGATGCTTCACATCCTAACAAATCCAACTAAAGGGTAACACACAACAGCAGTATATGATGTTCATCAAAACATCCGTAGCCTGTTTTCTTTGTAAGTTCAGGCACCAGCAGCGTCATGCGTGTTGACCCTTGTCACAATAAGCACTGTCCTCTCTGTCTGTATTGACACCTGTTAAAACTCCAGGAAAGCACCAGTTTTATTCCTTTCACTCCATAGGAGTGATGAGGCACATACAAGCTTCTGTACATTAAAGAAGATCCATTATTTTTATTTTTTTCTAGGTTTATATATCATTGTGCAGCTTCACAGTGAGCTTCCTTATGTGTTCAAATCCAAACATTAAAGTTTAGGTCAAAGTGTATATGTTTTAACGTCAAACTGCTATTTTCCCAAGCCCTTCTAAAAACTTTTCCACATGACCTGACCCAGTAGGGTTGTGTAATTAATCAAATTTCAATTACAATTACAGTTTTGGCTTCCAGTGATTTATAAAAACAACATAATTGACATAAAACGATTATTGTGCCTCATTCCTTTTTGCAATGACGCCCTTTCTTTTGTCTTGCGCGCACCCCTTTCCTTTACAGCGATGTGGTTTCAGGAGCTGCTGCTCAGTGTGGGAAGATCCCCTGTATGGGAACTGTCCCCGTCGATGGCCAGCCCTCGCCGGGCATATTTCCTCTGCAGTGGTGCGCTTTGAGTCGTGACCGGCGCTTAATTTGCTAAGAAAGGCCCAGGGTGAAGTTGCAGCTTAACCGCACCCCTCACCTGGACCTCGCCACTAAGGGAGGGACGAAATACAGACGCACAGACCCTGTCTCATTAACCATGCTTTGTGGATGTGTGCCAGAACACATATCAACCTGCACTTAAACTAATTCTTCCGGCTGTATGTCGTATCCGCTGTGTGCTGCAAATATGTGTCGCCCTTGATAATGTGCAAGCCGCCTTGTCCCGGCGTGAAAGTCAGTATCTTAACAGTTTTAAAGTACTGAATATTAAAATGTTTTTGTGTGTTCAGAGCAAAACTACAGTGAGTCTCGTTACCACTTCCTGCATTCGTCTGACGGGGAGGGCTGTGCACAGATGCTGGTGGAGTATTCAGCGTCACGAGGCTTCCGCAGCGAGGTCGATATGTTTGTGGCGCAGGCCGTCCTACAGTAAGTGAAACACCAATATTCGTTTTTGATACCGTCGCCTTGTAACAGCTGACATCACCTTCCATGTCAGTAAATGTAACTGAAGTTTGTCTGATTTGAGTGTAGTATTCAGAATCTGTATGGGCAGTGGAGAGTAGGGTTGGGCGATATTGACGATATTGTTTTAAGAAAAATAATATACAATATTGTCATACAAAAAACAAGCTGAAGTGAAACACATAGATACATCGGTAGAGTGGATATGGATATGTTGCATTAGGCTACTTACAATTGGCTACAGAGTGGCGATAATGTATTGGCAGTAAGTGCTATTTTACACAAAAATAGCACTTTTATTGACATTGATGTCACCTTTTTCACATCTGAAACAACGGCATTGTAGTAGCTTGGAATGGCTGTCTCTCTCTCTCTCTCTCTCTCTCTCTCTCTCTCTCTCTCTCTCTCTCTCTCCCTCTCTCCCCCGATGGTTGAGGGTTGATTGCTCACCGTCGTAAGAGTTTTGATCCGGCTGCTCTTTGTGGTTGGACTTGGTGGCAGGCTATAATATTCTGTTGGATGGTGATTTTTAAGATGGGAGCAGAGATATGTGGTGTTTCCATCTTTGGTCCTGACTTATTGCACAGCTTACCAATCACTACGTTCACGTTCTCTGGCTCTCCTTTTTCATTTGGTTTAAAACCAAATAATCACCAAATAGGCACATTTGCTGTCTTTTTGCTAACAAAAGTGGACATCTGTCTTGGTGGATTTAGAGCTACATGGGAAATTGCGTAAGCTACAGCGTCAGACCTATTCTACATGTTGTACATATTTTTTTTTTTTTGATATGCTACAACAGTGCAGTGAAGCATGGAGAAATGGGGAAAGAGACTGAATATAGGGAAAAATTCATAACAGGTGTTGCATATTTGAATATTGTTCTACTATCATGGACATGTGTGGACCGTTATCGTGGCCAGCCAGCATTGAATTGAACAACAATCTTGTCATATCGCCAAAGCCCAGTGTAGAAAGTGGTATTGATGTATCCTCCTCCAGCATATTTGTCATATCCATTTTCTGTCTGTCAGCAGTTCCTTTTAAATGTTTGTTTCTGGTCTCCCATCTCTCTCTCTATCTCACTCTCACTTTCTCTCACTCTCTCCTCCCGTGTCACACTTTCTCTCACATTTTCTTTCTCATCTTCTTTCTATTTCTGTCCTTTTCTTCTCTGAACCTCCACCCTCCAGGTTCCTCTGCTTAAAGAACAAAAACGGTGCCTCCGTGGTGTTCAGCACATACACAGAGAAACACCCGTCCATAGAGAAGGGCCCTCCCTTCGTCCAGCCTCTACTAAACTTTATCTGGTTTCTGCTGCTGGCAGTGGACGGGTGAGTCGTATTAACACTCAAAAACATAGGTCTAGATATGTTTATTCACTTGAATTTATTATGACCTTAGTGTTGCATAATAACGTCTTTTTCTGTTGTATAGTGAAATATACACAGACTCCTCAGCTGCCATTAGCTGTCTTCCTACTGCAGCAGTAATCTCGATTGATTGACAGATTTTTTTTTTTTTTTTACTTGTCTTTGTTTCTTCAGGGGTAAATTAACAGTTTTCACAGTGTTATGTGAGCAATATCAACCTTCCCTAAAGAGGGACCCCATGTATAATGAGGTGAGTGCTCAAAAATGCTCAGTGCTCTGGTATTCCCCTCTATGAATCATGTATTAAGTGACCTCCAGTAATTTGACTGCAGTTGCAAAACACCATGTTTACTATATATATTATGCCTGAATAATATTGCCTTATACAGTATGTATTCTGATGAAATATTTCAGTCTTTGGCTGTAATTTTGTAACACTGTCATATTCACAACCAGTGGTCTCTCTGTCCTCCTCTAACTCTTCCTTTGGACATCTTCCTGGCTCCTCAGTATCTCGACAGAATAGGACAGCTTTTCTTTGGCGTTCCACCCAAACAGTCACCATCATACGGCGGACTGCTAGGTGAGTGAACCAAGACTTTGTTCATTTGGGCAGATTACACATTTCTCGTTTAATTTACTCATTTAAGTTTTGCTCCCTGTTTGACTCAACATCACTGTTCACTTTGACTCACATCTTTCAACCCTCGGGTTTTACAGATTAGGTGTGCTGCATTCAATTTGTGGTTAAATACACAAAAATATGTTGTCTCAAATTTGAAATTTAGGGATGTAACAGTATGTAATTGTATTGAACCGTTCAGTACAGGATGTTTGTTTCGGGGAGTATCTTTTCGGTACGCCCTGTGACCCAAAACAACTGTTTATGTCTATTACTCGCCCATGCAGAACAGAGGTTCTGGAGTTTTACCCGGAAAGTTTTAGCTGCTCACCAGCTGCTCTCTGTCAGCGGTAACAGTGCTATAGCATGCTAAGCGATTTACCCCAGTTTGCCAGATTAAACAAGCTCAGTGGACAATGATTTGTGTCAACCTGTATGTCTGACTGTTAAACTGAAGTCAGGTATGTCTGTAATGTCTCTAATGTTGTGGCGTTATTCTTTATTTCGTCAGCTATTTTGGGATTTATACTTCATGATTACATATTTTTTTTTTAAATGAATAAATGAAGCTGTCCAATATTGATTTGGAGGTTGAATACCATGGTAACGGTCAAAGTCATTCAGGTCAGCCCTACATCTAATTCTGCAAGAAATTGAATGAATGAATGTACTTCTCAAAATGTTTAGTTATTCCTGTAAAATACTATATATAATAGTTAAACAACTTTTAAAAAAAAAAAAAAATCTCTGTACAGCATAAGTCTGTGCTGTGTGAATGTGTGAACTAGGGATATCACGAAAACTGATACTTCGGTACCAAGTCAAATTTCTGAAAACGTGACGGCGCTTGTTTTCCTACTGTAGCGCAGATACTGGCAGGGCTCAAGACTGATGTTGTCTTGGGGACAATAGAAAACATGTTTGGGATGTTGTAAATGACGCACCCTATTTTTTTTTTTATTTTTTATTTTTATTTTTATTTTTTTTCCCTGATAATGCTACGTTGCGAACAACAAATCCATGTTGAAATTGCCAGGACGAGAGCTAGCTAACGTTAGCTGTTAGCTCCGTGCAGGACTGTTAGCTGCTAACAGCTAACGTTAACTAGCTCTCGTCCTGCTGATTTCAACACAGGAGGTGTCATTGATTTACATTAAGATGTGTTCAGGCTCTATTCAGTAATGAGTATTATTCATTCATTCATTCATCGTCAACCGCTTATCCCGTTAGGGGTCGCGGGGGGCTGGAGCCGATCCCAGCTAGCATTGGGCGAAGGCAGGGTTCCTGGACAGGTCGCCAGTCCATCACAGGGCACATAGAGACGGACAACATATAGACAGACAACCATTCACGCTCACATTCACACCTACGGGCAATTTAGAGTCATCAGTTAACCTAAACAGCATGTCTTTGGACTGTGGGAGGAAGCCAGAGTTCCCGGAGAAAACCCACGCTTACAAGGGGAGAACATGCAAACTCCACACAGAAGAGCCGCAAGCTGGAATCGAACCTGCGACCATCTTGCTGTGAGGCGACAGCGCTAACCACTACACCACCGTGCAGCCCGTAATGAGTATTAGTCGAAGATAAATTCTAACGTTATCATGGTGTATTCAAATGCAGTCATGTAAAATGTAGTTTTTTTGGTGAGAAACATCAATAAATCCAGTTGTTTAAAGGCAACGTTTACGCAGCAATGTAAGATAGGTATTACATAGGGAAATATGACCTGTTTAACTCTCAGTAAACAGTATGCAAATGGTAATAAAGGAGTGGATGTTGATGTACATGGGATTTGTTGTATGACTTATTTTTACTGTGGTATTGAATTGGGTTTCAAGAACCATAAAATTTCACTGGTATTAGTATCAACTATTAACTTTCTGACATTGTGACATCCCTTTTGTGAACCATCGTATGCACAGTATGATGATCACTGCGTTGCATCCTGCAGGAAACCTGCTGAACAGCCTGATGGGTTCGGGCGAGGAGGATGAGGCAGCTGATGAAGCCCAGGAGGACAGCAGCCCCATAGAGCTGGACTGAGCCTGCCCCAGGACAAAGAGAACAAACGAACACACACACACACACACAAAAAAAGAGGAAGACCATGCCGCCTCCCTCCTTCACCCCTACAACGAGAGTGGGGCGAGGGGCCGGGCCATGTTTTCAGAGGTGTGCTGTTTCCAAAAAAATAAAAAAGAAAAGAAAAAAAAAACCTTCCCAGTCTTAAAATCAGAGCAAGTATCAGGCCAAAACATCCCTCTCAGCACTGCCGGGACTGCGCCAAACTGCAAACTCTTCCCGTGTTGAATTATTGTAAGATTATTATATTATTTTATTTTAATCATTATTTTTGTTAGTTTGCGACTATTGCTCTCTGTGTAGGTGGTATGATTTTTAAACAAGAGGTGACAAACTGCCCTCTCCTTGTGAAAACCTGCTCCCAAGAGATGGGGAAGATAGGATTCTCCCAGTGGAGAGGACAGCATCACATGTGAAACCCCTCTTCATAATGCTGCTGACATCATTAGAAAAGGGTTTACTCAGATCACTACAATTATTCAACCGTTTGGTTTGCCAGACAGCCACACGGAGCGCTATCAGAGCCACGGTGTTGCTGCTTTTTTCAGTAACTTTCTCCGTTAAAACTCTCTTCTTTCAGTAGTAAATTAAATTGTACTAGTCATTAATGCCATCTCTGTCTCTCATCTTTTTGTCCACGTTGCTAAAGGACAAAGTTCTTTGTAAGTTATTATCAGAGATCATGTTGCATCTTTAATATCAACTAAACGAACGCTTTCTGCTCAATGCCTCCTCCACTGTCGCTGTTCAGACCTGGCATTCACATGCGCCTTGATCGGATCACAAGTTGACAGCTTTAAGTTCGTCTGTTCCCTCTTGGTATTAGAATGCGTCTCCACATGCGTCTCAAGTGACCACTTGTGGTCGGATCTCACTTTCCCGCTCTATTTGCAAATAAACACGTAGTAAACATTAATACAGCAAATGTTGTGACATAATATTACATGAATATCAGTAGTAATCCTATGTATTTGTGAACTTAGATACATTTTATTTACCTAAAAATGTAAGGTTATTGGACCGGCGGCCCCCGGGGACCTCCATGCCACTGGCCCCGCTGCTTCTGCCAGGCAGTAGCATGATAATAATGCACTTCCTGTGCCTAGTCTCTAGATTATGTAGCCTATAGATAACATTTTTCAATAAAATACAGGTGTGCTGACAGAATACAGTAGAGCACAGAGACCCCAGTGAGACCCCACAGATCCAAGCGTGGCCCATAGTGTGGACCAGGACACACTACTAACAGAATGTGACCACCTCTCAATGTGGTCTGAGCGATCGGAGCGCAGTGCGTCCTCAATGCGTCTTGATTACTTTCACACCCGTACTTAGAGCTGTCGACCTTGGACACATGTTAATGCCAGGTCTGAACAGGGCCAAAGTAAATCACTTATTGCTATGCACTTTCTGAACAGAGTCTGTTTGCATCTCCAAGAGGAAATGTGTCAAAAACAACAATTCAATTTTTGCCAAGTCTCAAAAACGATCTGGAAATGAGGTGTTTGTAGCACTTTCTGGTTGTCAGCTCTGGTTGCCTGTCTGCATTTTGCTGTGAAAAATAGAAAGTCCAAGCTGGAGTTACCTTTCAAGTCTGTAAAGTGATCTTTAAAGAAAAAAAGCAAAAGGAGACACTGTGAAAACCAAAGTCTGTTGGAGTGAATCTCACTTTTCATGTTACAAAATGCTAATGTCTAAACCAGGTTACCATTCCTGGCTTAGTCTTTTGTCCCATTCCATTTTCCTTTTTTATTCCCATTAAACAAGTGGATCAATAGTCCCAACGTCAGATCAGCCAGTGCACAATCAAAAGTGTGATTCAAGCAATAGCTACTGTTTATCAGTGTTATTAACTTTATCGGCCCTCAGACACATTCTCTCTGCTCCTTCTTCTTGACGGCTCTCTCAATCTTTCAGTCTTCAGCATCTTTTTGTCCTCGTAGTTGCATTCGATCAGTCCAGGTCTTGTCAGTTTTAGGAATAAAACAAAAAAAAAAGAAGCCCTAACTGTGTTCCAGATGATCGTAAAGGGGTCATATCACCCCCTGTGAAGTCATATTTCATGCTAGGAAAGTCCAGAGGTCTTCCAATGTAGAGTAATGTTTATTTACTTCTATGTAATTATCTGTGTAGGACTGTGGAACACCATAATGACTAAATATGAAATGATGAAATAAATAATTGTGTGAATCAGTACAGCAAAATATTTAAATAAACACATTCGTAATTTGGTAAAGCTCAGCTAATTTTTAGGGAATATTACTTTAAGTTATATTAATGAAAAAAAATCACCAAAATTCCCCTAAAATTAGTTGTTTTATTAACATTTAATACATCACAGGTTAATTGGGTAAATGTTTTACTCATGTATTTATGTTTATTTGTTTCATAAACTTTAATATTGGTTATTGGCATACCATACGGTACCTGCTGGCTCGATGTCGTAGTGCTGCAGTACAGGGTGTCGGTGTATGCTGCTGTGATGACATTACAGTGAACAAGAAGAAATACTTCAAGAAAACTGCAAATGAATATTTAAAGCTGCAGTGCGTAGGATCTGGTGGCATCTAGTGGCGACGTTGCAGATTGATCTGCAACCTGAAGTACAGTGGCAAGCGTGAGAAACGTGTCTGCCAATAGACCCCCCCTAAATGTTACACACTGTTCCTTTAAATGACTCAGCTTTAACAGTATTGTATTTAACTCACGAAATGTTCCCGGTTCTGGTGACTGGCTCTTCCTGCAGGCCTCTGCGTTACATCACTGGGGTCTGCCTTCTCAGGGGAAATCCTAGTGAAAATGATTTTCAGGTTCCTCAGCAGTACACATTTCCCAAGACATCAATCTTGCTCTACTACTCACTACAACGCGCGTCTGATATTCAGTTTTTGCTAACCTGAAAGTCAGTTTTCTCAGAATTCCCCTTTAATTATCCATCATCACAGGTGTTTGCTTTTGTTTTTGATAATATTTTACCTTTCAAAACTAAAGGGGAGTGTTTTGCCTGAAAGGTTCACTAATAGAGTAAATAAACTACAACTGAGAAGAGTTTGAGAATGTCGAAATAAATATTGTCCTGTCTGCTTTTTCTGTTTCATCATGGAGTGTCTAAACAGAGCGATATAGCATTTTGAGGGATCTGTATATAATATTCCTAAGCACCAGAAACTAAGACTGGTGCTTTCATTAGCTTAGAATGGGCCGTTTATATCCACATAGAGAAGCAGAGTCCCGCCCCTTCTGGTGGACCGCCATGGGACTTTATTTTGGAAAAAATATGAACAGCAAGAGACAATTTTTTTATCCTGTTTGAATTGTGCCACGAATCACACATATGATGTTTGACAATCTAAAACATAAGTCAAGAATCCATTTTTTTTAAAACTGTTGAAGAAAAACACTGAAAATGCATAATTATAAAGACTAAACACCTGAATCTTAAGTAACCTCTCTCTGTCTGAAGCCATGACTATTGTGTGTATCCCGCGGGATCCTACACGAGCAACGGGTCTCGCTCTTAAAGTCTCTTAAGCTGATAAAAAGACCAGGAGTCGCTGGATAAAACATCAGATGGTGAGCACACATTTACACCCCTTATTGTAAATCTAGTTAGGAAAGCCATCCATCCTCTGACTGCTCTAGGTCTCTAGTTTGTAACTGTAATGGTTTCATGAGGCTGTGATTATTCTAGAGGTCACCACAGGTCATTTTATACAGTGAGGTCACAACACAAGATCAATATTTAAAACAGTAAACAGCAAAGAAATGCATGCTGGTGGTGCATTAAAACCATAACCATTGCATTTTTAAGAGACGAGCAAGTCAGTCGGTTAGAATATTGTGCAAAAGTTCATTTATTTCAGTAATTCAACTTAAAAGGTGAAACTAATACTCATTACATGCAAAGCAAGATATTAAAAGCCTTTTTTTGTTATAATTTTTTATCATTATGACTTACAGCTTATGAAAATCCCAAATTCAAAATCTCAGAAAATTAGAATATTGTGAAAAGGTTCAATATTGTAGGCTCAAAGTGTCAAACTACTAATCGGCTAATTAATCCCAAAACACCTGCAAAGGGTCCCTGAGCCTTTAAAAGGTCTCTCAGTCTGGTTCAGTAGAATTCACAATCATGGGGAAGACTGCTGACCTGATCATTGATCATCATCCACAAGGAGGGAAAGCCCCAAAATGTAATTGCAAAACAAGCTGGATGTTCCCAAAGTGCTGTATCAAAGCACATTAATAGAAAGTTAAGTGGAGGGGAAAAGTGTGGAAGAAAAAGGTGCACAAGTAGAAGGGATGACTGCAGCCTGGAGAGGATTGTCAGGAAAAGGCCATTCACAGGTGTTGGGGGGGGGGGCTTCACAAGGAGTGGACTGAGGCTGGCGTCAGTGCATCAAGAGCCTCCACACACAGATGGATCCTGGACGTGAGCTTCCAGCGTCGTATTCCTCTTGTCAAGCCACTCCTGAACAAACAACGTCAGAAGCGTCTTACCTGGCTAAAGAAAAACATAACTGGTCTGTTGCTCAGTGGTCCAAAGTCCTCTTTCCAGATGAGAGCCAGTTCTGCATCTCATTCGGAAACCGAGGTCCAAGAGTCTGGAGGAAGAGTGGAGATGCACACAGTCCAAGATGCCTGAAGTCCACTGTGAAGTTTCCACAGTCTGTGTTGATTTGGTGAGCCATATCATCTGCTGGTGTTGGTCCACGGTGCTTTATCAAGTCCAGGGTCAATGCAGCCGGCTACCAGGACACTTTAGTGCACTTCATGCTTCCTTCAGCAGACAAGCTTTAAGGAGATGCTGACTTCATTTTCCAGCAAGACTTGACACCTGCCCACACTGCCATAAGTACCAAAACCTGGTTCAATGACCATGGGATTACTGTGCTTGACTGGCCAGCAGACTCACCTGATCTGAACCCTAGAGAGAATATACGGGGCGTTACCAAAAGAAAGGTGAGAGACATGAGACCGAACAATGCAGAAGAGCTGAAGGCCGCTATCGAAGCATCCTGGTCTTCCATAACAGCTCAGCAGTGCCACAGGCTGATAGGGTCCATGCCACACTGCACTGAGGCAGTAATTCATGCAAAAGGGGCCCAAACAAAGTACTGTGTACATATGCATGATTATACCTCTCAGACGGCTGATATTTCTGTATTTAAAATCCTTTTTTATTGATTTCATGTAATATTCTAATTTTCTGAGCTTGAATTTGGGGTTTTCATAAGCTGTAAGCCATAATCATCAAAATTATAACAAATAAAGGCTTTAAATATCTTGCTTTGTATGTAATGAGTCTACATAATATATTAGTTTCACCTTTTAGGTTGATTTACTGAAATAAATGAACTTTTGCATGATATTCTAATTTTTGGAGTTTCACCTGTATTTTGGAAAGATGAGTGGGCAGGCTGCATGGCGGTGCAATGGTTAGCAGATTACAACTTTCCAGCGGCTTTAACAACAGGCAAATGGGTCAAAAGGCCCACGAGTTGAAGGTGAGCACAAATATTAATCTGGATTGTAGTTTCCTGGTAAATCACGCGACAGAAAGAAAAATGTGTGCTGAACTGAAACAAATCAGAGTTTGTCTGAAGACAAACATATTAGCCTTGTTAGCACTGCTGCCTCACAGCAAGAGGATCGCAGGTTCAAACCCACATTACAGTGGGTCTTTCTCCGGTGTCCCCCCACAATCCAAAGACATGCAGGTTAACTGTTGACTCTAAATTGCAGTTTTTGCATTACAAATTTTCTAAAAATCTATTTGTGACTATGCACATGACACATTATCTAACACTAAGTTTTAGAAATATTCTGATGAAGGATCAGCCTTTGTTTATCGAATCAGTGTTTGAAAAAGGAATATTATTTTTAAATGACCTTTTGAAAAGTAGGGGCGAACTTAAAATAGTGTAAGGTAGTGTTTGTGACCTTTTCACATACTGTAGTTGTTCTAAACCCATATACACAGGATTTATTTTAATTAAGTCATGTTTATTTCTTCTCTATACCCCCCAAAAAAGGGACAAAAACAAGTCTATTGTGGGTCTCGGGGGTTAAATCATCTTAAATAATATATTGATTAAAATAAGAATTCTTAATGCAAAATAAATACTGGCAATCTTACACGTTGTCTTTGGCCCTGTCCCAAATTACAATAATACTGGGAAACTGTCCTGTTTGAAATGTTGGGAACTGAGCTTGAACTGGATCCATTATCTCTTGGTGGCTGTTAGTTTTTAAACTAATGTGTGAACAACAGGAGGCATATATTTGGATGGGACATTGTCAGAGGGTTACACATCCTAACAACCCCTCCTTCTATTTAAAAGAAAAAGATTTATTTCAAAAAATATTTCAAAAACAAAACAACATCATAGTGTATATGGGCAAAGTAATGAGCCTCCAAATGTTTCTTTTCCTTCTATACAGTCTTACTTTATGATGCTGCCAATAATCCTTTCCAACTGGATTTCCTACACTGCACATGCTCATATAACTACAGATAACACCAAACCTTTATTTGTGCTGTATGTGGTACAATGTTAGACTCATTTTAGCCATAAGAGGTGAGGATTTCACAGGTCTAAAGTGCTCATATGCTCTTAATTTATTAATGGCACCTGTTTTCAGATCATTTCTAGTAGAGGAAGAAGAAGAAAAAATAAGATAAACTTTCTTGATCTCTGAGGGGAAAATCAGTTTTTTCACTCTGTTGTCCTTCTGTCCTGTCAACTTTATCATTACCTTGAGTTTTACATTTTTTTTTCTTAAATGAAAAATATCGCAGCATTTGCAGCAGTGCGTCATTGTGAGCATAAATGGGACAGTACAACAACAGATTAAGTCGGATCATTACGCACAAACAGGATCTTTACTGATACGCTGAACATCATAATTGAATTCAGTTGAATTTCAAAAACACAATAAAGTCAAACACGAGCAACTACAGTGTCAACAAAAACAGGCTGTTGTGTTGCATTTCACTGTATCATGTTTACTTTTTCAATAGATGTTTACGTTGACTTCAAGCCTCGACTAAAATAAAATACCGAGACGCAAACATACTACATTATCGTCACTATGGCATATTATTGCTTCAACAGACAAACAGGTGTCACAAACGCATGTTAAATGCATCTGCTTAATGAGCGCGTCCCTCAGTGCGAGCGCTAGGAAGACTGTCCCTGCTGCTTGCCGTAGTTCACTGTAAACACGGAAGTGACGTTTCTTCTGTGCTCTGCTGTCATGTCACGGAAGGAAACTTTGGTTAGCTAGCTATAACAGACCTTTTTCTAAGAGCATTTTACAGTCTGACCAATTACCAGTTGTGTCTAAAATATTTATGAATGTGTCCATGCAGAGGAAGAAAAATAATATATCAACAATTTTGACAAAAAAATGCGACGGGAGCTAGTGTTGGCTAGTTAGTTAGATTCCTGCAACGAGCAGTATCTCTTTGGTGACTGTTATCTGTGAACTATCGCCACCTTGTGTACATGTGGTTACAGCATGTGGTCAAAGTACAGTATAATAGGACTGAGATGATTTATTTGAAATCCAACACTAGTTTGTAAAAAAGAAAATTAATCGTGAGAGATAATTAAGTGAGACGAGAGAAAAAAAGTCAAAGCTTGATGTGAAAATTAATCACCATTTCCCTTTTTTTCTGTTTTCAGTCTGTTGAAACTACAGACTCTGGTTTTGGTTGTGAGAAGCTGTGTTTCTGCGATGGAGGCAGATCCAGGCTCCTAACCCAGGACAACCCTTACATCCTGGGGATACAGGACACAGACAGCGCCCAGGTACAACCTCATCACGCAGGATGTTTGTGTCGTTATGA